>CAWUFW010002868.1:0-1200000 GCA_963921515.1 Calotriton arnoldi
GTACTTCCAATTGATTCCCGTATTGCTAGACACAAACAATGTATGTCATGTTTCTGCAGGCATCAGTGGTTGACACACCTGACAGTTGTGACTGTGCCTCGGGGTGCGGGCCTGTACATTGTATTGTCCTAAGTCGTCACAGTCAGGGGTTGATATTGGTGTGGCACATTGTCCTGCATTATTTGGGCATTTCTATGTATTCTCTGGGGTGTGAACATGGTCTGCATTGATTGTGTTTGGTTGACAGCCAGACCTCCTTCCCACCCACCCACCCAGCCAGTCAGTTATCCCACCATGGAGCGTGCTTGCATTGCAGGAGTGTAAGTTGTCTCTCAGGATGTCAGTCAGTGGTGTCCTGCTGTTTGTTGGTGCACAGTTGGCAGCAGGGCCTTGTGCTCCCCACAGCAGTAGCCAGTGTCAGCCATCTTGTGAGTCCTTCTCCACTCCCTGTGATGTGAGCATGGTTCAGGGTGGTGTTGATGGGCCAGTTGTGAGGCTGAGCAATGTCTGTGACTACGACTCCCATCATGCTATTGCCTCCACCCCCTTCCCAGCATGCCCATGCTTCCTTCCTTTGACTCTGCTTCCCTGTGGGGTGGGCTGGCTGTGCTGACAGGATGGCTGGGAGTGTTGTCCTGGCAGTTGTTTGGCTAAGAGTCCCAAGAGTGTCCCTGTGCTTCACACAACATAAGCCAGGGTGGTGGTGCTTTGTGGGATCTTGTGTTAGGATGGAGGGCATTGCATTCTACCAGGTGGGTACTGTGGAGTTTGTGTTGGGGGGGTGTGAGGGAGGTGCTGGTGACTATGGTCAGTGCTGCAAGTCCCCCTTCCCACCAGCCAGCCAGATATCCCACCATGGAACGTGCTTGCATTGCAGGGAGTGTAAGTTGTCTCTCAGGATGTCAGTCAGTGGTGTCCTGCTGTTTGTTGGTGCACAGTTGGCAGCAGGGCCTTGTGCTCCCCACAGCAGTAGCCAGTGTCAGCCATCTTGTGAGTCCTTCTCCACTCCCTGTGATGTGAAGCATGGTTCAGGGTGGTGTTGATGGGCCAGTTGTGAGGCTGAGCAATGTCTGTGACTACGACTCCCATCATGCTATTGCCTCCACCCCCTTCCCAGCATGCCCATGCTTCCTTCCTTTTGACTCTGCTTCCCTGTGGGGTGGGCTGGCTGTGCTGACAGGATGGCTGGGAGTGTTGTCCTGGCAGTTGTTTGGCTAAGAGTCCCAAGAGTGTCCCTGTGCTTCACACAACATAAGCCAGGGTGGTGGTGCTTTGTGGGATCTTGTGTTAGGATGGAGGGCATTGCATTCTACCAGGTGGGTACTGTGGAGTTTGTGTTGGGGGAGGTGTGAGGGGAGGTGCTGGTGACTATGGTCAGTGCTGCAAGTCCCCCTTCCCACCCAGCCAGCCAGATATCCCACCATGGAGCGTGCTTGCATTGCAGGGAGTGTAAGTTGTCTCTCAGGATGTCAGTCAGTGGTGTCCTGCTGTTTGTTGGTGCACAGTTGGCAGCAGGGCCTTGTGCTCCCCACAGCAGTAGCCAGTGTCAGCCATCTTGTGAGTCCTTCTCCACTCCCTGTGATGTGAGCATGGTTCAGGAGTGGTGTTGATGGGCCAGTTGTGAGGCTGAGCAATGTCTGTGACTACGACTCCCATCATGCTATTGCCTCCACCCCCTTTCCCAGCATGCCCATGCTTCCTTCCTTCTGACTCTGCTTCCCTGTGGGAGTGGGCTGGCTGTGCTGACAGGATGGCTGGGAGTGTTGTCCTGGCAGTTGTTTGGCTAAGAGTCCCAAGAGTGTCCCTGTGCTTCACACAACATAAGCCAGGGTGGTGGTGCTTTGTGGGATCTTGTGTTAGGATGGAGGGCATTGCATTCTACCAGGTGGGTACTGTGGAGTTTGTGTTGGGGGGGTGTGAGGGGAGGTGCTGGTGACTATGGTCAGTGCTGCAAGTCCCCCTTCCCACCCAGCCAGCCAGATATCCCACCATGGAACGTGCTTGCATTGCAGGGAGTGTAAGTTGTCTCTCAGGATGTCAGTCAGTGGTGTCCTGCTGTTTGTTGGTGCACAGTTGGCAGCAGGGCCTTGTGCTCCCCACAGCAGTAGCCAGTGTCAGCCATCTTGTGAGTCCTTCTCCACTCCCTGTGATGTGAGCATGGTTCAGGGTGGTGTTGATGGGCCAGTTGTGAGGCTGAGCAATGTCTGTGACTACGACTCCCATCATGCTATTGCCTCCACCCCCTTCCCAGCATGCCCATGCTTCCTTCCTTCTGACTCTGCTTCCCTGTGGGAGTGGGCTGGCTGTGCTGACAGGATGGCTGGGAGTGTTGTCCTGGCAGTTGTTTGGCTAAGAGTCCCAAGAGTGTCCCTGTGCTTCACACAACATAAGCCAGGGTGGTGGTGCTTTGTGGGATCTTGTGTTAGGATGGAGGGCATTGCATTCTACCAGGTGGGTACTGTGGAGTTTGTGTTGGGGGGTGTGAGGGGAGGTGCTGGTGACTATGGTCAGTGCTGCAAGTCCCCCTTCCCACCCAGCCAGCCAGATATCCCACCATGGAACGTGCTTGCATTGCAGGGAGTGTAAGTTGTCTCTCAGGATGTCAGTCAGTGGTGTCCTGCTGTTTGTTGGTGCACAGTTGCCAGCAGGGCCTTGTGCTCCCCACAGCAGTAGCCAGTGTCAGCCATCTTGTGAGTCCTTCTCCACTCCCTGTGATGTGAGCATGGTTCAGGTGGTGTTGATGGGACAGTTGTGGGGGGGCAATATGTGTGACTGCGACTCCCATGATGCTATTGGCTACACTGACTTGGCCAGCATACACAGAATTCCTTCCTTTGAGTGGTCTTCACTGTGTGTTGGTGTTGTTGTGGTGGCTACATGTGTGGATGTGTGTGTTAGTTCTATTTGTGCCACTGCCTAGCTGTAGTTGTGGTTGTGTTTGTACATGTGTTGGCACAGTTGGATGTGACTTTTTTGATGGCATGTGTTGTGTTTATCTGACTGACATACACATTTTGGGATGATTCTGTTCTAGTTGCTGTGTAATTGCTATGAGTGCATGGTTTGACTCTCCCTTGACAGTGATGTGTGTGTTTTGTGGCAGTTTATTGTGTACATTTGTTGTGTACTCACCAGGCTCTGGGATGTTCTCTAGTCCATATACGCTCACTGGCGGAAGGATGGCCCGCACCTTCTCCTCCCAGGGCCTGAGGTATATTGGCTTGGCAGGAGGGCCACTGCCGGTGTGTTGGCTGTTGATGTAGTCTATCTTCAGCAGGTCCCGTACCCTCCTGCGCACGTCATACCACCTGTTCTGGATGTCCGTCTTTGTGCGCCGACATGGTGATTGGGCGTTCACCCTGTTGATGATCCTCTCCCACATCTTGGTTTTCTGCGACATGGGGTCTGTTGGACCAGAGTGCCAAACAGCTGTGGCTCCACCCTGAGGATCTCGTCTACCATGACTTCCAATTCACTATCTAGGAACTTGGGATTCTTCTTGGGGGCATGGTGATGGGTGGTGATGGTGGGTGATGTGTGTGTTGGTGTGCAGGTGAGGGTGTGTGGGTGTGTGTTGTGCTGGGTGTATGTGAGGTAGGTATTTGTTGGTGTGCTGCTGGTGTGTGGCTTGTGTGAGGGATGAGCTGTGGGTGTGTCGTTGCTTTCTCTTGGGTGCTGGCAGTGGAATGGCATTTGCAAAGGCTCATGGTAGTGATTTGTGTCCTTTATATAGGTGGGGTTGTGGGTGTGTCTTTGTTCTCTGTCCCCACCCCCCAGTATTTATTGGCTTGGTAATTGCTTGTTTGGCCTTTTTTGGTTGATTTTCCTTTGTGCTGTTTGTGTATGTTGGAAACGTTCTTGTGACCGAGTCGGACCCTGCATTGGTCTCGTGCGGTGTTTTCCGTTTCGTTCACGCTGTGTTTGTGCAGTTTTGTATGCTGCGTACGCGTCGGTCGCGGTGTATTGTGTTGCTTCGGCTCGGTTTTGTATGCGTGTCGGTCGTGCGGCTTGTCCTCCGTCCGACTCGGTCGTGTTTCGCGCCTTGCATCGTACTTTGCGGGTTGGAGTTGGCGGGTACGATTCGGTCGGATTTGTTCCGGGTGCGTGTCGGTCGGTTGGATTCGCGTGTTTTCCGGCCGGATTGCTATTTTCCGAGCGGCTCGGTCGGTCGGCTTGGTTTCCTGACGTGTCGGTCGGATTTATCGCGGCTTGCATCGTACTTAGCGTGTCGGGCGCCACTGGTACGTGTCGGTCGGTATTTTTCCGGATCCGAGTCGGTCGGTGCTTTTTCCGGCCCGAATCGGAATCGGCCCCTTAGTGTTTTACTGTTGCCCTACAAGTAAAAAATTTTAAAAAAATGCAACAACCATATTATTTTCAAACTATTCTTTAGGTTAGAAGAAAATATGCGCATAGAGAAGGCTGAAACTGCCCAGAGGGTATTCTGAAGAATTCATCTACAGAAAGCATCTGACTGCAAGGTCACACTCTGGGACTAGAAGACGATTCTATAACAGGGCTTGCTAAAAAAAAAAAAAAAAAACATTTCCAAGAAATGAACAGAAATGCTATTTATTTAGAACCTGCTCATTTGTTCTCCCTTTCCCCCTCCTTGCTTAGGGCAGAAGAGGCGGGAAAAAAGCCCAGAGCCTCATGGGGAGAAATCAATCTGACGGACACGAATCCAGTCACCAAACTAGCCCTGGGACTCGGTCTCTGACACCTTCCCGCTGTTAGCCTTCAATCATATCATTTATTATTTTTCAGCAGTGCTGCTGGGAGGCTACCGAGTGCACAGACTAATGATCTTTTCACAGTTCCTAAGCAGATTGCTATTGAAAGTCTGTCAATTTTACTTTCTAAACCTTCAGCTTGCAACAAAGCATGCATTTTTAATCCGCATCTTAGCCGCGACACAAGCGCGCTACAACCGGCAGTAAACCGGGGAATGGAAAGATGGTCACTTTAGAAATATGTCCTTTTGTGCTCACACTGGAACAGATGTTTGCAGAGAAACATCCCTGAGAAAAAAAGCATGCAAAGAGAGATAAAAAAAACTTTAATTTACTCAACTCAATAAGACCTCTTGGTGGCAAGTCAACTCATTTTCCGTTTGGTGAAAGCCTGGAGAATGTTTCATTTCACAAAAGTTTCATTTCACTGTGCCTCATATCTGAGCAGTCCTTACAGGATCAAACAGTGCAAATCAAATAAAGCAAAACTCAAAAAAACACTTACAGATGTTTCCACTGTCAATCTTGTATCATCCCTTGGGATTTCTTTGAGGGATTTTCTACTCAGTGATGTCTGTAATTGGCTGGCTGATACATCCTTCAGAGTCCTGGAAAGGCTTGGCGGTTCTTGAGAGAACTCGGGCCGGCTTCCTGTGGGTGACAGGCCATGGGTCGTTTTCAGGCTCCTTTCAACACTTTCTGTACCAATTTTCTTCAGATCCAAGGTTGGGCCTTTTGAAGGCACTATTCCTCTGTAGTTCCTAGTTGGATATTCCTGTGACGGTTGAGAGGCAGGACTTTTTAAAGTTCTATCTGAATGGGACTCCGCTACCACTGTGGTTGGCAACAATTCTTCGCTATCGAGACTAGATTTGGGGCTTGAAGTCCATCTTACAAAACCGCTATGATCCCCCTGGAATAAATAAAAAAAACATTTGAGGATCTTTAGAAACGTCATGTATACCAAAGAGACAAAAGACTTCTGACTAACATATTTGTCATTTTCTGTTCTGTACACATTTATGATGTCTTGACTTGCTAACACGACAAAACTGCACTGGTTTGAGTAAATGTTTTTGCATAAAGACAGAGCTTAATGATATGCTGATTAAAAATCAACTTCATGAACAGATTCCGAAAGCCTCTAAAAACACCAGTGATGTGAACCGAGCCGTCACACAAAAATCACTCCCAGAAGGGGTTCAGTTACGCATCATTGCTGGCCTTCAATCCAGAAATTGACTAGGCTTGATCTCCTGCATGTCAATTATACAAATTAATGGTGTGGACTATAATTGAAATTTGTTAGTGCTTCACATTGTCTACACCTTCCATGTATGTCTAAAATAGTTTGTCTTACGTTTTAGATTAAATAGAAATGCAAACTGTTTATTTGTTTATTTTAGACAGCAAGATGGACGCAGGAGGCCATTGTCCCACACTCAATATACAATGCTGTTGTGTGTCAGAAACTGCTGAGCACCACATGGCAATCAGGCTAAAATACTATATTATGATATGAAACATTCCAACTTGCACTGCATTGGCTATTCCTTGCTTGTGATGTCTGTAATAGGGGATTGCCAAACCATATTATTTTTTGGGGGAATTTTCATGAAACTTTGCTCAATAAAACCAAGTTACATGAATGGCTCGAAATTGATTTACCAGTATCTCGTGACATTTTTACATATGGGCATTATTTCCGCCAAACAAAATCAAACAAGTTAGTGGCAGAAGACTGGTTTGAGCAGTCTTTGCTTGAACCTATCCCCGATGAGCAAAAAGTGATGCACAATTGTATAATGCCAAAGTGTGTACATTTTGCACAATACTAAACTTGCAAATGTTAAAAAACTTCGGAAATGTAATCAAAATTTTGAATCATCCTAAAATCAATGCAAAAGGTCCTTCAACTGGAAGGTAAACTGAGCCCAAACAAATGCCACACACTGTTGCCCATCTTGAAGAGAGAGAGAGAGACGCAAAAATATGGTTCACACAGGTGCCACAGACATGGGGTTAAAATAGGTGACTGCTGGAGAGAGTGGGAGAAGAACTAAACTAAATTGGGGCACAGAGACCCGAAGAAAGAAGCACATATTTCGACAGTTAGACGCTCATTACCAGTAGCAATGTAATCCTGATTTGGCCAGTAAAAGAAAGGACTAGCTGAATCAGGTTTAGAGGACATGCAGTAATTCGGCATGCTCGGGGGTTTCTGAGAGCACAGGTTGCCAGGTAACCTGGTCAAATATAGCCATAGAAAACAGCCCTGAATACGTGAAAAACATGTAGAAATCTGGGCCGAAATGTATATTTTCTTACTAATTCCCCACTCCTTTGTGTACATCTCATAATAGTGCTGTAATACCGCACCTCGAAATTACTCCACTCCCCATGTCTCAGAATTTCTGTCTGCAGCATTATTGCATTTGCAGTTCTGCAACATATTAAATGATGGCCTTAACATTTGAACTTTTTGCAATTGGACCACTTCCTCACTGCAGATTTCAACCTGTTCAATGCACTTTCGCAGTTTCACAGGTTTATCTATAGTACTGTACAGCATGGCAGAGATGGGCAACATGGGCAGACAACCTATTCACTGCAATATTGTAAAATAAATGAATAAACATGGATGCGTCTTCATAGCAGCACCGCGTGGGCCAAACTGACCTTGCACCAGTATTTCACTCTTTCTAGGGCCTCCTATGTATTAAAAGCACAAACCTAAACACATGATCTAGAAATAGAACGTTATGTTGTAATTATAGCAAGACGTACATTCTCAGTCCTGCCTATTGATATGTAAATGCTTCATTAAATATCCAACACAACTCAGCAAAGAGTAGGTTTGTCAATGAAAACTATGGCTAAACTGCAGACTTCCATTGCATTCTGGGACCTGAACCAATGCTATACATGAAATGATCACTGGACAGAACCACTATATCACCTCCCTGTTTCGATCTGTAGCACACCCAGGTTGGCTAATTCAAGAGTTAAATTACTTGCCACTCATTTTTATTACAGGAAGCCTACTCATCCTCATTCCAGTCTTAAAGGTCTGATCTCATCCATGGAGACAGTCAGGTTCCTCCTTTGCTCACTAACAATGTTCTTAGAAAATATATTTCATAATAAATCTTCTAATGTAGTGAAAAGGCAATACTTTGACATACCTTCTCCTCCAGAATTGCAAGTGCAAACCATCAAAGCAATAATCAAAACAGCCCAAAATATGTAGATCAGCATTAAGGAGTTGTACAGCATGTCCATGATGTGGCACAGATGACTGAAAAATATCAAATATGTAACCAGACAAGTACAACTTTGCCCCTCATCATCTTCACAGAACATGTAAAATGCACCAGTACATTTGCTACCTTTCACATACACTGCACCCTGCCCAGTGGGGTACCTTGGGCCTACCCGAGGGGTGCCTTACATGTAAGAAAAGAAAAGGGAAGATTTGGGGCCAGGCAAGTGGGTGCACTTGCCAGGTGAACATGGCAGTTACAAACTGCGCGTGCAGACACCACAATGGTGGGTCTGAGACCGATTTACAGGGCTCGTAATGCAGGTGAAACAACCAGTGCTGCAAGCCCACTAGTAGCAATTGATTTACAGGCACTGACACACTTAGTACACTTTACTAGGGGCTTACCAGTAAATCAAATATGCCAATTATGGATAACCAATCATCATTCTAAATTTATAATTTACACAGGGAGCACTTGCACTTTGACACTGAGCAGCTATGGCAAAGTGCCCAAAGCATCTAAGCCAGCAAAAACGAAATCCATCACCCAGTCAAAAAATGCAGGAGGTAGAGGCAAAAAGTCAGGGGAAACCACGCCAAGAATGCCAAGCTTACTACATAATAATGGCAGTGGCACGAACGTGCAACCAACACAGCAGTCAGGTCGATTCAGTTACGGCTCGATCTCCTTTCATTCCGTTTTAACTGTGCAATTTTGAATTTGTTTTTACATGCTTTTAATTTGCTCTTAACTTGATCTGCACTTTATTGAATTTGAATTATTTGAATTGCTGCAGGGTGTGGGGCTGGCCTTCACCTTTATGGACTTGGGCTGAATCAGTTGGGGCCAAACTGTTATACTGTATTCTAGAGATATCACGCTTGATTAAAGAAAAATAAATTAGGCTGTTCAGAATGCTTTGCTTGCTGCTAAGTTCACTTCTAGTCTTTTCTTTGACTAGACGCTATATGATCGAGGCACCACTCTCCTGACGCACTCTAGTTCTTGCTGGATAGTTGAGGCTTGCTTTGGTGGAGGCTCACTACTTAATAATGGCCGCAACGCAGACGCGTAATGGACCTGCCGCTGGTGTGTCAAAGACACGCCAAAGGCAAGCCCTTCTGAGCCAGTCAGCGTCACGGTAGCTGCCAGCGCAAGCCACTATGCAGGTGTGAAGAGCGAAAATTTGGCTCTGAGGGTTAATAATACAAGGCTTGCCTTTGAATCTTCAATGTTGTAGCACGAGGGAGGGTGAGCCTAAAGGCATCAAAGTTCATCACCTTAAAGCTTCTCTGATATCCGCTCTCTGCATAAACGCGCCTTAGATATCTATAGTCTCCTAGTCGATTCCCAGCCTGATATCCTTTTTACGACTGAGACCTGGTTGAAGGATGACTCCAACCCTGATCTACATCTGGGACTACCGGACACATACGCTTGTATCTGTGCAGATAGGAAAGAGAAACGAGGAGGGGTATTGCAATTGCATTAAAAAAAAAACTGAAATGTCCAACATTTCAGGTTGAGGGGGTAAGGAGGTAGAAGTCTTGGGCTTCTCATTCTCGCCCTCCACCCAACACTCACTGTCAGGGGTGTTAATTTACTGCCCATCAGGGTATGCAGGGAATTTTATCAACTCACTTGACCAGGTCCTAGCACCTAAGATTATCAATTATGCAAACTTTCTGATATTAGGAGACTTTAATATATATATGGACATGGCCTAAGACGCCTCGGCTAGAAGTCAGCTGGAATCTTCAACAGCCTTAAATCTCTCATCGACTCCTTCGGGTCGAACTCAGAAGGCTGGACACATGATTGATCTTATCTTCTCTAACACGGCTATTGCTCTAGAAGCCCCTAAGAAAGTGGTATGGTCCGACCACTTTATTTGACCATTTTCCTGGCCTCTCCCCAGTAATAAAATAGAGCCCTAGAAGACAACAAATGGCTCTGCTCATGCCTGGAACAAAATCGCAATCCCAAAGCTAAGGGTCTACATAGTCTTTATGTTGCACTGCCTTTCCAGGGATGAAGCAGTAGATAACCTGGCGGTAAACAACTGGCTTACTGCGGCAGCTGATAAGGTGACACCAGAAAAGTTGTCACATAAAAAGACGCTTCTACTTCAGCTGCCTGGTTTACAGCGGAGCTAACTTTAGAAAGACAATCCCGCAAAAGACTAGAACAAAGTTGGAGACGTCACTCTAATAATGAGGACAAAATTCTTCATAAGCCAGCATTGAAATTATATAATAACAACATTAAACTGGCCAGATGCAATCACTATTCTAAATTGATTAATGAGGCTAAGAACAGGCCTGAGGACATTTTCAAGATTGTCTCACAGTTTTCTGACTCCTCTGTGTTTGCTCCACCTTTCAACTGCGGATGCCAATCTGTGTAGTAAGCGGAGTAACTTCTTTGAAGAAAAAATTGAGAGAATTTAACTAAACCTGAATGCACCGAGCAATGGGGATGCTTCTACACTCACCAGCGACCACTCAGAAGGTGGGGTGGAGGAAAAACTCCCCTGCTTTCTTCCACGGAAGACAACCTGAAACTGTTCACTGCCTCCTTATGCTCAGGATCTGTGCCCAGCTACTGGAAAATGCTAATCTGGTTGCCCTTCTGAAAAAACCCAATGCAGACACAGCATCTTTATCCAATTTTTGCCCTATTTCTCTGCTTCCAGCTCCCTCAAACATTCTGGAGAAATTGGTCGATATTCAGCTCTCTGAATTATAAAGAAACTTCTAATGTGCTACACCCCTCACAATCGGGCTTCAGAGCCAGACATAATACAGAAACAGCACTGCTGGAGGTCTCTGAGCAATAAAGTGGGACCTAGACCTCAGCTACAGCACTGCGTGGGTTCTACTGGATCTCTCAGCAGCGTTTGACACATTCTCTCACAAGATTCTACTGCATCGGCTCTCTGCAATTGGAGTGAAGGGCACAGCCCTCTGCTGGCTCTGGATGAGACCATAGAACTCAGAAGAGAAATCCCTACAATGTGGGGTCCCTCAGGGCTCAGGGCTCAGCGCTCAGCCCGAACCTTTTTATGGGTTGGATTGAGCAGTGTGTTGGTCGATTTGTTTGGTTTCAAAATCACTTCATATGCATGACACACAGTTGTTGTTTTCGTATGAAGGAACCTCAACGGATGTCAAGTTGGCTTCTACAGCCTGTATAAAAGCAGTCATGGCTTGGCTCAGTGCCAACAACCTTCAATGTAATCTGGACAAAACGGAAATCCTGCTGTTTGGCCCTGACGCGCTGCCTGGATGGATGGGCTGTTGGCCTGCTGACTGGCCACCTCCCCCCCTCCGATAAACATAGCCAGGAACTTGAGGCTGCTATTTGAGGCCAGCCTGACTATGAAGAGGAAGATTTCCTCTATAGTCAAGTAATTTCTCTTGATCCTAAGAACACAGAAATTATTTCTACCTTGGGATGTGCAGAAATCCGTAGTTCAGGCTTTGATCTCATCATGTCTTGACTACTCCAACGCTCTCAGGTCTCAGCCTTCCTAAGTACTTGATACATCGTCTCCAAGTGGTTAAAAATACTGCGATTCGAATACTGTTCAAACTCTTAAAACGGTCGCCATGAACAGTTTTCAGTAAACAATTGCACTGGCTTCCTGTTAAAAAAGAGCCATCTTCAAAACTCTAACAATGACTCATCGTGCACTTCATGATATTCTTCCTAAATACCTGAACTCAAAGAACCAAGAGTACTGTCCTTCGAGATCCCTGTGCTTGATGAATGCCCGTCTCCTGATTGTTCTGCCCTTTAGGAAATAGAAGCAAGAGGGCTCTTACTTTTCTTTTTTGGTGGCCTCTCTCTGGCACCAGCTCCCTTTTCTATTAAGAAATACTATGGATGACAGTGCCTTCAGGAACTTGTTAACAACACCCTTATTTAGCGATTAATGCTTCTCTGTACGTGATATGCTGTGTTCAGTGCCGTGACACTCTTGAGTAGCTGTACCCTTTAGAAGCACATCCATTCATTCATTTGTGTCTGATGGCTTAGGGGCACCAATACTATTTCACCTTAACAGGTTAACCATGTTACTTCGTTTAGAAATTTGTCTCTCCTGGTCAGTGAAGTCAAACAGTCATGTCTCACTCTAGGAGGTGGTATGGATGAGAAACTTAAATACAGCAATGCCTCAGTAAATAAGACCCAGGAAAATCACTAGAGTCATAACTAACTTTAAAGAATAGTATCACTCTTGTTTAGAGGCAAGTAGAAGGCGCAATAAAAAGATGATTAACAAGATTTTCCATATTACTGGTCAAAGGTTCAATGTAATCCTACGGACTGGATTTGAGTTACTAAGGGAACTGTGGGCTAGTTGCGTCTTTTACTATGATATTTACTCCTTTGACGCTCTAGCTTATGAGACAAAGGTGCCAAACAAAAATGATACAATGTAACAACTTTGTTAAGAATCATTTGGTCCTATAGTTCAATTGTTTAGAATTTGGGTTGCCTGGTTGGACAATTCAATGGCTGTAGCCTCAGCTGCTGAGGTTGCAGGAATATAAATAGCAATACAATCTCAGAACCCAAAAAGCACACCAACCATACAACAAGGTTCTCATAACCACTAAAAGGTACAGTTCAGGGATACTTAAGAGGCTCATTGTCCACATCATTGATTGCTGGTGGGCCACGTTGCTCGAGTCTGGGTTGGACACAGCTCAGTATTTTCAAAAAACGGGTAAGACCCTCACTGGTCTGCGATCTTTAATTGGGGTGTATATGTAAGAGAGGATCAGCATTTGCCATGAGGTCACTCCTGGGTACCTATGTTTAGGTATACCTAACTTAGAATCTTCTGGTCGTAGATGAAATTATCAGTGGACATCATAGAGCTGTAGGCACCACTGAACAAGCAAAGCTTCAACAGTTCCCACTCGGAATTATAAGTTTAGGGATCAACAACAAATGGAATGATGAAGGCTAGAGAGATGGTTAAAATGGCTGCAAAATCAGCAAAACCTCTTTGAGTCAGTCGTGCATCACAGTAAAAAAGTCAATAATATTAACCTTCTCAAATTTTATATAAATATATATATATATTTTTTTTTTTAACCCAGAACTTACCTTGGCAATATAATGGAGATTGACACTGTGGAACGGATACTGTTGTAGGTTGATATATTGACCAGCATAATGTGACAACCCCCACCACCCCACTCACCCTTTCGCGTCAGCCAAATGCATAGACTCCACATCAAAGAGGTAAATATAAGGCTCCCAGGGATTAGGACAGCTTCTCACCTCACAGAGACAAGTCAACTCTCCTCTAGGATTTTGCAAAGTTTTACTTACAAAAGTGGACTTTGCAGAATTTATGACATTTGGTCTACCTGTAGTTCTTGGAGTTTCTCGCTTTTCCCACACCCATGCACTTGCATCTAGGATCTCGCACTATCAAAGAAATGGGATTGACTGCTCTTAGCAATCCAGACCAGTGATTCACTCTCTCATAGGATACCCCATGAACAATACAGCTCATGAATCAA
Organism: Calotriton arnoldi; assembly: GCA_963921515.1. Lineage (NCBI taxonomy): Eukaryota > Metazoa > Chordata > Amphibia > Caudata > Salamandridae > Calotriton > Calotriton arnoldi. Next base: position 13,543 of record CAWUFW010002868.1, read on the forward strand.
ATAGTGCTTTCTGTTTAGTTAACCCGAAGGCGTGTAATAAATTAGTTGTGTGGTGCATATAGATAATGATCAATGGCCAACTTGCCATTATAAAAATGCAGATATGCAGGGCAATAAAGATGACTGTGATAGTACTCTGAGCGGTACATTACGTTTCCACCCAGCATACAATTTTTAAGAATCCTGCACACAGACCATCAGGTTAAAGGAGTTGGTCTACTGGCAAGAGTTGTAAGACCTTAACAACCCCTGATAGTGCAAAAGAAGAGCAAGAATGCTCAGCATCATTTGATTCAAGATACAAGTGCTAAACATTAGACAACATTTCATGGAGACAGATGCATTATGTTTTTTATGTAGTAAGAGTGATATATTTTGATTATACATACTCAGGTCAGCAACAGCAATGGTTGCAAAGGATAGTGTCAGAACAACTCTCTTTGGTGGTGCACCATTCCAAGATGGCCAAAAACATGTTCTGATTTTGCCCTTTAATACCATGGATAAAGCTCACACTTACCGCAAGTAGCATGTAAGGATAAAGAGATCAAGAAGTAATGCAGTTAAAAAATAAGGACTGGACAATCAAAATCAAGTTCTCAAGAAAAGGAAAAAAAGCCAGTCCACTACCTGTCTTTATGGATGGATAGGAGTGGGATATTGACCTAATGATACAATTTATATTCTATTTAGATGTTTTAATGAAGCTCAAAACTTTGCAGTGGCCTAATTAGAAATCTTAAAAGATCTCCAATTAGGTAGGCACACTGATTTCCACACCTGATCAAGAATCAAGGAAGGTACGAAATCCACCTGGCATCCTATGGAGGAAAAGACCCCTGTCTTTACATGGATATGCATGAGCATTCACAAAGCTCTCTTTGCTTTAATTACATTTTCGTGCTCATCTTTCATAGCTTGACCAAGTATAGATATTTAACTGCTGTGTGATGTATTAATGCATCTAATAATGATATACTCAGCAAAAGAAATGTTTTATTTAATTATTTAATCATGAGCTTTATAAAGGACTGTGTATTGCCTTTATTTACGAGTGCTTGACAGAAGAAAAATACAGTTTTCTTGTGAGAGGGTAAGCTAGAGTCCACTCCTACATATTAAGTAAACTGTGTCTGAAAATCTTTCTTGTTGACCCCTCTTCCAAGGCGAGTTCAGTTAAAAACCCATCTGAATTGTTTCTTCTCCAAATGTTTCCTGAAATACATGTGGTTGGGTTTAGCTCGTACGTGTGGGATCTAGATCCTGAAACTAGATTCTTGAAAGCCAAAGGATATTTCTCCGTGTTTTAAACTTTTAAACAATCCTATATTAATCAGAGGGATGAACAATCAACATAGGGCTTTAGCAAGCACATAGTGAGGTGTTACTTTCTGCAAGCATACGGGCCTTTGCCCCAGTAGCCATTTAATCCCTTAATCCTTGCACCTACTGGGAGCCCGTGGAGTGTTTTAAGAATGGGCTTGATGTGGTTCACCTAAAGAGTTTAAGATACATTTTGGATACATTCTAGATTCTTTGAAGCTTCGTAATGAGTTTATTAGAGACACTATAGTAGAGGATACTTCAATAATCTAGGCATGCTACGATGAGGCCTCATGTCAGTCTGCCTCTGTGGTCAGTATTTAAGAAAGGAGGATTCTTCACGAAAGAGTTTCATGTTCAAAATTGTGGAAGCTTTCAAAAATTTAGAGAAATAATATTAATTAACATGTATAACTAATGAAACTTGAAATGCAAAATGTCATGCATAAGTGCACTATGTAATCATATTTAAACGTGCAAGGCCCAAAATGCTGAGATGCTGCCATATTAAAGTTAACAGAGCTGAGCATCTGTCAATTCAGCATTAAATTTAATCTTGACCTTTTCAACTAACTTTTTTCCAATGAATAGTTGCTGTGCAAAATGTTTTCTTTTCATTGCTACAGATATTTCAACTTCCAAAAAGACCATTGTTAGCTAATAAATACATTTATTATTTAGAAGGTTAGGAACTATATTTTACATGTGAACTTGAATGGGAGAATGAAACATAGGAAACTTAAGAAATGATAACTTAGTTGCAGTCTTTGAAATTGCTGTCTGAAGTATATTGTGTTTCTGTGAGAAGATGGTGAGTCAACACATTCCCATGGGCGCATCAGAAGCGGATTGGTTGACAGAAGAACGGAGTTACATGAAGATTGAAACAGAATATTTTGTCTGTCTACAATAGTGCATGCTCCTAGAGTATACACACACATCCACATCCCCATTCATCCACCCATTCCATGCTGCTCTGACACTCTACTGAGTTTCTTGAACCTCTCTTCATCAGTTCTGCTTTGATTGACTATTGATTTATTGAGCTGACTTTAAATGCTGAAGCTTTATGCTTTAAGATTTCTCTTAATATCAGAACTCTTCAGGGGTCTCTGAAGCTGATCTAGATCCTATTCATTTCATTAGTCAAGGCCATACACAGAAATCACATAAACCAAAGCAAGACTCGAATTGGCAGACCAGCAAGACGGATGCTTGCTTTCCAGCTACAAATCCGAAATACTTCTGGACCAGAATTGTATTAACTGGAACCAGTAACCCTAAAGAAAAAGAGGTGTTGGATTCAATCTACAAGGTTTTGCCTTAAAGGTAAATACCCGAAACCAAGAGGGATCTTATGATATAAAAATCATTGGTGAATAGTCCTATGGAAGGGTGATTGATGATTGATGAATCCCTGTGTATATGGACAGAAACAGGCGAGAGACTAAGTAATGAGAAAGCCCTGTTCACAACACGCATATAGTGTATAATTTCGCCTCATTACCTGAGCGAGCACCTGATGAAAAATTGACTCAACACCTCCTTGAAGATAAATAGGAGTTGACATCTAACCTGACAGATTTTAAACATTGAATTATTGTCCTGAAGAAGGTGATGATCCACCTTTACACCGAAACGCCGCGTCGACAGTTGTTCTTTTCATTGTACACATTGTACTTTTTTAAAATGATGAATGTATGTTTTTAAATATAAATGGTTTTATTTATTTTGCATAAACATTTGATAACATAAACTATACAACTATTTGAATAAAAGATAATTGAAAATACATTCCTTCGAATATTCATTTTTATGTTTGAATTTTCATTATAGATGTTTTTTGCACATGACTGTAATATTTAGCAACCTGGAAAAAATTGCTTTAGTTTATGTGATTTCTGTGTATGGCCTTGACTAATGAAATGAATAGGATCTAGATGTCCGTTTTTTAGAACAAAAGGAAAAGGGAATTCTGTTTGTGTTTTTACATATATACCCATCCCTTTTCTAAGTACTAGGGTATCTCCCAAAAACCTTTGTGGTCTCTGAAGCTGACACATTTTCCTTCTCATCTTCTAGAATAGGGACATTTCCTTTATGGAGTGTGCTTAATATATGTTATCATGATTTATTGATTGACTAATATTGAGTATCAATTTTCTGTTAATATTTTATGACTCAAATTAATAAGAATTAACTTGTGACTTTGAATAAAGATGATTTACTAAAATGTGAATAATAAAACAGTTTAACTCATAAACTCTCTTTATTGAATGAGATACTTTAGAACTGTAATAATTTAATATGATGTACAACTTCTATAAAACAATGGCAAAGATCCATTGGCCCAAAGACATCAGGATTAGTCCTGATGATCATTAACTGAGATTTTGATCGAAACAGATCCCTGCTCCAGCACACTCATCGCTGCTGTATTGAATTCAAGAGCAAAAATGAGATTAGCATCAAAGAGAGACTGATGGGAGTTACCAAGACTTGAGGGCAAGGCAAAGGGAAGTGGTGAAGGCACAGTGTCTCTGATACCAGATCTTAGTTTATGCAATGTGCATTAACAGAAATCCCTCCTTCATGTAGTGAAACACATAGCTAAAGTAAAAAGTAGATTTGCATGTCGTTAGCATACATTTGAAAAGTCACCTGGTAGTGTTCAAGAAACTGTGCTAGGAGTTAAAGGCAAATACATAAAAAGAAGACACAAGATGTATTATACATGTGAAACACTGCAGGATACCAGCAATGAGGAAATTTCAAATGATCTAATCCTGACCTTATGGCTAGGGATGGTGAGAAATGATTGGACCCATTTCAGAGCCGTTCCTAATATTCCTGCCCAGTATGCAAGCACTTCCAGCCAAGTTGTGTTGTCGACATGTTGTAGACAGCAGAAAGGTCAAGAACATTTACCACTGTGACCTGGAGCAAAGTTCTATCCTCTGAAATATCAATTCAGAAGAATGTTTCCATTTAAGCTTTTAAGTCTTCTTTACCCTCATCTCAAGGGACACCCAATCCTTCAAACAAAACATCCTGCATCCTATTTTCTAGTGTCTTTGCCTTACAAAAACTGGGGAACAAGGATTATTGTGCTTGCTCAATCTCCTCAGACTCTTGCCTTTGGTAAACCTTCCAATCACAACCTTCAAGGGTAATCAAATTTCCATGTACTGCCAACAAACCTAGTTGAATGGCCATCAGCCTTTTTGTATGTGTAATCATGCTAGTTTTCTGTGATGTAACCTTCTTATCAACGTTATCAGTAAGACTCTCTGTCAGAAGTAGTTCTTTCAAAAACCCATCTGTATCTTTTGTATCAAAATTATTAGCTCTTGACAAGTTCTTCCCTTAGGTCGTATCCTGGTCTTGAAGAACTTCCACACCAAGGTTTGGCTCTCTTGGGATTTATTTGTTTACTTAGAAGAATTGTTAAATGCTGAGTCTCACCTTTTATTAACTTCAAAGTGCAGACTCATTGTCCTTTTATTTCTGTATTGGAGGGGATCATAGGCTGGGTTTGGTATCAGTCCTTTAGTTTATTTCTCTGTATTTTTTGTAATTCATCAAGCTCCTTTGCAGAAGAGACTAACCATATAGGCCTCAGAGCGCATATAGCTGTTCTCCTTGCTTTGTGAATTAAACTCTTCGGTAACCAAATTCAAAATACTCAAAGCTACCGAAGCAATGCCCGGCCTGCCATCCCTTTCATCAAAGGACTGAAGAAGTTCAACACTATCACCCAGAAACTGAAGAAACAACACCAGCTTCTCATCTCATACAAAGCTACCTGAAATAATATCCCTGCCTATTTGGCAGAGAAAATAATCACCTGGGGCAGAGAGTAAAATAGAAGAAGCTAGAACATCACTAGCTGGACTAGAAACAGAAGAATGCAAAACAGAGAAAATTGCCCACACTCCCAGAACAAGGATTAGCACCTCGTTAACATTAGAAATGCCCCAACCCTCATGAACTTCAGCTATGATCTGAAAACTCACCTGTTCTAAGAATACAGCATATTGATACACTAGAATTCACACCTTTGTTAAGCCTTCCATCTTTCATCTAAAGTCAAGCATTACACATGCATATCTAGTGTCATAAAGTGTTCTATTAATAGGGGTGGGACAAAACCTACCAACTTATTAAAACACAACATGTTAGATTGTTAGCACCAAAAGACCTATGATGTTTGTGCACTTTACAAATAGTTTTAACATAGAACATAGGTTATAACAGAGTTAAAGGTGAAACTGTGTTTACCCTGTGGAAGCTATGGCACAAGAAGCAGCCGAATCTCCAGAGAAATGTATGTTAGATTCAAGCAGAATCTAGGAACATTAAAGAGTACAACACAATAACTTTTCCTAATCAATTTAGAAAAATCATAAAGGATTAAGAGATAAAATCAGACAGAAATAGTTTTAAAAGTACTAAGGTAATCAGACATGGATATTTTAATGTGAAGACAGAAATCACCCAAAAATGGACAAACGCCAATCAAAGACAATGCTCTCTGTGGACCGGGACTTAGGTGCAATTTCAGGCCAACGGTGATGGAGCAGAGGTTGGATCAGCTTTGTTTGTCACACAGCTCACAGATTTTACCTTGGGACTTTGTTATTTTTCTGGTTCTGAGTTTATTCCAGTGGGATAAGGCTGGATACTGTAGTTAGCAACAGTCTATTAAACTCATGCGTGGCTTTGTTGACATACGGTAGCAGCAGGAGGTCAGCCAGATGACTCGGGGAGAGCAGTTCAAGTCCCGCTGTGCAAATGGAGTTCTGGAGTCCTTTATGCTTCTTTCTCTAGCAGGTGATTGGAGTTCCCTTAGGATCAATCCTGGCAGAATTCCCACCACAAATCAACACCCTGTTTCAGCACTTTCTGTGACATCTAACTGCAAACCTTACCAGGGGCCTCTATTCAAATCAGGATCTCCGAGTCCCCTCCCAGATCCCTCCTTATGGACATGTGGACCCTGCCACTCGTATGATTTAGAAACATTTTTTCACGAATTAAAGGCTTCTTTCACTTTAATCTCTTCCAGGGATCCTTCACGAGTACAGGCAGACTGTTACTGCAGTCGTGTGTGATGCCATCTATTATTGTCCCGTCCAAAACAAATCATGCGATCTAAGTGGTTAGCATTTTGCAATAAAACATCGCTTGGGCTTAAGAACTGGCTGGATTGTCCTCTGGAAGTATCGTGCCTATTTGCAGTACTAACTACAGACATTGGAGGGAGGCAAGTCAGCAGAACTGGAGTCATTCAGTTTGGCTAGCAGGCATCACCTGTTTACTTTTTAAAAGTTACTTTTCCACCACAGATATCAAACACCTACTTTCACCACTGAACTAAATGTTTAAAAATAATTAAAAAGATACTTTCAAGAAAGTCTCTAGCATATTATCAGGTGAAATTATGTCAATAGACTTTTATTCACTATTAAGCCTTATCGTTGGAAAATGCAACTTAGTCAGCACAGTGACAAACAGCTATTACCAACTGTCCATGTTGAAGAGATCATTTTCTTTAATATTTAGCACGTTTGCTTTTATACATTAGAACCCAGCCCTCCTGTCTTAAAGGACACACAAAGGGAAAACACGGCTTAAGTTCAGAACTAACTATTTTACATAACATAGCAATATTCTCTGCCATGCGTTACCGCAGTGGTTAAATACGGCAGCCAGATAGGGGACAATGGTGTTCCTTGAAGCCATTTTTTTATTCAAACGTGGACGATAGAAATATGAACTGCAACCCTTATGTGACATTTAACTTCAATTACAGTGGTATATGTCTTTCAACAAATTACCACAGCTTTAACAAAACGTGAATAAGCCACTTTGGTGTAACCAATTTTACATCATATTTTTAGAGAAGAGTCAGGATACCGACCAAAATCACTCGAAAAAAGGTTCAAAATCTAAGGAGACCATGCAGAAAAGTATAATGGTTAAACTTACATACACACAAACATACACGCTGTGATTAGAGCCTGTCCTATGATAAGTTTTCTGGAGCAATCTATCCTGTGTCTTCACATCGTCCTTTGTTTCCACTTCAGGGGAAGCTCTCGCCAAGTTACTAATTCCAAGTGCCAGGGCTGATATCTGCATTGAGGTTACCGGTACAGGTGCCATTTTGATACTGCTACTCCGTCAGGCACAGTATGCGTGTCATCCTAGCAGAGCGCATGATGCTGTATTCCATTTGTGAGTATAAGAAACTACTCACTGTTCTGACAAAGAAGACTAATACTAAGCCAGTTCTTCACATCTGCTAGCCAGAGCAACCCAGAAAGAGAATCCCCAAGCAAGTGCCCACAAGTATCTTATCCTGCACAGATCTGAGCTCCTTCATTCTTAAAAGTTTTAATTTAAATATGGGTATTTATGTAACCCTTACTTATCAATCAATAAATCAAAAATATGTTTATTTAGACCATAGGTCTTTAAACAATACACCAATTTATAACCATAACACTACAAACATATTCATTTCATTTTAAATCATTTTAGATGAACATAAATAACCATCATTAAATTTCATCCAATAAAATCATATATAAATCTGCTCATTAAAACATGCTTTCGAGTGTAATACCTAGTACAATCCTATAAATTACTTAAAACACAATTTATACTGTAATACAATAATCGCATTTTTAACTGCCCTCATGAATCTCCCAATGGCACATGCTATATCCAAAACACGCATATCAGTTAAAACTTATGCAGCTTGCTCACGGGTCTTAATTCCGTATTTTAAAAATATCGGGCGTAAAAACTGTCTCCACTGCTGAATAACCTTTAAACAGTCCAGCAAAATGTGCAACATATGACATTTAATATTCAGACCACAAGTGCAATTGCCTCCTGGTTGGATCATTTTATATTTCACAATATTGTTTATCTGAAATGGATTGATTCCAACCCTTATTCTCAATAATTCACTTCTTAGCAACTGATTTGGTAATATATCCATATACGGAAATCTCTCTTTATTCCGCCAAGATTTTAACAAATTGTACCGATTTTTCCCCACTTAAATAATGATAGTCATATTCATGGGACATGTCTTTTCCATAGCGCCTTTAACTCACTCTTTGAGATTTCAATTTGTACGTTTTGTAGGCCCAGCTTTGCCTTCATATCCTTACAGATAGCCCCCAAATGTTTCCTAACAACTTTTGCCCACTGTAATTCACTTTGCAGGATTTCGTTTTTGCACCACTGAGAAACTTTCTGCTCCTCTCTCCCCACTCAATCTTTTCCAAAATCTTATTAGCGCCATTGCATTATATTCCATGATGTCATGCCAGTTTCTATTCTTATTGCTTGGGTCATGGCAGAGCCGGGGAGGGACAATAAACTCTTCAAACATTCCCCCTCCTCAGCATCCCATCTACTTTTACCACTAATATATAGCAGTTCGGCTCCTTATTGCAGTTGCGGGGGAATCATTGCATCATAGGCTTTTAAAACAGGTCTATATGACATTTCTCCGAAGTCCCTATTAAATTTTTTCAGGCCACTCACCGAGGCCATAGCCCTAATCTTCAGTGCCTCTTGATGTGTTTTCCATTTTAGGGACCTCACAAACCAGATTCTAAGATACTTATATTCATTAACTAATTCAAGCTTCTCAGGGCCTAGTGCCAACTAAATTTACGTTTTGTCTTCCCAAAGCAAAGCACCTTGGTTTTATCCATATTTACCACTATTTTTTTACAGCTACAATACATGTCTAGTTTCCCTTGTAGACCTATTCCTATTTGACTTACTTATCATAGCTGTAAATTCACATATGTGTATTTTTCATTTGAAGCTCACCTTCAGCTTAGGAGCAACAAGAAGTAGGTCCCTACTGATGTCATAGGTCTGGGAGTATTACAGAGAGTTTGAGGGGAAATTTAGGTTGATTTCTGTGAATCTGCTACTTCCTAATGTGCCTGCTGAGAATATCAAACTGGTTATAATAAGCATAAAAAGGCCTGCACACCACTTATCCGATGTCGATGGTCTACCAGAGCACGTTTTTGACCTGCCTGTAAATATCTGTAATTATCACCACTTGCCGTGCATTCTAAATCTGTCTGCATAACCTATAAGCACCTGCTGATACCTATATGTGCCCATGTCTCCGTATCTGTAACTGCCTATCACCTTCCGCTCCCAGTGCCTGTATCTGCCTCTTTGTGCTTGTCTGCAACTATACCCATGAAATAACAACTATTGGCCCCTATCTTAAGTGCCTCAACCTGCTTCACCTGCAAGTTTATTTATTTAATAGCATGGATATGAATGCACTTGCCTCTAAGTGCCTACAACCACCACCTGATTTTTTTGTATCTGCCCGTCTTAACTGATCTGTGCTTAGACTGTATGTACCTGCCTATCATGGCCTTTGTTTACATTTACCTGTTTGTTCATATCTGCATGTGGTACGCCTTTTGTGGATCCTTAGCTGCTGTTGAGGATATCGATCTACACATACTGCTCTTTCTGTAAATGTTTTGTTTGCACCTGCTGCTATTTACCATACTGTGTTTGTCTGTACTTCTGTGTGCCTGACATAAGTGCTGGAAGTAAAGGTGCAGGGGTGCCGCCGTACCCCCTAAACCCCAGATTACCATGCCAGAATTCAGAAGGTGAATGAGCAATGAAGATGCCTTTAAATTGTATTTTTATCTTGTGACATTTGCTGAACCTTCATAGATAGAGGTCAAATGTCAGGCTTTGTCTTCTGACAAATTGCTGTTTACTCCTTTAACATGAAATAGTTGTTTACTTTTCTTTCTCTGACTCCAAAGTTAGAAGGTTTTGTAAAGTGGACTATCTGACAATATTGCTGGGGTACAGGGAAGGTGAAAGGAAAGACTGTAGGGCTAACATAACTACATGTAAATACATGCAAATGAACTGTACATATATTTCAAAATACACCAGTAGTTAGGAGAGCATAAATGAAGCAATTTTTTTGTAAATCCGAAGTTTGATGGCAACAAAGATTTTAATAGAATTAAAACAAATCAAGAAACTTTACTTGGTGATGTACAAATGAAATATTTGCTGAAACATGATTTCCACACATTATCGTTTGTGCATTATACAGTTTTTAATAAGTAAAACTGCATATCAAGGCGAATTTTGTGGCCATTTCAATGGAAAATGTGCTGTTTGCAAATGACTTTGTGCTATCACTCCCGGTGGCGAAGCTAGACCTGTGGCCGCCCCCCCCTTGCCACGCCACTGATCACTCCATGTTTAGTAATATATTTGCAACACTGTACTCCAAAATGCACCAGGGCTACATACCACAACCTTACTGCTCTACTGCTGAATGGGCATTGCTCATTTGCTATACTTGTTCTTTGTGTGACGCTTGGATTTTTCACAATCCTAATAACGCCAGTGATGTACCATTGATGACAGCACCACCACTCTGAAAATTGCTCCAGCATCACTGGTGTCTGAGTGAACACATGTCTGTCTGTAGCAGACTATAACCATTGGTTCTGAATCTAACGCTTCATCCTTTATGTTCTTTCTCTGTATGTATTTTTTGGACTTTCTCTAGCACCAACAAATCTGTGCCAATGGTCTGGGTCAGCTTTGTGGAACACTTTGCGAAAGAACCGTCCTATTCTTATCACCAATTATTTTAATATTCTGCTCAGCACAGACATACAATGATGTAAATCATTGTTGTTTTAATCAAGGTATTAATGCTGGTGTTGTTCTATTTCTGGGCTCTCAGGATCATTGAGGCAAGTTTAAAGTAAGGCATTGAAAGTTGTGCAGGTGGGCTTCACTCCTGTGGTGAACACTGCTGTCCACCCTATGGTGAGATGCTTACTGCATGGCGGAACTCTTGCTGCCTTCTAACTAAATGCTGATGCAATGACTGTTCATAAGGAAGACTGCTTTGCTGAGCAGGCACCAGTTTGCATTGGTGGAGCTCTATCATTTTGTTTTCAGAATCAAACTATCAAAGCTGGAGTATGTTTTAGAAAAACATTAAAAAAAATAATACAAATGCAAAAGGATATTTCTCCCAGTTTGCTGGGATCACTGATTTCCATGCCCAGGAGCGATATGCCTCGCACTGTCGTCATAGGCACGGACATTTACTGACAGTTGTCCCATCGTACTGAGGGCAGAGCAACGATCACTATGGCCTACAGCCCTGTGACGCACATGATCCCAGGTCAAGGGTTTCCACTTGCAAACCTAGCTGAGGCTCTGCCTGTGGAAACCTTCTGCGTTTGCCATCTCTAAATGATGTGGAGGAGTTTCAAGTTTGAAGGGGCTTATGGACAGCCAATTTATGGCAGTTCACCCTTTCTACCAAATTCTAAATGAGTTCCAAAGGGATTTGTTCAAGATCACACAGAGTAACATGAAGTACTCAGGTGGGATAGCTGAGATTAGAACCAATGTTTCCTACTGTAATCACTAAAGGCAGGAAGGGAGACACACAGGATCTCAGAAATGTTAGTAGGATAGAGAATGATAGGAAGGCATGCCGGCACATGTGGCGCTCATCAGTGGAGCTCATCAGTTGCTTAGAGCTCATCATCAGTTGCTGATGTTATTGGTGGCTGGGACAGAAAAGTGAATGTAAAGGGAACGTCGAGCCTCCTTCTCCATGGCGACAGCTGACCAGACTAGCATATTTCAGAGTTATGAGAAGTGAAAGTAGAGCAGAGCCCTATGGGAGCGGCTTGAGTAGCTGAGCTTTTAATGCTCATTAGTGCGGGCACATGTTGCAGATCGAAAGGGAACTTTCAGGGCTGGACTGGAAGCTTTTCTGACTTTGAAATCAGCCCTTTAGGCAGCTCCAGCCTTAGGTATTGCCAAAAGGTCTGCATGGCGAGTCCGACCTTGCAAACCAAAGACTATGGCATGAACTTGTTTATTTACCAGTTCCATTCACAGCTATCTTTGCATATTACTCAAGATAAATGTCATTGTGATTTTGCATTTGCCAGTGCAGGTGCAATACTTTTTACTGGAGCAGAATGCCTCTCTCTGGGTTCTATTTTAGAATAGTCCGCTCGGAATCGCTGCCAGGGACCTGAGAACATTGAAGAGTATTGAATGTAGCGGCTAAGCAAGTTGATGAACAAGCTGATTTCCCAGAAGAGCTCGCCCTGTACCACGGTTCTGAGCAAACACACAGATGGGCATCTGGACCCGCTCTGAAAGGATGCAACAGTTTGTTCTCCATGTCTACAAACTCCAGGCGAGGATGCTAATCACTCTTCAGGGCCAACTTCTTGAAACAGGCAGGGCCTGCTCCCTATCTTTACACAGCATGTCAACGAATCGGAATTAAATTACATTTTCAGTCTTTGGAGATGGCCTCTTTTCTCACTGACAACATTTTAATTACGCTAGTTCCCGGGAGGTATTCAATTCCTTAAAAATACTGCCGCAATCATATCCCGCGACCGGGGTACAGTCATTGTGCTGAAATTCGGTGTATGCTTGGAATCGCCGGTGTGTCAAAGTCTGTCAGGACCTGGCGAACACCTGCTTAGCGAGAGCAACATTTTACTCAAAGGGGCTCACCTCGAGGGTTGGTCTGGGATATCAAATCATGAATAAAGATGGCATGTGATAAGCACCGAGCCTCTAATAGGAATTATTTGCATAGGCATTGGCTAGTGTGAAATGCTGATTGGCTGGTGGCTCCCGGATATTACCTCTGCTGTAATTACATCCCGTCATTGACACACAGGACTAGCAACGGAGGTGGGCTGCGCGGGATCAGATTGGAAAGGATCGTCACTGGGAAATCAATTTCTTATCGGTTGACACCTCCACTTCTTCAGGGACCAAATGAGCACAAGCAGGCGACACTGCATTTATAATTTATTGTTCGCTTTGCGCGAAGCGGGATTGCAATTTCAAACACAATTCCATCCAGATATCCGTAAAACATATCTATACTCAGTGGCAGCAGAAAAGCACAGTTATAGCGCTGTCCACAACCGAAAAAGAGAGCTTCCTGGTACTAAAAAGAAAATAAGGTTTGGTTACAAAGGTATCACGTCTGATTCAGTTATTATTACACAACAGAGGGCCATATGTTCAAATACTGACGTCACTGTCCTCCCGTAGTCAGAAAACTGATCTATTTTTGTAAAACTACGGACTCTCGCTGAAAGATTTCCAATTTCTTACTCTACTTGAGTGCTTAGCTTTACATTTTTCTCATGTTTATGTGGGAAAACAAGTGTAAAATCCCAAAGTTAGTAAATCACTCAAAATAATATAAAAGAAGCATTAGAAACAGCTGCATGTGTGGTAGGATGAATGTATTTGATAACACTGACTTGGATGAAATTGCCCCAAACTAGAAATTTTATGAAATCTGATTTAAAGTTTGGTGTGAGAAAATTACTTGATCCATTTCCTACATATACTAAGCCTATCTTAGCAAGGTATATTCAAGTTAAAAAACGTTATTAGTGGTGGATACTTAACTCAATTCCCCCATTGCAAGAAAATGGGCTACAGCTTTGCTGCTGAACATTACTATTTAACAGGATTAATAGGATCGAAACAGGAGTCCTTCACATCATAGCTGCAGGTTAAAGCGCAACAAAGAAAAGATGAGCTTTTTAAGGCCGTTTTATGGCCTGCAATAAACAATTTTATCGTACCCCCATCAGTTCCAGTGAAAACAAGCATTTGCAATGGAATCGGTCTCGCCTTTGGGACCTTTTATGTATTTAGCTATGCAGCACATTAGCCTGGGTGCTGAAACATCTACTGTTCTTTAACATGGAGGGAAAGTAAGCACCAAACTGCGTGACACGCCAAGTATGGGAACACATGGAGAGAAATATTGCCTTTCAGCGGGAAATGCTATAGTCCAAAGCTCTGTTTTTAATATAAAATTAGGGCCTTCGGTGGTCATAACACTGAAAATACAAGATTTAAAAAAAATATTGTCTATGGGTGCTCGTGGAAGACAATTTCCATGGACTGGAATCTAGAGAATGCTAAAGTGATTCTGGTATTTTACTGACCTCTGCTGGTCGTTTTCTTTCAAGAAAGTTAAATAGAAGCAGTTGCCAGAAAAAGAAAAATAAGAAAGTCCCTCAGCAGAAAGCAATTCTGGTATTTTACTGACCTCTACTTGTCGTTTTCTATCAAGACAATTAAATAGAGGCAGTTGAACAGAAAAAAAAGTCCCTAAGCGGAAGCAGACAAGTCCTAGGGCTGATCTCCAGAGCCCACAAAGTACATACATATATAAGTATATACTAAAGTATATACAAGAGGTCTTGAATGCTCAACCAAAATAGTGCAGCGCTGCAAGTCACCTTGCTGCGCTGGGTTACGGGGAAAGGGTAGGAATGCTCTGGCTTTATTACAATGTAGCGCATTCCTGCCCTTTCCCAAGCACTGGCCCACAATGGGAACACCCACACAACGCCCATGGAGCGCCATCCCTGAGCAGGGTAACACAACACAGCGATTTGCCCTGCGTTACTTTACTCCTGATTTTTCAAGCCACGCAGGGCCAGAAAAAGTGGCATTGTGCGGCTTGATAAATCGCATTTTAGGGTTTGTGTCACGCATGCTTTACGTTGCGTGGTGCAAATGCAACGCAAACCCTTCATAAATATACCCTTCATGTTTAGGCCTTTCTCACTTAGCTTCAAGTTTACTCTGTCCCAATGAAAACGAATTTACTCCCCGGTTGTATGCAGAGAATTCTAGGCTACAGACAGTATAAGTGTCTTCCCGCTGCTCTATACCATAACCTCGGTGAGTTACAAGGTTATATATCATTTTATTTAGCTGTATTGTATATCTTAGAGTCACTTAAGAACACTTCTCAGAATGTTAGTTGAAAAATGTATAAACATTGGTTGTTTATGCTGCGGACCCACCACTGCCGGGAACACACAGAGGGCGGTTTTCAGGTAGTATCTGTTCAGCAAATGGTCCCAACACCTCCTGGATTGGGGGTATCCAAACACAGATAGTCTTCAGGTAGGTTCAGAAATGTCAGTGCGGTAGTCCCTGCGAGGAATGGGATGGAAGACAAGTGATGATACCTGTTTTCATTGAAAAAGTGGAATGGTGCTGGAAAAAAACTGGATATTGAAGTCTTTCTTGAACAGAATGTTAGTCAGTTGAGTTCTTGGGGCTGGTAAAAGTCCTTCCAGAAAGTTAAACCCTACAGCACATTCAAGGTGGCTTCTCTGAACCGGTTTCGTACTATCGAAATGAACTGTCATGACTTCAGCTTCTTTTAGGCACTTCAGTAACAAAGAGTTATTTTCAGAATAGAGTTGAGGTGTTGTTTAACCAACAAACTCCAGACTACCATGTTAAGATTACGGAATGTTACCCTGTGTTGTATGGAGATCATAGAAGAGCTTAACCTACTTGGTGTAGGACCACGCCCAAGAGTCGGGAACATATTAATGACGCTATGGTTAGGCCAGCCTTCAATAATACTTCTGATTGTGTTTTGCAGGCCAGGTGAATCTTGAATACATCCAAAACAATATGTGTTTTAAACATTTTGAGATGTTACAACTAGGCACTGAGCTGCCCTCCATCTCGCAGCTGTTCTCAGTGTCGTCATATGTTGTACTTTGAGGACACAGGCGAGGCGATGTTTGCACACCCGAAGGGTCTGTTGCCCAACCACCGAGGTTGAACAAAAGATAGGGTTGCTGGTTCTGTTTAGGCCTGGGTGGAACTCGCAAAGTTTAACTCCACGGAGTTACAAAAAACATCTGTGAGAGTTCGCAGAATTCCACGAACGGGTGGAAATAGGCATGTCACGCTGCTTGCACTGTGATTTAGCGCCAGTAGCTCTTTCTGCGCTGAAAAATCAGCGTAAACGGCACCACATGGCGTGCCAGAGGGCGCAGCTTCTTGAGTTGATTTTGCTGCCGCTCAAGTCGATTTTCAACTCGAGCTGTAGCTTTCTGACCTTGAACGATCGAGACCTCCTGGGACTGCCTGCATTGGAGAAATCATACTAGGGGACACCAAATCTAGCTCGCCAACTTACCGTTCGCAAGACGCGTGCAACAAAAAACTCTGCCACGCGGCGGTTGGGGGATTTGGCTGGAAATCCACGTTACAAGCATAACGTGGAGTGCCACAAACTCCATCAACACCATCGGTGGAGCGGAATACATCGCCCACCCCTAGTTCTGTTACCCATCAGGGATACCTCAACCTTTGGTTTGTTAAGTAGAGAAAACTTCCCCTCACACATTCCTGGATATGTTTCAAACATTCTGTGATATTTCTCTGTGCCCAGGGTTCTTCCCACAATTGGAGGCTCAGGCGCATGACACATTAAAAAGTCTGATGCACAAAATGTACTATAATCAACATCGCTTGTGCCATAAGCACAAACTTACAAGGCACAGTTAAGGCAAAGTGCTAAAATATGACTCAGGCTTCTTACTCAAGGCTTCCAGATTTTAGTGTGCCAGAATTGGTGATCACTTTATAAGACACCTTGCGCCACCTGCATCTGGAAACCAGCTGCTCATCTCGCCAAGTAAATGTTACATCTCTGCCATGATGTGAAGTTACCAGTGGCTGTGCGGTTATGAGAAGGCAGCCTTGTATCTGTGCTAACCGTGTGGTGCGGTGGTGCTTAGCTTGACCCAGGTGTCCAGTTCATGGGAAGGTGTATTTTCCTTTACCTCTCAGACCATGCCTGCATTTTCCGTGACTGAAGTCACCCAGAGAGTTGCTAAGCGGCTTGCGCTGAGCACCTGTCTTGAAAGGTGGCAGTCAGAGCATGGAAGCTCGCAGAGGAAAAGGGATATCAAACGTGGACTCGTCTTCTCATGTTTGCAAGATGCTGTGGTTAGCGTTAAATATGGCCCTTTCCAAGATTGTGGTTTTTCCGGCGATTGCAGCAAATGTTCCCAAACCAAAATGGATCTAATCTATTATTCACTTTTTAGACCATATATAAAGAGGCACTGATGAGAGGAATGCAGTGCAATGCATTTATATCCTTATTTTGTGTCACATTCATTGCTACTTCCCACCATTTTTAACCCCGATTTTTGCTCTGCGTTGTTGCTAGATTCTTGTCTTGAATCTTGTTCTGGAAGATCTACATGGGTTTCTTTTCAGCCTTGGACCATGGCTGTTTTGGTGCCTTGCTTTCCTAAACCTTCCTTAACTTTCCACCTTTAATGACGTATTGCCAAGCTTGTCAAGGAGGTTTTTTTCTGCCCTTGTGGCTTTTTGCTCTTCATTGGGACTCTCTTTAGGCGACACCTTTCACAAATACATTAAGTACAGGGTGGCACCGTGGCTACTGTGAGGAGATTCCTTTTACTTGGGCAGTCAAGGTAGACTTTCTCGTCATCCACTTCTCATCTGTAACCTACAATGTCCTGGGTCCATCAGAAAAGGATTAAAAATAATCTATTTTGTTAATTCCTTTCCACACAATCTCCTTCTTCTGGATTCTCCTTTGAGGTTCAGGATCTAGACGCTCCTCGGAGTGAAAGCCGCACTTCATAAATACATAATAATAAACATAAGCAGCGCAAAGGGGTACACAAAGACATGCGCTGCCCATACCTTCTTGGATGACATCTTAAACCTCTCCCTAAAGCATACCAATATCTTCTTCCCGGGGGACCTGGACATGAGGCTGATAAACCTTTCTTCCTGTAGCAAACAACCGTAACAAGAAACCTGGAGCTTTCATCTCAACGCTTTCGTCTGCTCCTAACCTAGGCACTGGGGCCAAACATACAGCAGGTCATAGACTCAACACAACTGTCAGGAGCATAACTTAGTCAAAGAATTTCGGGGCGCAGGGGCGACTCCTCCGCTAAGGCAGAGGAGCGTCGCCCCACTGCTTTTAAGCAGTGCACAATAAAGGAAATATAAAATGATAATAACTTTGAGCTATTATCATTTTATGTTTCCTGCTGCTTTGCGGGCGGATGGGCGGGGCTGCTCTGTTCTCGGAGAAGGGCAGGAGAGGAGTGGTTTGCCCACTCCTTAGTGCACAGGGGCTGGGGGCATGTGGGGCAGGAGGTGCAGATAATAGAGGTGCACTAGAGGGCAATGATGGGGCCGAGGTAGTAGATGAGGGGGGGCAATGCTAGGTGAGGGCAGTGGGAGGGGGCTGGCAGGATGCACGGGCAGTGAGAGGGGGCCACTGCAGGCACGGATGA
Organism: Calotriton arnoldi; assembly: GCA_963921515.1. Classification (NCBI taxonomy): domain Eukaryota; kingdom Metazoa; phylum Chordata; class Amphibia; order Caudata; family Salamandridae; genus Calotriton; species Calotriton arnoldi. The sequence goes on from CAWUFW010002868.1 coordinate 32,097, forward strand.
GTGATGCAGGCACCCCCGGGCAGTACCACGGGGCAGGGAGCTCGTCTATTGCAGATGGACACAGGTGAGGTCCTGGACTGTGTGCAGGGTTCTAGGGCACTTCCGAAGAGGTAATAAAGGAGGGTCTGGGATATGCCATGGGGAATGCTGAGGGGTCCGGGGCAACGGACATGACTTGGGTGGTACAAAGGGGCAGGCAGTGTAGAGTCTGAGGCAATGCAGGGGGTCAGGGCACCCAGGTCCATAGGCTAGGCGCTATACACCGTGGCATCAGAGTGGGTTTGGGGCACTGCAGAAGCTCGTGCAAGTGACAATGTGACCCCTGCCCCCTCCCATGTGTCATTCTGTAAATACCAGTGTTATATATATATATATATATATATATATATGTGTGTACATGAAGTTTACGACCGCCTCAGCTGAACCACCTACAGCGGAGGTAACCATTGGCTGGTCGTTGCATGCGTACTAACAAGACCTGTTGTGTAGGGGCTCGCATCGAGGCGCTATGATTGATTGTAAGTAAATATACAGAAGTAGGGAGTAAGAGCGTGTACCGGTGCTGACTGTCTGAGCTAATATGATACATGGTATTTTGGGAACTAATTCAAGGTGATTGTTGGTGGGCGGGGGAGCTACTGTTTGGGGGGGTCCTCTTTGGATCTCATGCACGGTCTAGGGGGTGGTAATGCACGGTGTCCAGCCGGGTCAGTGCATTGTCTGGAAGCGCCAGGGCATTTTATTTGGTTGTCAGCGCAGGGTGTCTGGGAAAGGCCTTTGCAGGGGATGAAACAGCCCACACAAGAAGTCTGGCGGCGCCAGTATATGGTATCTGGGGTTGTCGGTGCAGGGAGTCTGGACTGTTAATGCAGGGTGTCTGGGGAAGGCCTGTGCAGAGGATGGGGCAGCCCATGCAGGGTGTCTGGACTGTTAATGCAGGGCGCATGGACTGTTAATGCAGGGCGCCTGGGCTGTTAATGCAGGGCGCCTGGGCTGTTAATGCAGGGCGCCTGGGCTGTTAATGCAGGGTGACTAGACTGTTCATGCAGGGTGTCTGGTGGAGGTTAGTCCAAGGAGACGGGCTGTTTGGGGGTCTGTTTCATGCTCTGCTGAGCCAGTTTTCACTGTTGGTTTCCCGGATATTAAAACAAGCATTGCCTGCAGCAAGCTCAAACGCATTCACTCTTCCATACCTTGCAAGTGCAGAAGTGCCCCAGTTTGCGAACGCGAGGCACCGTTTTTGCCATCTGATTGGCCAATTAGGGGCCTTTTTATTCTGGTGCTGGGGCCTGTGTTCTTACTCTGGCCACCACCTGGTATAGCAGGTAATCCTGGGTTGTGGCAGTCCCTGCACTGCCCCCTTCCCCACTGGGCCCTGGTCAGTGAGAGTGGCAGTTGCACTGCACTCTTGGGGGGCGCAGTTCCTATTCAGCACGGCGGCTGTGCAGGGGGTTACCCTGCAATGACCCGGGCTAGCTGCCCCCAGGGCACAGGGTGGGTAGGTTCACACCTTGCGGGGCTCGAACTTGCGGTCTGCGGGGCCCTGCCCTTGTCCACGTCATCCAATCGATTGGCCCCCATGCAGGGCCGAGCCCAGACCCTCCCGGCAGTGAGACCTGCTGGAAGGGCCAGTGTGGCGTTTAATCTGCGCGTCATGTTCCTGTTTATGAAATCCGAGCTGTTGTGCCTTTGACTTTGCGGCTGTGTAAAGTTAGTTGCCCAGTTCTATAAGCACATGGTATAACCGGTTTAAACAACTTGTCTACGCCGGTCCCGGCCTCCACCCCCCCGGGCGTGCATCTTCCCATAGCTGCTGTGTAGGCATGTGTCATGTGGGACACCTCCAGCCAGGCGCTGGACATGCTGGGATTTTTAAAACCACACTTATAATGGCAAAAACCAAACTACAAGTCCCAGCATTCAGTGTGGTTGGCTAGAAAGTCTGGAGAGGCTGAAGGTATCGCTGATGACGTGCCGCCACGTGGCAGCCTTGTGTTTACTAAGAGCAGAGAAGTGAGAGGCGCAGCGGTGTAATAAACGATTTTACACCTAGAAATGGCAGGTCTGGTGGAGGAGGGGACAGGGAAATGACTGAAATCCAGGATTTCTGGGGCAGAGATATCAGACTCATGTAACTGACTCCTTGCCAGCCCTTGCAGCCTTTCGCTCATCACCATGAAGTCTCCTCCTGGCCCCGTGTGAATGCGCCCACTCGAAGGATGGTTTGCGCAGTTGTCTGTGCATCTCCGGCGCAAGACTTTCTCTGAGGGATGTAACATTAAACAACAGTCGAGATGCATCCAGGGGGCCGTGGGCAACTTTCAGGCGATGCTTTGGGTCACCCTGACCCGGCTCGTTCCTCGAGGAGAAGATGCGCAGTCCTGGGTACCAGCGGGGATGCGCGCTTTGAGGCAGCTCCCAGGGCCTCAAGGAGAGCGAGCCAGCGGCACAGAGACTGCGCTGTCCTTACTGCTCCCAGCCAAGGTTAGCTCAGAGGCCTGCTCTTCAGACAGCCAGACCCTGGCCATAAATGTGCATGGTCGAGTCGTGTCTGTCGCAGACAAAGCCTGTCCCCTGATATTTCTAATTCTTGTGTTCGGAAGTGAGATGAATACGGCCTGTCGTTGCCCTGTCCCCTCGTCTCACCCCCTCGAGTCGCGGAGGACGAGGGCAGAGTGACGGCTGTCGCTGCTGCAATGCAGACCTCGAGCAGGCTACGGGTGTGCGATGCCAGCGCTCTGTCCTGTGCAGAATAAAAACAAGCATTTGCAATGCAATAGGACTCGCATTTACGCAAGACCTATTGCATTGGAAACGGAAGTGCGGGCGGAGGAGAAGGCACGAACGGGAGTGGGGGGGGGGGGTAAGGGGGGCCGAGAAGTCACGGACTGCGGGAGGGGGCGGGGGGGGGGACAGGGAAGAAAATAGTGTTCGGAGTAAAGGGGCCAGTAGCTATGGAAGGATACAAATGGCGACATGGCCGTCATGAGGAGGGACTAACAAGCCTAAAACCAATCGGAAGGCAGCATTTAGGACCTAAGTCAATGAAAAAGATGGGCGGAGAGAGGGCAGAGCTTCCATGAAGCTTCCACGCTATACTGAATACTGCATGCTTTGCAAAGCGAGCAGCGCATGCGCTGCAACGCTAGGCTCAACCTTAAAATAAAGGTAGGCCCAAGCAATGGGATTGAATCCTGCTGCCACGGAAACTAATTTCAACTATAACGTTGATAATTAGGTTAATACGAAAATCTGTCTTATAAATAATAAGGCCACAATGAGTTCAGTTGCCACTTCGTGGGAGGAGACTTTGTGGCTATGTGGATTGTGTATTAAGGGTGCTGCTAAGACAGGACTGGGGTGTTGATTGCGAATATTGGGCCACATTAGATGATGAAAGCTGAAATAACTCACAATCTGAAGGAAATTTTACCTTTTGTTACTGAACTAATTGTATTAATTTCAGAAATCCGAATACATTACAAGTATTGGATTGTTTCCATAGAGCAGCACTGGCAAAATATTTGCGCTCTTGGCATTTTGGGGGCTGGAGGGTGTGGCTGCTTTTGCCTACCAGAGATTAATTTGAACTTTGGAGCGGACATCCCAAGCATTATCCAAACTAAAGCCTCCTCACTAGCGTCTACAATCAATTAAGTTTGTGCGCAGGCGCAGTGGGGGGTTCCTTGTTAAGGGGAGTTAGATTGTGCAATCATGTACTGAATTGTGTGAAAATACAAGCTGATAGTGGTCGTGGATGGTAGAAAAGGCTCTTATCATCTGATACATGCTCGTCTGATTTTTGTGTCTGAGTGTTGTGTGTTTACCCAAAACCCTGACTGCTGATTCCCTCCAAACTCAAATCTGCGACCAGTGAGTGATGGGGTTGTACAGATGACAATTATCATCTACAGTGTGTGTGGGGCAATTTGTGTGCTAGCGTGATATCAAAGAATCTATCTATGCTTTCTGTTGTGTGATCGAGTTGTGATATCATCTAATCAGTGGAAAGATACTTGAAATTAAATATTGGTATAAAGTTGTCTTCTTTCTTGTTTCCTATGAGTTCCTGTGGGGTACTTTCTTGGGTTAGAAGCTATTTGTCAAGTAATGGAGCCAACTGTTGTGCCTCTTTCTCTCACCTTGCTTGCCAGGAGAAAGGATGACTCCATGCTGTAGTCACCGACCTGCTTAACCCAGTACATGACATGGAAAAGCACCTGCTGTCTTCAATGAAAGGTTAAAAGAGAGGAGAAAAAACCTCAATTAAGTGAAGAAAACACAGGTGGCAAGAATAGAAAAGGAAAATAAGAAACCCCTGGTGTAGAACAGAAGACAATACAAACACTGAAGCTAACATGCCTCTGGATAGATAGAACCGAACTCAGAATAGGAAGATATGAATGGAGCTCAAGGACCAAATGAAAAGAAACAAAAATAGAAGTTTGGTATGAGATGATTCTGATGTCAAAAAGGAACTGAGCGTGTTTGTCATGCTAGTTCCTTTGGGATAACATTCCTTAAATAGTGAAAAATGTGAATTTGTTTACTTAAAGTGTGAGCGTAATGGTGAATTGGCACTGCCTAAAACATCTGAGGCCATCTTAGAATGGTGTAAGCACAAAGAAAGTTGCTGCCATAAAAACCTGTAGTAGGTAGTCCGGAATTACCAGGTAAAGAACATTGCCATAATCCAGCCTCAACAGAATTAAAGCCTGAACCCCTGTAATGTATGCTTCACATGGAAGGAAGCTCGGGAATTTCCTGAACATTCCTAGGATCCAAACACAGGAATTCACTACTGCCGCAATCTGGGCTTTGAAGAAGAGTTGTGTGTCAAACAGAATGCCCAGATTTCTTGTCACCTTTGTTGGGGGAGGTGCGGGGTTGTTACTGGGCCAGGCTCTTGTCCACCCAGGCAGTGGGTCTGACTCAAAGAGCAGAATCTCTGTTTTGTCTGGGTTGTATTGTAGCCAGTTCATTCTGAGCCAGCACAGTAGAGCATTCATGCAGAGTGAAAACATTTGTTTAGCCCTCACTGAATCACATTTGTATGTGAGCAGTAGCTGCGTATCATCAGCACATGATGTCACCTTGATGCCAAAGGACTCAACCAGAAAAGCCAGTGGGGTCATATAAACATTAAAAAGAGTGGGGCACAGGGAAGAGCCCTGAGGAACCCCCCATTTCAAAGGTTTTACCGTGGAGGAGAAGAGCGTCATCCAAACTACCCAATCTCTGTTTTCCAATAAGGAGCCCAGTCAGCTCAGAGATGATCCAGCTAGCCCCAAGGACTCCAACCCGTGTACCTTAAATGGGATCCTTAAAAGCTCTCCTTAAAAGGTTGTGGCCTTTTACGGAGACATGCAAGGGCCACAGTCCTGGAGGGGGCAATGCTCAAAGAGGATGCACCGAGGGAAGACTGCACTACTAGGTTACCCTAATGGGTCAGGTTCAGCACGATGTACCATGTCTGTGAGAAACTGGATTATAATTTGAGGTGGGCAACTACCCACCTACCCCCTGATAGGTATGGCACAGATCAGATATGTTTAAGTTGGGGCAATGTGCAAAGTATTTATGCAGTACCAAAACTGTCATAAAATCAAAACACCAAACAATACAAATGCCAAACAGATGTAGAAAAATAGAGTACATGTTAATTAGTTCCAGTCCCATTCTGTTCTTCGCAGGTCCAGAAAGTGTTCTGAGGGTTCCTGGGGATGCCACATATATGCATGCTCTAGATAGTGGGCGAATGGGGAGGGGGGTTGACTCCTGGGCACTCTAACCAATTGGCAAAAGTTCTCTGCAACAACCCTACCCACTTTTTCAGAAATTTCTGTTTGCCTTACTGCAACACTCCCCAAAATGCCTAGAACCAGGGCAGTTTCATTCTTGCAAAAGTCTTTGGACACATTTAACTAGGGCTTTGAGGGTCCTGGGTGTGTAGGGGATTGCCCTATGTTAATCACTTATGCCCTCCCACACCTAACACTACATATCATTTTGGAGCAGGCACTGTACCCACAACAAATCAGAAGTCAGAAGTTTAATAGGACAAAAGCTGAGCCATGCAGCCACGAGACCAGGAATACACAAGAATTGTCTTGGCATTCAGTGTCATATGTGCCACTGTTTTACATGCATTTCAAACAGACCTTTCAGGCAGAATTTGGAATTGCTGTGCAAACAGGATGCCCACAGCTCCCACCCTGAATATTCTCCAGAGCTCAAAGGAGTCCTCCAGGCCCATTCAGATTGACCTGTCAATCAAGCTGACCTAGTGTGTGCCCCTGGGAGGAATTTCACACCTAGACAGGGTAAACGCAACTTCGCAAAATTTACTTTTCTTCAATATTTATTAAAAATCTGACCACCATTGAATTGAATTTTTAATAGCTATTAAAAATATTTTTGTTTTTTTCTTGCTGGGCCCATTCCTGAGCATTATTATTTTAATCTGTAGTCTGGCTTTCTACATAGGACAGCTAGCCCTGCCATAATGATGATAGCTTGTCGGCCTTGTAACTGTAGGGACACAGTAATATTGATTTTCTACAGGTCACACTTTTTAAATACTATCCACACTGCCCTGTGGGCTTCAAGGCCTACATGGGTCGGCTTACTACTATTTAAAAGGGAGGTCTTACACCAGTCAAAAAAGAATTATTTTGACAGGTCACACTGCAGGCTTTACACTGCAGGTGTCAGGCTACACAGGGCGGCCTCTAGCCATGTTTGTACTGATATGATAGTGGATGGCACTATAGATGCTACAGTCCACAGATAGCATTTAACTTCCAGGTTCATTTCCCATACCATATAGTAGCGACCTATAGGCAAGCTAAATAAGTCAATTAGGGATAAGCCAATTTAGCTATACTTAAATGAGAAGCAAAGCCCTTTACTACTGATTAGCCGGGATAAAGTGCATAGAGTTCTAAGGCCAGAAAAAATAGCGTCCAGAAAAATGGGAAATATCCAAGATGACCATGCAAAAAAGATGGATTTCCTTCAATGACTATGAACCTTGCATTGAACAATGAATGCTGACTGGCCAGAAAGGTGGGAGAGGGAATCAAAGATGGAATGGAGTACGGGAAAAGGAGAGGAGCGTGGCTGGTGGTGAATGGAACCAACACTTACCTGCTGTTTAACTAACTTATTGAGCGGAGGTGCAATATAGTGAAAGTAAGTAACATCTGTGTATGTGAATAAACCAAGAGTGTTGGGAAAAGAACAATGGGACCACAATCAAGTCATCTTGGAAAAGCAGAGGTGAAAAAAGTTTGAAGGCAAATGAAGACATTGTTTAGTATTCCCTACGGAAGCTCTTGAATGGCTTTTTTCATCAGCGCACTATTTCAGTCCTTATCCTTCAAGTGAGACAATCACATTTTATTGTATTTTATTTATTACACATTTTATTGAATTTTTGGTCCTGCATATTGAGGCCGATTAACAAGACATTATAAAAACAGAAAAGTCCTGTCTCTCCCCAATCACCCCCGAACCCCACATATAATGCCATAATACAATCTTTGCAACAATCGCAGCTTGAGTCTCACGGCAAATCTCATCTACCCTTTCTCTTGGGTGGGAAGGCCCCATAATCTTCTCATCCAGTGCCGTTATTGGTGACATGATGGGGTTGAGAACAATATCTCCAATTCTGCCCCAGGCTTCCCGGATTTTGGATAGTTTCTGTGGGCAACCCCTGGCCTCATATATATCAGCAGTTTCATGATCATGCAACAATCTAAGCCTTTACACCTCTCCCCTACCGAGGGATCATCCCCATCTTTTCATCCATGGGCTATATCTCTCTTCACAACCAGCTCCAACCAGAGCAAGGTCAGTTTATATCCATAGATTCAATATCAATAGTTATATGGAGAGTAGTCATTTTAGGATCTGGCCTCAACAACCAGCCAAGCACAGGTCGGCAAGCACTGACACCCAGAAGGGCACGATCTTATTGCAGCCTCATATGGTATGCAAGAAGTCACCCTCTGATGAGGAACAGTGGAGACACAAGGGGAAAGGTATTTCCCAATCTTCCATAGCCAATGCCGTGCGAAATATACCCACTGGAGGTACTTCAGCTGAGTGAGTCAGAACTGAACCGCTATAGCAGTCTTCCGAGGGGCTCCTCTGGCTTCCCTCCACTCCTCTTCCGTGAGGGGGGGGGCAGGTTCTGCTCCCAGGCCAAGTGCAGCTTATTAAAAGAAACAGAGTTATTGTTGATCTGAGTGCATTAGACCAAGTGATTTTATGCTTTCCTAGCTCACCCATGAAAAGATTTGCTTCCAGTGGACTGAACTCAGAGAATTCTTCTAACCCCGTTGTGTAAGGTGCAATGGCCTATCTCAGCTGAAGGTAGCAGAAGAATTGACTGCTGTGTAGTTTATACTTCCTCCTGAGGTCTTGATAAGATTTTAGTACGACCCTCTGCATCACATCACCCAGAGTTGAGATTCCAATAATATTCAATTTCTGGAATCCCTCTAACGTTGATACTTGTGCAAACATCCTTCCCTCTCAAAGAGGCATCTCCCTGGTCAGGCGTCCACCCCAACCCATGGTCCTTATGGTCTTTTTCCAAAGCTGCAGCACTAGTCTAGCTGCCGGAGGGAGGGAGAGATGAATCTGTCCTCCATACAGTAAATGTAATACAGATATCCTCCACAATGCCCACTTCTCAGAACAAAACGCTCTGAATCATATCTCCTCTCATTAATAATGAGCAAGTAGGAGGCTCTATAATAGAACACCATGTTGGCGACAGTGATTCTTTTGTCATAATCAGATTGGAAGGATTTGGAGAGGGCTATCCATGGACACCCCCAGTTCCAAAGACATCTCCGAAGGACAGAGATGATCTTGTCGAAAAAAAGGGAGTGTGGCAGGCAATATTGATACAGAAAGCGTGGGAACGCCACCATCATAAAGATTGCTGAGCTACCCAATAATGACAAGGGCAATAGTGACCAGAATTTAGTATCGGCTACTAACTTATCGATGATGAGTGAAATCTTCTTCACCCAGGCCAGAGTAACATCTCGTGTTACATGTACCCCCAGAAATCAGAATCCACCTCCGACAACCTGCAGTTCTCTTGTCCAGCCCCGGTCTTGTTTATAGTCATGACCAGAAACAAGGACAATTTAGAGTTTTGACATGTAGACCTGAAATTTTCCCAAAGATTAGAAGAATCTGCAGAGTGCTGGGACCCGAATCTTCAGGGTCCCTCAGAAAAATTAGAACATCATCTGCGTATAAGGCTATTTTGTCTGAAATCCCTCTTGTACCACTCAAACCCCCTCACTAAAGCATCCAGCAGATCCCCTCTGCAAGCGTCTTACAATTGCTATAGCAAACATCAGGGGTGAGAGCCCTGACACGTGTCTCTTTGTACTGGGATGGAGTCTGAGCTCGCGCCCCCCCAATGGTAGCAGATAGGTCTGTGTAAATGAGTTTACGTATTTGATGAAATTCGGTCTGCCTCTGGAGCAGGGAAAATTATTAATTCCACCCCCACCGATTCAAAAGCTTTTTCAAAGTCGCCAAAAGGGCTGCAGCTGAGCCTCTCAACCTACTCACCAAGGCCAATGCGTTATGTAACTGTCGAATATTACGTCAGGTAGCGTGTCTGAGCATGACGCCAGACTTGTCCTGTCAGACCAATGAGGGGATCTTTTTAAGTGTCTGTTCAGCCAGGGCCTTAGCCATAATTTTTACTTCCTTATTTAAAAAGGAAATAGGTTTATAAGACGAACAGTGGTATAGTGACCATCCCGGCTTTGGAATGACAACAATTTCAGCTCATCTTAGATCGTAGACAGGAATCCACAATCTTTGGCCTCTGGTATGTCCTCCTCCAGCGGCTCTGCAAGTGTATCAGAGTAGGGTTTAAAGAAACCATTAACCCATTGGGGCCTAGCGTTTTTCCAGACTTCAGTTGAGTGAAAGCTGTTGACAGCTTGGCTGCATAAAGATTCTCCTCCAAGGACATTGTTTCCCTCTCTGAGAGTTGCCGGAACAGAAGGTACGACAGAAACTTCTCCAGTGCTGCTAGAGAAACTTAGTCCATACGCGAGTATAACTTGGAGTAGTAACTTGCAAAACAATTGCAATAGCATTACCGCCCATAACCTTTGTGCCATCTGGGCCCATGCTGCGTGTGATTGGGGTGAAGGGAGTTATGTTTTGGCATAGCAGATGAAGCATCACGCCTGCTTTGTATCCCCAGTGATATAGGTGGCTTTGTTGGTGAAACTGGTGAAGCATAGTTTGAGCATACTTCATGTCCCTAAGTACCGCTGGTGAGCAAGTTGTTAGGTATTGTGCCTCCAGTGTCAGGATCCGCGACTCCAGATCAGTCATCTCCTGACACTGTTTGCATTTGCGCTCTGCTTGAAAGCTAATTATAGCACTCCCTAGGATGGCCTTCAGGTCCTCTCACAGTATCCCTGGGGATGCTACTGAATGTTTGTTACATGTGAGATATGAGTCTAGCTCCTCACCTATGTGGGTTCTACAGCTCTTGTCCTTCAGGGACCAGGTGGTGAGTCACCATCTGAGTTCGGGGTGTGGCCATTCCACTCTAGGTTGCAGCTCTACAGGGAGTGGTCCAAAAGACCTCAGGCCAAAATCCTCACTCCCAACTACACTATGCAACTGCGACCTGGAGTGTCGAAGCATGAAAATGACCCATGAGCACCTGAGTTGAAGGAAAAACATTGCACTTGTGGATGGATCATCAAACAGGCCTAGAGCATACAAAAATCATGCCATCAGTGGGGCGCAGGTCAAGGATGCTCCAGCCCTTCATCCCAGATCCTGGGTTTCATCCACCAATCCGTTCCAGTCTCCTCACATAATTAGGGGTCTCACTAGTAAGCCTCCCAATAGCTGCATCAAAAGTTCCAGAAAGGTGCTCGTTAAGCGTGGAGGGGCATAAACATTCATCAATGTTAAAGGTGTACCATCCAATTGGCCCGAGGCTCCCCCGTATCTCCCCGATTTCTCAACCTATTCATGTGTGAATATAAAGGGAATGTGGTATCTAAGAAGTACTGCTACCCTCCTACTACCCCTCATGAAACCTGTGTGGTACACCTGGGTGAAACCCATTCTAGCCAGGATGGGAATCTTATTCCCTGTGAGGCATGTGTCTTGTAGGAACAGAATGTCAGATTGGAGTCTCCAAGCCGTCCTCAAAACTGCCCCTCTTAACCTTATCCAGTATACCATATACATTCCATTTGATTATCCGCAACTGATCCATTTCTACCTTTTGCGGACCACTAGCCATCAGGACTGGCAGAGAAGGGTGCAAGTGCCTAGCTGTCATGGGCACTGAAATGCAGGTATCGCCATAGGGTGAGTGAGTGGAGAACAAAGCATGTAAATCATAAACTAACAAACATAACCCCATACCCCCCCTCAATACTTTGAGAACTCGAAGTATCTGTCATGGGATAGAGCAAGGGATGGTGTCAATTGGACATTCAAACTAACCCACCTCAGCAGTTCCCATCCTAACTGTCCCATAAATAGGAAAGAAATGAATACAGAACTTGTGTCCTTAACTCTAGCAAAGAAAAGAAAAAAAAGGATGAGCCCCCTACTAGGAAAAATTGAGAATGTCCAGCGCTGGGTTGCTTGACTTTCCATGGTAAAGCCCCACCCCAGTGAGCACACCCTCCCTGGCCCTTGTAGCATTCAACGGTATCTTCTGTCATTGTTGAGCATGTTTACGGTCATTGGTGATGCCAGTACTGCAGCAAGAGGAGGACCGCTTTCAGAAAGTCAAAACAGGTGGTGGGTGGACTGTTCGTGGTGTAGGTAAAAGAGACAAATTGGCGCCCTCAGTCTATTCCTTCTCCACTGTTGTGCTGTCATCGAACTTACCTTACATAGTCACATGGCTCGATGCAGCAGTATCTGTTCCGGCGGTTACTGTGTGTGTGTTTTTTAGGCGACCTCCCAGAGTCTGTTGATGAAGGATGGTCGCACCACAGCTGTGGCAGCATATGTGGACAAAGCGCTTTCCTCTCCTCCTCCCACCCCTACACCTCATCCGGGGTTTCAATGAAAAATGTATGGGACTGGAAGATTACCATGAGCTTGGCTGCAACTAGTGGAAATCTCTCCAGAAGCTGCTCCAGTCAAGAGCCCTCGCAAACCTACGGTAAGCCAATGAAGCAGAGATGATTCAATCAAATCCTACCTTTCGGGTCCTCCTCCCCCCACCCCCCGCCCCCCGGCACCAGTTCTCTGGAGGTCGTCGTTAGAATGACTGTTGTTGCATCTTCACTGTGTCCTCAAATCCTGAGGCTTCTGCCTCCATAATTCTGTCTACTGCCTTGCGCAAGTCTTGCCTCAACAGCATAACGTCTGTTCCAAACGCCCCAATTTTAGCCTTTAAGTCTTTCTGGATTGATTAATAGTAGCTAGGATCATGGTTATATCAGTTTGCTTCTCTCTGGCAGGCCCCTTCATGGCAAACCCCCCCTCCCATTAGTCCGGTGTCCACCTCTCAGAAGGTGATGTAGCCACTGCCAGGTGCAATGCTGCTGCTGCAGGTCAGGCGAATACCGGGACTTCTTCACCCCGGTCAAGCTCCTCGAGAGTTGTTACTGGGCAAGGTCTGTGTAGCTCGAACCGGGCATTCATTCTGCCCTCAGAGGCAAAGCGCATCAGGCATCAGTCAAAGCCACCACTCTCTGGTGGCTCTCCTTTTCCAGGCCGCCCTTCTCTTGGACTTTTCTGCCGGAATTGCAGTTGTTTGAGTCAGGGAGGTTGTAGTACACAGGATGCTGAAGGAGGATTTTAGGGTAGAACTCAGGAGTTGAATTAGCTTGCGACCGCTATCCCCTCTCTTGCCCTTTTTAAACCCAATGCCTGTATTCCTGTCAATCAAAATGTGATACAAAATGATATAAAGCGTCAACTATGTAGTTAATATACAAAGTGACAACTCAATATTTTGCTAGGGTGTGACCTGGTGCCTAGGATAATGGGCACAATATAAGAACTGCCAACCCTCCTATCATCTGTTTGCCTCACAGTCCTTTCTAACACCCACTTTCTATGTCCTTAAAGTCTGGGATCCTGACCATGGAGGGTCTGTGACTCACTTTAGCATCTTTGAGTAGTGCCAGGAGGTTGAAACAGCGTACCCTTGTGGAGTAAAGCCTGGTAGCACTTGCTCCCCACAGTAATTCCTGAGACCAAATGCCAACCAGCGACAAGAGCAATGCCAGCCCAGTGCCTGGCCCTCTGGTACACTAGTCAGTGACTGGTTGAGACTTGAGTGTGGAAGTAACAAATAATGGGGGTGATCCAGGCAGGATGTGAACTGGATTGGATATTGAGCAGTTGACAGACATACTAGCATTTGCTGAGATGAGAGGGTGCTCCTGGGTATAACCTCTCTGCCAGACTATGTGCATGGTGACTGTTGCATGTAGTCACCATGCCTGGGCTCTGATCTATGTGGGTATGTTGAAGCAGCCCTCCTGTAGATTGCATCAGGTGTCTCCAAAGCAGTTTAATGAGGTGGAGGGGGTGGAACCCGTACAGAATACTAAAGAGGAGGAGGCTGGCTCTCTGAAAGCTGGACTTCTAATGCCATTAACAGCACGATTATGATCACTGCAGAAAAGTTGGTATGTTTTGAAATGGGGTGAACCTGGAAGGAGCAATATAGGACACTCAGGGTAAACAACTGTTGATGCACCTAAAAGTCAAAAGATGCACACAAAATGTATACCCCTTCTTCTGATACCAGTAGCAGCCAGCTAAAATTGAAAAACATAAATAAGTGGCATGCATCTTCAGCAACAGCAGATTGTACATGCACATGCCTGGTTTATTCCGGGTGGCGTGGTTCCGCGGACATGGTTGTGGTGACCACTGTGGTGGCACAATGCTAAGGTGGATCATGACCTGGCAAAAATAGGCTAGTCTTTAGCATTAAGCAACCCGAGTGTCTGGCCTACATGTGCAGGACTAAGACTAAGGGCACTGATTGCAATTCGGAAACAGAAAACATTGGGGTTTCATCCCAACCTGCTCAATGAGGACAGTTGACTTGATGTGTATCCACATGATAGTGCACAACAAAGGGGGATAAATGACTCAGCACAGAAGAGTAGACAAGTCTGTTAAGATCACCCCACTTCTGACAAGAACTGCGATTTTCCAGCTTGGAAGGTGTAGAAAGCCTGAAGGTTTCTTCACCTCAACAAAGATGGTTCTCAAGGTCATCAATGATATCCAAATGTCACTTGAATAAAAGATTGTTGAGGTGACATGGACACAGAGGTATAAATACCTCACAAGACTTGAGGAAAAATGTGGAAAAGGTAACAGAAATAGAGGAATGAGTTTCGGAGCTCGAAGACATTGTAAACAAGCTCCAAGCCACACTGACAGTCCTGTCCAGGACCTCCAAGATCAGTTTGCAAATAGTCAAAGTGAAGACTGGAAAAATGCAATCTAAGAGTGGTCATCAACTTGAAGAGGAGAGAGGAAAACCTGGAGCTGTTCCAAGAAATGTTGGTGAAGCCCTTTCTACAGGCAGAAGAACTTTCTGCTGTTTCATTATCAAGACTATGCATGGAGGCTGGCAAAAGAGGACAACCACCTGCGCCACAACCAAAATCCTTAACTACAGGAATAGATACTGTGTACTGAAGAAGGCATCATGTCTCTCAAATACTCCAAAATTCTAAAGTTTGCAGAGTACAACGGATCAGTAAAAAAAACATTGTAAATCTTTGGAATAAGCCAAAAAAAGCACCACTCCATGATGTTGAAATTCCTACTCTTTTAGAATACAAAGCTTAGGATAATTTATATTGGCAAGAGTAATTTCAAGTCTCTGTGAGGCATGAAGACCTCACCAGTGGATTCTTTAAAAGACCCGCACAGGCAAACCATTCTTGACTAACTAGCACCCAGCATGTTTGAGTGTATGTAGAGCAGAAGGAAGCCTGAACCATCTTGATCTCAGACGGATGAAAAAGATCTTGATTGTTCCAGGGAAAATGAGAAGCCAAAGGACCAAGTGGGATTGCAGAGTTCACTTTAGAGGTGTGAGCAGCAGTAAAACCGGAAATTAACAGTAACAGTTCTGGCCCAGCTCAAATGCTATAAGATGGCCTCAAAAGAATTTATAGGGGGTGACAATGGCAACCTATTTGAAGTTGATTCTGTCAACTAATGGGACAGACCTGTCATGTATGTATGTATGTTTATATGTATATATAGGAAGTCCTACAGTATGATCCTAGTTGAACGACAGCAGAGCACTTTTCAGGGTCCAAAGCAAAGGTACAGTCCACGAGTGTTGGCAGATTTAGTTAGGTTCTGAGAGTGGAAATGGGCTCCGACTGCGGTCTGATATAATGTTCTTTAAAGAGGTATGTCTTCAAGACTTTCCTAAATTGAAAGAGTCTGGGCTGGTCCTAAAAAATCCTGATGGGGTTTTCATTCCACACGCTGGGTAAATTAATGAAGAAGGTGTTTGTTCCCTTTTTACTTTTTTTGCACCAGCCCTGATGGTTTCCTGGCTGTGTGTTATGCTTTTTATATGTATTTGTATAGCAGGCTATGACCCGAGAGGCTATTCTGGTGCCTCACAGATGTGTGAAGCTACCTCCGGGGAGGAAGGGGGGCTTACTCAAAGTTGCCAGTCTACAGCTTCTTATGCAATGTAAGCATAGTTCGTTCCAAGCTTTAGGAGCGATGTATGAGAAGGATCGACCTTCGGTCCAACGTTTGTGAATGCGTGGGACGCATGCTAGTAAGAGCGGATGTGCATGGGAGGGTTAGTGGAAATTTATGGGCTGTTCAGGCAGGCTGGGCCTATGTTGTGTAGTGCCTTGTATTTATAGGTGAGGAGTTTGATCGGTGCATTCTTGTATATAAGGAGCCAGTAGAGCTTCCTCAGGTGCGATGTGAGACTAGTCTGGGAGATTGATTATGAGTCTGGCAGCTATGTTCTGTATGGTTTGCAGTCTCTTCATGAGTTGCTTGGTGATTGCTGCGTAGAAAGAGTGCCCATAGTCCAGTCTGCTGGTGATGAGGACTTGGGTGACAGTCTTCCTGGTGTTGTCTGGTAGATCTTTCCCAGCATCCTAAGAGTGTGGAAGCAGGCCACAGTTACAGCATTGAACTGGGCGGACATGTCCAGCTTGCTGTTGATGATCATCCTGAAGTTCCTTGTTTGAGGACTTGGTATGGGGCGGGTCCGAGATCTATTGGCTACCAGGTGGAGTCCCACGGTGAGGCATCCTTTTGAAAATCACAGCTTCTGCCTTGTCAGTGTTCAGCTTAAGAGAGCTAGACTTCATCCAGGTGGCCACTTCGATCATGCAAGTGGTGAAGTTGTTCCTTGGACTGGGCGATTGGTTTGATAGGCACAGTATCAGAGGCCAGTGGGGTGATTTAGATGTTGAACACGGTGAGGCTGATAGAGGATCCTTGAGGTACTCCACAGATGAGTTCCCGGGCTTCTGAAGCGAAAAGCAACATGTTAACTATTTGGGTTTTTCCAGTTAGGAATATGCATGTCCATTGGCAGGCTGGTCCTTGACTACTAGTCTTGTGTAGTCGTTTAATGAGGTGGGAGACTGTGTCGAAGGCTGCTGAGAGGTCCAGTTGGATTAAGGCTGTGGCTTTTCATATATCTAGGATAATCCTGGTGTCATCTGTTGCTATGATAAGGGCTGTCTATCTGCTGTGGTCAGGTTGAGGTGTTGGTGGTTGGCATGGTATTTGGCAAGGAATCGGCTGATGGCTTTTTCTAGGACCTTGGCTGGGTATGGTAGTAGAGAGATCAGTCGGTAGTTCACAAGCTTGGCCAGGTCTGCTCAAGGTATCTTCAGGAGAGTGTTGACTGCTGCATGCTTCCAGGCTTCTGGGAATGTGGCTGTGTCGATGAAATTGTTGAGGATGAGGGAGAGCCCTTTATTGAAGGCGTGATGGGGGCAAGGGTCTGACAGGGTGCCAGAGTGGATGGTCTTCATGATTGTGGCAGTTTTGTCTGTGGTGGTGGTGTTTCATGTAGTTAGGGCATGTTTACGTTGTCTGTAGTCTGCAGGCTGGCTACAAAGTCGCTGGGGTCGGGTTGAGGGTCGAATTTGTCATAGAAGAGTGTGATTTTGATGCTGAAAAATTCAGAGAGGTTGTTTCACAGTTTATGAGATGGGATGAGGTTGCTGATGGTGGCTATTGGTGAGGTGAAGTCCTTGATAATTAAGAAGATTTGTTTGCTTCAGTTGGAGCTGGCATTGATTCTGTCTGCTAGGGTTTTCTGATTCGTTTCCCAGATTTGTTGGTGGTAGCATCTCATGCCAACTTTGAAGACGTTCTTATCCATGCCTGCCTAGCTCGTTCTCCACCTCCTTTCTAGTTGCTTGCAGTGCCACTTGGTCATATTGAGTTCTTCCATGTACCAACTGGCCTAAGTTTGTGTTCTTGCTGTTTGGTTTTACTTGCAAGGGGTCAAGTGTCAGCGCAGGTGGTCATCCATTTATTTAAGTTCTTGATGTTGTTTGGTAGTTAGCGGGCATGTGGTGGGTGGCTCTCTGAGAGGACGGAAGCTCAATCCTCGTTCCTCCTCAGCTACGGTTTTCAGCATCGGGGGGCTGGGCCTATGGCGGTTGATCTCTAATGGTGGGGAATGTTCGTTTTGAAGCTGGCGAGAGAGTGGTCGGTCCAGGTGATGGGTGTAGGTTTGTTGGTCGTGATATCAATAAGTGAGGTAAAGATGGGGTCCAGAATGTGTCCAGCAGTGTGGGTGGGATCAGATATGTTTTGGGTGAGCCCAAGGTTTCCAAGGCTTTTGAGAAGTGAGATTGAGTTAGGGGCAGGTTGAGGTCTCCAAGGAGGATGCAGGTGCTGCAGTCGATGACTAATGGAGCAACAAAGCCTGTGATGTTGTTATTGATGTTGGCACGGAGTTCTGGAGGTCTGTTGACAAGGGTGCCGCACATGGTGAAGTTGACTGTGATTCACAGCTCGAAGGTGAGGTGCTCTATGTAGTTGGTTTCGGTTTCTGCAGAGGTGGTATAGCAGATTCTGTCGTTGAAGATAATGGTGATTCCTCCCCTTGGTCTGTGTTGGTTGTCATGTCTTGCAGCCTACACTGTTATGCGTCTGCCCATTTCAACAAAATCCTCTGTACATCAGAGAGATGTCCTTTGTGTGTCTGTGAGCATTTGCCATAAGAGACCACTTCCTAATTACATGGAGCCTGCACAAGGTTGGAGTACTACTGCCACTGCACTGTCCAACATAAGAATAGCTGAGATCATGTTTGCTGCCTCTTGCCTTGTGTGAGAGAGGCCTTCACAGGAAGTCTAAATGCAAAAACTCACAAAATGCGCTCACTAATTACCTCAAGTCTGGTACACAGCATTTTGCTCATAATAGCCAACAAGAACAAAGAGGTGTTGTCTGCTCATGCTCTCTATACTGAGTGGGCCTAGTTCCAAATGGATGAGCGAAGTAAGAGTATCCCCAAATCTCAGCACATGTACAACTTTATGCTACTGCTTTGCTGACAAAATAGTGAATCTAAAGTACATAAAATAATTTAAAAAAATAGACAACAATCAGTGGACAATGCAAATAGTGTGATATTCCTGTGTTCACTATGACTAAATTGTATCTAAATTTCAAAACCTACATCACCCTCCAAGAAAAAGCCTTGCCATTTCAATTAGGAACCCTCTGAAAGTCAACGCCCAAAAAAAGGTACTTCGCTTCATAGTGATGGATTACAGAGATCCCAGGAAAAATAGACGAGGCCTATAAAAATATTTGACTAGCTGCTCCTGAATTCACTGTGCCAGGGGAACTGGCCTGATCACAATGTGTTCATGTTTTTTCAAAGGGAAGAAGGGACACACATATGGTAGCCCATTGTACGTTGTTTAAATACCTAAACTCTGCATGCTTGGCAACACAGAGTGAATTGAGGGGGGTCAAGGGAGGGATGATGTACTCATACTTACAGTCTCTACAACAATAAGCAGGAATTAGCATTTCGGGCTTTAAAAAGTCTGTAGATGTGTAGCTGTGGATGGACCAGCGATGGTCTTTACTTCTAGTGTAGATAAAGCCAAGAGGTTTACAAACAGCTTAATATGATAATTTAGAGGCAGAAAATAAGGTTTTTGATTTTTAGTGAGTTAGTTCCCTGTAGTACTACCGCCACTTTAGTGTTTTATGATATGTACTTTCAGGTGTGTTTCATATTTCATTTTAATTAGTCTTGTCCAGCATCTGTCTCACAGCCACAAATACTTCGTAGCTGCCCCAAAATTCAGAAAAAGCAGAGTTGCAGTGTGTGTTCTAAATAAGTGCCTGGTAGAGGTTTGGACTAGGTCCTTACGCACTCAAAAGCATCATGATACTAGCATTTCTACAGGGACAACACCTGTCCACAGTAGGTTCAAGTGTAAGGCTGCAGGTATCACACAAGTTCCGACTGGGTTGGGTGAACTCCTCAATGGTGTGGGTAAGTAAGTGCTCCCCTTTCTCACTCTCCCTGTGGATGGCAAGGTAATATAGACATGACTATTCTGGGCAGGACAAGCAAAAGCTACCAAGTGCAATGTCAGAGAAAGATATGCCTTATCTCCACGGCACTAAATGTGCAGTGTCATGAGCTCATACTTTGTTAGGATGCCTTGGTTTCAAGTGGCACAACTCTGCCCACAAGGGTGGACCAGTAAGATGAGGAGCCTTTGATCACCAAGTGGAAAAGGCCATGCACATCACCGCAATATGTAGCGGGGCTGAACTCAGGGAGTTGGGACAGAGTTCATCTCTTAGGGCTAACACTGAGATTTACTGCTTCGTGGGTGTGTAGAGAATTCCAGTTTCACCAGGGCAGATGAGCACTCCTGTGCTACATACACACAGTCCTCTTCATTTAATTAATTCCCTATACACCAATAATTTATGCAGGGGAGTGCATAAAGGTACTAAGAAGTGGGCCTCGGGTAATTTGCTTGCTACATCATTACGTTATAGGGAATGTTCTACATGTTTTTTATGCCCATGAATATAATCATAGACACATTCAAAGTTCTGCGCGTTCAGGATTCAATGGTGTGTTATATGTTGGGTACAACGTGATGCTAGGAAGATGAAGCTATGGAGAGGTAATGTGAGGTCTGTTTGGATCAGATATCTCCTGGTGCCTTTACAATTGTCATTTTAAGGAACTGTGCCAGGACCAAGGAATGAAGAACAAACATCACAAGCATGGTTGGATGAGAGACATTCATGAGAAAGGAAGTCAGTCCTAAGCTAAGGCTGTTTTATAAAATACCTGTTTAACGGATGGAAAGATTCTGCTTTTTAGAAAGTACAGCAGACTTTCTTTTGCAGAAAAAAAACGCCTTAAACCAACCATTTACCGGGCAACATGACATGCAGGCACTCACTGGCATCTGTAACTAGGCAACAACTTTGAAAGCAGACGGGATCCCGATGGTTGTCTTGAATCCTATCCTTGTTAAAAAAAATGTCAAGATAATAATAAAATAGCCAGGGAGTCTGGTTTTCTGGCAAAAGCATCCAATTATTCTCCTCGGGTTCGCAAGAACCCTCCATTGTGAAATAGTGCCTTCGGGTGCAATATCACAATGTCAATGACTTCTGAAAAGCCTTGGAAAATAATTGGCTACTGCTGTCCTTAGAAGTATCTTTCATCTGTATGACATCTGTCCAAGTCAACCAAAATATTTGTTTGAGCCTGGAATGAAGTGACAATGGTTTAAAACACACAGAAGAAAGGCTCCAACGACAAACTATTTTACGACACGACGTTAAAGGGGCAGTCAAAAAAATGACAAGCGAAAGCCACATGAAGCATAGTATAAAGTAGCAACATGTGACGAAACTAAAAGTGCTTTCTTGTCTCAGCACAGTAGCTTCTACTAAAAGAAACGCAAAGCTCTGCTCCCCAACCCCTCACCGCTTTTCTCCACTTCGCGCCAGAGAAATGTCAAAATACGGTTTTTGTGAAAATCATTCTTTAGGGTTCTGATCTCATTAGTGTGAGGCAAACTCTTACTGTTGTGTCGGGTATCAAAAAAATATTCAGTACCTATTTTCTTGCGACTATAAAAAAGTCGGCTCCATAATTGCTGTAGCATAAATGCTTTTACGTACCATAAAGCAGGTGGCATGGGGCACCTCCGTTATGACAATGTACAATACACTGGGATTTGATACATTCCCTGTCGCTCTACTCTAAGCACCACAGGCCACACGTACTTAGCCATTTAGCGGTCCCAAACTCAGTGATTCATTAAATCACAGGATTTGCTGCCGCTAAATCCTTTTTTATAACGTACTAAACTTATTTTGTGAATCAGTAAAGGGCTACCAAATCACAAAAAGGGTTTACAAAGACATAACAAAATCGCTATTTGTAAAGTGCGTCTTCAGGGCACCCCTTGAAAATTTGCATCGCAATTTGTGGGACCTGACATCCATTGCGTGGATTTCCCCAAAATTTTTGCCTTCAATACTTCTGTTTTTGCTGACTTCATTTTTTCTGGCCGTAGGACTCTGCACACTTTACCACTGCTAACCAATGCTAAAGCGCTTTTTCTCTCTCCCTAAAACATGTCCATAGTAAGGTGGCACTACCGGTGTCCAAGGACTATAAATTAAATACTACTAAGTGGGCATGCTGCACTGATAGGGCTACCCAGTTAAGTAGAACTTTAAACATGTCTCAGGCCTGCCATTGAAAGCTGTGTGTGCAGTTTTAAACGGCCATTTCAACCTGGCAAAATAAGCCTTTTGCCAGGTGCAAACCTTCCTTTTTAATATATATAAGTCACCCTTAGGGCAGGCCCTGAACATCCCAGAGGGCAGAGTGCAGTAACACAATGAATACACCACAAAAAGACTCCACACAGGTTTAGAAAAATAGATTGTTATATACTGAAAAAAAGAAGACCAAAACAACAAAAATCCAATGAATAGAAGTTGAGATATTGAATTTTAGAAGAATCAATGCAGTAAAAATGCTTAGAAGCCAGTAGCGCTAAAGTGATTACTTTGGTGGGGCTTGGACTGAGGCAAAGTCAAAGTTCTGGCCGACCGCGATGGAGCGCCGGCTGGCTACAGCACCCACGCAGGCCACGGTGAATGAAGTACCTTTTCTAGTCGCAAACAACAAGACCCGTTGATGTCGAGGCTCACAGGCACAGGATGCAGCGATCTTCTCCACGCCGTGAACAGAATGAGTCAGTTCCGAAGACAGATGCCGGAGTCTAGAGCGTCGAGCAATGCCCCGGATTCTGCCATGCAGTCAAGAGGATGCGTCGATCTCAACAACCTGCAGCGGGGAGGATACACTGTCAAATGCGTCGATCTGTGGAGGTAAAGTGCTGGTTCTGAGGCGCTGCACCGATTTTACTCCCGCAACAATCAATCAATCAGGGGTTTGTTAAAGCGCGACTACTCACCATAAGGGTCTCAAGGCGCTAGGGGTGGGGGGGGTGCAGGTTCCATTCCATCAAGGAGGGGGTCTGTCGAAGAGCCAGGTTTTGAGGTTTCTTGCAAAGATGGGGAGCGATGTTGTCTGTCTGAGATGGAGCGGAAGGGCGTTCCATGCTTTGGCCGCGAGGAAGGAGAAGGAGGGCCTCCCGATCTGGTCTTTCTGGAGCGGGGGACCACGGCGTAGGAGAGCTGGGCTGATCGTAGGGTCCTTTGGGGTGTGTGGAATTTGAGTCGGCTGTTCAGGTATGCTGGTCCGGTGCCGTGGAGGGCCTTGTGTGCGTGGGTGAGCATCTTGAATGTGATTCTCGCCTCGACGGGGAGCCAGTGGAGTGTGCGCAGGTGCTGGGAGATGTGGCAGTGTTTTGGCAGGTTGAGGACCAGTCTTGCGGCGGCGTTCTGGATGTTCTGTAGCTTGCGGGTGAGGTTTTTGTTTATTCCGGCGTAGAGTGCGTTGCCGTAGTCGAGTCTGGTGGTGACCAGGGCGTGAGTGACGGTCTTTCGGTGTTTGAGGGGGATCCATTTGAAGGTCTTACGAAGGAGGCGGAGGATGTGGAAGCAGGAAGACGAGACAGAGTTGATCTGGCGGTCCATTTTGAGCTCGGAGTCCAGGATGATTCCCAGGTTGCGTGCGTGGTCCGTGGGGGTTGGCGGGTTTCCGAGGGCGGGGGGCCACCAGGTGTCGCTCCAGGCGTCGGGGTTTGGGCCCGTGATGAGTACTTCTGTTTTGTTGGTGTTTAGTTGTAGGCAGCTGTTTCTCATCCATTTGGCGACGGCTTCCATGCCTTCTCGAAAGTTGCGTCCGGCGGTGTTGGGCTCGTTGGATAGGGAGAGGATGAGCTGGGTGTCGTCTGCGTATGACACGATGTTGAGTCCGTAGGTTCTGACGATGGGGGCGAGTGGAGCCATGTAGACGTTGAAGATCGTCGGGCTGAGGGAGGAGCCCTGGGGGACTCCGCAGGTGTTAGGTGTGGGGTCCGAGAGGAAAGGGGGGAGTCTGACCCACTGCGTCCTGCCGGAGAGGAAGGAGCGGATCCAGTCGAGGGCCTTGTCTTGGATTCCTGCGTCGTAGAGTCTGCGTATTAGGGTGCAGTGGGAGACTGTGTCGAACGCCGCTGATAGGTTGAGGAGGATGAGGGCTACTGTTTCTCCTTTGTCCAGTAGGGTGCGGATGTTGTCTGTTGCGGCGAGGAGGGCGGTTTCCGTACTGTGGTTTTTTCTGAAGCCGGATTGGGAGGAGTCGAGGATGTTGTGTTCTTCAATGAATGTGGCGAGTTGGCAGTTGATGGCTTTCTCGATGACTTTCGCTGGGTACGGGAGCAGGGAGATGGGTCTGTAACCAGGTAGATGCATTGGTTCTGCTACACGCAGACAGGAGATGCATCAAAATACGTGTTGCAAGTATCTGGGCCACTTCCAGTGAGCCAGGCACAGGAGCTGGGGTAGAGACTTTGATATCCCTGAGTCTCAGCAACAGGAGGCAAGCCAACAAGCCCTTGGAGATCACTTGGAGTGAAGGCAGACCCAGCTCTCCTTCAGCAGAGTCAGAGAGCAGCAGGGCAACAAACAAAAAAGCAGGCTTTCCAGATCAGTAGTCCATTTGAGTCCTTTAAGCAGCACAGCAATTCTTCTGGCAGAGCTTCAGTTACAAGTACAGTAGTGTCTGATTTTAGGGGGTCAGAGACCCAGTAGTTCTAACCAAAAGTACCTTTGATGTGGGGGGTGACTTCAAAGTAGCTCTTTGAAGTGCACAAGTATCCCTTTTCAACTCTGTCCTATCTGCTAGGCCATCTGTGGGGGTAATCAATCCTTTGTGTGGGGACAGGACACTGCTTATTCAAGTGAAGTGTTAGACCCTCCCTTCCATCCTGCCCAGGCAAGCCCTTCAGAATGCAGATGTATGGAGAAGGGAACTCAGACACATCTATCCTTCCTGTGTTGTGGCTGTCTAGAGGGAATGCACAAAGTGTAGCTGTCACCCACCCCAGATGTGTATTTGAGACAGGCTGCCAAGCAAACAGAGCATTAAGTGCAGAGAAATGTCCACTTTCTAAAAGTGGGACTTTGAAAACGGTAATGGTAAATCCAACTTTACTTGTAAGGAGGATTTATCATTACCATTCCAAACATATGAAACATGAAAAAGCTGCTCCTCTCTGATCAGGAATTACAGCTTAAAAGTGTATTAAGGAATTCCCAATACTAGCCTATGAGAGGAGTAGGTCTCTTAGTAGTGAAAAATGAAATAGGCTGTTTGTCACTACCAGGACACACAAAACATAAAGGAACATGTCCTACCTTTTACTTCCATAGCACTCTGCCTTTTTTTAGGGTTACTTACAGCCTACCTTAGGGGTGACTTATATGTAATAAAAGGGGAGTTTAAGGCTTGGTAAGTAGTTGTAAATGCCAAGTCGAAGTGCCAGTAAACTACGTACACAGGCACTGCAGTGGCAAGCTTGAGGGAGGTTTGAAAGGCTACTTCTGTGGGTGGTACAATTAGTGCTGCAGCCCACTAGTAGCATTTGAAGTGCAGACCCTGGGTATATGGTATACCACTTTACAAGGGACTTACCAGTACAATAAATATGCCAATCAGTTATACCCCAATGTCATCATGTTTAGGGGAGAAGCACATGCACCTTAGTACTGGTTAGTAGTGGTAAAGTGCTCAGAGTCCTAAGGCCCAAAAAAAAAAAAAGAGAGGTCAGAGTCCAGCTCTGATTCAGCAGAGTCAGGGAGCAGCAGGCAGCAGGGCAACAAGCAGAAAAACAGTCTTTCCAGGAAAGAAGTCCAGTTGAGTCCTTTAAGCAGCGCGGCAGTCCTTCTGACAGAGGTTCAGTTCAAGATCTAGAAGTGTCTTATTTTAGGGGGTCATAGACCCAGTACTTATACCCAAAAGTGCCTTTGATGTAGGGGTGACTTCAAAGCAGCTCTTTCTCATGCACAAGGATCCCTTTCAACCCAGTCCTGTCTAACAGGCTATCTGTGGGGGGTAAATCAGTGCATTGTGTGTGGACAGGACACTACCTATTGGTGTGTAAGTGTCAACCCCTCCCATTCCTCCTTGCCCAGGAAGGCCCATCAGAATGTAGATGAGTGCTCAGAATGCGAGTGAGCCTCTCCTTCCTGTGTTTGTGACTGTCTAGAGGGAATGCACAAAGTCTAGCTGTCACCCGACCCAGTCGTGTATTGGAGACAGGATGTAAGGCACAAGGAAGAGTGAGTGCAGAGAAATGTCCACTTTCTAAAAGTGGCATTTCTAACACAGTAATGTAAAATCCAACTTCACCAGTAAGGGGATTTATCATTACCATTCCAAAGATCTGAAACATGAAAAAGTTACTCCTCTCTGATCAGGAATTACAGCTTAAAAGTGTATTCAGGAATTCCTGAAGCTGGCCCCATGAGAGGCCTATGAGAGGGGTAGTCCTCATAGTTGTGAAAAATTAAGTATGCTGCTTGTCACTACCAGGACATATATAACATAAAAGTGCATATCCTACCTTTTACTTACATGGCACTCTGCCCTTAGGGTTACTTAGGGCCTACCTTGGGGAGGATTTATATGCAATAAAGGGGAGATTTAAGGCCTGGCAAGTAGTTTTAAATGTCCAGTCAAAGTGCCAGTGAACTGCACACACAGGCACTGCAGTGGCAGGCCTAAGACGGGTTTGAGGCTACTTCTGGGGGTGGCACAACAGTGCTCCGAATCCTAAGGCCAACAAGAAGAATCAACAAAAACAGGAGCTAAAAGACAAAATCATGGGGAAAGACCACCCTAATGATGACAGGTCTAACAGTGATTATGAAATACTGATTCACAATTCTCGTCCTAAACATTCACAAATTGCAAATAGACACAAAACAGCAAATTGCAGGTGCAATGAATCATGAAGTGGAAGCAGGAGGTAACCAGGTGCTAAACATAAAGTTCAGCCAAAATGCAAAGTAAGTTTTCACAATGGCAGTGCCATATGCAATGGCAAAAGGGATGCACATCTTCGTAGCATGGCAGAGGAGGAGAAAAAGAGAATTTTCAGGAACAGATTTACCTTGTTTAAACAAACTGAGGAGGTTTATTACAGATATAGATGCAGTAAGCAGGCGATTTAAAACCTGATTGATCAACTGCAGCCTTTTCTAGTTAGGTACACCAATAATAGTGAGGCAAAATCTAAACACAATCAGGTTTTGTGTAACTTACACCTCCTAGCTTCTGGTTCTTACCAATGTACAGTAGCAGTTGGTAGGCACATATCATAAAATGCATTAATGAGTGTTTTCAGAAATGTTTTTGATGCTATGGTGGAAATAATAAATCCATAGATAAACTTTCCAAAACCCCTTCAGGCCTACAGGCTACAATGCACAATTTCCACATATCACTGGATGTGTAGATGGAATCCATTACCTCCTGTGTCCTGCTCAGAGTTTGAATTTATTTTTACAAAAATCATAAGAGCCAGTATACCATGAATATAGAGGTGGTGTACAATGTCACATGCCGCGTCACTCACCTAGTTGCACAATATCCAGTAAGCTCCACAACTCCATATTTTTTCATCACTGTGCACTGTGTGACCGACTAGTGAAAGGACAGCATGGAGAGTGGAGGTCAATTGGTAAAGGTACAAATATGTATACTGTTTAGCAAATATATTAAGGGGTTGATTGTTTCCAAATTAATAACATTCTTTTCCTTTCCAGATGACAGTATATATGCCCTGTGGCTGTCGATAACAATGCCATGCTTAAACCCATAGAGTGCTTGAGAGAAGAGGTATAACACTTCTCCCAGGTAAGCAAGATCAAATAGAGAATGCATATTTGGATTTTTGAAAAGCAGATTTGATATCTGCACAAAAGTAAGGGGTCCCTGTGAATATGATCCTGCTACTTATTGCCAATTCATAGCCAAATGTTGCATTCTGCACTAAATAACTGCAAGAAAATGGGCTACTGGTTGAGAGGGTGACACCCTTCTCAAGCAGCAAACACAATTCTTCTCAGGGTGAAGTCACAAGCAAACCCTAAATTAACATGTGCTCAGCCCTCTCGTAGCTTGGCACAGGATAAGATAGAATAGGATATCACTTATAGAGCGCACTTATACCCGAGGGTGTCAAGGCGCTAAAGCAGACAAAGAGGAGACAGAATAGAGGCGCATAGGCCACAACCTAGGACGAAAAAAGCCAGGTTTTAAGATGTTTTTTAAAAACCGGATAGGAATCCGCATTGAGATGAAAGTGGGTAGGGAGCAGTCAGGCTTAACCCAGAGGCAATGTGTAAAATATTTGTGCAACACTTCAAACAGTAACACAGTGAAAGCACACCACAAAAGCAGCCCACAAAAGTATTTGAATTTTTTTTAACAAATGAAACAAGGCCAAAATGACAAAAATCCAATTAGTAGAACCGAAAGTATTGGATTTTAAAGTCCGAGGCATAAATCGCGAATTGTGGATATCTGGTCGCGCCCGACCAGGACAAAGTCACAAGTTTAGGCTGACTGTGATGCATCGTGCAACGGCTACAGGGACCATGTTAGGCCCACTGAACAAAAGTACCTTAAATCCTGGTTTGCAGAGCGTAGAGTGGATCTGCATTGAAGATGTGTGTCACAGCCGAGGCGATGCCTCGGTTCCAAAATACGGCGAGGCTGTGGTGTGAGGGCCTGCATCGTCATTGAAGATCTCATCGATGGGGCTTGTCATGCGAAGTCTGGCGTCGAGGATGTGGCGTGCAGTTGGGGCAATGCATTGGTTCCAAAGAGCTGTGAGGCTGCAATGCGGAGTCTGACGTCGTCGTCGAGGCTGCTGTTGAAAAGATATGCGAAGGTCGCTGCCGAGGATGCATCATGCAGTGGTGGTTCCGGAGGCAATGCGGGCTGCGGCGGTGATGAGGGTCTTTGCGATAGGTCCAATCCACGCAGTAGCTGAGATGCATTGGTTCTGCTTGGAGTTGGGTCACGCAGCAGAGGAGATGCGCTGGTTCCACTGGGTCTACGGAGGCTTGTAAGCACCTTACGCCCACACCCAAGGGTCAAGGAGAGGGTGGCGCCACTTGGTAGGATAGACTCACAGATGGCAGAGTCCAGATGCAAGGTTGTTGGAAGCTTGTTATGTCCCTGAGGGTTCAGATCAGGAGGCAAGCCAACTAGCCCTTAGAGTCACTCTGGGTTCTGGGTTTAAGAGATGCAGGTCCAGTACTTCTCACCCAGGCAAGAGGACAGCATGAGGCCAGCAGGAGTCCAGCAGAGTGGAGTCCAGCAGAGTGCAGTCCAGCAGAGTGGCAGTCCTTCAGTATTATAGCAGTACTTCTTCCTGGCAGAGTATCCACAGGTCCAGGAGTGTACTAAGTGGTTGTGTCTGACGTTCCGTATTTATACCGAGTTGTGCCTTTGAAGTGGGGGAGAAGCTTCTAGAGTTTCCCTTTGAAGTCCACAGGCATCCTGTCTCCCCTGTCCTGGCTCCAGACTAACTTCAGGGGGTATGCAGCCCTTTGTGTGGCGGCAGGACACAGCCTGTACAGGTGTAAGTGGGGCTGTGCCCAACTCCTCCCTCCCATCCTGCCAGTGATTGCCCATCCAGGCACACCTAAGCTCACTATTGAATGTGGCTTTGTTTCATGCATACTACAGGGACAAGCTCGCCATCAGCCACAGCACCGCAGCGCACACTATTACCCAACTGTTGGCACAACCGCACATTTCTCTTAAGGACGCAAGATGTCCACCATTTGGAGGGTTATGGGCAAAGTTGAAAAATCCCAAAACTTGTTTGTAATGCACAATAGACCCATTAATACTTGATACTCTTCCCATGCAAACAACTCATGACAATATATTTATACGGTACAACTTCTTGCCAACATACAAGTTCCCAACTATCTGTTCACCCCTAGCTTCATTCAATATCTGACCTTTAGTACACTGCCACCACCAGTCCACTTTGTGTTTCTTTGCACTCCTCTTTGCCTGTTGATCACATCTGTGTAGAATATGATGAGACACAACCCAGTTGGCACAGGCTGCAGGAGAGATTATGACCAGGACACACTTGTGAGACTCACAGGGCTGAGCTATACTCTACAACATTGAGTATGCATGTGCACAGAATATTATGAGACACAGCTCAGAGACTGACATACAGGAGAGCCAGAGTTTGACTATTTCGTAAACATGTGCAATGGGAGGAGATGGCCAGATGACCTCTATCTCTGTAACCACTCATCTGAGTGACAGCGTGTTTCTAGTTCACCAGAAGTAATCAAAAAGTTAGAACACGCTGCCTAATAAAGTTCAGATTGCAGTGGAAGATAGAAGACAGAACTATGGCCCTCAAATGATGTTTAACAGCCTCACTGCCCAGAGAGAAAGATTCACCTGGATTTACTAAAATGGCATCACATCGTTTACTAATCCCAGAAAAAGGTTTAATTTACTTTTATTCTGTCTTTTGGCCACCTCTGAATTGCCCTTTATGGATAGATGTGCATTTTTAATGTGAATAAGCACAAATGTTATTTTTTTTAAAAACAAGCCCTCAGCTTTAGCAATGTAACTGAGGAATAAAGGTTAGAAGGTTCTCGTACATCAGAAAATCAGGCACTTCGTGGTAAAGTTATGAATGTGCTTGCTGAGGATGGGTTGCCGACAACCAAAACTGGTGAGGCCAATCAAAGATCATACAGGTCAAAGCCACATTTAAAGAGTTTCTGGACTTCTGGAGAGAACTGTGAAGAAATGCATTGGTAAAAAAATCTATATTTTATTTCTTGCTCCAATGTGCTTGGATAGAACACAGACATGGAGAAACTACCTACACTTAAAAGGGGAAAGACTGTACGCCAAAAAAACCTTTAAAGTTCAGTTAGGCCAACAGAAGATCCGGATGAAATTAAAAAATGAGGTAGCAGGTAAGCAGGATGACTGGGATAGTTCTAATGGAGGTTTGATACAAAGAAAAGCATTCTCATCTCCTTAAAAATTAGTGACATAAAACCTGTCAGGAAAGAGAGGCGCAACATAATGCCAGAAAGGTTTGGGGTAACTAATGAAAGCAGCGACCAAAGAAGGAGTCTTTAACTTTAACCACCGGCGGCAGATCATTCTCCCACCTCGCCGCCAAGACATGGAACACACTCCCCATCCACCTGCGACAGACCCAGGACCTGCTGACCTTCAGGAGACTTCTCAAGACCTGGCTGTTCGAGCAGTAGCAGCACTCCCCCCCCCTCCCCCTCAACGCCTTGAGACCCTCACGGGTGAGTAGTGCGCTCTAGAAATGCTTTGATTGATTGATTAACTAAAATATGCCACAGAATACTCTAACCATATCGGGGTCAGAAATTGAGTCAAAGTGGATCGAAAGTTAGGAACCTGCCATGTTCTACAGGTAAGTAAGCAGGGACCATCCCTGTTTACACTTAGAGCCCACACAAACACCCACAACGGCTGCAACAGGAACGGTAAGAGTGTGGGTCTACCCGACTCCCTGAAATAATGCCGTACTCGCCAAAGCACCTTGGTAGGCGACAGCAGTAGGCCCCAGCCCAACAACCACCAGCTGGCATCCCTACACTGAAGACAGGTCTGTGGACAATCATCAGGGCCTGCATCTACTTCACAGCCTTAGCTTGGGGTGCAGTAAGAGTAGATGGAATGTGGGGCCCTGAGCCTTAGCATTCTGCTGCAGAAGGAGCACTATGGTTTGAATATGTCATTTCTGCTCTATAAACAAGAAAAAAACACCAACCAGACAGGTTTATGCCTCTGGGCTTTGTTAGTGAGATAGCCCGAGTAACAAGGCATGGTTAGCATTGCAGGCCAATGCCTTGCTTCTTAAGGTTAACACATTTCGAAGATTGTGATGGTAAAGCCTGCAACGGGACATACAGGAAATCCTATTACATTTCCAAGATAAATAACAACCAGCAGCCATGCTTTTCCTCAGCCAGCCAATGGCTTATGACACCATGGACTATGCCAATGATGTCAAATATAGGTGCCAATATCAGGCTCGGTGAAAGCAGCATTAAATACTTCCTCTACAATAGAACTGCATAATTGAAGATGTGTATCTCTGACCACTACAAAGTGAAAGGGTGTCATGAGAAGTATTCTGGATTTGCCACTGCTACCCTATTTATTTAACATTTAAATGGACCCACTAGCACAAGCGTTTTAACAGTGAAATCTATATACTAGAAGTAAGCCAACAAAACCAAAATTCCCCCTCTCCACCAAAATCCTGGGGGGTTAAGACTTCTTCTTGATCCTCGTTGACTAATTTCAACTGTCTTCGATACAGAAAATGACAAAATCCTTTGAACTTGGATGACGAGGACATTGGGCATGGAGGAGTTTGCACTCTAGGGCCTAAAATCATTGCTCTCAAATTGTACCTAGCAGCTACAACCTGGTCCTTTCCTACTTTTCCTACACAGCACACGGCATGCCCAAAGGCTTATTCATTGGTCCTCCTTATCAAATGTAAATCATGCTTAAAATATTTTACCTGCTACAATATCTGCTGTGACACGTATGCCAATGATATGTAGAACTAAATTAAGATTTCAAAAGAGTTGAGGAAATGTTACAAAATCAAAGCCAACCTCCATCATGTACAACACTGGATGGCTCACAAGCTCACAACTAGATCTGCTCTGCAGAGAAAGAAAGCAAATATCCTATTCCTTGGCTCAGGACCTGATGTTGCACTTTCCTTGGTAGGGCACCATAACCAATGCACTCCCTCAACACCTTCGAGTTTGGTCATAACTACCATTTACTACAAAATGGAATTGACCAAAAACATGCTCTTTCATATCTGTCAGCTCCCCGATGTCCGTTCCACAGTTCAAACTCATAACTGCATTTCCATTGGCAAATGTGTGGACTTCTCGTGTATTGATTATGGCAAAGCCATGTGCAGTAGTACAATTTCAGAAAGGAGAAGCAAACACCGGATTGTGTTAAATTTTGCTGCTTGATTCACTCTTTATTGGAGACGGTTTGACCACACAACTTTAAAACTTTCTGCCTGGTTCATAAGGCCTTGCCTAGTTCTGCTTTGGGGTAACCCTCTAAATTGCTTACACAATACTCTCAACCAGAAGCCCAAGGGCATCTTCCCAATGTGATATAAGTAGTTTGCAAAAAAGGTTTTAAACTCTCAAGGCTCTACCCATTGGAACTATCTTTTTCTTGCATCTTCATTGTGAAATAGACTTCAGAAAAATTTAGAAACAGCTGAAGACCTAACTCTTCACATATTCTTGGCTAGGGTGCCTATAATGACAGATTCTACTAGCTCAACTCTGTGATTTTCTTCTTCTCACTGCCCTGGTTCATTGAACACTATGAAGCATCCTCTGGTTGTCCCCAAACCATACAAAAACAGTGAAAAAAAAAATGATAAACAATGAACCTTAATTAAATAAGTGACAAATAGGAAACCTCCTTAAATGGTTCTAAGCTAACTTCGGTTGAATAGAAATTGAACTCCCAGACTTCTGCAAAGTGAATACACCCTCCAGGATTATGGGTCGAGGTGGCTTGCAAAGTCAAAGTCCGCACTTGAGAGCTCAAGTGACTTACTGCGTGTTTAGAAGTCATCTAAAGCCAATCTTGTTGAAAATGCAGCCAACACTTAATCCAAAACAGAAATACTTTCAACAACAAACAAGATTTTAGTATTTCATTGGAAGCTGTATACAGTGGTTTCAAATGTATGTTTATGAGACTTTTAATCAATGGTATTTTTGTGCTCCAATAGACATTGAATATCCAAAACAAACTACTCTCTGACAGAAGCAGTGTCTAATTTGATTTTTTGTTTCATTTCACACTTTTCCAATACACTTTTAAAGAAACTAGTAGGATCAGGGTCGTAGCTTGGTCAGTAAATTTTTTTGGGGGGGAGGCTAAGGGGGGGTGTGGGCTTCAGATTTTCCGAACAATCACGCCAGCATATATTGTTAAAATACAATATGCGACAAGCAGGGTGCACGACAGGGGCCTAAGGGGCAGTGAAAAGGGAGAGAAGTGTGGATTGGTAGGAATACTAAGTGACACAACATAATATTTTGTAAAATAACTAAAATATCTTAGGACTTTCAAAACAGAGAGAGGGAGTGAGTGTGTGTGCGTTTTTGTCTGTGTGCATGGACAAATTCCTGATGAAATCCGACAGACACCTTACCATACCCGACTGAAAGCACCTGCACTCAACTATTTTTCAGACAATACATTTATTGCTGGGGTGTACCACCTCAAACACCCCCCCTGAAGCTACGCCCCTGGGTAGGATAAACACTTCCGCTGTACAGTGCAAAGATATAATAAGTCACAGTAAAGAGGCCTCAGACTGAGTGCTTTATGCAGGTGCAGAACTATTAAGTGACTTTTAAAATCCTCTTAATGCGTCTGATGTGAGTGCATTATTATCTGTAATATTAAGATGATAGCAGCATTGCGCCTTTGCTCAAATAAAACAGGTCCTTTTAGTCAGGGAAATGTACATTTTAAGTGGTCTCCTTTTTGTTCGCGGAAAATTATGTGGAGTTAAAGTACAATCTGGTCATTTTTCCTCATATCAGAGGATGAGTTGTGCGCTTTTTTTTATTTACAACCCATGGGGAGAACAGAGAAGAAATTGAAATTTTAGTGTGGAGCTGGAATTTATGAGTGGAAGTGAATTTGTCAAATGCACTACAGGTGCAGTGCTATGTGTGAACGAGAATGCCTATAGGCTGTCTTTTCGGCCTCAGAATTATGCTGTGAAGTAGCATGCATTTTACATGGGCTCTGGGTGGCATGTGTGACAATGCAACTGCGATTACATGATGGACGATTGTCGGTAGTTTATATGTTTATTACTTAACAATTAGTATCGTAAAACAGTGAATAACCTAAAAAAAATTGAATAAAAATTACTACAATGCTGTTAAACTGGGCAGGGATGATGAGCTCCATCTTCCATGATAACAACCACTGACAAAATTAAAAAGTTTTATTTAATTATGGTGCAAGCCGACAGACACAACATCCAGGAACATATTGAAAATAACAATAACTTGATTTTATATAGCACTTCATGCCACACATCTGTCCTTTCTAATTGCTTTAAATAACGGGCGTCACTATAGCAAAGTGTAATAGCACTCAATTCACCGTCCTCGGAAAGACTGAAATCTATAATCAGCGTGGCAGGAACTCGAACTTCTGGCCTGGAGATCACCTCAAATATCAATGGCAAGACTTTAAGTCAGTGAGCCACCGGGTCAGCATGACAAACATATCCAAATCTGCAGGGAGAGAAGCCAGGCAACTATCTATAAGGTGTCCTGGCACCAGAACAACAGTGGAATCCCTAACGCTGGATTAAGGATTTAGGAGTAAAATGTGTTGAAAAGCCATTGAACACAGATCAAGAAACCTACAACAACACATAACAGACCAGTAGGCAGGCAGGGAGTCAGTCAGTTAGTCTTTCTCTATCTCTCACTCTCTCTCTTTCTCACCTGTGCGCATAGAACACAAGGCATGCAGTCACCCATGCACACAGATGAACAGCAATGCCTAATGTTATGATGGTTGCTTGGATAACACTTTATGCTGCACAGAGGTCATTCAGGGGGGTCATTCAGGGGCGGCTCCTCCATTAGGGCGGAGGAGCGTCACCCCACTGCTTTCTTGCAGTGCGAGAAGCAGAAACATAAAATGGTATTTTAAATACCAATTTATGTTTCTGCTTCTCGCGCTGCGAGAAACCAGAAGGGTATGCCTGGTTGGGGGCAGGCGGGTGGGCGGGTCTGGGAGGAGTGGCTTGCCCAATGCTGTGGGCCCTGACTGTTTGGTCGGCCCTCTGGGGCCGACCAAACCAGTCATGCGCACTCTGCATTTTTCTCTATGTAGGCTGCATGCAGCCTACATGGAGAAAATGGCCTCCCCATAGGTGCCCGGCTGGGCGCTGTCCCCACCAATCACAACGCTGCCATTGCAGCGTTGTGATTGGCTTAGGGGAGGGAAGGGAGGCTGCCTTCTTCCTGTTCCTGCCGGAGGCAGGACAGCAGGAAAGCAGTAGGAAAATGCGGGACTCGGCCATGAGCGGAGATGGCGCGGGGCCCGGTAATGTAAGTTTTTTTTATTTTTAAATTCGCCCCACGCGACCCCCCACCCGCGAGTCATGCTGGCCGCGACTGAGGTCATAACACAGTACATCTGACAGAAGAGCAGCAGTGATGGACCAAGAGAATGGGAATGAGATTGGAGCTTTGTAATCAAAGGGTCGTCTCCAAAATGGTGCAGTAGTGGGTAACTTACCTTTGGCTTCTGTGTAGAAAGGACAGAGCAGTAGAGGAAAATAAGCTGCAGGACATGGAAAGAGGAAGCACGAGAAGGTAAGTTATATAAATGGGGGGG
Source organism: Calotriton arnoldi (assembly GCA_963921515.1). Lineage (NCBI taxonomy): Eukaryota > Metazoa > Chordata > Amphibia > Caudata > Salamandridae > Calotriton > Calotriton arnoldi. The sequence goes on from CAWUFW010002868.1 coordinate 68,074, forward strand.
GTGAAAAGTGGGAGTAATCGGAGCTTGATACAGTGTTAAGATAATGGCGGACTGTTAGAGGCATGCAATTGTCAAGCCATGGAAAACAGGGTCCTCATTCCACAAATCAACACACAGAGGTTGAGACACAATGACAGCAAATACAGACACACCAGGTAATACAGAGGAAGAAGCACATAGAATGACCGTGTGCAAATGGACAGATCAAGGAATGGGTGGATGGATGGGGGAATGTTTTAGGTGTTCTTACTCTTTTGACCTTTTGCTTGTGAAATTAAGTTTGAGGTAGGGAAAAGAGTGGTGACAATGTCTATTTAATGCATGTCCTATTATTTAAGAAGACACTTCTACAAGGTGTTTGAGCACGTCAGTCTCCAGTCCCATCCAATCATTGTCCTTTTTGGAATGTTTACCTGTCCATAACAAAAAAGTGCTATCAATATGCCCATTCAATTCTTGGTCTTTCTGCTACATTCGTCCGCATGTGCCATTGCCATTCGATATCTTCGTACCATTAATACCACATAGGTTTGCCGGATCCCTCCATCTACTTAAACACTGCTTATGCATTTCTGGACTTTTTCTTTACACATCATTGTCATCGGATGCATTGATTAATCATAATGTGATGTGTTAATTGAATGCCCAAAATACATGGAACAAGCTGGCAAAATGTTTACTCATTTTAAACAAATAAAACGCATACAAAATTTCAGAAGATAAAAAATAAATGAAAATGCTACACGAAATCTAAAATATTTTACTGTGCTAAACATTCAATTGGTATTCAATATGTCCTGCTTTCGTGTTTCGGCTTTAGAACAAATATTCATTTGCAAGCAGAAGGAAACACAGTATCAGACAAAAAAGTTGGTTCCTTTGTGCCCAGATATCTGTTTACTTTATTATGCTCCCAATAAATAAATCACTTTAATGAGAGGGGTGGGGTAACACACAGAGCTATGCATTGGAAACTAGGCTGTTACCATCATGTTATACATTACACAGCTATGACACAAATAAATGTACGTGCTTTCTTTACAAAGTGCACTGTGTACCTGCTGCCACCAACGAGCTATTAATGAAAACAGCCAAAAGTACATTAGCAAAGGAGATTGCTACATTCAATTTCCACCATGGCGCATAATTACCCCTTTCAACAAATCACAAAGCATTTCTATATGCCAACTCGCCCATCCCCTCTCCCTGTATGTATATGCAATATCTTGCAAATGAATGTCCAAGTGCCATTGATTGCCACTTAAAAACGAGCTGCATATAAGCACAGCTCTGAGCACAGCTCTGAGCACAGCAGGCAACAGTCCCGATTCAAAACAAGTTGGCCATTCGATAGCATTAGATGTAAGGGGAGCAGTGATGTCTATATGAACAGAAAGAGTCTGTATACATCACCATAATAGGATGTCAGCATTCGGATCTCTGCTTAAATTACCTTCATAGCATCGGCTGTTTTACATGACAGTGTTTGCTTGATTGCTTGCACCCACACATCGATCTACATGTCCTTCTGTATTCTGCATCGAGAACAATGCCGCACATAACAGATTTAGGAGGTGCATAAAACAAGAATGCAAGAGACGCCACAGGGCTACAAGCAAACTGTAGCTGCTAAACAATTTTATGGTTCATTAAGTTATCACGAGAGCAAAAACCTAATATTCGAACGAAGAAAGTGAAGGTTAAATTGAGCAAATCGCCATCAACGGTTACGTTTATTTATTTAGATTGTATGTGAACGGCGCTCAGTGGGCTTTTATTTCCGAGTGCCGTTTGATCACAAGTACCCTTTGTTCATGTGCGCAGCATTCGTCCTTTGTAGTTCTTGCTGTATATTCATCAGCACCGGGTTCTGTCACAATTATTAAAGTCGATTTGTAAAGATGTTGTCGATGCTTGTTTCCAAACGATCTTGAACAATTTTTTATACACTTTGTATTTTCACGCACCCCAAATGTGTTGTCTAAGCTGTAATTTCAATGTAAACGCAGCCCTGATAGTTTTATTACTTGATCTTTCAGAAAACATTTAGATAATCTAGAAGCCGAGAAGTCACACCCTCTGGGGACAATCTACACGCGGCCTGGACTCTGGAATGAGCCGATTTTTAACTATGGGATTTTTTATCCCTTCCACTGTAACTTTTTCCCTAGATCCTGTCACCAACACACATTACTACACCTGCTCCACTGACCACCAAACACCACTCTAAAAAGCCATGCCCATTTCAAATTACGTTTATCTCATATTAAGAGTACATGTCACTGCATCCAATTAATCACATACGCTCAGGCCCCTGCTCCTCTGTAGTATAATCTGCTACTGTGTATGGGGGAAGAGGTGGTAGTTTTCACTGCATAAAAACTCTACTCAAAAAAAGTGAATACAATATCAAAAAGATGCTCAGCAGGGAACTTAGTTCTAAAGGATACCAAGTGCACCCCTCCCGCCCCCACCATCGAGTGAAACTGGGATCCACAATACTACAGGAGACTAGAGCATTTGTAAAGGTTTTGGGATTCATAATATGATATCAGAGGACGCCAATGAACCACAAGCCTCTGTGGAAGAACTTCTAGATCACCAGTGACAAGCAGATTCAACTGGCCAAGTACTCTGCGTGGGGGACTGTTGGGCATCTACTAAAGTGCTACAGAGAGAATCCCACTACAATCGCATCTTCAAAATGCCTATTGCAGACTAATGGTTGTAACTGATATTCTAATTGGGTCCAAATTGGGGTGGCATAGTGAGCAAAAGAATGATGGATTAAACCCAGATCTGTGACTGGGGGTGAGTGGTTGAAAAGTTTCAGCGCTCCGTCCATCATCTTGTTGTGTTTGTGATATTTTTGGAAACATTTTTTGGACACTACTTTTCTGTCAGACAATTTTTAGGACACGATATTCTAGTGCCTTACCAATTTCTGTCTCACCACATTACGGTTGTATTTCATCACCCTAGTTCAGGTAAGGTGTGACGGCTTTCAGAAAGGCCTTCTGGTGGTATTCCTACCAGAGAAGGGAGATCTTGCCTGCCAGCTCGGCTGATTTGTGGACCTTGGTTCATACATAAGAAGACATTCCTCCCTAGTAAACCTTGAGCCCTTCCATCGCCTCACCATCACAGTGCTGTTGCGTACCTCTAATAATTAATGGGTGTATGGGGTGGGTGTTTTTAGCAGGTTAGGCCTGTGAGAGCATGTCTCCGGTGAGTGCACATTCTGGCAAACGTTTCTGGAAGCCTATCAGCTGCGGTATCTCTCCCACTTGGTGTCTGAGGGCCCTGGATAAACTTCAAAAGGTCCTGTTCCTGCCATGGGGGATGCAGTGTGTGTTGTGGCTTGTTGGTTGGCGGTAACATGGGGGTTGTCTCGTATTGACTGGAAAACATGTGTCCTTGTGGTTTACTTGATCACCATCATCCTCTCTTGAGCTCTGCAGCCTGTAGTCTAGATTCAGCCTTTTTTCCTTCTGAGATGATCCTTTTTAACCAATACCAGCACTTTAAGAGACCCTGCTTTCCAAGCAGAGGCCATCATTACGAGTGCTGTAATTTCACTCATAGCAGTAAATCTGGCTGAAATTCTGCATCTTGCAATTCCTAGTGTCTCCAGGCTTGGAATAATCGGGTCTGCAGTCTCCCGACCTGATAATCCAGGGTCCGGAGATGCTGGGCCAGTCTGTACTGCTGCTGTGAAGTGGGGTGTAGGCAGAATCACAGCCTGACCCCAGACCATCCCCTACTGTAGTACAGAGGGAGCAGGCGATGCTCCCCCCAAGACAGGGACAAGCTTGTCCTGTACCACCTAACCCTCACACCCCACCATACTTCAACCATCAACAGGCTCAGAGTAACCCTGGGCAGAGTTTGCGGAGTTGCACTACACGGGACACCGCAAAGTGCAAAAAAAACTCTGCCGCACTACGCGGAGCTCCGCAAGTGGCTGAGTACGATAGAAAAATGCCGTTCGCTGTGATTGCACAGTGTCGGATGCTTTTCCGCACTGTGCAATCATCGCGAACGGCACCATGCACAGCGCAAGCGGTCCCTTTTTTCCTTTTCTGCCGCTCGAGTAGATTTTTACTCGAGCGGCAGCTTTCTCAATGAGAAAGGGCTGTTTCTAAACGCGAGCGGTCGCGAGCATACGCGACCACTCACAATGAGAAACATGACCCCCCCCGCGTTGAGAAATCTCGCCGGGAGGTTGATTTTCCACGCTTGCGCAATTGCAAACGAGGAAAAATCTCGCCGGGAGGTTGATTTTCCTCGCTCATGGTCGCCAACTTGACTTTGACAAACGCGAGCGAGGTAAAAAAACTCTGCTCCACTACGCGGGGCGGAGTTTTTCGGAACTCCACGAGCACCGCGTAACGCGGAGTGCGGAAAACTCCGCGAGCGGAGCGGAGTTCACTGCCCAGGGTTAGCTCAGAGCAGACAGAAAATGTCATTGGAAATGTCATTGGATTTATTCCCCCAGGAATTTGGAAAAACTGCCTGAAAATAGATGGTATTACCGGGTCTAAGCAGTTATTCTTCATTTTGAGGGAAAACTAGCAATCACCAGAACTTGGGGCAGAGATATTATCTGGAATCATGAATTCTGGCACCCTGAATATCCAGGCACCAAATTCTGCGATGATCGTACTGAGGACCTTAGTGTCTGCTGAACCTCGGAGCTTTAAAAAAATATGTAATTATAACCGTTAGATTTCTCTTTTTGCTGTAGCGTTATTGTGTTTTGTGGTAATTCTGAAGGGTGGACATTCACTTTGACTAATGCTCTTTCCGTTTTGCAAGCATTTTCTTGTTCTTTTCACTCCTGCTCACACTTTCACTTAGCATGCTTTGACACTTTCTCAACCTTGAGCCTTTATATCTCATGAGATTGGAAACAGAAATACAGACTGACATAAATATCCGGCCCTAAATAATGTTTACAAAAATATCATTCTATTGTGTGTATATTTTCTATATTTAAGTCCAATAGGGAATTAATTTGAAAGACAATGTTTAGGGCACAGTATTTATGTCAGAAGATATTCTGACAACAATATCCTGGTATCACATCCCTTGAGTGCTGACACTGTGTCTCTGAAATCTCATGAATTTGTTTTTCACTTCTGATAAATTTAATGCAATACCCAACAGATGGTTGTGTGCTTCTCCTCAACAACTTCCCTTAGAATCAATATTGGAGCAAGAAAAGTGCATCAGGGCATCCGTCTGATGCATGTTGGCAGCAGTGTCTATTTCGGCAAGGAGTTTGATCCCATTTTCTTTCAAGCTTCTTAGGAGGGCCAATCCATGTAAAGGGGGAGACCTAGAATGATATTTAAAAAGACAGTTCCCACTTAGATGTCTCTGGCATCTGTAGTTCACAGGTTTGCCTCCCGCCAGTGTGCTTTCAATCTGGCTCTGACTTCCCTTCCCAAGGCTGGTCATTCATGTCGGGGTGGGGCCATAGGTGAGGAACTGTCTGTAGGTCTCTTCGTTCAGGAGTAGTTCGCTTTATTTTCCCACTGCATGAATCTTCAATGGCTTTCCAACAAAGGGTTTTTGGTCCCATGCCTCTATTCTTATATGGGGTATTTAATAGGATTTTCCAGTTTTCTGTTCACCTGACTGAGCACCATAATTCAGGTTTCTTTTATACCACAGGTATGGGTTTCCTCCAAATACATAGGGCTTAATTTGAATTTGTAGAGTGAAAGTTTGACTCCTTACTAGGTGTAAGCATTAGTCAAGTTACCGAGCGATTTTGCTACTGGCCTTCCTAGGGACATGGTGTGTCATAAACCATCTGTGTCAGAGTCTTTTTCTGATTCAAAATGCAAAAAAAGTATCATTTACTTTTTGGTCAGTGACACTAGTGTTTCCAAGAGAGCTGAGGGTGCTTGTATTGCTGGATGAGGTCAATGCAAATCTTACTGATTGACCATAAGCAGGAGTTTTAAGTTCCTTGCTTTTCTTTCATGGCTGCTCATTGTTATGATTGCCTCTGATCCTCTGCATCTGCATGGAGTACACCCCTGAGTGGGCTTTCAGCATTGCCTTATGGGGCTGGATTACTGCCTTCCTATCAGGGTCAGTCTATGTGATGACACAAAGCCTAGCTTCCACACTCATTGTAGCAATGGGCGGAGCTCTGATAGGCCTACAACATTTGGGTCTCGTTTGAAAAAGTTGTTTGCATGTGTCATTATTTACTTTCTCTTCTCCCTTTATTTCAGTGGTCTGGTCCATCTTTTGGATTGCTAGCTTGCTGTCCTTCCCAGCGGGATGCTTGGTGGGTTGAATTCTCTTGGTGGAATCATGATCTGTGGGTGCTGTTAGGGCCTCTACAGAGGTGGTCTTCATGCAGTACATGTTTCCAATTCTTCTACAGCTGTAAGGTTTCGTTATCTTTCATGGCCCATAAAGAGGGGTGCTCCAGCACGATCACCTATTCTCATTTCAGGCTATGTGGTCTTATGCAACCAATTATATAGGAAAGAACTCAAGTGGCTTCCTGCTCTATCTTTGGTTGAGACCTCTGTTTCTTTTTTACCTCAATGGCAGTGTTCGACACTGGCCGTTTGCCAAATGTGCCTTGTGCTTCCGTTATCTCCCATTGTCCCCTATGACTTTCCCTAGTGTTCCTAGAATTCTTCCAAAACAGTCCTGTCCTGTTATGCCCGTCACAAGGGCTGAGTACCTTCAACATACAGGAAAGATCAAGGTCAGGCATTTTGGACATGTATTTCTCAGACCTAAGTATTCATTTGCCATGAGTGCTCTATATGCTGCCTCTTTTCTTGCACGCCTTGCTTGGAGCAGAGCGATGAAAACAGGCTGCCCTTGGTTGGTGCTATTTCTATTCTCTACTTTTTGATAGGTCCTTTCTGGTTATAACTTAGATTTCCCAAACTCCTGAACAATTTAGTCTTCCCACAACCTTTTCAAACAAAAAATCTGGGGGCGTCATGGGACGAAAATATTTACTTTGAAGCATATATAGGGAAAGTGTTCAATTCAGCCCTTTTTCTGCAACAGTTACAACAAACACTACATTGGATGAAAAATTAATATCATACATCAATCATAGATGCAAGATTGTTCGAAGTCAATGCAGTTTTCAGAGGATTATTAAAAGGACAGTTTGAAAGACTAGAATTCATTCAAAATTTGGCAGCCAGATCAGTCTTAAGACGAGAAAAATTTGAAAGCAACAGGACATGTCTTTGTCCTTTACACTGACTTCCAGTGGCAGTGTGTGTCAATTTTAGCCTGGCATGTCTAGTGTTTGAATGATTATAATTAAATGTCCTAGTCTATCTGCAGGAGAAATTGTCAAAGCATCGGCCAATACAGTTGCTGATAACAAATAGCCAGAGGCTGCTGACAATCTCAAGAGTCACTGAAAGGAGAGTAGAGGTTTGGGAACACAGATGTAGCACTCTCTGACAGAGCATTTTCAGCATAAGCCCGGCCTGCTAAGCTTCAGAAAAGCAGTCAAGACATTCTAGTTCAGCTCCTAAGCCTTCTGTTCACAATGTGCCTTCCAAGAATGATGCCCTGCAATTTATACACTGAGTAGCTTATTTGAACTAGGCCTTGAAACAATGAAATAAGTAGTGTTTGACTAATGAATACATTAATTAAATAAGTATATATCAACTAAAATACATAACATGTAGGTGATAGGGCTCTGTGTTTCCCTTGGCAAGGGTGATTCCTTTTTCTATGATTGTCAGTTATGACCTAGCTTCTGAGCCTGGTCCATTATGCTCTGTTCTGCAAGCTGGCCAAAGTCCTGTAAGCAGTTAGGCATCTCCTTAGCATCTTGAGCTCCTCAGGATTCTGTAAGAGAGATGTATACTATAAGCTGTGAGCTCTTCCTGGGAGGCTTCCTTCGTGTTTGTTCAGAGGCATACATTTGTTACTCTGCTTGTGGTGTTTCTGCAAGGTTCACTTGACGTGTATGCATTCAAACTGTATCCTCAATAGGTTCTTGGTAGCCAGTGTTGTATGGTTGCAGCCGCGGCCCACGCAGGTAAGAGCGGTGGGGCCCGGTGGTGGGGGGGAGGATTTCGACGGATGAGGGAAAATTAATTATTTAATTTTCCCTCGTCATCGCCCGTCGAAATCCCCCCCCACCCAGCCCCAACGCCCCACCGCTCTTACCTGCACGGGCCTCGGCTGTATGGTTGACCACAGTATTGTATGTCTCAGTGACCGGTAGACACTGTACAGTTCTTTCCTGTGATTTGTGTCTGGTCCTCAGGCTGCTAGAGGCATTTCTCAACCTTCCGGTCTGTTGCTTCCCAATAATGCTTGAATCTTTGAGTTGTCATTTTGTTCTCTGACCTAGTTGCTTTCCCCTTGCTCAGTGGTTTTTGTCACTGTTTGTGCATACTTGACACCACTTTAAATAGCCCCTAGTGCCCTGCAGGTGGTGACCAGTGCTCTTCTCTGCTCTTGAAATACTTCAGGAGTTCTAGTTGTTTTAACACGTGTAGTGCTTTGGATAAGGATATGCCAAGCCCTGATGGGATGTTTTCGATTAATTTTCCCCATTCTCTCCCTGACAGCACAGTATTCCTCCAGTGGAGCTCAGGGTGCGTCTTCGGTCTGGAGCAGCCTAGTTACTAATAGTTTTGAGGGTCTTTTCCTCTGATGGCTGTTTCTGCAAACCTCCTTCACTGCCTCAGGACTATACTGGGTTTCATCTGTGGTTGTTACATCATGGGTGCATTTATCTCTGAAATGCAGTTTCCACTTATTCAGTAGGCAAGGTCTGTTCATGGTTGATTTCATGATTTCCCTTGGCATTTTTCCATAGTCTTGCTTGCTACCTGCTCGGTAATTTTTTCACTTTGTTAAAACTGTGGTGAAGAAAGTATGGAGAAGTCAAAGACCTGATTACATACCATTAATCTTCATTACTCTGAATCCAGGTCCTTACCGCTGGTGAGCATTTGGAATGTTTTAATTCAACTGCAAGGCATAAGTGTTTTTTAAACTGGCAAAAACAATTAGATGAGACATCTTTAAGGTCGGGGTAAAGGAATAGAAAACAGTATTTTTTGACGATTAGCTTAGGAAATCCTGTGTCCTGGATGAGGCAAACCTCACTGTCAGGATTGTGGCAAAGACTTGGACTCAGAGTAATGAATATTACCGGTAATGCTGACAGTTGCAATATATAACGACATACTGCTGTGTTTACCAGCTAGCAGAGCTGTGATTTACTGTTATGTTATGTGTATTTGTAAAGAGAACTATCACCAGTGAGAGTATTGTTGGGCTAAGTCGGTGTGTTTGTGCCTAGCCCTGCCTATGGTAGGTTGGTTGACTGAAAAGTCAGGTCCTCCGCAGATTGAGACCTGCCTGCCCTCGATGAGGGCAATGCAGATTGTATGGAGAGATGTGCATAAATTGCTGTGGGTCCTGGCATCTCTTCACTCAGGAGCACCCTTATGGTCTAAAGACAGCATACAGATATGGCGCCATCCAATTAGATGCAGTCCTGGATACAGGGGTGTGTGACTATAATCGATGACCTATATACGAATGGTGTGTTCAAGCCCTTTCAGGTCCTTTGTGCAGAATTTGCCCTCCTCGAAACACAGCTCTGGAAAGATAGATAGATCCAACACTATTTAAGAAGCACGCTGGGACTCAACCAGATTACACTGCAGTAATCCCCGATTTGTAAATATATACAGGTCTGGGGTATGGCCACAGGATTGGTCACTTCTACCAAACACTGACTACTTGTACTCTGCCACTCCCCGGACTGAGACCAAAACCTACTCGCAGGACCGGTTAGGCTTACAATTCAAGACAGAGGAGTGGAAGGAGCTCATGGACTCAAGCAATCGCTCTCTGAGAGAAGCCAGGCTGAAATTTACTTACTTTAAAATTTTGCATAGCTGGTACTGGACCCCATACAAACTAAAGAGAGCTAGTCTCGCCCCAGAAGACAGATGTTGAAGGCGAGCAGAGCAAGATGGAGATCTGTATCTTATCAAATGGCTTTGCCCACATCTTGCCACTTACTGGGCAGACATTTGGTGTATACTCCAGATTACCAGTGTCTTCCCCTTTATAGACTCAGCGAAGCTGGCCCTCTTGCAGGATATGTCAAGTGTGAAAGAGGCGACACCCTCCTGGAAGAGGTGGATATCCACAGCTTTGACTGTAGTGAAGATCTGTATACTGTGCCACTAGCGAACGTCTCAGGTGCCCATACACTCAAAATGGACATCAGAACTGTATATATTCACCACATATGAGAAAAGTATATATAGACTACAGGACCAACTCACAAAGTTTGATGATGGATGGAGACAGTTTATCCCCCAGGGGGGCAGAGGGTTGAGGGGTGGGAGTATCAGGGAGGTGGGGCAGGACCCAAACTGAATGACTCCCAGTTGGGAGTTTTACTGAGATTTTGTGAGTTTCATGTAAATGCTTGCGGTTTGGCCCTAGATCCCCACAGCGTTGATACTGTGGATTGTGTGTATACTTTGAAATGTTTATTTTTTTGTGTAGCTCTTTCACATGTCTGTGAAAACTTTAACGAGGTTTACTGATTATATATTTTTCTATGCAAAAATAAAAACTTGAAAGAGGAATAGCCAGGTCCTCAGCTTCTTGCATAAAGTAGCATACAGCGTTAATGTGCTGCAAAGCAAATTGTGTAAAATGCAGATCACAGATTTGTTTTGTTTTTTATGTAGATCGGTAAGTGGGTTAACGTTTTTGACAGTGAGATCATGTTGCTACTTTCAGTTCATAAGAAGAGATGAGGAGGCTCTGATGTGGAGTGGGAGGTTGTTCTATGGTTTAGGAGCAATGTGAGAGAACGTCAGTCCTCCTGATCTGGTTCTGTGTATGCATGAGATGTGTGCAAGTAGGAGTCCTTTGAAGCTGAGGTGTCTGGGTGGTTGGTGGAAGGAGATGCAACTGTTCAGGTAGGTGGGGTTCAAGTTGTGTGGTTTCTTGAATGTGTGAGGATTATGAAATTAGCAAATTTTTGTATAGGGAACCAGTGAAACTCCATGAGGTGTGGTGTGATTTGATTTCTGTGTTAGAGGGTGAGGATGAGTCTGTCTGCCGAGTTCAGGGTGGTTTGTAGTCTTCTAGGGAGTTTCTTGGTGATCCCGGCATAGAAGGTGTTCCCGTAGTCCAACTTCCTGGTGACTACAGAGTGAGTAGATGTTTTTTTAGTGTGGCACGGGATCCATTTGAAGATCTACCTCAGCATCTTAAGTGTGTGTGTGCAGGATGCAGTGAAGGTTGACTTTTCTGTTCATGTCCAGTTTGCTGTCTATGATTATTCTGAGGTTCCTGGTGTGAGTGCTGGGTGTGGGACTGAGTCCAGACAGCCAGCAGTTGAAGTCCCATGGTGAAGTGTTCTTGCCAAAGATCACTACTTCTGTCTTGTCGGTGTTGAGCCTGAGACAGTTGGCTTTCATCCAGTTAGCAACTTCAGTCATGCAAGCGATTAACTTGTTTCTTGTGTTGGGGATCTTGTCCAAGAGGGAAATTATGAGTTGCGTGTCGTTGGCATAGTAGAGGATATTGTTGTAGTGTGTGACAAATAAAGTTGACCGGGGGGATCATGTATGCATTGAAGAGGGTGGGGCTGAGCGATGAACCTTGAAGAACTACGCAGATGAGTTTGCGAGCTTCTGATGAGTAAGGTGGCAGGCTGACAGCTCGTGGCCTATCCATTACGAAGGAGTAGATCCAGCAGACTGAGTCATTGGATGCCAATCTTGTGCATCTCATAGTGGTAGGAGTGTTTCTCACATAAGGAGGGCCTTAAGAGCAAAACTGTCTATTCTCCTTGGTGTTATATTTACTCGCGTCAGCATTTTTCCTTTCCATAGACAAAGACACAATACACAAAATGGCACCAAATGATGTACTTATGGTTATACCATCATTATACAGAACATTAACTTGTTTAAGAAATATTACTATAGTAGGCAAACCCTTGTGAAAAATATTAAACAACGATGTGAAAGTAGAAATGTTATGGCGATTTACATTTTAATGTGATAACAGAATTGGTACAATAAATACTTTGGAATCTAGAAACCCAAGTATTTTGCATGTCAAAAAGTTTATTCTCAAACAGGCTGAAACATGACTTTAAAGAATTCTGCCTTTCTTTCTTTGACATGTACTCAGGCAAGCTGGACAACATAGTCGGAAAGGAAGTGTAAAACCATGAAAGATTATCTTTTACATGAAAAATATTGCTGCGGGAGAACAGTCACAGAAACAAAATGAATGCAACTCTTTCAAGGGCTCCTCAAGGTCATCCTTCCAGGGCTGGACTCTTCTAAATGCCTTTGCTAGATGTCATTAGGCAACATCAGGGTGTGCAAATTGCAGTTTCAAATTAGCCAACGTTAGATACAGATTTTCATATTGTCATTTGAGTTGTTTCAGAAGAACTGGGAGGGATCCATTATCGTACAGCGCAAGGAAGTGCTTCTAGACGACAGGTCAAGGCTGTAAAATAAGTAAATAAACATAGCAGACATTCGCTTGGCGGATGATGGGGGCGCCTTTTGATTTTCGCACAGCATGGGCATTTATCCTGTCGTGGAACTTGCATATGAAGTGGCTCTAATTTGAAAAGCTTCTTTCCAGGGAGCAAAATAATAAAAAAAAAAAAAGATTATTGAAAATAGCGCAGCAGATTCATCTGTAACTGCTTGAGGATCCTCAGAAGATGCCTGCACTTTGAAACACTCTCAGACAGGCGGAACTCTAAGGGAACGGCTGCATAATCAAAGGTGAAGAGCACATATTTCACATCTTCTATTTGAAATTAGTTTTTTGCAATTATAAATAAGGGGAGGATTGCAGAACGAGTGTTTATGAATTAAACATGAACTTGCTCCGCATTTCCTTTAATAATCCCCTTCCCTGGGCTTCAAAAGGTGTCTTCATGCACACATCCAGCGTCATGAAACAATGCCGACTCCATGCCAAGAGCGCTCCATGTTGGCACTTGACATTGCCACTGTTCCGAAAGGCTGCGTTTTCCTATGCATAAATAACGCACAAAGGAAATTGGACAGTATGGGCCAGATTCACAAAGCCAAGCTTCAAATAGTCTGAAATCTACTCCTTTAGGTTTCCACCTATATATAGAACACATTTCTGAAACTCTGGGCCAGTGCTGGAATTGGAAAAAAATATACTCCGGGAACCCATAAATTGGGGTCAAAGTCGGGCAGTAGAAAGGGGGTGGGGTCACAAGGGGTGGAGCTTGAAAAGCATAGTTTGACAGCCAACTTGTGCATTAGTTAAAAAAAAGAAATCTGCTGCAAAAAAATTGGCAACTTTCATATATGTGACAGTAAATTTGCTGTAGATTACTTAATTGGTCTCAAAGAGGCTACATTTTAAAATGTCTTACAGCAGCAGTTCTCAGCTTGTGGTCCGGGGACACCCAGGGGTTCATGACACATTCCCAGGGGGCCGCAGGTATCGAGCGCCTACCCAATCCTTCTCTCATAATTGAAGGCATTGGGGTATGCTGCTGGGTAAGGAAACGCCCATGCGCCCTCTCTGTACACAAGAGCTGTAAATGACAACGCAGTGGAGGCGGGACTAAAGTAAAATCAGGCCAATCACCATTCAGCCTTAGGTACAAGCTGAATGGTGATCTGCCTTATTTAGTTATCGGTCTCAGAGTGCACGCTGGCACGGCAGCGCTGGTGTCTCTTTGTGTGTAAGTGTGTGTCTGTTTGGGCCCAGATCATTTTGCTGCCCAGTTCCCTCACCACTTCTGGCAATGCGTGACCCGCACGCAGAAGCGCTGTGCCTCTTGTTATTTGAGGCTGAACAGTGTACGGGCAGCTCAAGGCCTGAGCCGGCAGGAAGGCACTTCTCCAGCGGGACCTCTCAACAGAAGCACATGGGTGTTTTCATAGTTTTTACTTCATTTGTGCAGCAGTTTTAAAAGCACTGCAAAGTTCCTTGTATATCCAGCAGTTTTCGGGCAACAATAAAAGTGTCAAGATAACTCTGGTGATTAATGTACCTGCTGGAGAGAGATGGGAGTTTTGTCTAGTGGCAGCTTTGACTCATCTAAGGTAGCACCGTTGATTAATATACCTGCTGCACAGAACGTGAACCATGGATATCAAAGAACTGTATTTTATGTGCATAGCTCAGTGGGTTACTGCTTTTTTCACAGAGATTCTTTTGTTAATGTGCAGTTCATAAGTTACAATCGTAATCTAACACACTGAGCTATGACCTGTGATGTAAAGTGCTCTGACACCCTACACTAGTATGAGAGGTGCTATAAAACAAATGAAATACATGTGACAAAGGGTTTATGGTGAGATGAGAGGCACTCTTGGAGGGTGATAGTGAGGGAATCATTGAAGAGCCCAACAAAGATTGTTGCATCCTAGTGCACAGTAAGGTCATCACTTACTATACTTTAAAAGCTAATAAAATGTAATATATAATGACAAATGTGTTGTAGAATGAACCATTTTTTCCCAAATTTTGTTGGGGGAAGAAATCTCCAAAGCCCCGCTTTGTAGTGGTCATGCTCGCTCGCTGCACATGCTATGACCGTACAGGGGCTAGATTGACAAAATTTGCCAAGGCTGCTTTGGGTTCCCTGCCCAGCCCTGGCAGGAGCCTTGTACCGCAAATAAAACCAAACACTGAAAAGTTAGTCGCTGACATGCAGCACCAACCTTTCCATTAAATTTGTTCGATTTTTGCAAATGTTTTCAATGTAAAATAATACAATCTTTAGTAATTTGAGTATTGGTTTATGTACTGTTTGCGAATTACTGTTTTAATGTTTGAAATTTTAATCATACAAATTACTTGGGGGCACCTGGGCTTCCATTAGTGATTCAGTGGGGGTCCTCATGAGTCAAAAGGTTGGAAACCACTGTCCTACAGGGTTAAGACACATGCTGCAGCAATCTTTGTGTGCCCAACAATTTTGAGGGGATTATAACAGCAGTAAAATAACTCTGGTGGTTAATACAGTTTTAGGATAGTTCTGTATTTTGTCCAGTCACAGTTTTGACTCATAAAGTAGCATACAGCGTTAATGTGCTGAAAAGCAAATTGTGTAAAATGCAGATCACAGATTTGTTTTGTTTTTAAGTAGATAGGTAAGTGGGTTAAAGTTTTTGACAGTGAGATCATGTTGTTACTTTCAGTTCATAAGCATCAAAGCCTTCTAAAACAGCAAAATTATCTATTTATGGGCATCAAAGAGCTGCATGCAAACTGTGAGTCATTGTTTTTTTTTCTTTTCAATCTGTTGTTATTCTAAGATTGCACAGAAGGGTTCTTTGGTAAAAAAAAAGTCTTGTTAGTAGAAACAACCCCAATTACTGCGTACGTTTAATATCCAGACTTTGTATTTCTCTGACCATTCGCTCTTAACATATAATGTATACAAGTATTGACGATATGAGATTCCTGCACCTTATAACCAACATTGTCTTGTGTAACATTTCCTGTACATTGATTTACACATGTGTATGGTTTATTGTCTGTGTGTTAGAATTGGGGGTCTCTAGTTGGCAGTGGTATGCACCCTGTCTAAGTAGGGACACTTCCTTCTAGTCATGATGAGTAAAGTACACTAATGTTAGCGGCCGTCAGGGTTTAGGTTTTAAAAACATTCAGAGAAGACCACTATCACGAATCCGGGGGAACAACCAAGATAGTAAGGTGAGCTCAAAACAAGAAACCCCACATTTGACTGAATTACCCCCAGTTAGGCCGGTAAGCAATAATGCCCAAAACGATACTTTAAGCGTACTTTTCTGGAATATAGCAGGTCTGTGTACTAAATTGTCAAACCCTGTATGGACTGAGTTTACTGGGCAATTTAAAATTCTTTGTTTTCAAGAGACATGGGCAACAGGCGAAATCCACATTAATGGCTTTAAGACATATCACACTGCTGCAGTTCCCTCAGTACATGGGAGAGCCAAAGGGGGAATTTGTACTTATGTTTCAAACCTGATCAAGGTATCTAAAATTACTATGTTGATATCTGAAATTTATTATCAAATTATATTGATTCATTTAGATAAGAATCACATATTGGCCCTGATAAACTTTTATAATAATGCCCCGAAAGATCAGATAAGGGTAGTCTTGAAGAAGTTAAACAGTGACCTGCTTAAACTTCAGGAAGATAGAGATCAACAGGGGATTTTTCTCTGGGGTGGTGATTTTAATACCGGGTTATGCCCCCTAAGTAGGGACAGTAACTGTGGTTTATTATTAGAAGAAAATGATCCTCACTCTCATTTTTTGCACTCTTATTCAGGGGACCTATTAAACGAGATTTTATTCTCACATGATTTGGGCTTTGCCAACAGTTTGTGCTCTTTCCCAGTTGATTTTGAGCATACTTTTATTGGGAGAGGTTTGAAATCAACAATCGACTTTATTATTTTACCCAGTCGATATGCTTCATGCCTCTTAAGTTATAAAATCCATAAGAACGCAATAAGCGACCATCTCCCACTGAGTACAAGTCTAGCACTCCCAACTAGCAAGCAGAACCAACATACTAGCCAAGTACCTTGGGTCCAGAATCTATCTTTGGGGAAGACTAACGGGTATTCTTTGCGCTGGTCCAGTTGTGAACCTATTGAGTTCACTAAACAAATCGTGATCAAGTGTTATAAATCTATTTTAACCTGTTTGGACGAATCCAGCTCCCATGATATTACGCTAGCAGCTTTTGCTCAACTTACATTGGAAATACAAAACACACTCAGGATGGAGCATAAAGGAGTACAAGCACGCAGCCAGGGATGGTTTGATACCAAATGCACGAAAGCTTACACTAAATTAAAGGTTGCTCTTCATAGATCTGTAAGGGACAGTGAGGAAATTCGGGAGTGTAGGAGGGAATATAATCAAGCCCTAAAAATAGGTAAAAAGGAGCTAAAAGATAACGCTTGGGCCACTCTTCATGAAGCCTCATGAAATAAAGATAGTGCCGCCTTCTGGCTGGTGGTGAATGCTCCCTTTTTTACTGCCCCTAATAAACCGTCGATAGAGGTTGCGATCGATGAAAAGCAATGGGTGGATTTCTTTTCCAAGGTCAATAATTCTTACCCGGATGAAGTAATTTTAACGTCCCCTTGTAGCCAGCGGGGAACTAGTTCCCATGAAAAACTTCCCTTAGACCTTGATTTTACACATGATGAGGTCATTGGTGCAATTAACGAGAGCAAGGGCGGTAAGGCTCCTGGCCCAGACGGTGTGCCAATTGACCTTTTTAAAATCAAATCTGCCCCTTTGTGCTCCTTTTTTGACACGGGTACTGCATGCTTGCTGCTCGGAGGGTTTTATTAACTCCTTAACCGCCACGGTGCGGAGTTCTATTGAGTGGGCGGGGCTGCGTCGGCCAACGGACGTGCGCAGCACTAGCGAGGTAGTGTGCTCGCGACGGCCGTTGGCCGACGCGCGCACGGAACGGGTTAAGACCTGGTCTGAGTCTATTATAGTACCCATTTTTAAGAAAGGCGACCGGCAGAACCCAGCCTGCTATCACCCAATATCCTTGTTGGACTCTTTGGTGAAGGTAGCAGGGCGGAATGTATTAAACCGGCTCCAAGATTGGGCAGACGAAAAAAATATTTTATCAGATGTACAATATGGTTTTAGGCAGGGGTTGGGCACTATGGAGCAAGCTTTTAATCTTAGTATTTTAACAGGGAAATACACTCAGGCTAAAACAGGGAGATTTTACCTAGCATTCGTCGACCTCACAGCTGCTTTCGACTGTGTTATACATAGTAAACTCTGGGTCATTTTAACTGATATGGGGATGGACCCCCCCGTTGGTCCTGTTCCCGAGGCAGCTGAATAGCGGGGTGACAGCTAAGGTCCGATATGGAACCAGGGGAGAATGCACTGTACCGTTTATGGTAGAAAGGGGGGTTAGACAGGGCTACGTCCTGGCACCGTTCTTGTTCACTTTATACACAAATGCCCTGGAACAAGTGATGGTGGAAAAGGTGAAGGACACGCCACATATTAATAAACGCCTGATAGCTACCCTTCTGTATGCGGACGATGCATTGTTGATGGCCCGTACACAGTTAGGCCTACAAAAGGCCCTTCCCATCTATACTGCATTCATGGACAATCCTGGCCTAAAATTGAACCCCACAAAAACCTATATAATGACGTGTGGGAAGGGAAGCTCAAAATGCAGGAGCATGTTCATAGGGGGTAGCATGGTAAAATCTACCAAGACATTTTCATATCTAGGCATTTTATTTGATTCGAATGGATCCTGGCTCCAGGCTGTCAAAAGTAGGAGTCTACTTTTCATGAAATCGACGGCAGCTGTGGCCAATTTCGCAAAAAAACTTGGTAAAAGGCCACCAGCTCTGCTCCTACAAATTTATCAAGCTAAATGTGTGAGTATAGCTACTTATGGGACGGGCGTGTGGGGGTTTCAAGACTCCCAACCCATTCAGAGAGTTGAAAATGCCTTTTTTAAGTTTCTTCTGGCGGTCCCAGCTAGTACTTCAGTTTACAATTGCCATAGTGAGTTAGGCGTCCCATACATTGCAGATATTATTAAAGCTCAGCCTGCTCTATTATGGCATAGAATTTGGACTACTACCAGAACTGGTCTTAACCAAGATCTTATTAAAGACAGCATGAAGTTGGACCAGGCCACTAAGATCGCCTGGTTAAAATACGTTAAAAACTTCATGTACGACCTTGGGCACCCTGACTATTATAATTTTCCTGAATCCATAAATTCTGTCTCCGGGAAGGAGTTTAAAAGAATTTGTATGACTCACCTGGAGGCAAACAGATTTATTTTAGAAGCAAATAAACCAACAGTACAACGGCACCAATTGATTTTAACTACCCACACTATACAGCTGTATATACTGTATAATTTAAGTGGGTATGATAGATATGTTTTGAACCAATTTAGATTTGGGAATTTTCACCGTCTGATAAGTTTTCCCGTAATAAATAACTGGTCAAAAAGATCTATGCTGTTGTCCGTGCGATAATCAGTCTTTGCAACCATCATTGCACGCGGTTTTATTTTGCAAATTTTATAAAAAAACAAAGAAAGAGGTGGATTCTGCCATTTTTAAGGTTAGGGGGGTGGACCCAATGCCGACCGGCATTTTTATTTCTGCATTTTTTAGACAATGAATGTTTTACTAATGCAATTGCTTGTTTTTTTAAAGAGTATATTGAGAACCAGAAATACTATTACTATTTAAATTTCGTAAGGACATTGGTTTCTGATACTCTGTGATGGACTAAATTCTGTGAGACATTGTTTTTCTTTTGCGATATTTTTTGTTTGTCTGTGTGTATGTTCATAACCAAGTCCTTTTATAAGATGAACTGTTTTTATTTGCTGTGTCTGCTTTTGTGATTTTACTTGCATAAAATCGAATAAAGCTTGTTCTGATCTGAGTAAAGTACGCACCTAAGTTGCCTGTGCTCACCCTCTGGTAGCTTGGCACAGAGCAGTCAGGCTAAACTACAGAGGCAATGTGTAAAGCATGTTTATATTACCCACAGTAACACAGTGAAAACACAACAAATGGGCACCACACTTGTTTAGAAAAATAAAGTATCTTTATCTAATCAGGGGAGGTGAGGCATTGGTTCCTTACTGTGTAGGGGAGGTGCTTTGCTCACCCAGCGAGTGGTGACCACGGCGTGCAGGCAGCGGCACTGGATATGGAGTCGGGCATCTTTTTCTTGGGGTTTGCAGCCCAGCAAACACTACCAGTGGCCCAGAGCTGGGATTGGCACCACTAGCCAGGTCAGAACTCCCAGCAGTGGAGTTCAGGGATGCTACAAGTGAAGTCTTGGTGTCATTGGTTTGTTGAATTATGTTTCTATTCATGCTAGCACTGCATTGTTTCAATCCACATAATACTGGCAAAGCAGGCTCAGTGAAATCTAATGATGTTCATTTTCCAGGTATACTCATTATGTTACAAAGATACCACAAAACTGTGGAGTTCTTCTATATTTTCTGTTAATCGCAATTTCAATATGCAGCTGTACTCAGTATATTATGGACTTCAAAAAATGACATAGTAATAATAATGTATCAAAGTTGTTGAGCCTAAACAATGTAAAGCAATGACTACACGCCAAAACTTGACATACATACTTTAAAGAATATCCTATGGATGTTGTACTTGTACATACTGAAAATGCAAATAAAGAAATAAAAAAAGAAAGTGAAGTCTTGGTGTCCCTGAGACTTCAGAACAGGAGGCAAGCACACACAAGCCCTTGGAGATTCTTCTCAAGCATGTTCACAGCAAAGTCCAGTCTTTGTCCTCTCATTGGCAGAAGTAGCAACTGCAGGCCAACCCAGAAACGCACACACATCAAAGGGGTGGTCGCCCCCTCACAGCTCTTTACCTTGGCAGAGGTTCCTTTTGATTCCAGAAGTAATCTAAAGTTCTGGGGTTTTAGGTCTAATACTTTTACCCCATTTTCTCTTTGTCGTCTTTGTTACAAGAGTCTCTGAGCTCAGTAAAACCAGTTCTGTCCTCCCTGGTTTATCTCACTCCAGGAGGTGGAGACAGCATTGTGCAGAGCAGACACAGCCTGACTAGTGAAAACTCCTCCCACCACTCTAAATCCAGAAAGGTCTATTCAGCCTGGCTCTGAGTCACACAGGAAAGGCAGGACACACCTCATTTGTGAATACACGAACAGGCAGAGGCACACAGAATGGTAAAGCAAGAAAATGCCCACTTTCTAAAAGTGCCATTTTCAAATACACAATTCAAAAAACACCTTTACTAAAAGGTGTGTTATTAAATTCTGAGTTCAGAGAGCCTAATCTCCATTTCTCTATCTAGTCCCAATTGTCACGATTCACTCCCTGTGCTCTCGTGCCTACCACCAGGGGGCCGAATTGTGGGGCTTTCCAGTATTCAAATATGCTTCCAGACCCTCCCCTTCATGTACATACTGACTTCCAGCCCTTTAGACACTATTTGGGAATTGACATCCATTCCCAATCCATGCCGGGTTTTGTGGAAGCCATCCTGCTCATGCCTGAAACTCCATTACCCAGAATTCCCTGCTCACTGCTTTGTCTCCACCCCTGCAGGCCAAGGATGGGTGGAGGAATTCAGTTCACCTGTGGCTGGCTGCTGCTAGCCTGCTTACACCTGCTGCATGTGATTACTGTGAGCTCTTTTAAGCCCCAGCTCCCTTCAGCCCAGGGTTGGTCACTGTAGCTGTTTACCGGTGAGACCGATCCTTGTTTCCAGTGCTTCCTGAGCTTTTGCTATTGTTTCCAGTGTTTCCTGAGCTTTAGTTCTGCCTTTTTCCTGACCTGCTGCAGTATTCCTTGTTCCTGAACTGCAGCAGTTTTCCCTTCTCCTGAATTAGCACTGCCTGCAGTGCTACCTTGTTTCCTGAGTTCCTGAGCTATAGCTATTTCTTGTACCTGAATTTAGCACTGCCTGCAGTGCTACCTGGTTTCCTGAGTTCCTGAGCTATAGCTATTCCTTGTACCTGAATTAGCACTGCCTGCAGTGCTACCTTGTTTCCAGAGTTCCTGAGCTATGGTTATTAGTTCCTGATCCTGGGCTTCAGCTATTTCTTGTTCCTGATTTGCACTGCTTGCAGTGCTCTCTTGACTCCTTGTTTCCTGAGCTGTAGCTATTTTCCGGTTTCCTGAACTAGCACTGCCTGCGGTGCTACCTTGACTCCTGAAGCTTTAGTAATTCCCTGTTCCTCAACTAGCACTGCCTGCAGTGCTACCTTGATTCCTGAGCCTTAACATTTCCTTGTTCCTGACCTGCAGTGCTACTTTGACTCCTGAGCTTTTGCTCAATTCTTGCCCCAGCACTGCCTCCTATGCTACTTTGTTTTCTTGATTCCTGAACCTGCACTATTCTAGTATACCCTTGTAGCCTCCCCTTCTGTATATCCTTTTCCAGTCCCTGCCTTTCTTCCCATTTCCTTGGTTCCAGTTCTAGTTTGCTATCTTTCTATTTCTGCTGTATTGCTTCTGTTGCCTTGTATGTTTGTTACCTGCTTTCTGCCAAGTGTGCCCTGTGATTTCCTTCCTTTCCTGTTAAGCACTCCTCCTTGCTAGCTCCTTGTCTATAGTGCTTGTGTTTAGTTCTACCCCTTTGCTGTTACTGCCTTGCGTGTTCCTGTTTGATCGCCAGGATCCGTGGGCACAGCTGACTACCTAGGTGGTGTTTCTTGTTCACTGTGAGTATTGTCTTTGAGTTACTGTTATAACATCACCATAGGTATAAGCTCCACAGACCCTGCCTTTGCATACATATCCTATATGTGGGTATTTCCAGTCAGTATCTGTAACAGCAATTGTGGGTGAGGAACTTACTGAGCTTCAGTCTTACCGTGTGGAGCTCCTGAGTGCTTTACCCCACATTCCCTTTATTGTTAATGTTGTATTATATATATGTCTTGCACGTCCGTCTTGGGAGTAGTTAGTCTGAATGCTAAATTGCCTTGTGAGTCCCCTTTCTTTCTGAGTCTTAGCCATCTTGTACAGGCTTCCCCTTTGGATCCCTTTTTCTCCTCTGACTCCTTGTGTGATCCTGGGCAGCGCTGTACTACTCTTTCTGTGCACTGTACGTTTTCTACCCAGTCCCCAGTCCTTGCTCAAGTCCCTGACTGTGTTCCCGACATAGTCCCGGACAGTCCCTGACACCAATGGAAAGTTACACTTGTAAGATGTTACAAGGGAGCTCCCATGTTAACCTATGGGATAGACAGCCTTTCAACACTGAAAAACGAAATGCACAGTATTTCACTATCAGCACATGCAAAACTCACCAGCACATGTTCTACCTTTCACATACAATGCACCCTGCCCATGGGGGTACCTTGGGCCTACCTGAGGGGGTGCCTTACATGTATGAAAAGGGAAGGTTAGGGCCTGGCAAGTGAGTGCACTTGTCAGGTCAACATGGCAGTTAATAACTGTTCGCGCAGATACTGCAGTGGCAGGTCTGAGACACATTTACAGGGCTATTCATGTGGATGGCACAATCAGTGCTGCAAGCCCACTAGTAGAATTTGATTTCCAGGCCCTGGCACACACAGTGCACTTTACTAGGGACTTACCAGTAAATCAAAGATGCCAATTATGGATAACCAATCATAATCACAATTTACACAGGGAACACTTGCACTTTGGCACTGATCAGCAGTGGCAAAGTGCCCAGAGTACCTAAACCAGCAAAAACGAGGTCCAGCACACAGCAAAGATACAGGAGGCAGAGGCAAACAGTCAGGGGAAACCACGCCAAGGATACCAGGTCTCACACTCTGAGTGTGATGTAAAGCACTCCGATACCCTACAATGGGATGGGTAGCGCTATAAAAGAATTAAACAAAAAAAAAAAAAAAAAACTGTTGTTGCCATTTAAATTATTATTTGTCTAAATACACATTCTGACAGAGCATCCATATCTCTTACATAGGGGGCTGGAACAAAATTACAAACCTGACTCCAATAGTTTCTTTTAAGTACTTCTGAAGTGATAACAAGCTGTGCACTATGTTTTATTTTATTGCCACTGGCATCTAGGTGTTTGGCTCAAGGTGGCTTCCAGACATTGAACAATACTTCAACAAAAGAAGTTCTGGTTGCCCTTTAAATCACACCTTTGTTTTGGGCGATGTGGAAGTTAAAATAATAAGGCCTCTTGTCATCTGCAAATTACTGCTCTGAACAAGGACGGACTGGCCGTACCGGGCACTGGGCGTTTCTCCGGGAGGCTGGAAGGGTGGGGAGGCCTGTTTTGTTACTGGGGAACCAGTTTTGTTAAGGGGGTGGGGTTTGCAGCAGTGCTGCAATGTCGGCCCCCATTAACAAAATCAGCAGGCCAGCATAATCCACTCAGCACTCACTTTCGTTTCCAGCCTCCCTGTGTTTTTCAATATTGTATAGTTTTGAAAGCACCCACTGCATGGTGATTTGTATATGGAGCACCTTTCAGCAGCAATAAAAGTGTCAAGATATCTCTGTTGATTAATCTTCCTGCTAGAGTGAGCTGGAGGTTTGTCTAGTGGCAGTTTTAACTTATCTAAGGTAGCACAGAGGATTAATAGGCCTGCTCCAAAGAATGTGTACCTCACAGATCACATTAGTGTATTTTAGTGCATAGCTCTGTGGACTGCTGCTTTGGTCACACAGATCATTTTGTTACTGTGCAGCTCATAAGTTACAAAAATAATCTAGCACAATGAGCTATGAACTGCCATCAAAGAGCTACATGCAAACTGCATGGTACAGGTTAGAAAGTTATGTTTTTTCCAGTCTTTTATTATCCTAATGTTGCTAAAAAGGGTTTGCTTGGGTAGAAATACATTCTTATTGGTAAATGTAACCCTAACCACTGTGCTACAGTTTGAATCCTCAGTTTGTGCTTCTCCAGCCCAAGCACTCTTAAAAAATGCCTACACGGCGTAGTGCCCTTTGTCTCATGTAACATTTTCTATACACTGACATACGCATGTATTATTCATTGTCTCTATCTGTGTGTGTGTGTGATGTAAAGTGCTCTGAAACCATAATCTTGTATGAGAGGCACTATAAAACAAATGAAATACATGTGAGAGAAGGGTTATGGAGAGATAAGGGGCTCTGTTGTAGGGTGATAGTGAGAGAACCATTGAAGGGCCCCAATAAAGATTGTTGTATCCTGGTGCACTGTAAGCCCATCCCTTTAAAATGCTTTATAAGAGAATATAATTGAATGAAAAATTTAAATAATGTTGTAGAATGCACCATTTTTGCCATTTTCCCTAAAGTTTCTTGGGGGAGACCTCGCCCCCCCAAAAAACCCTACTGTAGTAGTAGGGCTTGCTTGCTGCGCTCGCTCCACAATGTACGGAGGCTGGTGTGACAAAATTTGTCAGGGCTGTTTTGGGTTTCCAGTCCGGCACTGGCTCTGAAGGACCGGAAAGCAAACAATATGTAGATGCTGCTGAATTGTGTCCTGGTGTAGGAAAATTACACTAGGAAAAATTCAGCGCATATTTCCATGTCCTGGCGGATCCCAGATCTGGCTCAGAAATAGCTACTGGAACTGGGGTCCCTTGGGTTCCCCCTACTTTCCAGCACTGCTCTGGGACAATTCTCAAAGAGACTGCTACGAAAGTTGGAAATTTGCTCTAATGGGGCTCTACGATGACCACCTTTCCATTATCAGTTCACAGGAACTGCATGTCAAATCATCTGAAGACGCTTTAGTGAGGTTAAATGCACTATAATTCATGGAGCACATTTTTCGGTTTTCATTCTACGCGTCTCTAAATCAAGCTCCTCCTTTTTGTAAAAGGTACAGACCTGAGCAGACACGGAGTTAATCAGGAATGCTTATGTTCATATATTTGAGTTGCTGTCCTTCCACCGCCTCGTGGAGGTTGTCTTGAATGCACCCTATCACGACACTTGGAAAGTCAAGTGTAAAAAGGGAGTAACATGGCTTTTCAACTGGAACGAAACAGTATCTTCGGCCATGTGAAACCAAAGACAAAAACCAGTATCCACTGCAAACACTGCCCAGTAACCACCGACTGCTCAGGACCCAGAGTAAAAGGCATTACATAGTGGGCATACACGTGCGATTCGCCCCTGCCATAAATAGACCAATTTATCCCATTTACCCTTTTCCCACCACAAACACTCCAGAGGCAAGTAATTGGGAAATGCCACTAATGGCCCCCCGCCCCTAGGTGTGGGGGGTGCCTATCATTCTTGCTGGTCTTTATTTTCTTCTCTGCAAATTTTGTGAAACAAGCTCAGTAGTGTAGAGAATCGAATAAAAACAACATTGGCATGTGCAGGTGGGCAATTCACTGGGGTGGGCAAGCACACCACCAATACACCGCTACAGTTGGTCCGGGGTAAAGTTTTAGCCATGAGAAGATAATACTTGACGTCTTATGCTGGGCATATCACTCGACCAAATGGTGCTGATTAGAAACACTAAATAAAAATCCTAACAGCGGCATATCCATGGGGAGGCAGACCCTGAGCCTCACTATCAGAAACATCCCCACCCCATTTGTAGTGTGATGGGCACAATGGAAAATAAGGAACCAGAGAACTTGGGTTTTAATTCCAGCCTCTCTCAATGTGACTAAACTGAGTCCTCAGGGCATGTACTATTTGAACGGACATATTTGCTCCCATTTGTTTTTTACAATGATTGAAAGTACTTGGCTTTAGGCTAAATGCTGTTAATATGGATCTGATGAGAAAACTGGACTGTAACACAAAATACACAGCTTATCACCCAAGGAGAGACAGCACCCGGTATCAAGATTCACCCCGTCAAATGTGGGACATTGGGCAAGTGAGAGGCATTGAAATAATCAGTCCTGCACTACATTCTTGGGTTTCCTACTTGACGAAATTGATTGATCATGGACAAATTATGTTCTCTGTGTTTGTTGGTCATGCCATGATGTGAACGATGGAAACAGCCTCATTAAATCAATCTGACTAATGTAAAGGCTTTGGGGCTTGTTTTCATTGGTTTACGAAACTCCAGTAGAGGTCATGGGTGCTGCAATACAGGAGCTCACATACCTCCTTCTTAGGATGTCTAGAGGTAAACTCTGTTCCTAAAATGTTGTTAAGCAAGATACCTTTTTTGCTGCAGCCCATGCTTGCTTACCATGTAAACAAAGTGCTAGCACACTTAGGCACTTCTGCATACCTCTTGCCACCGTCAGAAAAATGTGCGATTAACATACACCCCAGGCCGCTGAGGCCGCAAGCCCTTAAACCGCATGACAATCCTGCAAAGAAAACAGGACGACAGGCCTATAAGAGTTACTCATTCTTTTGAGAAAATGTTCAACTTTTCTTTAATTCACCGAGAATTCAAAGAGTAGAGCTGCTAATCTGTAACAGCCATATATTTCTTATAGCATTCTATTGAAACATAAAGGCAGTTAGAAAACACACATTTCTTCATGTGGAAATGCTACACTCAGGTGCATTTGCACTTCATTTCCCCACAAGGAGGATCGAATAAAACCCCTTTCCATACAATCCAATCAATTTTTGGGGCGTTTCCTCTATTGCCCCTCCTGGGAAAATGTGTGCCCGATTTAGAGTTTGGCGGACGTGTACTCGATTCACAAACATGACGGATATCCTCTGCCTTATTACAAATGCCATAAGATAAAATGCACTATAAACTCTGAATCAGACCCTCAGTCCTGACTTTTGAAGGAGTCCAACTATTTAAAGGGTGAACTACCTGCAAAGGTTTGTGAATAGCGACAAAAATGTGAGTTTGTGAATTTTCACAACCTTTGCAGTTGTTGCCACTCCAGAAACCTGAATTGCTCAAACTAAAACTTTCACTACACTGGTTTAATTTTAAGTGCTAGTAAATTTATTAATGCACGCATAATCTAACCATTTCTAATTTTGTTAATTAGGACAGGGATTTTGTCTTTGTAAATGTTGCTATCTGTTCACCTATGTTACATCTAGTATGCAGACAGCTTTTTGAATCAGGCCTTTGGCAATTCTGAGAAATCAGTACCCCTGGAAATCGACAACCGTCATACATTTCCAGAAGTACTCCTAGTGGCTGATATTTATTCATGCAGATTGCACACCTTTCCTCTGTTTATTCACTGGGATTTCTCCTTTGGAAAAATCCTCTCACTTACACCAGCAAAACAAGTGTACTGCATGGAGATCTTTTCTACCCCATTTGCACACTTCCTTCAGCCTTTTTATGAATAGTTTTAGGCACCCATATGGGGAGGAAAACCCCAGTGGGGACATATGTGAATACCCACAAATGTATGACTTTGAGATTGTTTGCAATATTTTCAATGGTCACCTCTCTGTCCCTCTCCTGGGAATGCTGATGTTCCCACCCTAAACTCAAGACTATGGAAAATATGGACTACGCGCCAGTTTTCCTCAATTGTAACTGCACTGCTCAATTCTAAAATTTCAGTAGGAATTAGAATGTAGGATTTTAAATCACAAAGCTACAATTAGAGGCGTATAAACATTTGTGACTCAGGCTGTCACAGATTATAATGTGAAACTAGTTATTCTCAAGCAATTCAAGTGAAAATTAAAGAAATGGACTACATGTAGCTAAGGAGCTATGGTCACTTTAAACAGTTACCATATTATCCATTACATTATGAATTAATGCATTTTAATACATTTATGTAATTAACATCATGACACAATCCCCAAAAAATCACCAATAAAGTACTAAAGTTTTTTTTTTATTTGAAAAGTGTAAAACTCGCAGGCACACCACTATAGATACCTCTAAAAGCGTATGATTAAATGTGGAAACCTCATTAAATACTTTAATTATATAATTGAAGACAGAGTCTAGTACTAAAACCTGAGATGGATTGTTGGCCTTAAAAAACACCTCGGAGTCATGTAGTGCAGAGAAACAGAGGCAAGCATTTCTTTTGATATGTCCTACGCTGGAGTTATAAGGCCAGTGCTGCTCACATTAGGACAAAGCACTGTGATTTGCTGAACTGCCAGGCGAGCAGGAGACTTATTATCTGGGCTCCTTGACACCGGTTGGGAGGTGCTGTAACCTGGCAGGAAGAGCTCGGTCTTTTGAAGCTCTCCAAGAGACCCTTAGCACAACAGGCCCTGAAAGCCCTCTTTCTTCTTAAGAAAGGCCTGAAGAACCCATTCGCATTGAATCAAATAATAAAGATTCAGGAATACAAGTTATATAGAGAGCACATACACGCCTTGACCTTGTAGGCACGAACAATAAGAGCATTAAAGGTTCCACATTGTTAACACAGTCATAATTCTACTTTAGTAGAAAATGTAATAAATTGACCAACTTTACTGCATGCCACAGAGCCATAGTTACTTGCATTTAGAATTTCTTGTAGTTTATCACAAACGCACATTTTGAAACAGTGCCAATCACTCAGGAGCGGCTCCTCCATTAGGACAGTGGGACGCATCGCCCCACTGCCAAAAATGCACCCCAGGAAAGCCCCAGAGATGAAAAATAAAATGGTAATATAGTTAACTTATTACCATTTTATTTGTCATCCACCCTTCCTGAACAGTGTCAGGACAGGCGGGGCCATTGCTGCTGAGTGGCAGCAGTGAGCTGCGCACTTCAGTTTAAAGTGTGCATGTCTTTTTGGCCGGCTGTCTTGTGCCAACCAGCCAGACATGCACATTTTAAACTTCTCTAACCTAGCTGTCTTAGACAGCTGGGTTAGACAAAGAACAGGCCTCCAGTGCTCTTGAGAGTGCTGAGAGAGGCCACTACCCCCAATCTTGGTGAAGCTCTCTTGCTGGTTACCAGAATGAGAGCAGCACCAGGATTGGTTAGGGGAATTTGCTGGTGCCTGAGGAGACGCAGCAGAACACGGACCGGAGCGAGGAGGACGTCAGACGTCGTGCAAGCAAGGTAAGTGGTTATTTCTTTTTAAATACACTCCCCACTCATCTTGCATACATGCACGCACCGAAAACATTTGCCTGCCCCCCCCACTCTGCCTACTTGCCAGCCGCTGCTGCAATCACTATGGCCTTCATTACAAAAAGGATCCCCCGACATCTTCTGTTACCTGCTGCATCTGGAACTTCAATTGTCAAAGGAATACCATTCATTGCAAGAATTTCAGCCTGACATTTTACCTGCTCAAAGCAGACAAAATGTCTGGGTGAAAAATCACCCACAAACGAGTATTAACATGTGGGAATTGGTGTGGAGACACTGATTTTCACGTTAATCCCCATTTATAATGACTAATTATTCAGTATTTCTGTAACTCAGAAGTACTAATACATGCAGTATCGTACTTTTAGATACAGAAATACTAATTCAGCAATCCCAAACCCCTTTCAAATGGAGGCTTATAGGTCTCAATTCTGTCAAAGAATTTACTTTAAAAAACTACCAAGTAATGCATATAGGGATCTTATGTAGCCAACCATGACAACAAAAATTATCTTTGCCGACCCTCAAATTACTATACCGCTTCCTCACCACTCTCTTTCTGCCACACTACCTCTCTCTGCTCAATTAAATTTACTTAAATTAAAATGTTACTCTCAAATCCAATGTAACCTATTCACAAGCATCCACCGAATTACTTTCAGATATTTTTCATAATTTTTGCTGCTAATGGAGAGTACGGTGGCCAGAATACAGAACTATAATGAGGGGGACTGTGACCCACAGGAAAAAAGAGTACAGTAAAAAATCAGGCCATTACCTCCTAGTGTGTCTTCCTCATTATAGCCCTTCTTTTATGAGGATATTCCGGGCCACGTGGTCCCCCACTATGCATCAGATGATCACACCAATACAGCAAGCTTAGAATTCGACCAGAGGACCACAACTTAGAACAGTTAAATCCACACAATACACAACAACACAGTGAGTGGGAAGACCAAAAGAAGGACACACGCAGCCCACAGAGAAAAGTCAGTGGTCACTGATGAAGAGACAAATGGAGACTTACAAATTTCACATTTAGAGGAGGGTCTACAGAACATGAAACTGCCTAGCATCAGTCAGGTAAACTAGATGGAGGATATATCTAGGAGAAAAATATTTCTGCTGCATCATAGAGGACCTCACCCGAAACACTACTAGTGGTGTTTATTCCTGAATCCTAAATATGCTAAATGCATTTTACAGATTATAAATCAAAGGAAACCTCCCTCTGCCAAACCTGGGACTTTGGTTAGAATCGTCTACTGAAGCAAAAACATACTGATGCTAAGCATTTTCCCTTCTGCTCCACCTACACCATGAATGCCAGGTCGTCAGGCACCATCATCGTATATTTTCGATCTTTAGGAAGACAACAAGAAAGCATACTGCCACCGGCATAAGAAATTAATACAGGAATGCATCATGTGAAACAAGAGACTATTCAATAAGTAAGGTGCTGTAATTACTAAATATGACTGCCTCAAGCTGGCAGCAATCTCCCACGCTTCCAATCAGGTGTAGGGGACAGAGAACAAACAAGAACAGGTGAACAATGGGACAACAAACCTTCAGGGTGAAGATATATGAGAAGCCTAGAACTGAATACAGGGAGCATACGAGGCCCATACACAGCCCTCTTGCCATTACCTAAGTAGCCCTGGAGATGAAATGTGCTATTATCCTCACTTCAGCTGGTGAAGTTTGTGAGCTAAGACCAGAAAGAATTCTTCCCTTTCTGCTATACCTTGGTGTTTGTGCCATGATCACTGAGACCTAAAATCCAAGAAGTGCCTTACTAACGAGAACTAACCAGGCTGAAACTGGTCTCCTCCCTTCCTCCCAAAAATGTCAGCAGGTTTGACCTGCTGCTAGAGTCTATCAAAGGAAAACTGTGAAGGCGTAAATATTATCAATGGTGCACAGTCAAAATATCGACTTTTAAATATCGACCTACATTAATATCGAGTTTTAAATATCGTAGGGACAGAATATCGACATCAAGAATATCGGTGACCAGAATATCGACCTGAAGGTAAGAAATATCGTTTTTGTTAATATCGAAGTTGTTAATATCGATAGTAAAAATATCGATGTTAATAATATCGATGTTTATGTTAGTGTTATGTATTTTAGTATGTATTTTATATGTATGTGTTCCACATGTTTTGTTATGTTTTGTATTTTTTTTTTTAATATATGTATTAATTGTTCAGAAGTTAGTAATTTTTTTTAAAGTAAATTTTGCGTTTTAGTACCGTAGCGGGTTGTGGGTTTATAGGGGAATAAGGTGGGAAGTAATTTAATTATAGCAAATTAATTCATAATTTTTAGAAATTATTAATTATTTTTAATTAAATTTTGCATTTTAGTTCTGTAGGGGGTTGTGGGTTTATAGGGGAATAGGGTGGGAAGTAATTTAATTGTAATTAAGTAATTATTAATTTTTATTTATTGTTATTGATATTTAATTTATTGTTAATTAATTATTATTGATTCATTGATCATTATATTAATTGTATAAAAAAATTGTGGAGCGGGTTGTGGGTTTATAGGGGAATAGGGTGGGAAGTAAATTAATTATAATAAAGTAATTAATAATTTTTATTTTTTGGTATTGAGAATTAATTTATTATTTATTAATTATTAATTAATTTTAATTAATTAATTAATTGATAAATATATTGTGTTAATTTAGTTTAGGAGTGGGTTGTGTATTTATAGGGGAATAGGGTGGGAAGTAATTTATTATAATTAAGTAATTATTTATTAATATTTATTGGTATTGATAATTAATTTATTGTTAATTAGTTATTAATTGGCAATTAATTTTTATTAACTATTATTTATTGGTATTGATAATTATTTTATTGTTAATTAATTATTAATTGTTAATTAATCTTTATTAATTGATTAATTGATCATTATATTAATTGTGTTACATTTTATGTGGAGTGGGTTTTGTGTTTATTGGGGAATAGGGTGGGAAGAAATGTAATGTTATTAAAGTAATTATTAATTTTCATTTATTGGTATTTATAAATAATTTATTGTTAATTTATTAATAAATCATTATTTAATTAAAACAATTATTTAATTGATAAGTATGTTATTTATAACCCCTACGCTATCCAACACTTTCCCTACTGTTGCACTCTCTGGAGTTGGAATAGTAATTTTTACCCCTACTCTATCCAACACTTTCTCTACTGTTGCACTTTCTGGAGTTAGAATAGCAATTATAACCCCTACGCTATCCAACACTTTCCCTACTGTTGCACTCTCTGGAGTGGGAATAGTAATTTTTACATCTACGCTATCCAACACTTTCCCTACTGTTGCACTCACTGGAGTGGGAATAGTAATTTTTACCCCTACACTATCCAACCCTTTCTCTACTGTTGCAATTACTGGAGTGGGAATAGTAAGTTTAACCCTTTCGCTATCCAACACTTTCCCTACTGTTGCACTCTCTGGAGTGGGAATAGTAATTTTTACCCCTACGCTATCCAACACTTTCCCTACTGTTGCACTCTCTGGAGTGGGAATAGCAATTTTTTT
The DNA here is from genome assembly GCA_963921515.1 of Calotriton arnoldi. Classification (NCBI taxonomy): domain Eukaryota; kingdom Metazoa; phylum Chordata; class Amphibia; order Caudata; family Salamandridae; genus Calotriton; species Calotriton arnoldi. The sequence goes on from CAWUFW010002868.1 coordinate 101,172, forward strand.
CCCTCTGCTATCCAATATTTTTCTGTATTGTTTTACTTAATGTTGTGTATAATTTATTTTACAAAAATTAAAAATATTGTAATTTTTTTAATTTGTAATAATATTATTTTTGTATGTGTATGTCTGTATTTATAATTAATAAAATATTTTTAACAATTTATAAGTTATTAAAATAAGTATTTATGAATATTATTAAGTATATATATTATATTTTATATGTATATGTTTAATTTATTTTAACATTATATGTATCAGTATTTATTTTTAAACATTTTTTAATAATTTTAACTACGTTTCTTTTAATTATATGTATTATTTACTTTATTTTAGATTTTTTTAACATTGAAAAAAACGATATTTTTACAACGATATTTTTGACATCGATATTTAATTTTCGATATTTTTGTACTTACCATGATGTAGATAGGATGTCGATATTCTTGACTTCGATATTTTTGTCACGATATTTTTGTACCTCAATATTTTTTAGGTCGATATTTTGTCAGTGATTCATTATCAATACACCAACTTCAATTGTTTACTAGTGCTCATGCGTAGAAGATGTGTATTTAGGCATCAACACAAATGTAAGCCGAACTCAGTTAGAATGCATTCTTTGTAGCTTAGCATCTTCCTATAATTGCTTTCCAACTATGAAAATACTATCCCTGTAAACACTTAGGGGCCGATTCTGATGCGGGTTGGAAAAGCTTCCCGATCGAATCGGTTGGGAAATGGTGTCCGACCCACTCGGATCGGGAAAGTCCGACCGGCGGAGTAGGATGCATCCGGATGCTTCCAGATACGATTTGGTTGAACTCCCATTGACTTCAATGGGAACGTCAGAATTGGGCCCTCGGTCGGGAAGACACGTTCCCGATCCGATTTGGAAGGAGCAAATGCCGTTAGGAGGCCTTCCTAACCGCATCAGAATCAGGCCCTCGGTCGGGAGGCTTTTCCAACCCGCATCAGAATCGGGCCCTTAGTAGTGCCCTGAATCCATACGGTTCACTGACAGAATATCGATGTAAAAAATATAGATGAAAAAATATAGAATGCAAAAATATCGACTCCCTATACTTAAACAGGCAAGTACAAAAATATTGAGAAAAAAATATCGATGTACAAAATATCGATTTTTATTTGTATATATATATATTCACTGAAAAAACCATAGGTTTCAGGGACGTTATAGTTAGTTGGACATTTCACTCGTACAAAACCAGAGAAATTCCACCGTTATAGTTAGTTCAGCTAACTATAACTCGCGCCCCCGCAATGCACTGCTGATGACGTCACATATTACATCACTCATGACATGGTCAGTGACATCACTGATGACATCACTGATGACATCATCCAGTGACTGTGGGCCCGATTCACAGAACTAACTTACGACAAAATCCTAAACTTACTACCATTTTGGTATTCACAGAATGAACTTACTCATTTTGGTATTCACAGAATGAACTTACTCATTGATGAGTAAGTGCCTTCTGTGAATACCAAAATGAGTAAGTTCATTCTGTGAATACCAAAATGGTAGTAAGTTCATTCTGTGAATACCAAAATGAGTAAGTTCATTCTGTGAATACCAAAATGGTAGTAAGTTCATTCTGTGAATACCAAAATGAGTAAGTTCATTCTGTGAATACCAAAATGAGTAAGTTCATTCTGTGAATACCAAAATGGTAGTAAGTTTAGGATTTTGTTGTAAGTTAGTTCTGTGAATCGGGCCCTGTGTGTTTGTTTAAAGTTTAAATATGTTTTATATATGCCAAGGTGTATTGAAGAATGAGTGGGTGTATAAGTGTCTGAATGGAGGATTTAGTAGGTGCATGACTAACTGTTTAAGTGAGTGATTAAATGTGTCTTAATGAATGCATAGGTTAGTGACTAAACTGTGTGAATGTCTGTATCAGTCTGTCTGTTGTTGTATAAGCTGCTGCATGGGTTGGTCAGTAGCTACATGAGTGTCTATATGGGTTATTGATTGGTTGCCTGAGTATTTGTATGGGTCCCTGAGTGTGTGTGTGTGTGTGTGGGTGGGTGGGTGGGAGGTGTGTGAGTCTGTGCATAGATGTTTGAGTGGTTGATTCACTGGGTGTATGGGTTCAAGAGTGCATGTGGAAACAGCTGTATGGGTGGGTGAGTGTGTGTATGGGTGTGTTGGTGAGTGAATGGATGGATGTCTCAGTGGTACATGTCCAAGTAACTACATATGTAAAAGGCAGTGTATGTGAGAGTTGGAGTATATAAATGACTATATGTGAGAGTCAGTGATTGTGAGAGTGGCTGTATGGATGAGTGTGTACTTGTATCAGTGATTGTATAAGAGAGTAAGTATGCGTTTGTTTCTGTATGAATAAGTGATGTGGCGTGTGTATAACTGTATACGTGAGTAAATGGAAGTGTGATTGATTCTTTGCATGACTGACTAGGTGTGTGAGTAACTCTGGATGAGTGGTGGTGTCTGAGTGTCTCTATAGGTGTATGAGTGCATATGATAGTGTTGTATTGATGAGTGACTGCATGTATGAGTGATTGTATGGGTGAATGAGTGGATGTGTGTGTAGACCTAGGAATCAGTGAGTGCGTATGTAGTAACTGGTATTGGTGTGTCGATGGTTTCGAAAATGGTAGTCTGTATTTTACAGTGGGTGTATCAAAGGTTATATTAGGGTGTGAGGAGGTGCATCAGATTTTCACGTGGATGATGTCATCAGTGATGTCATTTGAGATGTCATCAGTGATGTCACTGACCATGTCATGAATGATGTAATATGTGACGTCATCAGCAGTGCATTGCGGGGGCGCGAGTTATAGTTAGCTGAACTAACTATAACAGCGGAATTTCTCTGGTTTTGTACGAGTGAAATGTCCAACTAACCAGAACGTCCCTGAAACCTATGGTTTTTTCAGTGAATTTCTAAGGTTTTTTAAATGCTAATTTCTAACTATAACGTACCTGAAACCTATGGTTTTTCAGTGAATTTCAATGGTTTTTTAACTGCTAATTTCGAACTATAACGTCCCTGAAACCTATGGTTTTTTCAGTGAATTTCAAAGGTTTTTTAAATGCTAATTTCTAACTATAACACAGCAGTCTCGTTTTCAGAGTGGTGGAGAAAGGTGAGCGTGGCCTCCAAACACCTTTTAGCAATCCCACTGTGTGGGATTTACTGGAGGTAACAGGAGGGGTAGTTCGCCCCCAACGTCAACCTTGGGGGCCAACTACCCCTTTTATTACCTCCAGTAAGTCCCACACAGCAAGATTGCTAACTTGTTATATCAGGCCCCGTCCCCTCCCTGCACCACTGTGCAACCGCGCCCTTTGGCACATTGTAAGTTAAGGGATTAAGTCCCCTTGAATTCTGAGGGTCCCTGGGGGCCAACTAGCCCACCAGGTACCTCCAGTAAGTGCCACAGAGCTGCGTTGCAGAGAGGTGGTCCGAGGCCACGCCCCTTTTTACACCACGCTGCAAACGCGGCTTCTGGCGCACTGCTGCTCGGAGGATGAAGTCCACTTGTTTCCTGAGGTTCTCAGGACACAAGAGGATCTCATCGCCCCACCAGCAGTGCGCCAGAAGCCGCGTTTGCAGAGTGGTGTAAAAAGGGGCGTGGCCTCGGACCACCTCTCTGCAACGCAGCTCTGTGGCACTTACTGGAGGTACCTGGTGGGCTAGTTGGCCCTCAGGGACCCTCAGGATTGAAGGCGACTTAATCCCCCAATTTACAACGCGCCAGGGGGCACATTTGCACACTTGTTTTGTTAGGCCCCCGCCCCCTCCCTGCACCACTGTGCAAACACGCCCCCTGGCGCGTTGTAAATTGGGGGATTAATTCCCCTTGAGTCCTGAGGGTCCCTGGGGCCCAGCTAGCCCACCAGGTACCTCCAGTAAGAGCCACAGGGCTGCGTTGCAGAGAGGTAGTCCGAGGCCATGCCCCTTTTTACACCACGCTGCAAACGCAGCTTCTGGCGCACTGCTGCTCGGAGGATGAAGTCCACTTGTTTCCTGAGGTTCTCAGGACACAAGAGGATCTCATCGCCCCACCAGCAGTGTGCCAGAAGCCGCGTTTGCAGAGTGGTGTAAAAAGGGGCATGGCCTCGGACCACCTCTCTGCAACGCAGCTCTGTGGCACTTACTGGAGGTACCTGGTGGGCTAGTTGGCCCTCAGGGACCCTCAGGATTGAAGGCGACTTAATCCCCCAATTTACAACGCGCCAGGGGGCACATTTGCACACTTGTTTTGTTAGGCCCCGCCCCCTCCCTGCACCACTGTGCAAACACGCCCCCTGGCGCGTTGTAAATTGGGGGATTAATTCCCCTTGAGTCCTGAGGGTCCCTGGGGCCCAGCTAGCCCACCAGGTACCTCCAGTAAGCGCCACAGGGCTGCGTTGCAGAGAGGTAGTCCGAGGCCACGCCCCTTTTACACCTCTCTGCAACAGAACTTTGTGGTGCTTACTGGAGGTACGTGGTGGGCTAGTTGGCCCCCAGGGACCCTCAGGATTCAAGGGGACTTAATCTCCCAACTTAAAACGCACCAAGGGGCGCGTTTGAACACTTGTCACATCAGGCCCCGCCCCCTCCCTTCACCACTGTGCAAAGGCGCCCCGTGGCACATTTTAAGTTGTGGGATTAAGTCCCCTTGAATCCTGAGGGTCCCTGGGGTCCAACTAGCCCACCAGGTACCTCCAGTAAGCACCACAGAGCTGCGTTGCAGAGAGATGTAAAAAGGGGCGTGGCCTCAGACCACCTCTCTGCAACGCAGCCCTGTGGCGCTTACTGGAGGTACCTGGTGGGCTGGCTGGTTCCTTTTTTTGTTTTTTTTTGGGGGGACGGGGGCTGCGTGGCCCCCCTTCCCTGGGCCACTTTTGGCCCCGGGGACCCCATCTCCTGGGGCCTGGCAGCCTTGGTTTTTTTTTTTTTTATTATGCGGAGGGGGACCACGTAGCCCCCCTCCAAAGGCCAATTATGGCCCCGGGGACCCCATCCCCCGGGGCCGGCCTGTCCGTTTTTTTTTTAATAAATGGGAGGGGGGCCGCGTGGCCCCCCTCCCAGGCCACTTCTGGCCCCTGAGACCCCATCCCCTGGGGCCTGGCCGCTCCGTTGGGGACCGTGGGATGAGCCCCAATGCCCCCATGGTCCCACCGGATCCCCGCCTCCTGTGGGAGCCGGCATTGCTTTTGAGCAAGGGGAGCTGCTGACATGCAGCTCCCCTTGCTCAAAAGCAATTCTCCTTTGCTTCATTGAAGCGAGAGCAGGTTTCCCTGCTCTCGCTTCAAGGAAGCAAAGCAGAGTTTGCTATGACAGGGTGGGAGCCACACGGCTCCCGCCCTGCCATAGCAAACAGCAGTGTCCCGAAGGGTGGGCACCCCAGGACACTGCAGGAGCCGGCCCTGGGGGGTGGCGGTCCCCAGGGCCAACAAGGGCTCCAGGAGGGGGGTCGCGTGGCCCCCCTCCCAACTTTTTAAGCCCCGGGGAGGTGGTGGTCCCCGGGGCAGTGTGGGGGGGCTGAATCCCCCCCACACTAATTATTGATTTCAGCCCCGGGGCGGTGGCGGTCCCCGGGGCTTGGGGGGGCCCACGAGGCACCCCGCCCTTATTTAATTTAGCCCCGGGGCGGTGGCGGTCCCCGGGGCAGCGTGGGGGGGTTGGGACCCCCCCCACGCCTTTATTTTCAAAGCCCTGGGGAGGTGGCGGTCCCCGGGGCTGCAGGGGGGCCGCGTGCCTCCCAGCATTTAATTACAATAGCCCCGGGAGGTGGCGGTCCTCGGGCTGCGGGGGCCCCGCAAATTTAAACCACATTGCCCCCGGGACCTGGCCCACCCGGGGCCTCATTAAAATGAAGCGCGGAGCCCACGCTTCATTTTTAAAAACATTTCGGCGGGATTCGCGACCCCAATGCGAATTCCGCCAAAATTATTTAAAAAAAAGTTTTTTTGGGCCCTGGGGGTCCTTGTGGGACCCCCTGAGCAGGCCCAGGGGGTCAGGGTGTTTCTACCCTGCCCCCTTTTCTTGTTTTTTATCTTTGTTTTACTGTTTTCTTGTGACTCGGTTCTACCGAGTCACAAGATGGCTGCCAACACTTCCTGGTTTGGAGTGTTGGCAGCCAATCAGAATGAAGCTCGTGCTCGGGAGGGTTCGCGAACCCGCCGCTCCCACAGATATCGAAACTTTTTCTTTTTCAAATTTCTCAGGAACTACTGAACGGATATACACCATTTACAAGAAAGGGCTCTTTCTGAACCAAGACCTACCTTTTTGCCAAATTTGGTGTAATTCCGTTCAGCAGTTCGGGCTGTAGCTTTGTCTAAAGTTTCCTATGGAAATTAACATGGGGAAAACGCGATTTGGGACACCCCTTTTTTCTCGGTCCCCGCTTGTCGAATCACCCCGAAACTTTCAAGACAGGAGCTGACCGGAGCGGGCCACTGGTTTTGAAAATTTTGCGACGATTCGTCAACTGGCGTCAAAGTTATTGGGAAAAGTAAAAACGCTTTTTGAATAGAAACGAGGTCCTAACTATAACTACCTACTGGCGACCGCCAGTAGGTAATAAAATAAAATAACTATTAAATATGGTAAATAATAAAATTAATATAAAAAAATAAAGTAGATTTAATATAAATGTTTACAAATATAACAAATAAACTTAATTAAAAAAAGTTAAACACATACATAATAATTAATATATATATTTACTTTAAAAAACAATTAATAAACTATTCATTTTAATTCATTTTATCATTTTAAAATGATATAAAAATGTACAAATATACCCACTTAGGCGGGGAGGCAACCGGGAAGGTCTCCTAAGGAAACTTGAAACGAGATATATACTGGAGTTGGATTGTAAAATGCCACAAGGTCTTAACTCCAGTGAGGATTTCTTTACCTGCCTTTGAAAGCTCGGATACCCATGTTCCTGAATATGCTTTTAGAACTGCCTCTGCAATGTTTTTGGTCTTCACGTATTTAGTATTTGCACTTTTGCATTTTATAAGCCACATTTGTTTTAATATGGTGGCACTTTCTCAACACTAGCACTTTATTTTTTAGCCATAGGGGACAGTCAAGGCCCACTTGGGCAGAATTGTTTAACAATTGCACACGATTTTAACAGCAATTACCTCTTAGCAATATACGTTGTTGGGGTTGATATTGGCATGAGAGCTTAATCAACAGATTTAAGACGTGGTTCTACATGAAAATATGCATTATGCTAGTTTTTAACATGTCGCTTTCAGTGATAATTTTAGCTCTATTTATGCATTTTGAATTATAATTATGCACTGCCTCTTTAAATATTTATGAATTTATAAATATTTATTTAAATGTTGCCTGTTATGCGATGCAATCATTATGGGTGTCATGTTTGCAATTGTCGGCATGTAACAGTTTTGAAGTGACTAGGATCACTCTATGTCTATGATTATCTCATTTTCAAGTCACGAGTTCTCAGCACTTGCACTTTAAAAATTTGAAGTCACTCCACATGCGCGTCATGTGATCAAGGCCTCCTGAAGGTCGAAACGCGTTATGGCGGTGGTGCAGGGCATTCAATAAAAATCAATGCACCAGATACTGGGTCCGCATTAGTCTGTTCCTGAGTTAAAGGATTGTTTATGGCGAAGCAAGCACAAATAAATATACCGAGTTGGCTTCCTCGGTAGTTGCGGAACCCCTCCTTCAATTAGGGCCGTGTGGCAGGAAGCAGTTTCTCGGCGTGGACCGGAATACACCAGTTTCTCCCACAAGGAGTGGCCACGGCAGCCCCTGGACAGCGGAACAGTCCCACCATCGGAGTGGAAGACGAAGCCCGTGTCGGATGACTCGAGCAACGCAATACAACTCACGAAGGTAGGGACCCGCCAAGAGTCTGGTGAAGGAGTGTGAAAGGGACAAGGTCCGGCATTTATCCGACTGTTTGTTTCGAAAGTTGTAAGTGCCCCAAAAAACGCACCATGTCCGCTGACGCACTGTGGAGTCGTGAGGCAGCAGCCAGCGAGATGTTTGATGATTCCCCGAGCGGGGAGAGAGCAATCAACGCGCAAGTCAGAGCTGTTCAAACAGGGAATCCCATTGCCAGGGAGCTCTATAAACTCTTAGAAAAGCTCATGAAAGCAGAGCAATCAAAATGGTGGGAACACAAATCCCTTTCAAGGTATCTAGAGGTGGGGAGAATCCCCAGGGGATTGCGGATTATGCTGGCACCTAGCTATGAGAACCGCAATCCGGGGATGCTCGCTGAATGGGCCGAGTGTAATCTTGAATCGTCACGGAAATTGGTCCAAATCCTCGTCAAATATGCTGAAAGTGACCGCGCAGCACTTCAAGTTAAAATTGATGAGCTAAATGAGGAAATCGGTAAAATAGAAATCACGGCTGTGATTAAGAAATATCGTGAGGATATGCTGACCCGATTTCAAAGGGAGGAGGAAGTGATAAAAAAAGGCAAAGCTTTTAAATTCCAACGGGATAAGTTGGATTACGAACATGGCCAGGTGTTTACTTTTTCCAAAAAGTATGACTCAGTCAAGGCATCAAGAAAGGCTGGACCCCTCCCGAACACACAACCAAGTATAAGCAGCAATGCGCCGTTCTCCACCTCGGCCTCAGACCTTAGTTCGGCGCTAGAAAGCGAATCGGACAATGAACAAGCCCGATCAGAAAGGTAGGGGTTTTCAAAGCTTTCTCTAGGCCAGGAAGTGGACTGTCTTTGTCAGGACAGAAGGCAAATGCTACGTCCCCGTGCACAAAGTGCAAACACCAACAGAGACGCAACCAAAAGCATCGGGAGAGACGACAGCGCAGCCACCAGCGGCAAGCAAAACAACAAGAAGCCAGCAAACTACAGATGGAAGCGTAAGTAAAATCACAGGCAACTAGCATTGACTCCCAAACAGTCATTAATCTTCCAACGCAACATTAAGTGAGGCTGAACGACAGATACTGGGGCTAGGACTATCTTACAGCCCGGAGTGCAATTTTGATTATGCCCAAATGCGCATTGACATGTACAGATTCATTCGAAAATTGAAATTACGAAAGTACCATCTCCTGCAGGGGACACATAATCCAGAACAAACAAAGGAACCATCAGTAGAGATTCAAAGTCCATCTATTTTAACAGCAGGGGATGTTGAATTGTTGCAAAATCTTCAACAACTGCAAAATTAAAGTAGTACTGCGGAATCTGGGCCTAGTCGAGATGTGTCGAAGAATGGCGGCACAGCACGGACTAAATTTAAGCCTAAATCCACATCCTGCCCAATAATGTTGCAGGACAATTTAGATCTTTTCAATGACAAAGTGACATATGAACTTTAAAAACGTTATTTGTCCAGTGCACGTGCTCACAAAAAGTACACTAAACAGGACAATCTGGACTTTCAGCTCATGTCAAAAATACAAGCTAATGAGAATATCATCATTCGCCAATCTGATAAGGGAGGCAACGTGGTGCTGTGGCCACGTGACTTATACATGGAAGAGGCCCTCAAACAACTCAATGATAGGGACTGCTATAGAAGAAGTACAATGCAAACAGTTAAGTGTTCATGGAATGACTTCTATGCAAAACTCCTTGCCTGGAAAAGCGCTGGACTGTTGAGCAATGACGAATTCAAGTTCCTAAAGAATGACCATCCTGTTATTCCTGTGAAATACTTCATCCCGAAAATCCATAAGGACTCGTCAAATCCACCAGGAAGGCCTATCATATCTGCCCGCAACAGCATAATGGAAAACACCTCAAGATACGTGGACTTTTTTCTCCAGGAACACGTGAAAAAACTTCCGTCTTACATTCAGGACACTGGTGACTTTTTAAGAAAAATAAGTGATGTCAAGTGGGACTCAGAGTGTGTCCTTATTTCCCTTGATGTCACGTCACTCTACACCAGCATCCATCACCATGATGGAGTCAAGGCAGTTGAGCACTATCTAAGTACAAGACCCATGTATCTATACATGCATAACAGAATGTTGATCACCATGTTATTAACGTGTTTGGAAAATAACTTCTTCTTATTCCAAAACCAGGTGTTCCACCAAATTAGAGAGGTTGCGATGGGGGCTTGTTTCTCCCCTAGCTGCACCTGTCTTCATATGGGGCTATGGGAGGAACAATTCCTCAGAATGGCGTTTGGGGAAATTCTGTCCAACCATGTTGTACGGTGGTACAGGTACATTGACGATCTGTTCTTAATTTGGAGAGGCATGGAGGATAGTGCTCTCCACTTTATTGAACAGATCAACAATAACAATCTTAACTTGCACTTTACGGCCCAGATGAGCAAGAAGTCAATATGTTTTCTGGATGTAGAAATAGTTGTAGTACAGAACAGGTTGGAGACTAGGCTGCATAGAAAACCAACTGCAGGAAACACAATACTGCATGCCTCCAGCCACTATCCAAAGCACCTTATTCACAGCATTCCCTTTGGGGAAATGCTGCAAATTCGGAGGATATGCAGCTCAGATGGTGACTGTGTTTTGGCACAAAGAGAAAGCCGAGATAGGTTTCTGGCCAGGGGCTATTCTCAAGCTGAGATTGACAAAGCTATTGACAAAACAAACAGGATTGGCAGATCTGAAGCATTGGTCAGTAGATCCAGTTTCAAAGCTCTACGCCAGGATCAGGCTGAACAACCAACCAGACTGATTCTGATGTTTAACAAACAACACAAAACCTTGCGCAGAATAGTGAATAAAAACTGGGTCCTGGTAAGGAATGATCCAGTACTAGGGGAACAATTGACTAAATCCCCTAGTATCACTTTTAGAAAAGCTCGCTCAATGAGTAACTCTTTGGTGAGCAGCAGTCCCGAAATAAGAGCCAACAAAACCTGGTTAAGTTCTAGAAAAGGGTTCATTAGATGTACATCATATAGAGCTTGTAAATATGGGGTCAGTAAATCTGCATACGTAACCCCTTTCAGGTTGGACCCAGTGCCCATCAACAAAATGCTTACCTGCAAAACTGAATTTGCAGTGTATGTGCTGGAGTGTTCCTGTGGCCTGCAGTATGTAGGAAGTACTAAGCTGCAGGTCCACAAGAGAATACTCCAGCACATTAGGGCCATCACTAACTGTGACGCGACCTACCTACCTGCAAGACATTTCAAGTACTCCCATGGCAACAACCTGGACAATCTCAAATATTTTGTCGTGGATGCAGTCCCCCCATTTAGGTGGGGAGGTAACCGGGAAGGTCTCCTAAGGAAACTTGAAACGAGATATATACTGGAGTTGGATTGTAAAACGCCACAAGTTCTTAACTCCAGTGAGGATTTCTTTACCTGCCTTTGAAAGCTCTGATACCCATGTTCATGAATATGCTTTTAGCACTGCCTCTGCAATGTTTTTAGACTTCACGTATTTAGTATTTGCACTTTTGCATTTTATAAACCACATTTGTTTTAATATGGTGGCACTTTCTCAGCACTAGCACTTTATTTTATGGCCATAGGGGACAGTCAAGGCCCACTTGGGCAGAATTGTTTAACAATTGCACACGATTTTAACAGCAATTACCTCTTAGCAATATACGTTGTTGGGGTTGATATTGGCATGAGAGCTTAATCAACTGATTTAAGACGTGGTTCTACATGAAAATATGCATTATGCTAGTTTTTATCATGTCGTTTTTCAGTGATAATTTTAGCTCTATTTATGCATTTTGAATTATAATTATGCACTGCCTCTTTAAATATTTATGAATTTATAAATATTTATTTAAATGTTGCCTGTGATGCGATGCAATCATTATGGTTGTCATGTTTGCAATTGTCGGCATGTAACAGTTTTGAAGTGACTAGGATCACTCCTCTATGTCTATGATTATCTCATTTTCAAGTCACGAGTTCTCAGCACTTGCACTTTAAAAATGTGAAGTCACTCCACATGCGCGTCATGTGATCAAGGCCTCCTGAAGGTCGAAACGAGTTATGGCGGTGGTGCAGGGCAGTCAATAAAAATCAATGCACCAGATACTGGGTCCGCATTCGTCTGTTCCTGAGTTAAAGGATTGTTTATGGCGAAGCAAGCACAAATATATATATATATATTTTCCTTCTGGCGTCCTCCTCACGGATGTCAGGTACAGTGGCACACGGCTACAGATACCAGCACAGCTTTCTCGGTAAGTCAAATTGTTTTATTCCTTCAAAAGTATATTCAAGGCATAGTCTCTTACACAGTCCTCATTACCCTTTCAGTAAGGACCGACGCGTTTCGGCGAGTTGCCTTCCACTGGGTCACTCTGGGCTTGGCATTGTGTATTTTTAAATACTTTTGTCCTTCTTCAGTGTCATTGACCCTTGACCCACCACTAGAGCGATACAATTAGTTTCTTTTCACCGGCATATATTCTCCGTCTTCTTACTACATTTGCATGGATTTATCACATGATACATAATATTAAAAAGAATATCATCAAAGCAAACACGATAGCTGATATATCCATAATGCACTTGTTAATTCCTAAAAACCCTAAATCAATGTTTTCATGTGTGTCTTTTTCCTTTTTCTGCAGCAATATAGTCATCTATTTCTCTTCTCTTTATTTATGTGTGTTTTTGCTTATGTTATATTCTCTTTTTAGTTTTATTTCTTTTTGTTATTAAATCTATCTATTCGTTCTCTATTTGTATTTTTTTACATATATTTTTTATATATTTTGTTGTTATTGTTTTTCTTGTTCTTCTCTTTCCTTATTCAACTTTTTATTTTGGCTTTACCGATGTACCTCATTTAGTACCCCCTCTATCTATTTAGTGATTCACAGGTATTCCCAGTGGTATATCTATGTATATATGGGGAAACTCCTTCACATCTGCCCCTATTCCTTAATATTCCATGATTATAAATAATCAGTCGATAATAATTTTAAAAGTTTTTTTGTATACATATAAAAGTGCTAATGTGTAACAGCAGCTCAACATGTAACAAATACGTGCTAAGGTGCTCATGCATAACAGCAGCTCAATATATAACGGAAATACATCTTTTTAAAGTGCAAGTGCATGAAAGTGCAACGTGCTTGGGGGTTATTTTTACATCCCTTGAAGGGGCAGCATTGGATTGAAGGGGAGTACTAAAATATAAGGGATCCTATTTTTGACACCTTAAAAAGAGAGAACGGTGCGGAAATTACTCTTTTACCTGATTAAGTCAAATAATGTGTATGAGGTAGCTATTCTCTCCTCCTTTCCATGAATTATATGTCTCTAATAAAGTGCTAATGTGCTTCAATCATCTAGATTTCTTCATCTTAATTTTGATTACATAATAAAATGCTATCAGATTATCAATAAATGAAAAAAGTGCGAGGTGCTTTCGAATCTACATTTTTGCCCAATGTTAGAGTCCATCCCCAGATGTTACTTGGGATCGTCATGCTTATTTCATAGTATCCACTGGGTTCAAGGGGAACAAGAAATAAAATTCTATTTACATTTCCAATGTCACTGGTCTCATAGGTTTACAAATAACTCAGCATCCCTGTTATGGCCCCAAGGTATTTCAGTTCCAATTAATAAAATGAGTTGCGATTCCGGTTATATATATATATATATATATATATATATATATAGCGAGTTTTTTTAAGTGTTCCTCATGCCGTGCCTGTAAATTTGGTACCAATACAACGCATTATGTCACTCCATTTTCAGAAGAAAAGGTGGCAATCAGGGGCAGTTATAACTGCAGGACCGAGTTTGCTGTATATGTCCTGACGTGCACCTGCGGCTTGCGATATGTGGGTAGTACCAAGCTGCAGGTGCATGTCAGGATTTTGCAGCATCTCAGAGCGATTGTAAATAACGACAATTCATATCCAGTCGCAAGACATTTTAAAGCCACACGACAATGACCTAAGCTGCCTCAATTATTATGTGATGAATGCCATTGCGCCACTCAGAAGAGGGGGTAATAGAGAAAAACTTTTAAGGCAGCTAGAAACATGTACCATTTTAGATCTTGATAGTAAGGCACCTAATGGACTCAACACGACCGAAGACATGCACAATTTTCTGTAAAATACCACCTCAATAACAACATTAGTTATGTCAGGCTAATTTGATGAACCCAAGCTCCCAAATGTATCAATGCATTTCATTTTCCAGTTTTTATCGTTCGTAATAGTTCATGTTTTACGTCTTTTTACCAAGGAATTCTCTGGTTATTTATACATTTAGAAATTGAATTATAGATTTCTATATAAATTGTTTCAGGGCCTCAAATTATTATTATTTCTTCATAGCTGCTATCACTTTAGAACGCTTGGTGTCATAAGAAAATACATATATATATATATTTTTTTTTTTTACTGGGTTTTTAAGGTTTACCAAATCTTTTAGGGGTAGTTTTAGTATGGTATTTATACACTTTTTAGATTAGGATTTTAAAAACACTCAGCACTTTATTAAATCACAACACATGTTTACATATTGTTATTAGCTGCTAGGCACAGAAGCACTTTAAAATCATAAATGTATTCTCTGGCACTCGCCATAAATAACAACTCAAAGTAAGTCAATATAGCTTTCCTGAGGAAATACAAATACAGACGGAGGCTACCAAACGACATGTACAAGCATTTATGCTGAAAGAATACAACAACAACTTTAAGATATTGATACATATAAGCAATGATGTCAAAATTTTATACGTGGTTAGTCCAATCACCACCGGGTTGATGCCGCGATTTAGGCTATTTACAGGACTTGGTTCGTAACGAGGCAATACATGGTACAAATACGATGAGGGTTTTTTATTTCTTATCCGCATTAAAGTATTTTGCAAAACATTTTTTCAAAACCAGTTACGTAAGTCTTGTTACATAGATATGAAATTACATTGCACAATTGCATTGATCATATTCTATGTTGTGCAGTTCCAACCAGTATAATGTGTAATGTATATTATAGCATACAAAGTGATATGCATTGTATTGTACATCATATTGCTGGCAATGTATCAAAACAAAAAATAATGTCATTTCACGCATTTTTCCCTCTGTGCCTGTACCTGTGGGGAAAGGAATCAATAGCTTTGTAATATATGTGATGTGCCTACAGATATGTGTTTCTTCTATTTTCACTAATCATGTGATACAGGGGGCGGTAACCCAGCATTTAAAAACAATATGGCAGATTGTGATGTTTATGTGTGAACAAGGGCACAGTGTGCTCGAAACGCGTCATGGGGTGAGAGGAGAATAAAACATCTTACATGCCAACACTATCCGGGTCTGTTTCTCTCTGTTCGCCGGTTCGGAGAGTGGTCTTGGAGGATATATATATGTACAAATAACATAACATCTAATAAAAAAAACATTCTATTCTAAATTAAAACATTAAACTATTTAAAAATCTTCAAACTTAAATTTCCCGCTCCAGTCAGTGCAACAGTAGGGAAAGTGTTGGATAGCGGAGGGGTAAAAATTACTATTCTCACTCCAGTGAGTGCAACAGTAGGTAAAGTGTTGGATAGCAGAGGGGTAAAAGTGACTATTCCCACTCCAGTGAGTGCAACAGTAGGGAAAGTGTTGGATGGCGAAGGGGTAAAAATTACTATTCCCACACCAGTCAGTGCAACAGTAGGGAAAGTGTTGGATAGCGGAGGGATACAAATTACTATTCCCACTGCAGTGAGTGCAACAGTAGGGAAAGTGTTGGATAGTGGCAGGATAAAATTTACTATTCCCACTCCAATCAGTGCAATAGTAGGGAAAGTGTTGGATAGCGGAGGGGCGAAAATTACTATTGTTAAACACAAATGGGGCCGCTCCCAGTAACGTGACCGAAGGTGCTCAGGGATCAATTGTGAGTGTGGACATCTCACAAAAAGTGAAGGACTGGCCTCACACACCACCTGGTGTCATGCTTCATCATCGGCCATCCTCGCCCTCTAAAAACTTGGTTTGGTAGAGGGCGGGCATTCACCGGACGACAGGGATGCACTTCTAAACTAAGTGGGGGCCCATAGTGAGTGAGTGAAGTTAAAAAACCATTACAGTTACAGAATTACATTTTTAATAGGGTAGGTGACTGTATGGTATTAAAAACAGTGGACGGTTAAGTGGGGAAATTTATTATTCCCTCACCGTATTAAATCGGGTCATCATGTTTCTGCCTGGTGTCCCTGAGGGGTACATGGCATTCATCAGGACCTGTAGTAAAAGGGGCTCTGTTCTTACCAAATTTGTGGTGAGAAAAACTACTAGGTGGGGTGATCTTTGTCACTCTCCACTTCCGGGGGCTCTCCGTAACCCCAAGACCTTCAACCTACGTGCTCCATGGGAGGAGGAATAGAGGGAAAGCCCCTGTAGTCAAACTTGCATCAAGGTGCGCTTTCCACGGTGTCACCTAATCGTATTCTGCTGTCCTCCCCAGTTCAGACCCAGCCATAAGCAAATCAGTCTTGACCCTGTTCCTCGTGGAAACAGTCCAGCCAAAAACTGCCAAGCCAGCTCTTCCCTGGACCGGAAACAAGCATCCTGGGACCAGTTTCGGGGTGACACCCCTCATCAGCCAGGCTAGCTTGAATCCAGTGGCAAAGTGAGCAAGGGACCCATGTCTGGGCATACTCTGCCAATTTAGGGCGAACAAAGAAAACACAAGGAAAACTTTTGTCAGTTTGGGCTCGACTGTTCCCATGAGGAACAGGGTCAAGAGTGATTTGCATATGGCTGTGTATGAACTGGGGCGGCGAAGTGAGCTAAATAACGATGATGGATTCAACCCAGATCTGTGACTGGAGGTGAGTGTCTGAAAAGTTTCAGTGCTCCGTCCATCATCTCATTGTGTTTGCTTTCTTCACCCTAAGTTGGCAGGGCATACCCAGACGTGGGCCCCTTGCTCACTTTGCCACTGGATTCAAGCTAGCCTGGCTGATGAGGGGTGTTACCCAGAAACCGGTCCCAGGATGCTTGTTTCCGGTTCAGGGAAGACCAGGCTTGGCAGTTCGGGCTGGACTGTTCCCATGAGGAACAGGGTCAAGACTGATTTGCATATGGCTTGGTCTGAACTGGGGTGGCGAAGTGAGCTAAAGAACAATGAAGGATTCAACCCAGATCTGTGACTGGGGGTGAGTGTCTGAAAAGTTTCAGTGCCCTGTCCATCATCTCATTGTGTTTGCTTTTTTCTCCCGAAGTTGGCAGGGCATACCCAGATGTGGGCCCCTATCTCACTTTGCCATTGGATTCAAGCTAGCCTGGCTGATGAAGGGTGTTACCCAGAAACCGGTCCCAGGAAGCTTGTTTCCGGTCCAGGGAAGACCTGGCTTGGCAGTTCGGGCTGGACTGTTCCCATGAGGAACAGGGTCAAGACTGATTTGCTAATGGCTGGGTCTGAACTGGGGTGGTAAAGTGAGCTAAAGAACGATGATAGATCCAACCCAGATCTGTGACTGGGGGTGAGTGTCTGAAAAGTTTCAGTGCTCTGTCCATCATCTCATTGTGTTTGCTTTGTTCTCCCGAAGTTGGCAGGGTATACCCAGATGTGGGCCCCTATCTCACTTTGCCATTGGATTCAAGCTAGCCTGGCTGATGAAGGGTGTTACCCAGAAACCGGTCCCAGGAAGCTTGTTTCCGGTCCAGGGAAGACCTGGCTTGGCAGTTCGGGCTGGACTGTTCCCATGAGGAACAGGGTCAAGACTGATTTGCTAATGGCTGGGTCTGAACTGGGGTGGTAAAGTGAGCTAAAGAACGATGATAGATCCAACCCAGATCTGTGACTGGGGGTGAGTGTCTGAAAAGTTTCAGCGCTTCATCCATCATCTCCTTGTGCTTGCTCTTTTCATTTGTCTATGTCAGTGTCCTTTAAAAATCATTGCTTGCTAGTGGTCTGCCCTGCCTCTTTGTCCCTCCTTTCTCTCTTCTGTTCCTCCCACAGAGCAAGGACTTAGTACTGTCTCATTCCGCTATGGTTCTTTATCTGTTCTTTGGGGGACTATTTCTTTCTTGGTTTCCTGCTCAGTTACTGTTTGCCTTCAGCACCCTAGCTGCTTACATTCAAATAAAGCATTCTTCCTCACACTTCCTCTTAATGCCACAGTTGTGTTACTGCTGCCTTTTTTACTGCTGATTCCCCCACCGTGGCTCCCGCTCCGTTGTATTTTTTTTTAATTAGGCTTTTTGCACTTTTCAATCTCCACGACAGTTGGGCTTTTTCTAGGAGGATATTTGCTTGGTTTGAGCTTCCTTTTAAGGGGGATTGGGCTTGTTTTTTAGGTATCGCCTGCAAAGGGTTTTCATCCCGTCCCCTCTCTTTCCTGGCTTTTCATTGGTTCCTGTGTGTGCCACTTACTTTTCCTCCAGTTCTATTGCCTGTTGCATATTTTCCTGCATTGACCAATGCTTGTTTAATTTACCTTTATTTACTTTACCCCGTCTCACTGCTTTTTTATTTACATTTGTAGAATTATATAGCATGGGCACGGGGCGATTAAGTGATTTGCCCAAATTCACAGGATGTTGAGCCGCCGCTAAGGCTCGGACTCTGATCCGCAGTTCCCAAATCGGTAGCTGTAATGCAGCCCTCATTGGAGGAGGAGGCAGGCTAGAGCCGGGGCTGCTATGTGGGCTTGTTCTGATCAGTGTTGGTCTCCTTTGCTCTCGGAGATCCCATGCACTTACCATTTAGGATCGGAGTACTAACTGCTCTGTTACTAAGCAATGCTAATTGCTCGCTGCACCAGCATAGTAGAACATCTTTCATCTTCACACAAATCATCTACATTAACATACCTAAGCAGCCATAAATGCACACTCACAACACGAAGCTCTTAACCGCTATGTCGATGAGCCTGTGCCAGAAACCTGTGCATCTTACATATCTTTTCATCCGCACGCTGCTGCAGCTTCACAACACCGCAAGATCAACTTGAACACACTCCAATATGTCCGAAGAACACCTCCGCAATCACTGTCAATAGTCCAAACATCCATCTACTTGCATTTTTTTGGGGGTAGTTAATAGCGCTTCGGGCAGAACCAGTGGCAACAAGCTCTATATAAGTGCAATGGTAATAAAATAAAATTGCGAAGTGCATCATAATTCAGTATGCCTTATTCAGCGTGTTTTGTTTGTGATTCTCACTGTGAAATCCTTTGAAAATAATTCACGTATCACTGAGTTCACATTGATTGGCTGCAGTATGTAGATTTACTGGGAACCAAATAAGCTGGGTACATTCCTTTATTTCTGTATATGCTTCATGGCGGCATATACACGTTCAGTTTCTTTTTTTAAACATTTTTTAGTCCTCATTGTGCAATAAACAGGTTGAGATAAGATGTCAGGATTTTTTGCAGTTGGGGGACCGCAGATCCCGATATGTGCTGCCCTAGCCCTGTCCCTGGACATACACCTACGGTTGGGGGCGTTTGTGTATGTGAGGTATCCTGCCGGTCTCTCAGTCCCCCTTCCGCACCTTTTCTCACTCTACCAATTGGGAGTAATACCTGCGCCAGCAGTTCCCACTTGATTTTATTGCTGTTTTGCCTAATCATTGGACTTTCCGATTTACTTGAGCACTACTGTTCCGCTATTCCAATTTTCCCCATGCTGTTCCCATACATCCCAAAACTCTTGCCTCTTGGTTCGTACTCCCGCCCGATCTAGTCTATTTGTCCTGCGGACTGATCCCAGCCATTCCACTAGAGTTGGTGGATTATGGTGAATCCATTTAATGCAAATTTCCCGTCTAGCCAATAATATCAAGAGGAAGAGTAAATTATTCTGTTTTTTACTTAACCTGGGCCTTTGCCTGCTGTCATTACCACTTCTTACCCCACACATGACTAGCTCCAGGCTTACCTCTATTTCCTGGTGTAGAACTTCTGAGAGGATCTTTTTTTTTTTATAATTTGTTTATTAGCATTTTGTAATAAAACATAACAATCATTCATAAAACAACAAACAATTCTGGTGCACTATTAGTTTGAAGAATCCCAAATTGTACCTTATATCCATTAGTTAATAGCTTACATTCATGCTGTGTCTGTGAACATGTGTCAGCCTAATCATCTAGCATGCATTTACAGTGTTCCAGAGGTGACAACCTTGAAAGCAATCCCATCTTAGTCATCCATCCCCAATTCCTCACCCAATGTATATACCTTATCATTTGGTACGATTTCTCACTCCTTCAGGGGGGGTTCGCATCCATCCGACCCGCGTCAGTTACATTCAAATGTTCCCGGACCCAGTCAACAAATGGTTCCCATATTTCCCGGGGTCGAGAAGCAGGGGGCATCAAGTCCCAGAAAGTGGCTAGCTGGCTTTGGCCATATGTCGCCTCCTGACCCATTCCATCAGTGTAGGCCTACACCTTCTTCCCCAGTGTATTGCAACCTGCCGCTTAGCAAATAGTAACAGTAGGGCATGTAATTTCCGCTTCCTTATGTTTGTGTCCTTTACGTATCCCAGTAGGCCCAACAGTGGAGATGGCTGCAGGGACAAGCCCAATATTTGATTAATGGATCTAAAGACCTGTACCCAGAAATCTGACAACTCGGGACAATCCCACGCCATGTGGAGAAAAGAAGCCGAAGTCGCCCACATCGCCAACAGGTGTCATCCTCCCGCAATCCCATACGTTTTAATCCAGCGGGTGTCCTGTAAAACCGGTGTAGGAATTTAAAGTGGATGAGTCTAAGCTTGTAATTGGGCGACAGCTCAGTTAGCTGCTGGCAGCAGTATATCCATTGGTCCTCAGTCACAGGGGGTTCAGTTCAACATTCCATCGTCCCAGTGCAGTCGGACGCGTTACAGGGGCATCAGCTTGCATAGTTTTGTAAAGTTTGGTTACCAGTCGGCGTGGGGAAGGCGATCTAAGTAGGACCTCCAGTGCTAGTAGTGTGGGCGGCGGGGCCGGAAATGCGCTGTGTAAAGCACGACAGGAAGCCCGTAGCTTGTGGTACAAGAAAGCTTCCCGAATGGCACCACCTGTCCTTCCTCCGCAGTGGGAGGAGCTCGAAAAGTATCCTCCGGGTAGAGATCTGCAAATGTATGTAACTTCATTTTTTGTGCTATTCTTTTGCTCAGCTCATCTTTTATACTGGGCAACATCGGATTTTGGGCCAGGGGAATAGCTGGGGCGTACAGTATCTGGGCACCCGCCCGTCTCCTCAGACCATCCCAGGCCCAGCGCAGGGTCGCAGTAGTGTCAACATCTGTTGTTGAGCGACGATACGGTTGGTATAGTGCAACCGACAGTGGTATAGGCGCCATTGCATCCCTCTCCACCGCCACATGTGGTTGGTAAGGCGTTAGGTATACCCAATGGTGTAAGAAGTGCGCTTGTGCACATAGTGCATACAGTTTCATATCTGGGGCTCCCATTCCCCCTGCCTCAGTGGTAAGGTCAGCAATTCCCATGATATACGGGCTTGACCCCCGGCCCACACCAGAGAGATGAGCAATGAGCGTAATTTTGTAAAAAATGATTGCGTCAGCATGAGTGGCAGGTTTACAAAGAGATACAGAAATTTTGGCAATATCACCATTTTTGCCAGAGAGATTCTACCCGCCAGTGATAGAGGAAGCCTGGCCCACACAGCCACCTTCTCCTCCAACCAGGTAATGGTCCTTCCATAGTTTAAGGTCCACAAGTCTTGTACATTACGGCTTATCCATAGCCCCAAATATTTCACCTTCTCTAGTTCCCATTTCAGCGGGAACTCAGAGGGCACCCTGTCAGTCGCGTCCGTCAACGGAAATATCAATGACTTTCCCCAATTTATTGATACCCCAGCCAGCCCTCCAAACTGGATGAATTCTCTCAATACAATGTCAAGATTTTTTGCCGGGTCCACTATGTATAGGGTGACATCATCGGCATATAAAGATATCAGTAGGCTTCTAGAGCTAAATCCAATTCCCTTGTCTGTGTGGTGTTGACGGACTCGTGCCGCTAGAGGCTCCATCGCCACCGCAAAAAGCAGTGGGGACAGGGGGCATCCGTGCCTCGCGTGATCGAAAATGGTGCTGACAGGAGTCCATTCGCCCTGACTCTAGCCTTGGGTTCAGTATATAAAAATTTAATCAATCCAATAAAAAGCGGGCTGAATCCAATGCGTTCTAATATCCCAAAAAGGTACGGCCACTCTAGAGAGTCAAACGCCTTTGTCGCGTCCAAAAAAACCGCTGCAGCCTGGACCTCCGGGTGTAAGTAATGCAGTACCGAAAACACTGTCCTAAGATTGTGAGATGTAGATCTACCTGGTATAAAGCCCGATTGATCAGGTCTGGCAATTAACGGGAGCATAGGCTGCAGTCTGTTCGCAATCAGTTTTGCCAGGATTTTAACGTCAACATTGAGAAGCGACAGGGGGCGGTATGAGTCAGGGTCCGTTTCGGGTTTCCCCGGCTTCAGCAGTGTAATTATAATCGCTTCTCTCATGGATGGCGGAAGCACCCCGATTCCTGGGCCTCAGCGTATACAGCAAGAAGTCTGGGCGCTAGCTCTTCCACATACGTCTTATAAAATGAGGTCGTCAACCCGTCCGACCCAGGGGCTTTATTGGAGGGCAAGCTTTTGATCACCTCCGCCACATCAGACACCTTGAAGGGTAGATCCATATACTCCTATGCTTTTGGTTAAACCAGACTAATTCCAGAGAATCTAGAAATGGCTTCATACCCTCCATGGAGGTCGATTGCTGTGTAGTATATAAGTGAGTGTAGAAGGATGTAAATTCCTCGAGGACTGCTGTCGGGCCCCGAGCCACGCCCCCGTCCCTGGTGATCAATTCAGGTATGTGGGCCGTAGGTTTCGCCTGACGGAGCATGGCAGCTAGTGTCCGACCTGGTCGATCGCCCTCCCCATATCTACGCGCTTCTGCATATTTCCCCAGAAATTTCACCTCCCTCTGTGCTTCCTCACTATATTCTAGCAATTTAGTCTTCAGTTGGGCCAGATCCACTGCCGCATTCCCTAGATAGAACCTCTCTTCTAATTCCTTTATTTGTGTTTCTATGACGGACAGAGTTGTACGTATAGCTTTGAGTACCCCAGCCTGACGTGATATGCATTGTCCCCTTATCACCACCTTAAACGCCTCCCATAACGTAGCCTCTGCGTCAACCGTCCCTGAATTAAGCGCATAATAGTCGGTGATATCCGTGCGTATCTCCTCCCTGAAGGCGTCATCAAGTAATGCATGCGGGGGGAGCTTCCACGTGAATTCCCTGCGTATGGTGTCTGGGAGTTTCAGGCTCATTAAACAGGGGCGTGGTCCGATAGTGTACGCGGCAAATGTCTCACTTCCACCACCCAGCTCGCTAAATCCTCGTCACCAGCCAGTAATCTAGCCTGGACCAGGCTCTGTGGTGTTCGGAGAAACAGGTCCCCTCCCTAGTGTGTGGATTATGTAATCGCCAAATATCAATCAAATCACCATCTTCTACTATATCGTTTAGCATTTTCCCAGTGGCAGCATGATGCACCCACGCCGCACCCTGTCTATCCAAGTCATCCCTCAACACAGCATTAAAATCACCCCCCCATAAGATCGTAGTGCATCCCGTCGCCTTAATCTTGGCCCAGAGTTCCTGAAAAAACTCAGGGGAGTCTACATTGGGGCCATATATCGCAACCAGGACCATGTATACCCCTCCCAGCATGCCCGCCAGTATAACATATCTACCATTTGGGTCTGTGTGCAATTCCTTTTCCTTCCAGTCGGTACCTCGCTTGATCAAGACTGCTACCCCACGTGCATAATTCGAATACACCGCCGAATAAACCGGCCCCCATCTAGCATGTTTCAATCGCGGGGATGGTGTGACATGTAAATGCGTCTCCTGCAACATACATATATCTATATTGTGCCTAGCTAAATAGGCATGCACCAATCTGGCCTTTCTATTGTCATTTATACCTCTGATGTTCCACGATAAACAGTTTATCCTGGGTTCAGCATGCAGGTTGTATCAACAGACCGTTTCACACAACAACACCGCATATATATAGGTAGCATTAGTTCGGATGTAGATAGCGACCTGTACCATTTCAGTGCACCAGTAACACAACTAACAACACTCCCCCCCCACCCATACCAACCCCCCAATCAGGTTGAAATGAACCCCCCCCCCCAAACAAACCACCAACATAAGAATTGCTGGGAAATTTCCCGTGGGGACGTGTGATTGCCAGCTCTCATCCCTACCGTGGCAGGGTGGCCGAGAAACTGCAAGGGAGCTAAACCTACAGTGCAATAGATTATTAGAATTAACGTTACCCAGCAGTTTTCGAAGCATACCTGTCTATGCTAGCCCTACAGGATCAAATGGCATGTTTTGGTTATTTGAAAGCTAGACGTGTACAGTTTTGGGGTGTGTCCGCCTCCCCCATCACCACTCCCCCGATATAAGGACCCCTGTACATTAGTACTCCGGTTGCATATTACCCCCAGTATCCATAAGGGCTACCGCCCATTAGGCTCACCGCAGTCAGCTGGAGTTATGCACAGTTCATTACGACAGCCTAGTACTAAGAGGGAAAAAGATAATACAAAATAATATGTCCTGTGTGTTGTTGTAGGCTCTGATGGCGTTACAGTTAGTCATTGTCACTTAGCTGATGTCCAGATGGTTCCTCCGCACTGGGTTTGGTCTTTGTACGCCTGCCTCCCACATGTTTAGCGAATTTAAGCGCAGACTTAGCGTCCGTAAAGAAATGCGCCGACCCCTCATATGACACTTTGAGTTTTGCAGGGTATAACAGCGAGTATGGGATCTGTGCCTGCAGCAGGAGTCTCTTCGCGGGTAAAAATTCGCGACGGGCCGCTTGCACTGCTGGTGTGAAGTCCGGGTAGAATGCGATCTGGTTGCCTTGATGTGTAATGGTACCCATGCCTCGTGCCAAGCGCAGCACCGTGTCCCGGTCCTGATAATTTAAAAGTCTCGCCAATATGGGCCTAGGCGTAGCTCCCACTGGTGGTCTGGGGCCCAACGTACGGTGAGCTCGTTCCACCGCAAACACTGGCGATAGCTGTTCGGCAAACTGCGCACCCAGGAGCTCCGACACGTACGCCTCCATCTTCCCCATGGCCGTGGTCTCAGGAATACCCATGATACGAAGGTTATTGCGCCTCGATCTCGCCTCTAAATCCTCATTTTTGGCGCGGATAACATTTAGCAGCTTGTCCATTTGCAGCAGTTGGTCTTTGGTCTCTGCTTGAAACTCATGGGTGTCAATCTGTTTATTTTCCAACACATCCAGTCTCTGCTCATGGACTCCCACCTGTGTTTTCACAGACTCCATTTGGGACGTCAGCGTATCTAGTTTCGCATCTATTGTGCGGAGGCTCGATCGCATCTCCAGCATCAGCGTTCGTAGATCTTCACCTTGGTCTCCCATTTGTCCCTCCGGAGAGCCACCTACGGCGGAATCCGGATCCGCTTCTGTCAGGCGGGTCGTCCGCCGCTGATCAAAACTGATTTTAGGCTGTTTAGCGTCCTGTTTCCCCATGGTGTGAGTTACTGTACAGTGCAGCTCTGGTAAAGACAGGACCAGCTGCACTACACGTCGCAGATATAGTATGGGCCTCACACCGCTCACTGCCTATGTACTCGTCGTGTGTCTATAAGATCGCGCCACAGTGGTGTCTTCCACCCAGGCCTAACTCCAGGCCTCACCTCACACCGTATATTCACTTTGGAGTGCAGGTCTTCCACGTCCAGCGACCAGCGCCACACCGTGTTTCTTGCAGGGCTCGCTTCCAATTACAGTGCTTGCTTCTTATATGCACACCTCGGATCCTTCCGACCGCACCCTCATGCCTAGGCCGTACAGGTTCACTGCCCAGCTTCTCGGTGCGAGCTCAGCCGCTTGTAGTCGGGGCCCCAACCTCACCAGCAAAGGGGAGCAATCACCACGCGGTCCGCTTCCGCGCCAGCCTATCCAACTCCAGGTGTCGCGCCCTTGTCGTGCCTCCGCAATTGTCCACTTCTGCCTTCTTTCACAGATCCCCCTGATCGCAACGCTGTCCCCGTTGTGCAGCAGCCTCTACCACAGTCCGCAACCACTCAAAATGGCGCCCGCTAGCTCTCACCTCGGGTCTCCGCAACGGAGCTTGATCCCATCTCTATCATCAGGGGACAGTCCGCCTGGTTGAGTGGTGCCTCCGCGGTCCGGTTTTGTGCAATTTTCGGGCGATTAAGCTGGACGCTTTGCAGGCCTCTTTTGAAGCCGCGGCCTCCCGTAGATCTTGTCGCCGTCTCGCCTCTCCCCTGAACTTGCCGCTACCTCCGCTTGCCGCTGCCGGAGTCGCTACTTCCCTCAGAAGCGGCCGCGGCGTTCCAGAATTGCACCGCTGGGTTCCCCAAAGATTCCGCTGCCACTGAAGCGCCAAATGCACTGTGGTAGCTCCCACAGATATTCGGATTAATTCAGGATAACTTCCCGGCCGGCGGAGCTCACTCACAGAGCAGCCATTCCGCGGCTCGGCAAACCACGCCCCCCCACTTCTGAGAGGATCTTACCCACATCTTTCCAGAAGTCCTGTAGTTGGGGGCACCGCTGAAACATGTGGACATCGTCCGCTCTTTCCACCCCACATTTAGGACACTTTCTCGCCTCTCCTTAACTTGGACAATTTCTTTGGTGTCCAATACACCCTATATAATGTGAACAAATGATTTTTTCTAAAAGGTGCAGACTTGATTATATGCCAGCATGTAGACAGTGATACTTGCCATCGATTCTGAACATCCAGCTTCGGCAGGTCTTTCCCCCAGATCTCTATGGGTAGGCTGAATTCTTCCTCTCCTGCTGATATGAGCGACCAGTACCACTGTGCTACTTCTTTCTTCATTGTGTCTCCTTGTATTTTCGCCTCTAAGTCTCTATTTCCTGTGTCTTCCTTGCCTAGAGTCTTTGTCCAGCTCAAGAGTTGATCAAATTTAAATTTGGAAAGTGTCCCATTAGTCAGTAACGAGAGTTGGTCCCAACAGACTATTGAATTCTCACTGATTAGCTGCCCCCATCTTGTTACCCCTCCAGCTCTCAAGGGAGTTGATAATGCATCTACTAGACATTCTGGTGTTCCTGGTGAGTTCCAGATTGGGGCATTCTCACTGTAGTACGAGATTTTCCATAGTCGTCTGGTGTAATACCATAGTTTAGCGGCGGACCCTAATATCTTTAATTTCACTTTAAAAAAAAATTTTGGATGCCCAAATTTGTATAGAAAATAACTTCCTTCCGAAGTGGTCATAGCTTGCAAGTAAGGTGGCTATAACTGATGCTCTTTAAATAACACTCTAAAGTTCTTAAAATGAAAAGCCCTGTAGTATAGAAACAAATCCGGGCTGGCAATCCCACCATGTTCCTTTTTCTTCTTCCTCCTAATCTTCTTCCAAGCAAATCTAACTACCTCCTCTTGATGCCCAGATAAAACTGCTGATGTCTCCCTGTATTTTATTAAACCACTCTCTCCGAAATTCTAGAGGAATAGAATTAAAAATAGAAGTGAATTTTGGGAGTATCATCATCTTCACTATGTTTGAGCGGCCCAGGAGAGATAACGGGAGGCTTTTCCATGCATTAAGCAATTTTCTTGTTTCACTTAGAACCCCATTAAAGTTTGCTTGGGGTATTTTCTCTATCTCGCCCACTACCTGTATGCCCAGGTACCGTATCTGCTTCTTCACCATAGGGTTGTTGCTCTGTGTATTCCACTCCATAATCTCAGTCTTCTGTTGGTTTATTTGGTAACCTGATAGTCTCCCAAACTGCTCAAGTGAATTTATTATACTTGGAAGCGAGCCTACTAGATCGTCCATAAATAACATTAAATCATTCACGTAAAGTGCGACCTTTTTAACCCATTCTTTATACTTAAAGGCAGTTATCTGTTGATTAAATCTCAGGGCATTTGCTAAGGGCTCTATATACAGATTGAACAACAATGGGGAAAGGGGGCATCCCTGCCTAGTACCCCTTCCAATGTTCATCTTATCCGTTAGAGCTCCGTTTACTAATATGTGCGCAGATGGGTTCTTATATAAAGACTTTACTGCCCCTGCAAAGGTATTTCCCAAGTTATACATTTCAATTGCTTTATGTAGAAAGGCCCAGCTGACCCTGTCAAACACCTTTGCGGCGTCGAAAGTGATTACAGACAAGGGGATTTTCTCCTGGGTAGCCACATCAATTGCCCCCACCAATTCGTGTGTTAATTCTTGGATCTGCCTGCCCCTTATAAAGCCTTTCTGATCCTCGTGAATTAAACTACCAGCCACTTTGCTCAATCTTTTTGCCAATATTTGAGTATAAATCTTGTAATCACTATTTAACATAGTTATTGGTCTATTAGATTCACACAGTTTTGGATCCTTCCCTGGTTTTAATAAAATGCAAATTGTCGCCTCTTCCCACGACCTTGGTAGTTCCTGTCCTTTAACGAATAATTCATTAAATAGTTCGGTTAGTCTGGGGTACGAGCTCTTCTTTCAGAGATCTGTATAACTCGTTTGGCCTGCTGCTTTTGCTGTTTTTAACTCTTTTACCACCCCCATTACTTCTTCCTCTGTAATTTTGGAGTTTAGTTCCCCTCTATGTTTTCCTGATAGAGTCTGTTATATCCAGGTCTAGAGATATTCTACTATTTGTTGTTCACTGGCCCGTGTATCCTCTGTATACAGGTTCTTAAAAAAACTGTTAAATGCCCTCCCAATTGCAATTTCATCGAAACTGGGTTCTGCTTGGTTTTCCTCCTGAATAGATAAAATCTTGTTGCGGCTTTGCTCTGTCTTAGTCTTCCATGCTAATAGTTTACCGCAGCCCTCCCCATATTGGTAGTGCGCGAGTTTACTTGCCTCCCACTTTTCCTTGATTAGAGCTTCTAGTGTACTGGAAAGCTCTTCCTTCATCTCATTCATTTCCAGTTTTAATTTATCCCTTCTTTGTGCCATACTCTCCTCTTCTGACCTTCTTTCTAGGGCTTGAATTCCCTTTTCCAAATTACTGATCTTGTTCTTGGAAGTCTTATGCCTAAAAGCAGCTGCACTAGTTAGTTTCCCCCTCATTACGGCCTTGTAAGCATCCCATCAAACTTGCCATGAAGTCTCATTTATGTTTGTTAAGAAAAAGGAATTGGTTTCAGTTCTCAGACTTTCAACTATTTTAGGGTCAAGAAGCAGGGTTCTGTCCAAGGTCCACCTGTTTTTGCGCTGTGGCTTCTGGAGGCATACCTCCATCTGGACCGCTGAGTGGTCAGAAAGGTGTGCCGGGAGATGTTCCACCCTTTTTACGTAGTTACATAATGTCTTATCTACTAAAAAGTAATCGATTCTCGACGAATGGCCTAGTTTTTTATTCTTAAAGGTAAATTTTGGAGATTTTGCTCTCTTTTCTCGCCAGATATCTACCAATCCTAGATCCTCTAAGTAGAGCTTTAGCCAGCTCCTCATTCTGGGCAGAGTAGAGTTGTTCCTTATTGGTGATCTATCTTTTCTAGGATCTATTACCAAGTTAAAATCGCCTCCAATTATAACTTGAGCAGAGATATCTAAAAGATGTTTATACAAGTCCTGCATTGCAGCTGGATCATCCATATTGGGGCCATAGTACCCTGCTAATTCATACATTCTCCCATACATGCGTACTTTTGCTACGGCCCATCTCCCTTTTGAATCACTGCTGGATGACTATTGTTACATTTGCTGATCTCTTGAACAGAATACTCACTCCCTTAACACAACAATCCTGGTCTGTGCCTATATAGGAGTCCATATCACAAAATCATTTAAACAGGGGGTCCTAGGGAAAAAATATTTAAAGACCAAACGGAATTTTATCCCCAATCTAGACTATTAATAACACAAGAAAAAACCATTGGTCTGTAGAGACTAAGCATCCACAGCAACAGACCAGTCTGAATTGATCTAAAGGAGTCCTCTTAAAGAGGATAAAATCCCATCACCCACCAGAGTGGCATGCTTCATCATTTGGGATCTCCTTTAAGTAGCAAACCTTAGTGCAACTAAGTGCTACTACCTTCTCAACAGAGGAAGGAGACTAAACCAGGATCCCAAAATGTAGAGCCCAAAATGTTTCAAAAGGTGATGGTTTGCAGTGCATATAAAAATTATATATGTGAAAAGTGATTGTATAAAATTGGCTATCAGGACACAAACAATTTTAATACATGCTATCCTGGTGTCAAGAGTAAAACAGTGCATATGCAGTTTTCAACAAATAACTGCAAAAGTCCAAAGAAATGATAGGTCTACATGTTTCAGCCTATAGATCAACTCTGACCCAGGCTTTCATCAGGACCTAAAGATGGAATCGCTACTGCAAATAGTGTACTTGGTGAAAAATCAAATAAAATCTCAATAAAAAGTAGTTGGTCCGATACAACCTACATTCACCTGTGATGTCAAAGCTTGGCCAACAGTCACAGGAGTATTGAACACAATCCTGAAAGAAAGAGATACATCTTAAAAACCATTCACTAGACTGTTGCTGTCATGCTCAATATATGCATTATCTCAATTTTATATGATACTAATAAATGTATCATAAGCCTATACGTATATATAATCAACGAATGATTTTTAAATTGGTAATTCTGCTTACCCGTCTTTATGCGGGTGCACTCCTCACCTCACCTGGCATCCGCTCAGGAAGTGAGGCACCGCTCTGTGTTGAAGGTAAAAACATAGAAACCACACTCAAAGTCAAAGTTCTCTGAATATGGCTACCATTCCTACTAAAATCTACCACCTCTCTAAGTGACCAAAGCTGAATTATAAAAACCATATATATGATATCAAGAGATTCAGTACGCCATTCTGGCATCCTAAAAACTGGTAAACGCCTTTTAAGAAATGGATACATTAACCGATGTTGGTTACCTAACCAAATGGGGCAGAACAAAACGAGACCCATTCCAACTTGTTTGTATTTTCACTTGTAAAAGAAGTATGCATCTATCCTTAGGTGAATCCTCATGGATAGATATAATTATTCCAGAGGTCTGCCACATATCGTTCGTAAATATAAGTCACTTATTCAGAAAACTAATTAAAGGACTCAGTCAAAAACTCGGTCAAGCCTTCTAACACATATGCGCCTGGACAAAGTTAATCGTAAGCACAGGGGTTTGGACACTCGCTTGACTCCAACCCCTCAAAGTAGCTGCCCTAACCCAACTGTTGTCATTAAACCAATATGCAGACTTCCTACAATTCAAACCTTACCTGTCCGTCGGTACCCCTGGCCGGACATGAGCTGGAAGGGGAGGTATCCGGCGGACGGAAATGTAGGTCTTAAATAGAAAGCGGCAATGAACCGCCTCCGATGTTGTTCACGTCCGCGTTAGCGTCACCACAGGAAATCGTCATCAGTGTGTACACGGCACATAGGAAGTATGTCATTCCGTAGGCCGAACACACTTGTGCGAGTACTGGGAGTTGTAGTTTGAGCTGCAATCTTAAGTTTACAAATGTCTATTGCAAACCCATCCTGTGTATTATATACCCATGTATATCCCTTATTAAAGGGAAAAGGAAAAAGCGAGTCTCTAGTGAAAGTGTCTCTCTGGTGAAAGTATGATTACAGACCGCGGCCATTATAGACATCAGGAAAGGCTTGAAAAACACATCCCGGCCCCATATAATCATAATTCATCCCTCGTGAAGAAGGCACAGTCCTACTGTGCAACCCAATCTTACTTGGGGTACTCCACCTAGATGTTGACGTAAGTTTATTAATCTTGGAATTTAACAAATTTGAGATGGAATGACTCCCGAAACTAATAAACTCCATGTGATCTATACCTGATCTTAATGTCTATAAGGTATGAAGAATGAAGTTTACTCACAGTAGGCAGAAGAGGGGGAAAGAGAGAGGAAAGTGTAAACACTATAGTGTTACCCAAGGTATCTCGTCATTTAACCCCTGACTGTCACTCTTAAGCTTAAAAATCCATTTTTGTTCTTTAACAAACAGGAACCTAGTGATATCACTAACGTGAGATGGGATAAATGGTTGCTCTAGCACCGTCCATCTTAATTCCTCTGCCTTATGTTGATGTGTAAGGAAGTGATTCGTCAGTCTGGTTGCCTGTTTGTTGCACCTAATGGTGCTTTTATGTTCGTTTATTCGCAGTTTGACTTTCCGTGTAGCCATTCCTACGTACCGAAGGGAGCACGGACATGTAATCAAATAGATTACTCTTTCAGTGTTACAATTAGTGTGTTTTTTGAGAACCCAAGGTCTCTCAGTCCCAATGTCAACTGTCTTTGTCTGTTGTGTTTGAGGGCAAGCTGTGCAGGATCCGCAGGGAAAATGCCCTTGTACAACGGGCATATCCCATAGGGTGCTCACAGCACCGGGTGCTTTGCTCTTGGGTCTAGTGTGTACTAAACTATCCCGGAGATTTGTTCCCCTTTTGAATGAAAAAAGTGGAGCTGGAATGGTTTCTTGTCCTACATTCAGGAGCCGCCAATGTTTCCGCACACTTTTCTGTACCCCATTCGAGAGTGTGCTAAACGTATTGACAAATGTTAGCCTTGACAATGGTGGTTTCTGAACTGGTGTTTCCAGTAGGGCATCTCGATTGTTGTTGGAAGCTCTTTTCCAAGCCTGCTTAACCAACCTTGTCGGATAGTGTCGATCTTTCAATTGTTCAGATAGAGCCTTCGCATGATGACAAAAATAAACACTGTCTGAACAATTCCTTCAGTATCCGTAGGAACTGTCCTACTGGTAAATTTTCACGAAGGGCCTTCGGGTGATGACTATCAAAGGTAAGTAAGGAATTTTTCGCCATCGGTTTCTTATATAATTCACTGCCCAACCTGCCCTGTGATGGACTAATCAAAATGTCAAGAAAGGGCAAGCTCACTTTGCTGTACTCCACAGTGAATTTCAAAAAGTTATTACGTGTATTCAGCCATGCATGAAACTCTAAAATCATGGCTGCTGTCCCACGCCAGACAACAAAAATGTCGTCTATATATCTTTTCCACAGCAAAATCCGATCCCGGAATGGATTGCTGTGGTCCAGTACACATTCTTGCTCGAAAAGGTGGACATATAGATTCGCCAGACTTGGCGCAAAAACGCTGCCCATGGATGTTCCAGAGGTTTGAAGATATAAGGTATCTTCAAACTTAAAAAGTTTTCAGTCATGGCTAGTCTGGCGCACTCCATAATGAAGTGCACCGGCGTGATGGTGTCCAAAACCTTAGCTTCCAGCAGACCTCTTATCGCGTCCAGAGTTTCCTCCTGGGGGATGCAGGTATACAAGGATACTACATCGAAAGAAACAAAAAAATCAGTGTCAGTGTCAAATCCAATTTCTGGTAATAATCTCAGAACATCCTTTGTGTCCTGGAGGTAAGTGGGCATTTCCTTGACAAGTGGTCGTAAAAAATGATCAACACAGGTAGATAAGGGTTCCAACAAAGACCCTATCCCAGAGATGATGGGACGTCCAGGTGGTGGCCTTTGGATCTTATGAATTTTGGGCAACACATAGAAATATGGCACTATTGGATGGCTTGTGATCAAGAAGCCCGCTTCTTGTGATGTTATCCATCCTTCTGTTTTTGCTTCTTCTACGAGGGCCCCAATCTCATTGATCAGTCTGGAGGTGGGATTTATCACAAGAGGGCGATAAGCCCCTCTGTCATTCAGCTGTCTCAGACACTCCGTGCGATACACATCTGTGTCTAAAACCACAATTGCACCGCCTTTATCTGCGGGTTTAATTGTTATGGAGGTATCACTAGCCAGTGTGCATATAGCTTGTCTCTCAGCTGCAGGTAAATTCTGATAAGAATTGTTTTTGGTAGCACAGAGTGTCACAATATCACGAGTCATACCTTATAGACATTAAGATCAGGTATAGATCACATGGAGTTTATTAGTTTCGGGAGTCATTCCATCTCAAATTTGTTAAATTCCAAGATTAATAAACTTACGTCAACATCTAGGTGGAGTACCCCAAGTAAGATTGGGTTGCACAGTAGGACTGTGCCTTCTTCACGAGGGATGAATTATGATTATATGGGGCCGGGATGTGTTTTTCAAGCCTTTCCTGATGTCTATAATGGCCGCGGTCTGTAATCATACTTTCACCAGAGAGACACTTTCACTAGAGACTCGCTTTTTTCCTTTTCCCTTTAATAAGGGATAAAAATGGGTATATAATACACAGGATGGGTTTGCAATAGACATTTGTAAACTTAAGATTGCAGCTCAAACTACAACTCCCAGTACTCGCACAAGTGTGTTCGGCCTACGGAATGACATACTTCCTATGTGCCGTGTACACACTGATGACGATTTCCTGTGGTGACGCTAACGCGGACGTGAACAACATCGGAGGCGGTTCATTGCCGCTTTCTATTTAAGACCTACATTTCCGTCCGCCGGATACCTCCCCTTCCAGCTCATCCCCCAGGAGGAAACTCTGGACGCGATAAGAGGTCTGCTGGAAGCTAAGGTTTTGGACACCATCACGGCGGTGCACTTCATTATGGAGTGCGCCAGACTAGCCATGACTGAAAACTTTTTTAAGTTTGAAGATACCTTATATCTTCAAACCTCTGGAACATCCATGGGCAGCGTTTTTGCGCCAAGTCTGGCGAATCTATATGTCCACCTTTTCGAGCAAGAATGTGTACTGGACCACAGCAATCCATTCCGGGATCGGATTTTGCTGTGGAAAAGATATATAGACGACATTTTTGTTGTCTGGCGTGGGACAGCAGCCATGATTTTAGAGTTTCATGCATGGCTGAATACACGTAATAACTTTTTGAAATTCACTGTGGAGTACAGCAAAGTGAGCTTGCCCTTTCTTGACATTTTGATTAGTCCATCACAGGGCAGGTTGGGCAGTGAATTATATAAGAAACCGATGGCGAAAAATTCCTTACTTACCTTTGATAGTCATCACCCGAAGGCCCTTCGTGAAAATTTACCAGTAGGACAGTTCGTACGGATACGAAGGAATTGTTCAGACAGTGCTAATTTTTGTCATCATGCGAAGGCTCTATCTGAACAATTGAAAGATCGACACTATCCGACAAGGTTGGTTAAGCAGGCTTGGAAAAGAGCTTCCAACAACAATCGAGATGCCCTACTGGAACCACCAGTTCAGAAACCACCATTGTCAAGGCTAACATTTGTCAATACGTTTAGCACACTCTCGAATGGGGTACAGAAAAGTGTTCGGAAACATTGGCGGCTCCTGAATGTAGGACAAGAAACCATTCCAGCTCCACTTTTTTCATTCAAAAGGGGAACAAATCTCCGGGATAGTTTAGTACACACTAGACCCAAGAGCAAAGCACCCGGTGCTGTGACCACCCTATGGGATATGCCCGTTGTACAAGGGCATTTTCCCTGCGGATCCTGCACAGCTTGCCCTCAAACACAACAGACAAAGACAGTTGACATTGGGACTGAGAGACCTTGGGTTCTCAAAAAACACACTAATTGTAACACTGAAAGAGTAATCTATTTGATTACATGTCCGTGCTCCCTTCGGTACGTAGGAATGACTACACGGAAAGTCAAACTGCGAATAAACGAACATAAAAGCACCATTAGGTGCAACAAACAGGCAACCAGACTTTCGAATCACTTCCTTACACATCAACATAAGGCAGAGGAATTAAGATGGACGGTGCTAGAGCAACCATTTATCCCATCTCACGTTAGTGATATCACTAGGTTCCTGTTTGTTAAAGAACAAAAATGGATTTTTAAGCTTAAGAGTGACAGTCAGGGGTTAAATGACGAGATACCTTGGGTAACACTATAGTGTTTACACTTTCCTCTCTCTTTCCCCCTCTTCTGCCTACTGTGAGTAAACTTCATTCTTCATACCTTATAGACATTAAGATCAGGTATAGATCACATGGAGTTTATTAGTTTCGGGAGTCATTCCATCTCAAATTTGTTAAATTCCAAGATTAATAAACTTACGTCAACATCTAGGTGGAGTACCCCAAGTAAGATTGGGTTGCACAGTAGGACTGTGCCTTCTTCACGAGGGATGAATTATGATTATATGGGGCCGGGATGTGTTTTTCAAGCCTTTCCTGATGTCTATAATGGCCGCGGTCTGTAATCATACTTTCACCAGAGAGACACTTTCACTAGAGACTCGCTTTTTTCCTTTTCCCTTTAATAAGGGATATACATGGGTATATAATACACAGGATGGGTTTGCAATAGACATTTGTAAACTTAAGATTGCAGCTCAAACTACAACTCCCAGTACTCGCACAAGTGTGTTCGGCCTACGGAATGACATACTTCCTATGTGCCGTGTACACACTGATGACGATTTCCTGTGGGGACGCTAACGCGGACGTGAACAACATCGGAGGCGGTTCATTGCTGCTTTCTATTTAAGACCTACATTTCCGTCCGCCGGATACCTCCCCTTCCAGCTCATGTCCGGCCAGGGGTACCGACGGACAGGTAAGGTTTGAATTGTAGGAAGTCTGCATATTGGTTTAATGACAACAGTTGGGTTAGGGCAGCTACTTTGAGGGGTTGGAGTCAAGCGAGTGTCCAAACCCCTGTGCTTACGATTAACTTTGTCCAGGCGCATATGTGTTAGAAGGCTTGACCGAGTTTTTGACTGAGTCCTTTAATTAGTTTTCTGAATAAGTGACTTATATTTACGAACGATATGTGGCAGACCTCTGGAATAATTATATCTATCCATGAGGATTCACCTAAGGATAGATGCATACTTCTTTTACAAGTGAAAATACAAACAAGTTGGAATGGGTCTCGTTTTGTTCTGCCCCATTTGGTTAGGTAACCAACATCGGTTAATGTATCCATTTCTTAAAAGGCGTTTACCAGTTTTTAGGATGCCAGAATGGCGTACGAATCTCTTGATATCATATATATGGTTTTTATAATTCAGCTTTGGTCACTTAGAGAGGTGGTAGATTTTAGTAGGAATGGTAGCCATATTCAGAGAACTTTGACTTTGAGTGTGGTTTCTATGTTTTTACCTTCAACACAGAGCGGTGCCTCACTTCCTGAGCGGATGCCAGGTGAGGTGAGGAGTGCACCCGCATAAAGACGGGTAAGCAGAATTACCAATTTAAAAATCATTCGTTGATTATATATACGTATAGGCATATGATACATTTATTAGTATCATATAAAATTGAGATAATGCATATATTGAGCATGACAGCAACAGTCTAGTGAATGGTTTTTAAGATGTATCTCTTTCTTTCAGGATTGTGTTCAATACTCCTGTGACTGTTGGCCAAGCTTTGACATCACAGGTGAATGTAGGTTGTATCGGACCAACTACTTTTTATTGAGATTTTATTTGATTTTTCACCAAGTACACTATTTGCAGTAGCGATTCCATCTTTAGGTCCTGATGAAAGCCTGGGTCAGAGTTGATCTATAGGCTGAAACATGTAGACCTATCATTTCTTTGGACTTTGCAGTTATTTGTTGAAAACTGCATATGCACTGTTTTACTCTTGACACCAGGATAGCATTTATTAAAATTGTTTGTGTCCTGATAGCCAATTTTATACAATCACTTTTCACATATATAATTTTTATATGCACTGCAAACCATCACCTTTTGAAACATTTTGGGCTCTACATTTTGGGATCCTGGTTTAGTCTCCTTCCTCTGTTGAGAAGGTAGTAGCACTTAGTTGCACTAAGGTTTGCTACTTAAAGGAGATCCCAAATGATGAAGCATGCCACTCTGGTGGGTGATGGGATTTTATCCTCTTTAAGAGGACTCCTTTAGATCAATTCAGACTGGTCTGTTGCTGTGGATATATAGGAGTCCACCCAACCTTGCATCTTCAATATTTCTTCCCATTCTGCTTTTAGGAGGTGCGTTTCTTGGAGAATTATTATATCACAATTTATACATTTTAGATATTCTAGTATTTTTTGTCTTCTGCTTCTGACCCTCAAACCGTTTACATTCCATGTTATTATGTTAACTCCCATCTCCTATAGTAACATCTATACTGTATCTCCTGTTTTTGCACAAGTTGGACCAATTTTTTTTCCCCATATGCTCCCACACCCTTGTGAACTTACTCTTGCACCCCCTTTTCCCCAACCCCCCCCCCCCCTAGTCCTTGCCCACCCATGGAGAACCCTCCCTCTTTCTCTTTGGTGAGACAGTCTCACCGGTTTGAGCCACTTGCTCCATCGGCATTCCTTACACTTGTTGCGCCTTAATCTTATTTATTAGGGATTCTACTTCTTTAGACTCCCTCAGGTTGTGCATCTGATTTCCCCACATTATTCTCAGGGACGCGGGAAAACACATCTGTACTGACGCCCCCAGAGAACTCAGCTTCTGCATATACTGTCCTAATTCCCACTGCCTATCCTGTGTTGCTTTTGAAATGTCCGATCTTATTGTAAAAGTCCAGTCGCTTTTCGTGTGGGATCCGGCTCTTATTGCTTTACCTAGAATTTTCTCCTTTAGGGTATATGTTCTGAAATTGATTAATATCCTCCTTGGGTTCTTCCTTGGTTTGCCTTTTCCAAATGGGTCCCTATGTACCCTCTGTATATCTTTTGTCAATACCTTCGTTTTTACCCATGGGAAGAACTCTTTGAGAAGAGTAATCAGGAAGACTTTGATGTCCTCGCCCTCTTGCCCCTCCGGTACATTTAGGATTCTCAGGTTGTTGCGTCTAGCCTGGTTTTCCAAAGACTCAATTTTTCCCCTGAGGTCCTTCTCGTTCCCTTTCAAAGCCCGGATTTCCTCTTTGTTGATTTCCACACACTTCCCCAGCTCCTCCACGGTGGCTTCCACTACGTTAATGCGATCCATTATGGAGTTGATTTTTGTCTCCAAAACTACACAGGCTCCCTGAATTCTAAGCTGATTCTTTTCCGAGGTTGCAAAGTTTGTCCTCATTTCTGTGATCAAAGTCTCTATTAGGCTCTCCATTCCCCTTGCTCCTTCCAGATTTCTTTTACCCTTCGATTGAGTTTGCCCACCTGTCTCTGCAGAGCTCTGAGGGGGGGTTTCTTCCCCCGTGGCTTTGACCGTTTCTAGCCCCTGAAATCTGTTGGTGCTGAGCGGGATATCTGCCACCGAGCTGACCTCCGTCATCTTTGGCGTACCTTCTTCCTTTCTCTGCTCTCCAGAATGTGTTATGGATTCGCTTGGGAGTGCCTGTTTAATTTTAAAATATGAGCGGAGTGAGGGGGCGATTTTCACCTTTGGACCTACTACTCTTGCCCGGGTAGAAGCTGGGGTAGACTCCAGAGTTTGAGGGGGTGTAGCCAGTTTTTTGACTCTTTCACTATTTTGCGTTGTAGTCGTAATAGGGTTCTGGGTGAGTTCTGTGTTCACCGCTAGACTTGCAGTCAGGTTTCTGCTCCTGAGACAGTATCTTATTCCCCTACTCAGGGTGAGGTCCTGGGACTGTTCCCCTAAAGAGCCTCTGGCCGGACCTGCCTTCCTCCCCCTACTGCTTTGCACAGTGCTCATGTCTTGCCTGTGGTTGTCCCCCTCAGCCCGGTCACTTACCCAGCTTC
The DNA here is from genome assembly GCA_963921515.1 of Calotriton arnoldi. NCBI lineage: Eukaryota > Metazoa > Chordata > Amphibia > Caudata > Salamandridae > Calotriton > Calotriton arnoldi. The sequence continues at coordinate 140,726 of CAWUFW010002868.1, forward strand.
CTTGCCCTCTTCCTATGCACTCCGGTCTGATTGTCCGCCCTCTTCTCAAGGTCCTCTCTCCTCCGAACGCCGTGGCTGAACCTGCTGCCGCTGCTGTTCTGTTGTTACTGGTGCTGCTGTTACTGGGGCTGACCAGCGCTTTGCCCCGGAAGGACACCCGGGCGGCTGTTTTCCTGTTCGTCGCACGCAGTACAAACACTGCCTGCACCCACACTGAGTTCACCGTTGCTCCGTGACCTGGAGCCTGCAACGGCTTCCCCCCCCGCGCCGTTGATATTGCCACTCGCTTCCAATCCTATCTGCCCCACTGGGAAGTCGCTCGTAATATCTGCGGACGTGAGGGACATATCCAGATCCCTGCAGGTAATCCTCTGTTGCGGTGATATTCTGCTTTGAGCGCCTCACGGTTCAAAAAACCATAGCTGCCTTTGGAGCTCGGGAGCTCACAACCGGACCACTAGCCGGCCGCCATGTTCTCCATCCGGCCTCTTACACGTTCAGTTTCTGGAAAAAAAGGCACTATACTAAAAATATATGCAGCAATATAGATCCCGGAACCATTTGCCTGCCAGTGATTTATACATTACTTAATATATCTTACAACAGTGCGGATGGGTCTAGACCACCGTCTTTTTTTTATTTTTTACTTCAACATGTCATACAGAAACGAAAATAGGCAGCAATTTCTGAATATAATCTTTCCAATGCACAGATGGTTCTGTTCATATGGTATTTCTGTTTCCATGAAAACCATACACCCGCATGAAGCGTGGATCAGAAGAAACAGTATAGCTTGCTGCGTGTCCATGTACATATACTTACATGCACTGTGAAGCTGTACATGAATATCACAGCTGTTTACTCAGTTACAAAGAGTGCATTGTCCTCTGACCAGACACCCACAGTCTACAGCAACAGTGTCCACTGTTTAAATATGTTCTCAAAATAACACGTACATATCTATAATTTTCATCAATAAAGCTCCCTAGGAAAACGTGTGTATTTTCTGTATGTGAATGCAATAGCCCCACCTCTTTCATCGAGAAAGGCACATTGGCGTTATAAAATATGCATTTCCTATAAGCCACAAATGGAAAGCATCCAGAAAACCATGCAAAAGCCTTCATTTAGTTCCACTCTGGAAAGTACATTATTTATTCACTCTGTTTCATACAGTGCAGGAAGGAGAAGGGACAATCAGCTGACCCTCTGCCCTTGGGTAAGGAGAAGTGGTGGGTGTGCTCGCTTGGTCTCCAGAAAAAGAAAGCTTCAGCACTGAACCCGAAGCTGTTTTGTATGGATTGACAAGGTGCGAGACCACACTATGAAGTGACTGACCTGCAGCAGAGGGTACTGGCAAGGGAGCCAGTTGTGATGGAAACATCTGAATTTTGACACAGTTCTAGTGCTTCATGCCTGATTCCACGGGCGTAGCTTCCACTGGTGTATCAGGTGTCCCGTACTCTTCCCACCTCTCTCATATGGTTAGCTTCAGGTCTTCAAGCACAGTTTCTTTCCCGTACCTTTTCAAGGTTTCCCTCCTTCAAATCCACGCTATCCTTCTCTTCTTAGGGTGTCTTCTGCGTACACAGATGCTCCCTCTGTATGCCTCTGTAGCCTGCTCTCCCCTTTTTTCTCTCTTTCTCACACACTTTCTGCTCCTCTGTCTCAGTTTATTCACCACTTCCTAAACAAACTACATATCTTATCTCTGTCTTCCTTTCTATCTATTCTGTGCAGCTCTCACCCATCTATTCATCATACCACATAATTCCCCTACACAAAAGCACTATACACCACACAATTCCACCCCACACAATTCCACAACTAACAATTCCAATATAACCCACATAATTCCACTACACAACACAGGCATCCACTACACTCCAAACCAAAATACACAAGTACAGCACATTGTAATTTACAATGCCAATAGATCTAACTCTTGCAGATGCGAGACCTATTGCAGTGCAAATGGATGTTTTACTAGCTAGGACAAATACTGGTGAATTTCAAGGCGCAGTGGTCAGCACATCATTACATTAACATTAGATATAATTGCTTAGTAATAGTGATCTACAAAGATTTTTTATATCTGCATCCTTTTACTGAGCTCTTGTCCTGCTACCATTCTATTCACTGTTATTCCATACAAAAGAGTGAGTTCAGTACTTCCTCTATCTACCGCAAATGACATATGGTCATTCTCATTGTCACTCCTTTTCATTTATTTTATGATAACCCTGTAAATGAATAAACACCCCCTGCCATTTGAGTAAAACTGATAGTAACCATGCTTGGTCCCACCCGTCATCATCCCCTCTTCACTAGATGCCTTATGCTGAGCATCAAACTGTAACTATTTGTACAATAAATTTTACTTCAATTAAATGTCATAAAATACTTGAAAAAAATCAGAGAAGAATGGTCTTATTCAACAGTTTGTTTTGTCAACAGTTAAATTATGGTAAGTAAAATGTAATGAAGAGCTGAGATACTAGTTGCTAGGGTTTAGTTTTCATAAGGAAACTGGTCTATATAAGGTGCCTGACTGGAAATGGACTCCCACGTAAACAAACATTATGAATTTTAATAGGAAATAATAGGGCATAATAGGCCGCTGCCGAGGGCTAGACCAGTTGTTCAACACGTTATATGCCATCTGGTGTTTTTGCTCCTCCTCTGCCGGGAGGAGCGGTGGTGCCTGTGCAGGTCCAGAATATCTTCAAACTCAGTGGCGTAGCTAGACACTTTGCCGCCCCTGGTGGTCCCTCTCCTCCTCTGCTGGGAGGAGCGGTGGTGCCTGTGCAGGTCCAGAATATCTTCAAACTCAGTGGCGTAGCTAGACACTTTACCGCCCCTGGCGGTCCCTGCCTTTGCCGCCCCGTGGCGGCCGCATGGAAGAGCGGCAAGGTGCTGGCGATTCCCGGGTTTGCCGCGAGGCGGCAAACCCATGTATGAGCAGGGTGGGGGGAGGCCGAAGCCCCCAAAACACGTGCCGCTGGGGCAGACTGACCCCCTCCCATCCCCCTTGCTGCACCGCTCTTCAAACCATAACATTTCTATAATTAACAGGCAGCAATAAAAGCGCTGTAGACCCCCAGCAGTTTATGGCAGCAAACAGGAAGATGGAGAAGGTGGCTCTAAGGCAATTGGGTGAATATGAAAGAGTACTCTGGAATATGCCCACACAGGCGCCAACGCTCGTCTTCCAAAGCGCAGGGGCACAATGTCTTCAAACCATGACTAGCTCCACAACAAAAACAGCAGCAGCGGTTGTCTGTGACAGTGTGAACTCTGGAAAGACACAGGGTCTGCATATCTTCTCCTATTTTGACACTGCTCAGTAAACATGATAATAATTCAACATCAAGTGCAGTAAATTAGAAATAATGGTGAGTATAGTCAGTAGTAAGAAGTTCCCAGAGTTCCCATAGAACAAAAGTGAATTCCATTTTGACAGTACGGGTAGCACACACAAAGTAACTGTAGGGACAATTACCTCTTCGCTGCTATCGCTTGCGTAGAAGTCGTCCTCCATCCGGGCTCCTCTTTGTTCTTCATTTCTAACAAGATGGCTGACATCTAATGGAAACGCATACTCATCCACTGATACATTCTGAGACTTCCCATGGGGCGCCGAACGAGGCCTTGATAAAAAAGTAAAAACATCTGTCTGGGTTGGCTGGAACTCACAAGTTGGATTTGCCTTTTCATCTTCACCTTCTTGATGATGCTCAAGTAATGTTGTGAAGGTTTCTGTTTCGGGGGTGTAGACCTGTTTGGAAGATTGAAGAGGATGACGTTCAGGAAACACCCACTCATCTGAAAAGCAAGAACACACTTCCTTTAGTGTATGTGAGGTTTCCATAAGTTTTAATAATTTATTTAACTGACAAATTTTTAAATATTACACAATTCAGTAAATGTGTTTGATTAATGCAAGTGCACGTGTATGGTTTATTAACACACATCCCTTTCCATGGGGGAAAATCTAGCTCTCTAATGCTTTTACTTCTTTGAAGAGGACTTATTTGCTTTCTGCTTTCCACTGTCTTTCTATTTAAGATGATCACATCACTGTACAGATTATTTGCTGTGCATGCCACAACATAATGAAGACACCAGAAAAAAAGGAAAAACAGATGACCTTTGGGGCCCTAGGACTCATTTTAGTAGAATGGAAGGCTCTAAGGTTTAATACATTTCCCCTCTTGCTACCTCAACAAATACTCTGGAGCATTCATCGGTCAGTAAAAAACATCACCTTATGCTGTGACGCAGAAGGGGAGCGCAGCAATATTAATGTGACGGACACCAGGGTTTCTACACTAAGAAGTCATTTCCAAGATCCTACACGTCCTTCACATTCTAGATTTTTGTCAGTGATTTTCCATGCATAGAAGAGTTGTGTGTTTGCAGTTTTCTGCGAAAAATAGCCTACAAGTCTCCCTAGAGATTAGGAATGGTTTGTGGAGAGCTAAAAAGGGAGAATCCTAACCACATGGTTTTGAAGAGAGAAATCGTTACAAAGAGAGAGATGACAGAGGTGAAATTAGTGTTGGGGAGGAGTAATTCTTAAATAAAACAGGTCAGTGGATTAATACTCCTGCTGTAGATGTGTGTGTAGGGCAGGGGAGGTAGGTGTAATCTGCAGGTCACACCATTGAATGCAAGAAGTAACAAAAGTTTCATCCTTTGAACTGATAAAATGAGAACAGTTCAATTAGGGAGAACAAACAGACAGTTACAACACCCTTCTCAATATCTTTTGGAAGGAGCTCATGATAAATTTTAATTTTTCCAGGCACAGTTCAAATATTTGCCCAGAAGACCAGAAATTAGTAAATATAGAAATCTCTAATTTACCCAAAAAAATGGCAGTCAGAATTTCCCAAATGTATTTGCTCAGGCGGTAGGTCAGCCAAAGCAGAGAGAGACGTTCGAAAATGTAACACTGCAGCATGTTTGAAAGAAAAAAATAGTTACTTGCTACTGTGGTAACTGAATCAATCATAAACCTTAATCTGAAATCAAAGCCCGGCCACTCTCACTGACATGTGTAGGACACCGTTTAAGTACATAGAGTTTTCCTCATTTCATTTAGTTACAAATGTTTTTAATTACTATGTATATATTTTAAATAATATGTTGTCAAATACTACTTTAGATGGGCAAGAGGGTGTGACACCAGCTAATTCACATCTATTTGACTAGTGATCACAGTAAAAAATTACAACCATGCACATTGTAACACACTTCGCAGAATTTACAATAATACAGGACACCCCTGAAGGTCTCTTAATTCGTGCATCAAACTGTTACTTTTATTCACCGAGGTACTACAAACTGATGGGACATACTTAGTAGAAGCAGACATCTATCCTATATTCGGAGAAAAAAAAATTCTTAACATTTACATTTATTGAGGGCAAAAAGCTGACCTTTGCCTGTCTTCTAAACCAGGTTATTGGTATTGACATCGATCAGACTAATACCTTGGAGAACACACAGAGCAACGACAGAGATTACTAGTCAAAAGGTTTTGACTTCAGCCCAGAGGCAAACACAAAATAATTCCCATGAAGAAAACTAAGAAATACAGTTTTAACCTTTACCTCACTGCCCAAAATTGTCAATGTCAATTCCTTCATATTCTAAATTATGAAATAGGTCTTCTTCAATTGGAGAGAGCTTGTAAGTGCTTATCCAATATTTATATTTCATAAATGGCTGCAGTACCGCTGTAATACAACCATCTTATTAAATTATGTTTATTTCAATATATAACAAAGTACAGACTTAAGAGTTCATTATTACACTTTACACAATGAAAAATATAAAAAGAACAATGAATTATAGGGAGGGTTTCTATCATACCAAGAGGTAGAGCCAAAGTATAAAACTAACAAGGAGCAGGAAGCACTGGAAGATTTGTTGGGAAACGGGTGGAGTTATTGTAAAACATGCATATTATTATTATCTTTTATATATTTTATAGGAATTCGTAGAGCACAACAGCTACTCAATGAGCGCCCCGACACTGGCAGTAGAAACTGGTCCCGGAATTACAGACTGCCATGTGGATTTTGGTGTCAAAACACAGATTTAGCATGGAATTCCCCCAATTCAAAACAGGGCATTTAGGAGATAATTTATATTCCTCCAGTAATTCCTTTGGTGACACAAATGGTAATTAAAGATGGAGAATGACGGCACTGCAATTCCCATGGATCTTTTAATGTATGCCTTATTCTCTTGTGACAACTCACTACAGTAGTAGTGTTTTGGGCAGGGACATCACACACCCTTCTGACCCTCCACCACAGCATCACAGGAAGAGACGTCAAATGGCCTTTGGCAATGATGATCTTCCAATACACTGCATATGGTGACGATACCCAACTTCTCATCTCCTACGGGCCAGATGCAGTAAAAGCTAAAGCTCAGTTTGTGAGTTGCATGACGGAAATCACTGATTGGATGCCCAACAACTGCCTCCAACTAAACAACGAGAAAACGGAGATTGTGCTATTTGGCAGAGCATAGGAGCTTTGGTCGGCTGATTGGTGGTCTACAGAACTTGGTCCAGCCCCTCCCCCTAAACAAGTGGATAAAAACCTTCTAATAAAAAATTACCAAATGCTATCTATGAAAGATCAAGTCAATGCAACCAGTGGCATCTGCTTTGTCACAATGCAGCTCTTAAAAAATATTTCTACATGACTTCCTTCCACCTCCAGAAAAACCCTAGTCCAGGCACTTATAGTTTGGACTATAGGAATGCGCTGTTAGTAGCGGCTAATGACACCCTACTGGCTAAACTGCAAGTTGTGCAGAATATAGCTGCATGGCTAATTTGTAATCTTCCCGCAAGGTCTTCTTCTGACTCTATCCTAAAAACCCTGCATTGTCTTCCTATCAGGAGGTGGGCAATCTTTAAACTATGTTGCCTGGCTCATAAGGCATTAAACAAGGCCCTTCCTGCCTATCTTCATTCTAAACTCTGCCATTACCAGCCCACCAGATTGCTAAGGTCAACAAATAAAGCCATTCTGCAGAAACCACGTATACGCACCCCCAGATTTGGTGGCAGCTCCTTCTCACATTTGGCACATTTTCATTGCCGTACCAAAGGGGGATGATGGACGGAGCGCTAGAGCAAATCAAACACTCACCCCCAGTCAACTGATCTGGGTTTAATCCATCATCATTCGTTAGCTCACTCCACCACCCCAGTTCAGACATGGCCATATGCAAATCAGTCTGACCCTGTGCCTCATGGGAACAGTCCAGCCCGAACTGCCAAGCCATGTCTTCCCTGGACCGGAAACAAGCATCCTGGGACCGGTTTCGGGTTCATAACCCTCATCAGCCAGGCTATCTTGAATCCAGTGGCAAAGTGAGCAAGGGACCCACGTCACTGCCACCAACTTCCTTTTCATATCCGTATCTGCTCTGATTTCATTAAATTCAAGAAGTTGTTAAAAACGTGGATGTTCTAAAGTGCACTAGGTTCTGTACAGCTAAGCGCCGAGATACTCCCTCACACGCTATACCATGAATAAATAACATAATAATACGTGACATCACATACATTTTTACCCTGATTACCTCACAGAAAGAACAATCTTGGGAGTGAATAAAACAGATGCAAGGAGTACAAAAAGTAAGCGAAGTATTAACATGTTGCACTCGCAGATTACAGACTATTTTATTTACCGTTCATATATTACTATCATACACTGGGGTACAACTGTCATATACCAGGGTGAAACCATCATATTGTAATATACAAGTTGATATAGCCAGATACTAGAATCGTATTCCCAAGTTGGTATTTTGCATGCCGCATACAGATACTCGACGTCCAGTTAAAGATTCAAATGTTCAGGTACAACCCTCTATGTCTAGCTACTGTTATCATGTGCCCACCTGTAGACATCACATTTCAAGGTACAATATCATCAGGTGCAAACTCATGTTTCTTGTTACAGTTTCATGTGTCTACATACAGTCTCATGTGCCAGATGCTGCTATCACATGCCTAGGGGTAGCCTCAGAAGATAACATACTGCCTCGTAGCCCATGCTCCAGCTGCACATGCTCTTGTGTTAGGTACAGGCTCAGTTGGTCCTCATAAATCCAGGTACACGCCCATGAACCCAAGTAAAGCCTTGATCCAAGGTACTGCCATCATATGTCAGCTAGTGCTTCATGTGCAAGGCACAGGCACCTGTGGCAGAAACGGCAATCTGTGCCATGTAACACAAACATGCAAGATGCACTTTTGCATATTATTTCCATGTCCAGGTACAGACACTGTGATGTGTCAAGAACTGTTATCATATGACAGGTTTTGCCTCAAGGGTCTATAACAGAATCACGTCTCCAGGTACATCCACCTTTGCTAGGTATGGCCTCAAACAGCCGGACAAGTTCTCATGTGAAATGTATTATCATATATCAAGGCAAGACGCCCCAGGGCAGGAGACTGCGCTTTATAAGTCACATTACATTACATTGCTCTAAATACCAGTTGCAGTCTTGCTCATGATTGAAGTATGGCTCCACGTACACCAATGAATGGACAAGAATATATGCCAGGCACTGCCATCATATGCCATAGGCCAGATACTACAAATTGGATAGATATAGAGCCCTACAGGCTCAGCCTCAAATGCAAGGGCGCTGTCATACATTCAAATAAAGCCTTTTGCACCAGCAGCCATGTCTGCACAAGTATATTTTATGCGCCATATTTTTTATGAGTGCCATATTTTTTCATGAGCATATTAGGCCCTGTCTTGTACAGCCATATATTTTAGGAGCAGGCTGGTACAGCCATCCTACGTCGCGGAATCATACCCCAGAAGCAGCCCATGTGACAGGTACCGCCATGAAGGTGGAAAAGAATTGTACTAGACCAGAGATTTCCCGAAAGCTCTCTTCAGAGACTCAGCTCAGGTAAACCAAAAACTTTTTTCTTATAATTCTGATTTAATTCATATTATTGCCACCGTTAGTTAACATCACTGAAATACGAATTGTCACAATTCACAGTCTGTAGAAAATATATCATACCAGTCTTAAAGAGAATCTGAACAACGACAAAATAAACAAGTGAAATGCCAACACAATGATTATGATAGTGAAAATACAATAATAAATCATATACTCATCCAACTAAGGACGCTAAGGTACTAAGCTGTGCATACTCATCAGTGAACATTAGCATTTGCACATCAAAACGTCAAAGTCCAAATTAAAATTGTTGGTGAAGTGGAAGGAATAAGAACTGCGAGGGGGTAAGGAGAGAGTTGTGCCTTCTTTACCACGTTTCCTTCCCAAGCTTTCAGGGTCAACCACTGAGAGAGTGGCCAGTCAGTTTCATTCTGGTTCCTAAGGTGCGTTGGAAATATGTTCTTACTTCTTCCAGTTTGCCTGCGTGAGGATTCAATCAGTTTCTTATAGCGCGACTACTCACCCGTGAGGGTCTCAAGGCGCTGGGGGGAGGGAGGGTGCAGGTTCCAGTCCATCAAGGAGGGGGTCTGTCGAAGAGCCAGGTCTTGAGGTTTCTCGCAAAGACGGGGAGCGAAGTTGTCTGTCTGAGGTGGAGCGGAAGGGTGTTCCAGGCTCTGGCCGCGAGGAAGGAGAAGGAGCGGCCTCCCGATCTGGTCTTTCTGGTGCGGGGGATCACGGCGTAGGAGAGCTGGGCTGATCGTAGGGTCCTTTGGGGTGCGTGGAATTTGAGTCGGCTGTTTAGGTAAGCTGGTCCGGTGTCGTGGAGTGCCTTGTGTGCGTGGGTGAGGATTGAACTCTGACCTCTCCTTCTGCTGTTCTCTTCTGAAGGAGTACAATAACACCGCCAACATAGAAAGAAGAACCCCCGTGTGAGTCGTGGGCCCCATAGAAAAGTATTCCAAATGCTGCTGTCTTAGACATTTTGTCACATCTGGAGTCCACAGTCGAAACTGCTCTCTTGCAACATTTCCTTGAAAGGTCTAGCTTTGTAACTAGCTTTGCTACCTCTAACCATTTTCCTCTTCTCGTATATATGTTACATTGGAAATTTATTTTTCCATTTGGCTGGTTTCAGAATTGGAACGGGGGCTGTGTTATTTTTCTAGAAGGATAAAATGGCTGTAGTCTCCTTCTAAAGTACACTTACCACACCATTTAGAACTTCAACTGAGCTCAAGGCTTAAATCTACAAGAAGTGTTGCGTGATAAAAGAACAATACACAAAATTCATAACCTTTTAAAGTAATAAGTAACACAATGTCTATGTTGATACAAAGAAATAACAAAATACTATGCATGTATAAATTAGAATACTACATGCGTCAGAACAGTAAGCAACAATACCCTAAGGCGAAATCGCCAAACAGGAAAAGGTTAAATTTTGGAATGGGAGATTTCATCAACACTGTTAAAAGTTGAGCTTGGCCTACACAGGATTTGGTCTCTGTGCAGTACTGGTTGGACCAGCTGAAATATACTAAAGTTCATAAGCCTCGTTCTTTCGACTGGAGATTGGCCAAGAGGTGACGTCCTATGAAGTCTTGTTGACTTTAGGTTTTCGTGAGCGGTGGCCACAAATAGGATCAACATTATACTCTGGGAAGGGTTAGGAGCTTGTGGAAGCTAAGGCAGGCTGAAAAGCCACTGGAATTACAGAGAAGTTGCATATGGTCAGAAGCACCCGGGGTGGAAAGGGTTGTCTTGACTAATCTGCAGTGCAGCTAGCTTGGCACTGCAACTTGCTCTCAGTTACCATCCTTGGTTTTTGAAAAGATACATTTTTGCACTCTTATTTTAATGAACTTCGTTTCACTTGGGTTTTCCAAATACTTTGGAGTCAGTGACTTAATCCATCTCACGCTAGGTAATGCTGCAGTTCAGGATCAGCGCTATCCCTAATGTTAAAAGGAAGGTCTCAGGTCTCTTTTAGAGGTTAGTGAGAAAACAGCAGGGCCAAAAGAGGCACTACTTACACAACAAATCTCTCACCCCTATTTTATTTCTCCACCAAATAGATGGGAATTTTCCCCCACGAGAGAAATGCCAACTGTTCCATCATGCTTGGCGGCATGACAGACCATATGCCATTTTTTTCAGTTTTCAAAGACAAACCCCAAAAGAGATGTTTTGTTTTTGAAAAACGAAAAAACAAGGCCCCTGGAGTTGTCTTACAGAATGTGCCCCGGAGGTGCAATGGGCATGTGCACCCACTTTGTTAACCCCTGGGTAACTTTGGTAATACAGAATGTTAGCAGACGCTTGTGCAGCCCCTTAGTAATACTGATAGGGCTGGCGCACATGTAATGCCAGCGCTCTCATGAGAGGGTGTTTTCTCACTTACATTGGGGTGTGTTCCAATGCAAATAAGGAAATCCCTTTGACTCTGCACCTGTGACGTATTACCAATGCAGGCGCAGAGGCAAACATGCCCTTAGGAGGCGCACTGAAATTGCGTCACAAAAAGGTGGTGCCCTGTCAGTGAGCCCTCTGTGGGCTGCCCTCTCAAGATATAAAAGGCGCTCCCACTCACTGCACTCGTCTCCAAGGGGATCACTCATCGCTCTTTAAAGTGCAGACATGTTGCTGCCTGCACTGTGAAATAGGGAGCATCTTTTAATTAAACAGCTGCTCCGTATTACACTTGACTGTGCTGCCCCCAGGGCAGCGCGAGTTTCTGGCGGCCCTTAGGGCAGCGCATTCATTACATTTGGGTGCATTTTCCGTTTGCGGCTGACACACCTGTTCAAAGGTGGGTTGTGGTGCAAACAGGGAAAAGGGACCCTTTTAGTACTAAGGGCCTAGATGCATTCTCCCAGCATTCTGGACATTGCGCTTTTTTCCCCGCCCGGGACAACAATGCCATGTATGGTGGTCCCAGGCAAAAGAAAAGAGCGCTGAGTCCTGTCCGAGGTAGTCTACTGATACAACAGAGCTAACAGTTCTGCAGTAGTTGGTCTGTCAGCAAAATGATTCCAATGGTTGAGTCGGCTAGGGCTCAACTGTCAGAAATCTATTGGCTTTCCCGACCTATAAAAATAGTCAGAGCAACTACGAGTCAAGCAGACAGGTCATTTGCCAACACCACCTTCCTCTAAATGACCACGCCACTTTACACATGACATGACATGATAATGATTGTTGCTTATTGAAATCCTTATGTTTTATGGTAACTTACTTCAACTACTGGGAAGAGGGTTTAAAGATGGTTTTTAGAAAGGTTTTCTAATGACAACTTACATCCTGGCGGCCGCTGCGGGGACAGGCGAGCAAGACCACTGACTCATTGTCAGTGAAATTGCTCCCCCTCCCTCGCAGCACCACCATTAAGTGAGGCCTGCCCCTGCACTTGCACTCTCGTGTGTGCTGGTGTTCGAGGCCCTCCTCCACCCGCAGGATCACCTGTGCCTCATCCCTGGTGGTCCAGTGGACCCCTGTTCTCCTTTGCCTCGCTCCGCTCTCCTTTCCGTTTTTTTCACTCGTTTTTGCTTCTCCCTCTGTCTTTTTCTGTTCTGCACTTTTTCTGCCTTCTCTCATTTTTCCACTTATTTCCTTATTCCCTTAGCCTCCCTGGTGGTCCAGTGGACCTCTGTTCTCCTTTGTCTCTCTCCGCTGTCCGGTCCGTTTTTCACTCGTTTGTCAAATCGTTTCTGCACTTTTCTGCTTTCTGTGCTTTCCCTGCTCTCTGCCTTATTTCACTCTTCTTCTCCTTTTTTCCCCTCTTATTCCTCCTTTCCCGCCCGTTTTTCCCCACCGCTGCTGCCCCCGCGGCCCCTCTTCCCCAGCACGACCAGCGCGACCAATCCTGCTCCCCTCCCCGCTCCCGCCTCCCAGCTGTCCAGCCCTCCCCGACCCCTACTTAATGGCGGCCGCTGCGTGGCCGGCGCAGTGGGCGCGCCGCTGGCGCGTCGAAGGCGCGCCAAAGGCAAGCCCGTCTGCGCCCGTCCGCAACCCGACCGCGACCAGCAACAGGAACCCTGGGTCTCCGCACCGCCAACGCTACGACCCGGCGGCACTCCACGCCCTCAACCCAGGCAGCAACAACAACTGCAAGCTAGCGTCACCGGCCAACACCCACGGACCCTTCAGCTGTCACCACTGCCGGCACACCTGCAGCACCGCCAAGACCACGGACCCAGCGCAACCCACCCGCAAGAACACACCCGAACCGAAGACCCTGCAATGCATCCTCCTCAACGTCCGATCCCTCCACTGACACGCCACCGAAATCTGGGACCTCCTCGACAGCACCACCCCGGACGTAGCGTTCCTCACCGAAACATGGACCAACACCTCCTCTGGACTGGACATCGCCATCGCCATCCCCCAAGGATACAAGATCTCCAGGAAGGACCGCCCCAACCGCCCGGGAGGAGGAATCGCCATCGTCCACAAATCCACTCTCCGCCTGAGCACACTCCCCGACGAGCCCACAGACCTGATGGAACACCTTCACTTCAAGATACTGGCCAGCCCCACCACCACCCTCCGAGGAACCCTCATCTACCGACCCCCTGGACCCCACGGACCTTTTGCCGAATCCATCACGGACATCATCTCCCCGCAGGCCATCGCATCCACCAACTACACCCTGCTGGGAGACCTCAACTTCCACCTCGACAACCAATGGGACCCCAGCACCACATCCCTCCTGGACAACCTCCACAACATTGGACTCCGCCAGATCGTGACCGAACCCACGCACTCAGCAGGACACACCCTCGACCCCCTCTTCACAACAGGATGACTGGAAACACGCCGAGATCAACCCCCTCCTCAAGAAACCCTCGGCGGACCCCACCGATCTCAAAAACTACAGACCCATCTCCCTGCTCCCCTTCCCAGCGAAAGTCATCGAGAAAGCCATCAACAGCCAACTCGCCACATTCATCGAAGACCACAACATCCTTGACTCCTCCCAATCCAGCTTCAGAAAAAACTACAGCACGGAAACAGCCCTCCTCGCCGCAACAGACGACATCCGCACCCTACTGGACAAAGGAGAAACAGCAGCCCTCATCCTCCTCGACCTCTCAGTAGCGTTCGACACAGTCTCTCACCGCACCCTAATACGCAGACTCCACGACGCAGGGATTCAAGACAAGGCCCTCGACTGGATCCGCTCCTTCCTCTCCGGCAGAACGCAGCGGGTCAGACTCCCCCCTTTCCTCTCGGACCCTACACCAACCACCTACGGAGTCCCCCAGGGGTCATCCCTCAGCCCTACGCTCTTCAACGTCTACATGGCTCCGCTCGCCCCCATCGTCAGAACCTACGGACTCAACATTGTGTCATACGCAGACGACACCCAACTCATCCTCTCCCTATCCAACGAACCCAACACCGCCAGACACAATTTTCGAGAAGGCATGGAAGCCGTCGCAAAATGGATGAAAAACAGCTGCCTTCAACTAAACACCAACAAAACAGAAGTACTCATCATGGGTCCACACCCCGACGCCTGGAACGACACCTGGTGGCCCCCTGCCCTCGGAAGTCCGCCCACCCCCACGGAACACGCACACAACCTGGGAATCATCCTGGACTCCGAACTCAAAATGGACCGCCAGATCAACGCCGTCTCGTCCTCCTGCTTCCACACCCTCTGCCTCCTACGCAAGACCTTCAAATGGATCCCCCTCGAACACAGAAAGACCGTCACTCACGCCCTGGTCACCAGCAGACTCGACTACGGCAACACACACTACGCCGGAATAAACAAAAACCTCACACGCAAGCTACAGAACATCCAGAACCCCGCCACAAGACTGGTCCTCAACCTGCCAAGACACTGCCACATCTCCCAGCACCTGCGCACACTCCACTGGCTCCCCATCGAAGCTAGAGTCACCTTCAAGATGCTCACCCACGCTCACAAGGCTCTCCACGACACCGGACCAGCATACCTGAACAGCCGACTCAAATTCCACGCACTCCAAAGGACCCTACGATCAGCCCAGCTCTCCTACGCCGTGATCCCCCGCACCAGAAAGACCAGATCAGGCGGCCGCTCCTTCTCCTTCCTCGCGGCCAGAGCCTGGAACGCCCTCTCCACCTCAGACAGATAACATCCCTCCCCATCTTCACAAGAAACCTCAAAACCTGGCTCTTCGACAGACCCCCTCCTTGATGGACTGGAACCTGCGAAACCCCCCTCCCCCAGCGCCTTGAGACCCTCACGGGTGAGTAGTAGCGCTTAACAAACGCGTGATTGATTGATTGATCCTGGGCTTGAGGATGTTCAGAATTCTTTTGGCAGGGTTTGCCTATACAAATACCACACCCGTAATTAAACTCATGCACCCTCTGGAATTAAAGGGCCAGCTTTCACACAAGTGAAAGGCACCTCATTCATTTTACTGACACACAGATTCAAGGTGACTGGCTTTATTCACAGCTCCAATGTCGATGGAAGATTCGTTGATTTATTCCTGTTGTCCAGTTCAAAGGACAAGCCTAAAGCGCCTGGGATTTCTCATTAGTCCTTATAATTATTCATGTAAAACCTCCTTTTTTGGCAATTGGGCAAGTTACCACAAGGCAACTGATTCAAATTGCGTGGGGTACAGCTGTTATACACTTAAACAGACCCTCCAGGATTTCGCGATTTGCAAAAAAATCGCGAAATCGGCAGTTTTGTAAAATTGCTCCGATTTTTACAAAACTGCCCGCGAACTTTGGATTTTAAATTTTTTTTTTGATGAGGCTGACAAAGGGTTTTTCACCTCGCAATTCCCAACTTTTGGGAAACGAGGACCTCTTGTGGTCATCTTTTGATGTCCACAATATTATTGCATGTTTAAAAAGGAATAGCCAGGCAAAAGGGCACGTTTTGGCAAGGAATGAAAGAGCAGTGTGCTCCAACTCCACCCTTTTTGCTTCGAGGGTGGCACTCTGGGTCAAACTTAGGAGGAGCATTGCCTTCAACCTTGTCAAAGTAAGCCGTTTTTCCTTGGATTACCAGGTCCAGATCAATAATTGAAACTTGTTTCTTGATTTTCTAGCTGAAAGCATGCAAGCACTAAGTTCAGCTATTTCAAATGTAATATAATGTAGGACCGCAGAGAACTTCATTTCAAGTATTCTTTCCCTGCACAAACAGGCCATCACCATAGCTGATGGGGAGTGGGTAGAAGCATTCTGTGCCACACTTGCATTCTTGTGGGCCACAGCATAGACTTTCAGTGCCACTTTACAGAGTGCCTTTTATCACCTTTTGTATGACAACACATTTGATGATTTGAGCACTTGGTACAGTGACTGGAACACCATTTCCTTTTATCTGTATTTAAAACTTAATGAGGTAAAACCTATCTCAAGCCACCCTGGTCTGTGAATTTCAACTGTGGTTGGATGTGTTTGAGACAAAAATGTTAGCAGCAAAGAGAAACATTACACATTTACAAAAAGTGTAGAAAATGATTAAGTAGTAGTTTACAATAACTTTTGTTCATATTTGATAACGATAACTATTTTTATCAATGGAGAAAAAACTGCGGTTATGTTTTAATTAAGGTTAACTGAGAAACGGCCGAATATCCCTAAAACAAATGTCCAGTTTACCCTTAAATTAACTTTAACTCCCTCCCTCACATCTATGACCCAAAGGTGGAAAGCATATATGAATACTAGATTAAATGAGTTTATGAGATTTTTAATCATTTGGTTAATAATCTGAAGTGTATAATTGTCAAGTCTACATTTGAATTTAGGTATGGATAGGAATATTATGTTGTGTCAAAATATTGTGATATAGAGACCATGATGGATAGTTTTATTGGTATGTTGACGACGTTTTATCTTAAATTATGCCATACTCCTTATATAACACTAGAGTGTATTGCAAGCTGTTGTTCTATATTTTAACCAAGAAGGAATAGATCTATTTTGTATAAAGTAGTGATATCACCGATCTTACAGATGATGTAACGGTTCATTGTATGTGTGAAATGATGTCTGACATCATACAGAGTAGATGACAGGTTGGGAGTTAAGTTACTATCTTAACTGGACAGCATAGTATAACATCTTTTCAGGTTTTGAAGAATAGACACTATTCAAAGTAACCCTGCAAGCAATGTACTTACCTTTTTTTCCAGACAGTATTCAAAGTAACCATGTCTATAATTTCTTTTTATGGAATTTTGTGAAATTCACAGATTATTACACAAGAATCTGTGTAATTATGCAAAAAGCAGTAGAAGCAGGCACACTTCCCACTCATAAAATTTCTTGAGATCATCATGTAATGTGGCATGCATGATCAGTCATTTTAGGACAATGGCTAGGCATCAGTCCTGTTTAATCCTGCCTGCTGACTACCATCACTTCCATTTTACTCTAGCTTTCACCTTTTTCCTGGCTTCTGTACTTTTTTTACTCTATGTCCGGTTCATTGATGCTGTGTTTTTTTCCATTTTTTTGCTTAGACTTCTTTTTTGGTGTTTTTACACTTGACTCATTTTTCTGCAGGCAAAGGAGAGGGGTCCTGCTGGCACTGAATGGGCATTATGCCTTGGGATGAGAAGGTGGAGGCACTTATTTTTTAGATTTATACAGTTTATATTGCATTTTGTAATATATTAGAATGTTGATAAGCATTCAATCTTAAATTATCATTAAGTCCAAAAGAGAAAAACATTTATATTCACCATCCTCACCATCGTAACCTTCCCCCATCTCCAATATTTGATGGTTCTACCAGCTACATCGGCCCATTTTAGCTGAATGGGCAAGTCTTCCTAGATTTTTGTTTAGTGCCTCAGGTAAAGGTCTAGCAGTAATTAGATTGAAATACTCTCTTTCCCTCCAGCCACGAAAATGTTATATGCTCTAAGAACATGCATGTTGTCATTATCATTAATAATCCTGGGCATAGTTTGCGTAGTAGCGCTACGCGTAGCTATGCGAAGTGCACTTCGCACTACTCAAGCTACGCGTAGCTACGCGAACTGCGTAGTGCGGTAGGGAAATGCTGTTCGCACTGATTGCACAGTGCCGGATGCTTGTCCGCACTGTGCAATCATTGCAAACGGCATCTTGCACAGTGCAAGCGGTCGTTTTCTGCCACTCGAGTAGATTTGTACTCGAGCGGCAGCTTTCTCAACGCGGACTGGTAGTTTCTCATCGCGAGCGGTCGCGAGCATACGCGACCACTCGCAATGAGAAACCTGACCTCCCCGCGTTGAGAATCTCGCCGGGAGGTTTATTTTCCACGCTCGCAATCGGCAACTTGATGTTGCTGATCGTGAACGAGGAAAAAGACTCGCCGGGATGTTGATTTTGCTCGCTCGCGGCCGCCAACTTGGCGTTGAGGACCGCGAGCAAGCAAAAAATGCCCGCTACGCTACGTGTTTTTGCACTGTGCTACGTGCAATTCGCGTAGCGCGTAGTAGCGCAAACTACGCACGCTCCGCGAGCGTAGCGTAGCGTAGTACTACGCCCAGGGTTAATCATTAACACCTAATGATTTTGGTAAATTATTCTAAAAGCCTGAGACTGCATGACCCATAACTAGAACGGATACTGAGAGTAACAGATTAGTCAGCGTGAGGATGAGATCACCCACAATTGCTGAAAACTTAAATAAGTTATCTTTCACGTTTGCTCTCTGGATATCTGGATTGTCCTCTATTCTCAGAAATAGGGGTTAAAGTGCCAGATCAAAAAGCAAGAGCAACGTTTCAGAATTTTGATCTTTGAACTACACACCATGTTTATAAGACGCGATACCTATTTTGAGCTAAGCATACCTGAAGCTGAAAACTCAAGTCGCGTGAGGTTAAAAAATTGTAACGTGAAATGGTACCTCAATCCATATTTTCTTTAAATTGTACATCATGATGGTGGCACTAGAGACTTGGTATAATGTGTAAGCAAGACAAAGTGGACATTTTCGCATTGTTTTATATACTCAGTACTTTATTCAGTTTTGATTAATTGAATTTTTCTGAAAAGTAATAGGCATGATTTGAAAAATCCGTAATGAGAACCTAGGAAAAGTTGTTAGTAAAGAGCCCCAAGGACAGCTGCATCTTCCTGGCATTGTT
Organism: Calotriton arnoldi; assembly: GCA_963921515.1. Lineage (NCBI taxonomy): Eukaryota > Metazoa > Chordata > Amphibia > Caudata > Salamandridae > Calotriton > Calotriton arnoldi. Next base: position 159,796 of record CAWUFW010002868.1, read on the forward strand.
GATCTCAACCAATCCGTGGCAATGCACCTCCACCAACGACCATCCTGTGCCCTATGGCGCCTGATGAAGAGGCGTCATGCCTCATGGGTCCAGGAGGCAGCAGTGCCCCGGCAGGGGTGTGTACATGGGCATTAAAACATTCCAGAGAGAAATAGGGCCCCCTCTCACGAAGTTAGGATTAGAGCTGTGCTTCCGTAGAGTTGCTGGCACTTTAAACATGCCTATTTCAAAGTGGAATACTCTGCTAAAACAGTTTCCATTGATTCAAGGGTGAAAAAGAATGATTGCGAGTAAAATAAAGTGCCGCAATAATGCCGCTAAATTTCCAATTTTGTGCCGCTAAATTTCCAATTTTGTGCCGCTAAATTTGCAAATCTATGCCGCAATAATCTGGGGGGGTCTGACTTAAAGGGAAATCAGGCTTTCTGATTTGGGTGGACTTCATGACACTGAGGAGACTAATTAGAAATCCCCCTAAAATTGACTAATCCAACCGGGAATACAGGGCACAAATAATTAAATAATAGTTACATGTAAAATTTCTTCTGTTTAAAAAAGTGTTTTCATATTTCGCACGTATGAATCGGGATTTGGAAAGTTGCATAATGTAAGATTCATATTTCCGTCTCCAGAGGAAACAAAAAGCCTCAGATCCATCTATTGAGAAAATTACTGTTCCATTAAACCAGTAGTCCAGACTTCTCTGTGTTACAATAAGCTGACAGGCCCCCCACACCCTCTATAGGGGGTTGATACTCTTAGCTCACCGTCTTTCTACTCAGTCAAAAATGCTTAAATGCGTTTTGTGCTGCTCTCGTGTCAATGGAATTCCATTCAAGGAACTCACAGGGGTGATCTTCTGCCTTCTGGCAGTGCACAGACTATCAACTTCCCAGTTATGCAGAGCTAAATTGCTACTAATGTAAAGGATTCTATACGCTTCCTCTGGCTGAGTAAAAACATCACAAACATATGACATTCTGCAGTTAGATTTTAATCTACATAAAAAGACACAATTTATGGAATGGCGAGGAGGCACCTATTATATACAAAATACTTTATACTCTCAGCAGTAACCCACATTATAAACGGAGAGTGTGATATAACGGCTAGGCTTTCGTTGCTCCACCTACTGATTTGTGGTTTGCCCTTTTCTTTTTGTATTTGTGTTTCTTTGTATTCTGATTTCTGTGCTAGTTCATGTGTTATATTGGTTTATCGGTTAAAACTAGTGTGTTTGACTTCTGGCCATGTGGGCGGCATACTGACAGCTCAAGCGCACGTCTCTCCTATCATCATGCCATAAGCAATACAAAATCATCTACGGCCCAGACTCCTGGCCATGATCGGCACCGAAGGTGGAGGGGCACCTGCTGATTCGATTGCTGCCTGGGGGGCCTGCCAGGGAGGCGCGGCCCAGAGACAAGATGGCAGCCGGGATGACGGCCTATTCTTCTTATTGTACTGGGTTGGCCAGGGATAGACGGTTTTAGGCCCCTAGCACCTCGTCTGGAAGAAGTCACTGCTTTCTGGGGCGCAGTCTCACTGAGGGGTTGCTGGACACACGCAGCATTTGCAGCATGGGAACCGTATGAACCTGCAGTTGAAAATAGTACCTCAGCCCTTGGGGCCCGTTGGTGTGCCAGAGGAATTGCATGACACCCCTGTCTACTGTGGGACCCCTAGGAGCTAGCGGTTACTGCCTTTGTTGATGGTCCCTGTAATCTCTAAGTAGGCAGGCGCAGTGTGAGAAAGTCATTCTTTTTTGCCCTGATCACCCACACTTTGTTGACTGATACTGGTAGTAACTGACTCTGATTTTGCCCTGGGCTCTGCTAACCAGACCCAGGGCTAGTGGTCTGTGTAAAAGGTATATGGTAATTAGGTGCAATTACAATTGGTATGACAACCAATCTGTAAGCCCCTAATATATGGTAGGGCATGTAGGTTTAGAGGCCCAGCAGATTTAATGTACTTCAATGCGCACTGCTGTTTTGCCTGTTGTCATTTTAAAGGCAGCCCTGCTTTGCAGGCTGCTTTTAAAAGTAAATTTGACTTTGGAATTAAAGGTACTCCCCAAGTCTTAAACTACCTTATCTTTACCTTCACGTCACCCCTACGGTCTCCCCTAGGTGCCCCAGGGGTAGTGTGCCTTATAACTATAAGCAGGGACATTATAAAATATGTTTTATATGTCCTGGTGTGGGAAAAACTGCCAATTTCGTTTTTCTGCATTTTGGCATATTGGCTCCATAGGATAACATGAGAATAAATAATAAAGCATAACTATTGATAGAAGTGAGCTAAAACATACTTTAAAGTATGAAAATGATAGTTACAATAAATCCAACAACTTGCCAAGGTTAGATTTATTATAACTATCACAGAAAAGAAGTTACAGAAATGTATTTTCTGATTAACTAAAATCCAGCCTTCCAGCAGCCTCTCCTGATTGGCCAGCCTTTGGAAGGCTGAGCCAAACAGCTCTGATGAGTTGTGAAGTGCCCTGCATAGAGATAAAGGACATCTGGTGGGAGGAGATCTGCAAGCTACACAGCAAAAGGCAGGAAGGGAGCTGGTTAGCCAAACTGGTCTTCAAAGGATGAATGACAGGACAGAACAGGACACAGGCTTACACCCACTTCCTGCACCCCCAGCCAGACAGGAGCCCCAGAAATTGAATTAGCTGAGGGGCTGGGGGGGAGTGTTAGGGAAATGTAGCCAGTAGGCCAGCTTAGCCAGATCCTAACCTCCAGGAGAGAGTTTCTTCATTTTGGATTTTTAAAGGAATCGTGCATTCTGGGACAAGAATATGTCACACTTTGGAGGAAGTTGTCAGACTTCTGGGTGTCACCCTGTAGCCCTTTGGTCAGGGGTACCCCCTCGCTTGTCACCCAGGAACACTGGATAAATATGGGAGAGCTACCCAGCAACTCCGATCCGTGCCTGAGATTACAAGAACAAGAAGTACTCCCCTGCTGGAAATTTGGCCTGCACCAAGAGGATAGCACTCTGAATGAATGTGTCTGCTGCACACCTTAGTAACTACAGCCCTAAGGACTTTGCCTTGCTTAAACAAGAGAAGAGTGGGCTCCCTGAAAGCAAAAGCTTAAAAGAGCTCCACCTGCATTATATCCAGCAAGAAGAAATCAGCTGACCACCTTCAGCTGGACATTAAAGGATTTGGCTAAGTGCATTGTGGGGAGACATAGTCCCCACATCCCAAGGATCAACTCAGAGCTTCTGGAACCTTGGACTGATGTTGTGAACACTTTGGAACACAGAAAGGACCTTTTGGAAGAAGATCCAGAAGTTTGGAGACGATTGGAGAATTTTTGGTAAAAAGCTCCATAAGGTTATGGACCCGTTGACGATAGTGGCATTGTCGAACCGCGACCCGACCTGGGATTCCAGTTTGCCCCACTGAAGCTTTAGCTTTTCATTGTCGATGAGACTTCCAGGAGTTAACCAAGGCATCGCGCTGAGCCAAGCTGCCATCACCGAACTCAAAGCCGGCATGACGAGGAGCCTCACTGACATCAATAGAAAAAACTCCAAAAAAGCAACTAAGTCAGAATGCAAAAATTTGACCAGGCCCTACCGCTAAGTGTATCCGACCCGCACTCCATCGCGGTTGACCTGAAACTTTGACTTTGTCCTGGTCTAGCGTGACCAGATGTCCTAAAGTGGCACTGTTGGCATTCAGGCACTAGAAAGGGTTTATTCTTTCAAAATTAATATCTCTGGTTTCCTACATTATATTTTTGTTGTTTTAGTGTCATTTAAATCATAAAAATATTTCCTATTTTTATAAACTTTTATTGTGTGTTGTGTCTTACTTATTTATTTACATGCTTTACATACCTGTCTCCTAAGTAAAGCCTGCCTGCTCGTAGGCAGCTACCAAGGGTTGAGAAGGGAATAATTTATTGAGACCTTGACTGGACCTAATATTGTGCATGTGGACTTATTACTAGTGGTAGGTATCTACCTACACCTACTAATAAACTTCATTCCAATATTTGGTGCACAGTGGTGGGATACAGTACTTGTGTTTAACCACACCATACAGTAATTAAGTGTATATCTTTAAAATTCAGTAAATTGACTTAAAACAAGAATTGATTTTTGAGTTTCTGAAATTTGGACAAAACTGTTTTTAATTCATTTTTGATTTTTCTAAATTGCTCTACCTCTGTTTGCAAAAGTTTTTTAGTGACCCAAAATTAGGGATACCATGGAGCTTGATCTGGCTAATCTGACTAACCTTGCAACACACTAACCCTGGAAAATTCCACTTTTCAACATGCCACTACACGTAATAAGTAAGGAACTGCCACCGCGATTATGAGCTGCAAAAGGGTGCGCACCCCTGTGTCACCACGTAAGAAATACACGCATCACGATCAGCCGCACGTTTCATAACACGCGAAGCCCAGGCAGCCCCAGCTGGGACTGCTGGGCTCGCACGCGCGCAGTAGAGAAGCACCGATCGATGCACACAACTGACGCGAAGCCCAGGCGGCCCAGGCTTCCTCCGATGGTACACCGGGGAATTCACAGGTGTTCCGCGGGCAGGCGGCAATCAGGGCCTCCTGCTGTATTAGATTTTTCCCTGACGCGAATATCAGGCATCCGATCTCTAACAAGCAGGAGGTTTTTCAGACACCGGAAACCAAATTAAAAAAACCTGCAATCACACGTGCCATCAATTTACTCATCAAGGGAACTACTTAAGGCTAAAATCCAGCGTCCTTCATTCCACAACGGGGAAGAGGAGCGAACAGAACTAGGATCACGGCGAGAGACGCACCTTGATGTAGTAACAGTATGAGTGGTTGTGTGGATGTGCGCTTGTGTGAAACTATCATTCCCATAAGGAAACTCTTAATTCTAAAAATTAATTCTTAAAATTTCCAACAAGTGTGAATTTAATGTTTTCTTCCGGAGTGTGACTACAGGGGTCTCTGCCTTCACCCTCCTCCCATGGAGTGTGTAGGAACCTAAATTAGGGTAAGGCTGTGAGCTGGTCTCACATTTCTGTGCAAAAACAAATTGTGTATGTCTCACGTTTGCAGTGACACGTGTTTCACACAAAAGGCACTATATGTATACTGATGCATGTGGGGCAATTTTCACTGCAGTTTTCACTTTGCTTTGACCGAATTCATCTCAGATTAATCCGTCTCTGACAGCAATCTCACTTTCTTTACATTTACAGGTTTCAGGAAACCCTTTCAGGTAGAGTTTGACACAGGTCAACCTACCAAGTGGTAATTTTGTACCAACTCTTTGGTAAGACAGGAGCCCACAATCCTTCCCTTTTTTTCCGTCCTGATGAATGCTGCCAACACCTTGGGCCATAAGGGCAGAAACATGTCGACGACTTTAATCACTACGGTGATCGCGTACTAATTCCCCTAATCACCATTTTTTTCATTTTAAATATCAAATAATTGCCTGTTAAAATTAATGCATTTTGGCAATTATATTGCTTTTTAATATTCTTTCACTGTCAAGGGCCCCCACTTAGATTTAGAAGTGCCTCCCTGTCTCCAGGGGTAGGCCCGCTCTCTATCAAACCAAGTTTTTAGAGAGCGAGGACTGCCAATGATGAAGCATGACACCTGGTGGTGTGTGAGGACAGTCCTTCACTTTTTGTGATATGCCAGGTACTCTGCTTAGTACCTTTTAAGCCTTGGTCATTTTACACTCAGGGTAGCTTCTTTTGTGTAACCTGACTAACCTCACAGTAGCTGAGCTTAGGGTACAGTGTAGAGCTAGAGGGGTGTCAGCTGCTAACCGAATTAGAAAGTCAGAGATGGTTGGTTCCTTATGGCCTGGGCAGAGTCAGCTCCAGGGGATGAAGGGAGAGGGAAGAGGACCCCTCCAACAACCTCCAAGATGACCGTGATGACACCTCATCCATAATTTCTAGTACTAGGTTCAGACTTCCAGCTAATGGCAGGAGGGGAGGATCCCCACAGAAGACCCAGACAGGACCCTCAGAAGGCAAGAGCTTCAGGCTCAGTTAGCTTCCATAGCTCTGGAAGAGAAGGCGTTGGACCTAGCTAGAGAGAAATGGGAGGAGGCGAAGGCAAGAAAGAATGGCGGCAGCAAAAAAGAGGAAGATGATGAGATGTTTAAGGATGGTGGGTTTGATCCCAGGCTTCCCAAGGGTATAGTGGCCAAGTATGTAGAGGGGGATGACATTGACAACTGGCTGACTGCATTTGAAAGCGCGCTTAAGATAAGAAGGGTCCACTCCAAATACTGGGGTCACCTCCTGTGTGAATTGATCACTGTAGCTGGAAGAGATAGTCTTCCGACCCTAGAGGGGGATGAGGCAGAATCCTACTTCCACATGAGAAAATGTCAGGTCAGGAAATTTGGTCTCACCCTAGAGCAGAAGTGGGTGACGTTCAGGGACACCCAGAAAGTAAATACACAGTCCTGGGTGGACTTTGTAGACATCTCAGTGAAGGCACTAGAGGGATGGATTCAAGGTAACCAGGTGAGTACTTATGAGGGGCTGTACAATTTATTCCTTAAATAGCACATCCTGACTCATTGTGTACAAGAGACGTTATGCCAGTATCTAGTGGACTCTAAGCTGTCTAGTCTCAGGGAAGTGGGGGAGTCAGCTGATAAATGGTTTAGAACCAGGGCTTCCCATCAACACCAGGGGGGTGGTCAGAAGAAATGAGGACAGGTTCCCCCCTCCCCAGGGGAAAGCCCAAGAAAAATATGATAAAAAAGCAGAAGAGTCCTCTAAAGATCCATAAACACCTGCAAAGGGGGGAGGGACCTCGGGCCAATCCACTTTCGAGGGGAGGGGGGGTGCAAAGGCAGGAAAATTCCTTGACCCTATGATGGCAGGGAAGTGTTATGTCTGTTTTCAGCCAGGACACAAGAGAGGAGATGCTGTCTGCACAAAGAAACACGCCACTGGTGGGCAGTTCCAGAGGATTGTCAGTGTAGGTGTAGGGGTGGAAATTGTCCCAGAGATGGGGAAGGGTATCACAGAGGCAATCTTAGTGATACCCTGGCTGCCTTGCCTTCCAGTATGGAGAGGTACAGGCCGTATGACTATGGTCATAGAGAAACTGGTTTCCCCAGGGCAGATCATACCTGGTGTGTATCACCAGGTGACATATGCAGACAGCAGAGCCTATGCCATGGCAATGGTAAGTTTGGAATGGGGAGGTGTGACAGGCCAAAGAAGGTAGTTGTGTCTCCTGCACTCCCAGTAGAGTGTCAACTTGAAAATGATCATGAAGCGTTTGATTGGTGAGGGGCGGAGAGAATGGTCCATGCAAGGATGCTGGATCTCCCTGAGTGGGTATGTGCTATGACCAGGTCACAGACTACCCAGAAGGGAAATGCTGGACACTTAGACCCTGGTACAATGGGCCACACATCCAATGACAAGGGAAAGTGCACAGTGTCTGGTGAGACAGCCCAAAGAACTCCAGAGGTGCAGGAGGAATCTGACCCTGAAGGGGAAGATCTGATATCTGAGGTAGGGTTTCCACCCGTGCACGATCTGTCCAACTTGGCAGAATTTACAGGAGTTGGTGGACCCTCTAGAGAGGAGTTGTGTCAGGGACAGAGAGAGTGTCCCACTCTTGAGAGTCTGAGGCAGACAGCAGAGAAGGATGATGTCAGTGGATTCCACAAAGTCTACTGGGACGAGGAAGTCCTATATACTGAGGCCAGAGACCTCAAGGAAGGAGCACCAGAAGGCTGGTGGTTCCCCAAAAACATAGGGAATTCCTCTTCACCTTGAGCCATGACTTCCTCTTGGAAGGTCATTTGGGTCACAATAAGACTTGGAACCGGTTGGCTAACAATTTCAATTAGCCCCAAGTGTCTGCCAAAGTGAAGGAGTTTTGCAGCTCCTATGCAACCCGTCAGGGCAATGGCAAGACAGGGGACAAGCTAAAGACTCCCTTGATACCACTCCCAGTGTTTGGGACTCCCTTTGAGAGGATGTGGGTGGACATTGTTGGTCCCCTAGACCCACCAACCACATCAGGGAACAGATATGTCTTGGTGGTAGTGAAACATGCCACAAGGTATCTTGAAGCAATACCCCTCAGGACAGTCACTGCTCCTTCAATGGCTGGGCTCTCCTTGGTGTGTTCAGATAGAGGCATGCATTTCATGTCTGGCTATCTGAAGGCCAAGTGAGAAGAATCTGGTGTTACCTACAAGTTTACCCCATATCTTCCCCAGACTGATAGCCTGGTGAAAAGATTCAATAACCGCTTGAAGGACATGATCATGGGTTTGCCTTACAAACTCAGGAGGAGATTAGACTTTGTCCTACCATGTCTACTGTTTGCATACAGGGAGGTGCCACACAAAGGGGTTGGCTTAGCCCCTCTAAATTGTTTGGGCACCCTGTAAGAGGGCCACTGTGTCTGGTGAGAGAGTCTTGGGGAAAGCCTCTCAAAGAAAGCCAAGGACAATGTGCTGGATTATGTACTAGCCCTGAGATCTTGCATGGCAGAGTACATATACAAAGCAAGTAGAAAACTGGAGGCCAGCCAAGAGCTCATTAACCTCTGGTATGAACAAAAGGGAACTATGCCTGATTACACTCCAGGACAATTGGTGTGGGTGTTGGAGCCTGTAGCTCCCAGGGCCATACACAATCCTAGAGAATTAGGGTGAGGTTACCTACTTGGTAGACCTTAACACTCCCAAGAAGCCCCACGAGGTCCTGCATGTCAATAGGTTGAAAACCTACCAAGACAGGACAGACATGGCCATGTTGATGGTTCCAGATGAAAGAGGAGAGGAACAGACTGAACCATTGCCAGATCTTCTCTCCAGCAATGTGCAAGATGGGTCAGTGGAGGGAGTTGTACTCTCTCCTAAATTGACAAACCAGCAGTACAGAGACGGCAAGCAGGTGCTGGAGCAATTTGCTGGTCTGTTCTTTTTTAACCCAGGTATCACTGATTGGTGCATACATGTTGTTGACACTGGTGCGAACCTGTCAAAAATAAAGTACAGGTTGCCTGACCATGTCAGAGCCAGCATCAAGGCTGAGGTAACTAAGATGCTAGAGTTGGGGATAATTGAGCCATCTGATAGTCCATGAGCCAGTCCAGTGGTGCTGGTGCCCAAACCTAATCCTTGAGGGGGGAAGAAGGAGTTAAGGTGTCGTGTGAACTATAGAGGATTGAAAGCAGTCACTAAGACTGATGTTCACCCTATACCTAGAGATGATTAGCTCATTGATAGGTTATGGGCTGCAAACTCCTGAGTACATTTGATTTGACCTCGGGGTACTGGCAGATTGCCCTCAGTGAAGGAGCAAAGGAGAAGTATGCATTTTCCACACCAGAGTGACATTACCAGTTCAAAGTAATGCCCTTTGGCTTAAAGAATGCAGGTTAGTGAACAGGGTTCTGTCTGGGTTGGAGCAGTACAGTGCAGCTTATCTGGATGATATAGCTGTGTACAGTTCTGTTAGACCTGGCATCCTTGGCGTGGGTCTCCCTTCCATTTTTTCGTAATGCCTCCACTGTTGCCGATATGTTTTTGCTGGACTAGATGCTCATGGGCACTTTGCCGCTGCTAATCAGTGCCAAAGTGCAAGTGCTCCCTATCGTTAATTGATGTATGTATTAGTGACTCCATGATTGGATGATTGGTTTACTTGTCAGTCCCTAGTACAGTGCACTCAGTGTGCCCAGGGCTTGTAAATCCAATGCCGCTGGTGGGCTTGCAGCACGGGTTGTGCCACCCACAGAAGCGGCTTGTAAAATGTGTCTCAGGCCTGCCATCGCAGAGCCTGTGTGCAGCCTAGGGCTGCCCTGTCGACTTGGTGAGTGCACCCACTTACCAGTCCCTAAACCTTCCCTTTACTGCATGTTGGTCACCCCTAAGGTAGGCCCAAGGGCAGGGTGCATTGTAGGTAAAAGGTAGGACATGCCCTGGTGTGTGTGGCATGTCCTAATAGTGAATTACAGCCATTTTCGTTTTTCACTATTGCAAGGCTACCTGCTCCCCATAGGCCAGAATGGGCAGACTGACTATTACACCTTATAGTCAGAACTGACCCAGGGAACATGGTAGAAAAACGAATTTAGTATGCCTGAACTCAGGATGATAAAATGCATCTTTTAGTGAAGTTGGTTTTAACATTCTGTGTTTGAAAATACCACTTTTAGAAAGTGGGTATTTTCTTGCCTAACTATCCAAGCCTGCCTCTGCTAGGTTGTGTATTCCTTGTCTGGAGATTGAGTGACAGGGGCTGGGGGTGGCTACAGGAGACAGGGTGAGTCAGCGCAGGGCTGAATAGAAAGATCTGCATCCAGAGTGGAGGGAGGAGTTGCACCTGGGTCTGAATAGGGCTGTGCCTGCCTTCCACAATGCTGGCTCCACCTCCTGCCGGGCGGCTGAGCACTCTGCCCCACATTCTGAAAGGAAAGAAGGAGTCAGAAAAACAAAGTGCTCCAGGACTGACCAGAACTGGTTTTGGACTAGGCAGAGGCCTCTCTGCCTCCAGAGAACAAAGAGAATCAGGGTATAAGAGGGGCACCCAGACCCCAGGAAAATTAGATCACTTTTGGGAACAAGAAGAAACCTTTGCTGAGGAGCGGAACCAAGAAGAAACTGAGGAGAGACTATCCCTAAGCCTGAAGTGCTGCTTGGGGGATTGGCCTGCAGTGGTTTGCCTGACTGCCAAAGAAAGGAGAAAGGAACTTTTGCTTTGCTGTTACTTTCATCAACTTGTGAAGGATCTCCAAGGGCTTGGAAGAGAGCTTGCCCCCTGACCGAAGTCCCAGGACCATTGGACTTCACCCCTTTGTGAATTGCTGCTGGAAACTCTGTTTCAGTGGCTGCAGAGGTAGGGAGCTGTGACCGACTCTCACGACCTACTCGGTGTCCTGTAAGCCCCGCATCGAAGCACCGTCTCGCCCTGCAACGCACGGCCCTGGTCTCACCGACTCCGTCAACGAGCCGCTGCCTGCACCGCATCGAGGGACAACGCGTCCTGCAACGCTTCGCCGAATCGAACTGGTCCGACCGACACGGTCACTGCTGCTGAGTTCGAGTCCTGTGACCGCACCGGAGTTGGGCACCGCTCGCACGCTTTGCGCGCACGCACCGCCCGACTCGCACCGCTGTCCGGACTGATCGACGCCAGCTCCTGAATCCGGCTCCGTCGCCGCACCGCAACCTGCCAGCACCGCATCGAAGCACAGTCTCGCCCTGCAACGCACGGCCCTGGTCTCACCGACTCCGTCTCGACGAGCGTCAACGAGCCGCTGCCGGCACCGCATCGAGGGACAACGCGTCCTGCAACGCTTCCATTTTTGCATCGCGACCGCGACGAACCGCCATCCGGCTCGCACGCCCGTGCCTGCCGCTTCAAGTAAAGGTACTGTGACCGAGTCTGTCTACGCTGTGTTGGCCCGTCTCGACGCGGTCAGCTGGATTTATTAGACTCTGTTTGTTCTCGACATCGCCGTAGCCGGAGGAGGCTACCGACTCGCACAGAACCTTGAATTAAGCCTTTTGACCAGAACTAAGCATTCTTAACAGTATTGTGGATTATTTTTGTCGTTTATGGTCTTGTGATAAATCTATATAAAGTATACCTATTTTTATAAATATATAACCTGTGTGGTGTCCATTTGTAGTGTTGTCACCTGATTACTGTATGTGTTCACAAATGCTTTACACACTGCCTCTGAACTAAGCCTGTCTGCTCGTGCCAAGCTACCAAGAGGGTGAGCAGGGGTTATTACGGGAGTGTACCTACTTTCCCTGACTAGACTCAAGGGTCCCTATTTGGACAAAGGTACATACCTCTGCCAACTAGAGACCCCCAAATCTAACAAGTTCCATTTGGGAGGAGAACCTGGACTACCTGAAGGGAGTGCTTCAGGCCCTGCAGCAGGCAGGCTTGACTATCAAGGCCAGTAAGTGCCAGATCGGCAGAGTTCAGTGGTGTACCTGGGCCACCTTGTAGGTGGAGCCCATGTGCATCCTCTCTAGCCCAAAATTCAAACCATTTTGGATTGGGTAGCTCCTACAACACAGAAACAGGTCAGGGCATTCCTTGGTCTGACTGTGTACTATAGAAGATTTGTTCAGAACTATGGGACCATTGTGACTCCCCTGACAGAACTCAAGTCTAAAAAGCAGATCAAGAAAGTAATTTGGACACCAGAGTGTCAGAAGGTGTTTGACACTCTGAAAGAGGCTAAATGTTCAGTACCAGCACTACTGGCCCCTGACTACACAAAGGAATTTGTGGTTTAGACAGATGCTTCAGAACAAGGGATTGGGGCAGTTAGCCAAGTAAATAAAGAGGGCCTAGATCAGTCAGTTGCCTTCATTAGCAAGCAATTTCTCCCTAGAGAACAAAGATGGAGTGCCATTGAGAGGGAAGCCTTTGCTGTGCTCTGGTCCCTGAAGAAGTTTTGGCCATACCTGTTTGGTAGTCACTTCCGTGTTCAAACTGACCATAGACCTCTCAGATGGCTCATGCAGATGATGGGAGAGGATTCTAAACTGTTGAGGTGGTGCATTTACCTACAGGAGATATGGACTTCACAGTGGAACACAGAGCTGGGACTGCCCATGCCAATGCAGATGAACTTTCCAGGTTTTTCCACATAGCTGATGAGGACTACCAGGGTGTAGGTTAGTTACCCACCACCTTTCGTCTAGGGGGGGGGGGGAGTTGTGTGAGAAAGTCATCCTTTTTGCCCTGATCACCCTAATTTTTTGATTGATACTGGTGGTAACTGACTCTAATTGTGCCTTGGGCTCTGCTAACCAGACCCAGGGTCAGTGCTCTGTGCAAAAGGTGTATGGTAATTTAATTACATTTGGTATGACAACCTACCTGTAAGCCCCTACTATATGGTAGGGCATGTAGGATTAGAGGCCCAGCAGATTTAATGCACTTAAGTGTGCACTGCAGTGTTGACTGCTGTCATTTTAAAGGCAGTCTTGCTTTGCAGGGTGCTTTTAAAAGTAAACTATATATATGCAAAATTAATTTGGAATTAAAGGTACTCCTAAGGTTTTTAGCTACCTTATGCTTACATATAAGTCACCCCTAAGGTTTCCCCTAGGTGCCCCAGGGGTAGGGTGCCTTGTACCTATACGCAGGGAGATTATAAAATATGTTTTGTATGTCCTGGTGAGGGGAAAAACTGCAAAATTCATTTTTCCCCATTGTAGCACATTGGCTCCATAGGGTAACATGGCAATACTTTAATAAAGTATTACTACTGGCAGAAGTGAGCTAAAACAACATACTTCAGAGTATGAAAATGATAGTTAGAATAACTCCAACAACTTGCCAAAGTTAGATTTATTATAGCTATCACAGAAAATAAATTATAGAACTTTTTCTGATGAACTAAAATCCAGCCTTCTAGCAGCCTCTCCTGATTGGCCAGCCTTTCACAGGCTGAGCCAAACTGCTCTGATGAGGTGTGAAGTGGCCTTCATAGAGATAAATGACACCTGGTGGGAGGAGATCTGCAAGCTGCATAGCAAACGACAGGAAGGGGGCTGGGTATCCAAACTGGTCTTCAAAGAGGGAATGGCAGTTAGGACAGGACACAGGCTCACCCCACTTCCTGCACCCCCAGCCAAACAGGAGCCCAAGTATGTGAATTAGGAGAGGGGCTACAAGGGGAGTGTTAGGGAAACGCACCCACACCAGTAGATTGGCTTAGCCAGATCCTAACCTCCAGGAGAGAGTTTCTCCATTTTGGATTTCTAAAGGAATAGTGGTTTCTGGGTCAAGAATATGCCACACTGTTTAGGAAGCTGTCACACTTCTGGGTGCCCCCCTGTATCTCATTGGTCACCCAGGAACACTGGATAAATATGGGGGAGCTGTCCAGCAACTAGTATCCCTGGCTTTAGACTATAAAAAGGGCTGGCCTGCTGGAACCCTTGCCTGTACCAAGAGGATTGCACTCTGAATGAATGCATCTGCTGCATACTTTGGCAACTATATCCCTAAGGACTTTGCCTTGCTTTAAAAAGAGACGGAGTGCACTCCCTGAAAGCAAAAGCTTAAAAGAGCTCCACCTGCATTATATCCAGCAAGAAGAAATCAGCTGACCATCTTCAGCTGGACATTAAACAATTTGGCTAGGGGCATTGTAGGAGGTGTAGTCCCAAAATCCCAAGGAGCAACTCAGAGCTTCTGGAGCCTTAGATGGGTGTTGTAAACACTTAGGAACCCCCAAAGGACCTTCTGGAAGAAGATCCAGAAGTTTGAAAAGAATGGCAAATTTTTAGTAAAAAGCTCTATAAGGTGACCGACCCATCGATGAGAGTCAAGCCGGGGACATCGAACCACGACCAGAGCCTGAGATTCAGGTTTCCCCCACTGAACCTCTTGAGCTTTTCATCATCGATGACACTTTCAGGAGTTGACCGAGGCATTGAACTGAGCCAAGAAGCCGTCGTCGACTCAAAAACCGAACCTGACGAAGAGCCTCACTCAACATCGAGAGAAAAGGCTCCAAAAAGGTGACGAAGAGCCTGATTATCATTGTGGCGGATGGGTTACTCCGTCACAACGGTGATGGATATCCCGTCCGTCGAAATATAAATTCCATAGGATATAATGGGATTTATATTTTGGCAGATGGGATATCAGTAATCGGTGTGATGGAGTAACTCATTCGCCAAGATCATAATCAGGCCCTTAGTCAAAAGGTAAAATCTAGACCGGGCCCTACCGTTAAGTGTATGTGCCTCATGCTCCACTGCGGGTGGTCTGAAACTTTGACTTTGTCCCGGTCAAGCACGACCCAATGTCCCGAAGTGGCGCTTTTGACTTTTAGGCACTAGAACGTGTTTATTCTTTAAATGTTCATATCTCTGGTTCCCTACATTGGATTTTTGTTGTTTTGGGATGATTTTAATCATAAAAATGTTTCCTATTTTTACGAACTGATGTTGGATTTTTATTGTGTGTTGTGTCTTACTTATGTAATGTATTGGTGTTTTTAAATGCTTTACACACCTGTCTCCTCAGTTAAGACTGCCTGCTCATAGCCAGCTATCAAGGGTTGAGCAAGGGAATAATTTGAGACCTTGACTGGACCTTATATTGTGATTGTGGCCTTATTACTGGTGGTAGGTATGTACCTACAACTACTAATAAACTACATTCCAACACGAGGACAATAGAGGCCATAACTATTCTATGGTGCCCTCTTGGGTGCCACCTGGGTGGTGCCACTGAACATATGGCACCATAGATTCAATATAGAAGGACGGCACCATTGAGAAGCTGTGCATTGGGACTTTCTCCTACTACAGCATTAGAGTCTACATGACTCTCATGCCAATGACCCACCAGGGGGCTTCCTACACAGGAGGTCACCGAAATTATAACGATGATGACCCCCTCAGCAGGCAATCTGGCATCAACTTCTGAAATCTTTGAAGTACTGGACATTTGCGCCACATGCCTAAGACAGAAAATTTCAGTAAAAAAAAAAAGAAATGTGTGCAGTTTCTAGGAACCATGAATATGTCCAAAACAGGGGCAGAAAAGTAAGGGTAGATGGTAAACTCCGCTCGCAGAGTTTGTGGAGTTTTTGCATCTCCGTGCTCTGGCAGAGTTCAGCAAAAAACTCTGCCTACCCCGTGGAGCGGAGTTAGGCGCGGTCGCCCTCAGTCATGACATGCAAAGATACGTTAGTGACACCCACTTGTGTTATTGTGTGGGCTGGTGTAGTTTTGGCTTTCTTGTTTCTGAGACTTGCGCATATGAGCCTCTTTTGAAGGGCTGTCTGCTTCTTTTTTTTTGTACGTGTCACTGAGTGCAGCCTGCGGGTGAGAGTGAGACTGCTCCAGGACACATCCTCTCATATAAAGTGCCTCTGAGAGCGAAAACCGCTATATAAGTGCTATAAATATGCGTTTGGCACACAGTGTAGAAGCCAAGGTGATCATGAACAAAATAATTGTTCGCATGCATCCGATACTTTGATCTTTATTGAAAAAGCGAATAACTGTATGAGGGGCTTCCTGCGCACACGGTAAGGCCGGGGGGATGTATGTGTGTAGGGGGGCGTGCACTGCATACTGCAGAAGGGGCTGCCCTGTGTGCGTGACTAGTAATGTTTTCCACAAAATGAACAACCATCACATCAACCAGCTGCTTCCACAGCGCCAGAACACATAGATCAATTGTCTGATCGTTTTCGGGCCCTGGATAAAGTGTGACCACCAAGGGCTGCAGCTTAGGCCTCATACTTGTCATGTATCTCCTGAAATGTAATTAAGGTGCCTAGTAAGTAACACGCACATGCATTCTCATAAACAATACTATTTAACCGCTTGACCGCGTTCCCTTGAGTGGGCGTGTCTGGGACGGCCCCCGGCCGTCCTCCGCACACGCCCACCGTGACATCGGACGGCCGGGGGCCGTCCGACGCATGGAAAGGGTTAAGAATGCTCATTACTGAAGGTGTTGCAAATCCCTGTAGCATTTTGGTGCACGTGCTTTCTAAACAAGCGTGCTAACGAGTGGAGAGGAGACCATATTCTGGCGGAGGTAGTGTTTAGTTAGTTAAGTAAAACAATGTGCGTCGCCGCATATTAGACCTGGCAGATCATCTGTGCACCCTCATTTTGCTCATCTGCTAGGCAATTTTGATAACCCGAAGATGCTGCTATTTTTCAGCCTTCACAAGAATGCCCTTCTGGATGTCCAAGTTTTTAAAGAGAGGGCGTGTGCATGTTAGTTTGTTAGTAATGTGGAAGGAATGATGTCAGTACGTAGCCACATAAGGAATAAAGGTTGGTGTTACCCTAATCACAAACAATGTGCATGTGTGGATGGAGTCTCTGCTATCTCTTAACATGTGTGTGTGGATGTTAGGTGAAGTGTGTCTCAGTAACCACAGGAGGAGGTTTGGGGAGGTCTCCGTTTATACCGTGTGTGGTGCGGAACTCCGCGGAATTTCACTGAGGATTTCGGTAACTGCTGAATTCCGTGGAGTGAAACTCTGTGGACTCCGCCCAGCCCTACAGAAAAGTGCTTCTGTTCCAGGACTTGTTTGCCACCACGCTGTAGCAACGGAAAGAATTTAAACCCTAGAACCGCAAATTACAGCATCAGCAGAACAAAAATAGATGTGCCTTTTTGGTGGGCCTTTGTTTCCATTGGTGAGGGATGGACAGAAAGAGCTCCTGGGTTTCGAAATTTAAATTGGAGAGCAGGAGCACCATGAAAACACGTACCAAGGAGATGTCCACAGGTGGGGTGAGCACCCAAGCCTCAGAGGGAAAAATCAGCAAAGAGAAAACTGGGCAGGCACTCACATGACAAACACTGAGATCTGCCAAGCATCTGTAGGATGACATCGTATATGTGTGTGGTTGGGTAGCCTATGTTAAATTCTGTGCCTGGTTGCATTTATATTGGATGCAGAGGTGTTTTCTTATACACATCATTTACTTTACGCAAAACACTTTGTTCTTGGCCCCATACTATGGGGAGGTAAAGGGAACAAGGCAGCACTCACAATGTGACTTTGAATAGCAGTCCTAGAGGTACTCATTCAAGCTATTATCGTTAAATGTCAAAGCGTTGAACACCCCCAACAACCTGCAGAAGCAATATGTTATCCATCTAGACCTCAATTTAGTTTTTCTTCAAGAAATGTACCTCTTGGCATCTAACCAATGTAGATAGCCTCTCAGGAAAAATCCCACACAAGTTTAGGTCTCAGTCCCTACTAAAAAAGCTGATGTGGCAATACTGTGAAAGTCTTAAATAACAAAAAAATGGATGGGAGAGATGCTGGAATTAATCTCAGCAACTGGTAATTACTCAGGCCGCATCCCAGTCCATCCTTTTCCTGTCACAATGCCACCTCAGAATAGACCCAGCTATATGCACAACTTCCTTACCTCTGCTCCAGTAAGAACGGTCCAGCCCTAACTGCCAAGCCAGGTACTCTCCGAACCGGAAACAAGCAAACCAAGACCAGTTTTGCCCTAATTGGAGCTCTTCCTGCAGCTTGGCTCCAGTGGCAAACTGAGCACGGGATTCACATCTGGGCATACCTCTTGCAGTTAAGGCATCACACTGAAGTAAACAAAAATGTAATGGGAAGGATGCTTGAATTATTTGTATTTGTATGGGATTTATAAAGCACTGGAATCGCCCCCGAAGGGGTATCTCCGCGCTGCAGAAAAGGCGTATGACAGTTCAGAGTAGTCAGTAGTGGAAAAGTTCGGTCTTAAGGAGTTTCCTAAAGAGGAGAAGGTTGGAGCCTCAGCCACTGGAAATTTCTCGGTCGCGCTCCAGTCTACTGTTTTTATAATGTTGGGTCCAGACTGTGGTGGCATGGTGTACAAAATCACAATGAACTGGGATGCTCATACGTGGGTACTGTGCTCCATGTGCCACTGGAACCAAACTACACCTGACTTAAGAGCCCAGATCATGGTGAAACCAGTCTTGGGTTGCTTGTGCACTGATTCAGAAAGGAATTCTGCGGAGTCACAGAACTATGCTTTGGATTATGGGATCCTAGTAGGCAGGGACTGAGTCATCCTACCACCTGAGTACCCATGAGACTGAGACCGACTAGCTATATTGTCTCACTTGCCCTTCTACTTACTAATAGAGGAACAAGTGATTAGACACCCCAGAACACTACACTGCCGACCCTCTCAGGAATCGCAGTTGCAGAACACACCCTGTTGCTCTCACACTCGTACTAGTCCACAATGAGTTCTGACAGAGACACGAGGAAAGTTTAAAATGTTTATTTTAAATATTGTGCTCCAGTATACGTGCCACAACAAGTAGGAAAATGCCTAACACAAATACGGTTAGCATAGCAAGTAGTCCGTAAATCAAAAAAGGACCTGTCATTATATATGACAGTGTAGCCTAACCTCCCTCCCCTTTTATAGAAGCAAAATGATTTTATATCAGAAGATCTCTAGGTGTCAGCAGCAGACTTCGTACCTCAGTATACACAGACAGTCGCGGCGGCTGCAGGTAAGAGTGGTGGGGCCGGCTGGGGGGGATTTTGAGAGACGGCCACGAGGGAAAATTAATTATTTATTTAATTTTCCCTCGTGGTAGTCTCTTGAAATCCCCCCAGCCAGCCCCACCGCCCCTCCACTCTTACCTGCAGCGGCCGCGGCTGTACACAGATGAAAACTATACATCTCAGGTACTGTCACAATCTTTTACCTGGAAAGGTCCCTCTCCAAATGTGTGTTACCTATCTGTACATACCTATATGACAAAAGTACATGTTCCCACACAACAGCTGCACTTGCATGTTTTGTTTAGGTGCTAGGGCCTGATCAGAACAGAATAACAAGGGGCATTGTTGTTCGACCTTGTCTACATGTTCAGACTAAATCCGAGGAAAGAACAGAGTGCAAAAACAACAGCGTGTTCTGTCTGAAAGTACATTGTGGCACAAAGCTAAATATATCTGTAAGGGAACATGTGCAAAGCAGAGGACAATCTACAATGTGCTCATGCTAACATAGAGAAAACGACAATGGGCCTGCACGGGACTTATGACATGACCTGGCAGTTTGGGCTGCACTATTCCAATTGGAGCAGGGTCAGAAGTGATTTGCATATGTCTGGATCCAAACTGAGGTTGCTGGTGTGCAAAATAATGGACTTGGACAGGGATCCGGCACAAGTGATTACCAGTGGCTGATATTAACTCAAACATTCCACCCATCACTTTTTTGTATACTGTTGTGCAAAACCCTAGTGGGACGTTTAAGCCCAGACGTAGGTCCTGTGCTCACTGTGACCCCAGAACCAACCTACATGTGACTACAGAGCCCCAATCAGAGCAAAACCACTCTTGGGTCACTTGTGTTAGGAACTGAACTGGACTGTTTCAATTGGAGCATGGTCAAGGCTGATTTGCATTTGGCTGTGTCCAAATTGAGGCTGCTCTTATTCAGGTGATTCTGATCAGTTTAGGTTTCCTAAAGAACCACTGCATACAGAATTGGGGAGTGCCTTCTACTAGCTAGGATTCAGTGATGAAAAATATGTCTGGTATCAGATCAGACCGGTCAGCCTTAGGGGGATCTTCCCTCAAACGTTTTGCCTTACCCCTCCGTATTTTCCTGATCTCATTTTTGTTGGCCATAGGACTCTGTGCACTTCACCAATGTTAGCAAGTGCTAAAGTGCATGCGCTCACGCCCTAAAATCATGGTAACAAGTAGGACCTGTACTTTTAAGTATTACATGTCTTGCTAGTGAAAAGCTCTCCAATTCATTTTTCATCACTGCAAGGCCTGCCTCTTCAAAAGGATAACATTGGAGTTACCTTATTACATGTAATAAGCTATAACTTCCAATTGAGAGCACATAAGAGTTCATGTTTGGTATCTTTGGAATTGTAATGAAAAATCCTCTTTGATGGTAAAGTTTGATTTTGAATAACAATTTTGAAAATGCCACTCTTAGAAGTAGACATTTTCCTGTCTTAGCCATTTAGAGCCTGAAGCCAGATACTGGGTCACATGACTGGGTGTAGTTGGCAGTTGGGCTTTGTGTACTTGTCCCAAACAGCCACACACAATAGAGAGCTTAGGTGTGCCTGAATGGTCGATCGCTGACAGAATGAGGAGGAGGAGGAGCTAGGCACAGCCACACTTACACCTGAATAGGCTGTCCCCTGACCTCACATAATCCGAGGCTGCTCATACTGTTGAGGAGTGTGTGGTGTTGTCGCTGGGGTCATCGATGTTGAAATGTAGGTCAACGAGGAAGATGTAGTCCTTGGAGTCTAAGGCTAGGGGCGCTATAAAGTCTGCGAGGGTGTTGCAGAAGCTGGAGCGTGGACCTGGGAGTTGGTATGTGAGGGTGCCTCTGATGGTTGTCTTGTCATCCATGTGGAGCTTGAAGTTGAGATGTTCCATGGAGGTGGTGGTGGTAAACTGTATGGTCTCTTTGTGGATGATGGCCGTTCCTCCTCCCGGTTTGTTGGTGTGGTCCTGGTGAGTGATTTTATATCCGTTTGGGATCGCTGTGGCAATGTCTGGGGCAGATGTGGGGTTGAGCCAGGTCTCAGTGTGGAAGACGATGTCAGGGTGGCAATAAGGTCCCATATTTCGGTAGAATGTTTGCATAGTGAACGTGTGTTGAGAAAGGTGCATGCAAGGTGGTGTTTTCCAAGGAGATTATTGTGCAGACGAAAGCTTCAGAGGATGTCATAGGGGCTGTCTTAGCACAGTTAAATGAGGAGGGCCTAAACTAACTGGTAGTCTTCATTAGTAGGAAAAGAGATGGCGTGCTATTAAAAGGGAGGACTTTGCTGTTGTCTGGGCACTGAAGAAGCTGAGACCATACCTGTTTGGGACTCACTTCCAGCTTCAGACACACCACAGCCCCCTTAGATGGCTCATGCAAATGAGGGGTGAAAATCCTAAATTGTTGAGGTGGTCTATCTCCCTACAGGGAATGGACTTTACGGTGGAATACCACCCTGGGTCAGACCACGCCAATGCGGATGGTCTATCCAGGTTCTTCCTTCTGCCTTAGTGTTGAGAACTCCCAAGAGGTTGGGTAGTTCTCCCCACCTTCATCTGGGGGGGACATATGTTAGACCTATCTGCCTTAGGGTGGTTTTCCCACAATTTCTTTGCCTTACTCCTACATATTTTTCTCATCTTGTTTTGTTGGTATTAGGATTCTGTGCACTTTACCACCAATAACCAGTGCTAAAGTGTTTGTGCTCAGTCTCTAAATCCATGGTAACATTGGCCTATACCCAATTGGCAAATTTAATTTCGCCTGTAAGTCTCTAGTAAAGTGGTACTACATGTACCTGGGGCCTGTAAATTAAATACTACTAGTGAGTCTGCAGCGCTTATTGTGCCACGCACTTAAGTAGCCTCATGAACCTGTCTCAAGCGTGCCATTGTAACCTTAATGTGCAGTTTTAAACTGCCACTTCAACCTCGCAAAAATAAACCTCTTTCCAGGCCTAAAACTTTATTTTTAAGATATATAAGTCAACCCTAGGGTAGGCCCTAGACAGCCCAGTGGGCAGTTTGCAGTGTAATCAAAAAGTAGGATCTGTACTTTTTAAGTTTTAAATGTCCTGCTAGTGAAAAAATCTTCAATTTATTTGTCACTGCTGCAAGTCCTGCCTCTTCCATAGGATAACATTGGAGTTACTTTATTACATTTAATAAGCTATAACTTCCAATTGGGAGCAGGTAGGTTTATGTTTGGGGTCTTTAGAATTGTAATGAAAAATCTTCTTTAATGGTAAATTTGAATTTCAATTCTGAAAATGCTACTTTTAGAAAGTAATGGAGACAAGAATAATGTCCAGGAGTAATCAAAAATGGATATGTAGTACACTTTTAATCAAACATATATATATATATGTGTGGAAGATTAACCCCACTGGGTTTATCCTTAACGGGTGTTAAAAACATGAAAACAAACAGGCATGAGACATTAAATGACCATCAGTTGTATCCACAATGGGGGTCACCTATATACATCAAGGAGAACACTACTGCACCCAGACGTCATATACACATATTCAAAGGGTCAGGATGTATAAGGTCGACAATGTTTCCAATCCATGATTAATGCAGGATCATCATCAGGACTTCAAAATACATGCCTGATTACATTTATTGGTGTGCAAAGAATACATGTCATCTTATGTATAATTAACAACACCTGTGTAGGAAATTGGGATGATGAAAAGGGGGTAAATAGAAAAAGCAGAAATTAGACATATGTACCACTTTGAGCAAGAGAATGCAGTTGTACCAAGGTAAAACGTCATGTATGTGATAAACATGCCTATAATGGAGTAATTGCCCTATAGGCAGTGAAAAAGCCAATTAACCGCACCAAAACTGGACAAGGTGAAGAATAGACCAGGTCCTAGGTATACCGAAATAGGTATTCTATCATGCACAGTGCATAGAACGACTGATAATACCATGCGATAAGAAAATTATATATCCACGTACCTATCATAGCGTCAGAAGGATGAGATGACAGGGTTTAATACATGTGGTCAAACAGAGGTAGTAATTCTGAATCCAAAATAGAAAAGCCAAGTTACTCACCGTAACAATCGGACAATTTACAAGTAAGCCAGTAGTGAGCATTAAAACGTACCAAGGTAGTATTTACATAGGCAAATATAAGTGGGATTCACAATACAGAGAAGTATGTAGCTTTCACGAGGAAAGGTCCCACGGAGAGCAATCCTCAATCCCAGAATTGGGAAATCTACAGGAGGAGGCACAAGGGTTAGAAAGGGGGGAAAAACTATGTCCTCACTAACCCGGGGAACGAGTAACACTTACCGGCAAGTATCAATGCCGTGATGTGATGATGGGAGCCTCCAACCGCAACAGTGAGTCGATTGGAGGATTGAGAGAGACTGGCTTTTATGTATGAGAATAGAGGAGGGACTAAGTCGGCAGCAGTGTCGGCCATTTTGGAATACTGATTATGACTGCCAGAGCATTGTTTTCTATTCATTGACTGTAGGGACCTTTGTTCCTGAAAACACTTACTACCCTTGGTCCCTATCGATTCTTTGGTTCCCTTGTACTTATTACTATATATGCGCAATCGCTTGATTGCAAGGGTTTCTTCTAATTCTTCCTACTAACTCTTCAGTAGGTTTCAACCCCCCCTCCATTTTGTTTAATTTTCACACATATTGATCCTTCCACTTGAGCATGTCCAATCACAGTCCCCTATATATGGATGATTACATTAAGAAAGTATTGAAAGGACATTCCCGTTTTACTGACTCAGCAGAATAAGCTCAACCAGCAAGCAGTAGCCGCACAGATCAACTTGAAAAGTGTAGGAAAAAATACACAAAATTACAGATCATGATTCGGATGCTGACCGAATACTTAAAGGCAGATACCATACCTAGAGGACTTCAGGTTAGGAACATTCCTGGGGTGTTCACTGACAATAAGAAATACAAAAAGAGGTTCAGCTAAATCGGAACCACATGCACCAGGCACTCGATGGTGCTTGGTATAGATACAGCTATTGTAACAGATTTCAGAATGCAGTTTAATAACTGATGCCAAAAGCTTACTGGAAAAGATTGGGAAAACAATATCTGAGTTCACACATATACGACAAGACAAAAGTCTAATAAAGGGAAGAAAGATATACAATATTATTCAGTGGAAGAAGCTTATTCTTCTACTAATAGCAATAATCCTGACTCTACTAATAATAAAGAACAAACTATCTCTTATTTTTAACCTCTCGACCTACATACTGTCATCTACAGAAGCATATTTGCTCAGCAGAGGTTTGTCATTTTGTTCCTACGGCAAGACATAACTTCTTAGAAGTACAAACTGGCATGCTCAGATGTTTCCAGAAAACTAGACTGCATGCTTTCTTTCAAGATAATACTTACAACCATTACAATGCACATACGAACTTTCGCCCCCTTCTACATTTTTACCACCTCACTCATCTATACCAACTCAGGTCCACACTTTCTAGAAATTGGTACTGAAAGACATTTGTAATTTGGAACAACAAAAACTGTTTGTCCCATATAACATACCTCTAGTTGAGAAGAAAGCACTCAATGAACTAAAATGTAATGACCAGATACTTGTCAAACCCACTGACAAGGGTGGTGTTATTGTTTTAAAAAACTCTAATGTTTATAAAAATGAAATTATGAGACAACTATCCAATCAGGAACATTACATCAGACTAACAGGGGACCCCACAAAGGAACTACAGGCCATAATTTCGGTCAGCACCAAGAAAGGTCTGGAAGCAGGATACATCTCTAAAAATGAAGATGCTGTCCTGAACACCAAGAACCCATGTACACCGGTAATTTATACTTTACCAAAGAAACCCAAAAACCAGACCTCTCCCCTAGGTAGACTCATTGTGTCTGGGTGTGGATCTATATTTGAACCAATTGGCCGATATGTCAACTTTTTTATTAGAGTTATATATTGGCCAAACCACTCAGAAAATATGGATAAGGATTTGCCAACACCGCAGCTGCAGTAGGGGTAAAGTGACCACCGCACTATTGGTTGAACATTTCAACACAGCAGGACACAGTGAAAATTACATCAGGTGGCAAGTGATTGAAGTTGTGAAATTACCTGAACGAGGAGGTGACATCACCACAAATCTGAACAAAATTGAACTTAAATGG
This sequence comes from Calotriton arnoldi, assembly GCA_963921515.1. Lineage (NCBI taxonomy): Eukaryota > Metazoa > Chordata > Amphibia > Caudata > Salamandridae > Calotriton > Calotriton arnoldi. The sequence goes on from CAWUFW010002868.1 coordinate 185,021, forward strand.
ATCCTTAAAAGGACAGCTTCAACAAAGGATTGAACAGAATGGAGGACTGGTTAGCCTTGATTTAGGATTTATACTGTGAACCACCTTTGTATGGTAGATATGAGCAGCTTGCCAGAACTAATAATTGCAAATTATTCCTTGCCGTATAATTTTTCTTTACATTGAGAGGATATATGTTTTCTAATAATTTGCCATGCCTTGGCTTCTGTAGTGGTTTTATTCACCTTACCTACAATTGTTTTTTTTTTTAAATATTGCTCGACCATCCTATATGAACTAAGAGGATAACTTGACTACATGTTTTCCTCTGGAAATGACATAACTCTATGCCTAATTTCCTCCATATTTTCTTTCCTTGTCACTTGCATGTCGTATAGTCACATCATATTATGACCCCTCCACTGCTTAATATGGCTGACACCATCAACATTACCGATCTAGTCCTTCCTCTATTCTCGCAGTCATAATCAGTATTCCAAAATGGCCGACACCGCTGCCGACTTAGTTCCTCCTCTATTCTCACACATATAAGCCAATTTCACTCACTCCTCCAATTGACTCACTGTTGCGGTCGGAGGCTCCTGCCATCGCATCATGGCATTGATACTTGCTGGTAAGTGTTACCCGCTGTTCCCCGGGTTAGTGAGGGCATTGTTTCCCCCCCCCCTTTCTAAGCCTTGTGCCTCCTCCTGTAGATTTCTCGACCCTTGGATTGAGGATTGCTCTCTGTGGGATCTTTCCCCGTGAAGGCTACATTCTTCTCCACATTGTGGATTGCGCTTATATTTGCCTATGTAAATACTACCTTGGTACGTTTTAATGCTTACTACCGGCTTACTTGTAAATTGTCCGATTGTTACCTGAGGAACTTGGCTTTTCTATTTTAGATTCAGAACTATTACCTCTGTTTGGCCACGTGTATTAAACTCCGTCATGTTGTCCTTCTGATGCTATGATAGGTACGTGGATATATAATTTTCTTATAGTATGGTATTATCAGTCACTCTATGCACGGTGCATGATAGAATACGGTATACCTAGGACGCGGTCTATTCTCCTTCTCGTCCGGTTTTGGTGCAGTCATTTGGCTTTTTCACTGCCAATAGGGCAATTACTCCATTATAGGCATGTTTATCACATACATTATGCTTTACCTTGGTACAAGTGCATTCTCTTGCTCAAAGTGGTACATATGTCTGATTTCTGAATTTTCTATTGTCCCCCTTTTCTTCTTCCCAATTTCCTCCACAGGTGTTGTTAATTGTACTTAAGATGACATGCATTCTTTGTACACCAATAAATGTAATCAGACATGTATTTTGAAGTCCTGATGATGATCCTGCATTAATCACTGATCGAAACGTTGTCGACCTTAAAGACTTTGACCCTTTAAAAATGTGGAAATGGATTCTGGGTGCAGTAGTGTTCTCCTTGATGTAAATAAGTGACCCCCATTGCGGATACAACTGATGGTTATTTAATGTCTCATGCCTGTTTGTTTTCATGTTTTTTTATATGTATATGTTTGATTAAAAGTGTACTACATATCCATTTTTGATTACTCCTGGACATTATTCTTGTCTCCAGAGCATTGTTTTCTATTCATTGACTGTAGAGGCCTTTGTTCCTGAAAATACTTACTACCCTTTGTCCCTATTGATTCTTGGGTTCCCTTGTACTTATTAACTACCTTTAGAAAGTTGCTATTTTCCTGCCTTAGCCGTTTAGAGCCTGCAGACTTCTCCTGAGTCACATGACATGGTGTAGTTAGCAGGATGAGGGGCGGACCTCGGCACAGCCCCATTTACACCTGAATAGGGTGTGTCCTGCCTTCACACAAAGGATTGCATACTCCCTCTGGTTAGTCTGGAGACAGGGCAGGGGAGACAGGAAACCTGAGCATTCAAAGGGAATTCTCTAGAAGCTTTTCCCACTTCTAAAAAAGCAACAGATATAAATATTGGACCTCAGACACAAACACTTGAGTACACTTCTGGACCTGTGGAAGAGTGCCAGGAACAAGGACTGCTGTGCTGCTGGAAGGACTGCCACTCTGCTGGACTACTGCCCTGTTGGACTGCTGCCCTGCTGCCTCGGTGAGAAGGACTGGAACTTCAACTTGTACCTAGGGCCAGCAAAGTGACTTCAAGGGCTAGTCTCTTGTAACCTGGACTCTTCTACCTGCGAGTCCTTCCCTGCCAAGTGGTGCCCTCCCAGTCCTGGACCCTTGGAAGTGGGCCTGAAGGTGCTCTGCCAGCCCATCTGTGGGCCTGCAGAACTGACTCATCTCCTCTGCTGTGTGGCGCAACCTCCATCAGAACCAATGCATCTCCGCTGTGCTTGGATTCTAACCCCGGGCGGAGACCTCCGCCCGCGGAGTGTGCGGAGATTTGCCTTCTCCGCATTCTGCGGAGAACGCGGAGAAGGCAAATCTCCGCACACTCGCGGCGGAGCGAGTTGGCCAGCCCCTGCCTCCACCCCCACTATTTCAAGTAAGTAAACATTAAGTAAAAATACATTTAAAACCACTTACCTATGTACTGCCATGTCCCCGGGCTGCAGTCCTCATCTTCCTCTCCGTATGGGTAATTCTGGTGAAAACTGCGCATGCACGCGCGCACGCATGCGCAGTTTTCACCAAGATTCCCATACGGCGAAGGAAGAGTGAGGACTACAGCCCGAGGACACTAGTACGTAGGTAAGTGGTTTTAAATGTATTTTTACTGATATTTCCTTACTTGTAATAGTGGGGGGTGGAGGCGGGTGGCGTAGCGGAGCTCCACGGAGTTCCACTGAGTTTGTTTGAGACTCCAAGGACCTCCGCGTAGCTCCGCTATGCCCACTACGACCAGGGTTATTAGATTCCAGATGCAAGGACTCCGCATCACCCATCATAGGTCAATCGGAATCGCCGCTGCTGCTGCACGATGCAACCTCTATGCAGGACTCCGCATCTCTTCGCAAATAGGATGATGGTACTGTGTTCAGCAAACCGAAGTGGCTCCCTGTAGTCTGCATGTGCTCCATTGTGGTCGACCTGAATTTGTTACTTTGTCCCGGTCTAGCGCAACCAGATATCCACAGTTGGCGCTATGTGCTTTTTTGGCGCTATATTCACTGAAATCTTTAGAACTGCATATCTCCGGTTCTACTGATTTGATTTTTGTCATTTTGGTCTTATTTTATATATTAAACCACTTTTCTAATTTGGTGTGCAATTCTCCTTGTGTTGTCACTTTATTGCTGTTTGAAGTGCTGCACAAATACTTTACACATGGTCTCCAAGTTAACCCTGACTGGTCTGTGCCAAGCTGCAAGAGGATTGAGCAGAGGTTAATTTGGGGTTTACTTGTGACTTCACCCTGACAAGGAATCTGGTTGCTGCTTGAGTGGGGTTTCACGCTCATTAACCAGTAACCCAATTTCTTAGAGATAGCATGTCGTAAATGTGTATTTATTGAGTTCTTAATTACAGATCTGACATTGATTGCAATACACTACAGGTGATTTTAGGGTGATGGGTAAGTGTGGTGTTCTCCAGTTGATTCAATATAATTGATGGTCACTAATGTTGAATAGGCAGCAACTTTCTAAGCTTCCGCAGCACCTACACCGCTTTTCAGTGGTGCTGGCGTGCCCTGGTCGGACCGCCGAATGTGGCTGGAATTGAAGCCTTGCCCATGGTGCTTTTTCACACAGACTGCAGGAAACTTCAGTGGTGGCATAACCTGGGGCGGGACTACGTCCCCCAGACTCCAGTGTGGCGAGGTGGGGCCAGGACCCCCCCTCTAACTTCTGCTCCTTTGGGGTGAGTACTGTGCATGCTAGTCCCTTGACTGACTCTCCCATATTGGTTGCAGGAGCGTGGAGTTTTTATCGCTCGACATCTAAATGACTTGTGCCTGTTGAGGGTTCAGTTTTGTCCTCTGAAGGCTGCTGCATCTTAGGCCTCTAGCTGTTACAAGCCACTCCTCCTGCCCTTGGTTCAGGACAACATTTATGATGGGAAAAAGGAAAGTTATGGGGGTTGCTCCTCCAATCTCTCTCTCTCTCCCAAGACTGCATCAATTGACAGGATGTTGCAGAGAACTATGGAAGTCATCTCCATGGAAATTACAGAGAGAAGACTGTCTTTGAGCTCTGGTCATTTGCAATCTTCAATACCAGCTGAGAGCTTGACTTCCTCTTCTATCTGTAATACACCAGCAGTTGATCATTTCACTTCATCAATGGATTATGCTGGAAAAGGGGTCTCCATCCCTGACTTATCACAAAATCCTTGTGAGGTGTCCCTGGAAGCAGGCCCCCACGCCAAGCGACCTAGGCGGCAGGCCCAGAGACGTCATCTGACCACTTAAAAGAAGTTGGAAGCTTGTTCTATCTCAGGCCCCAAGGGCTCTAAGGGCACTCCAAAACTTTCTAAAAACTCTTCCATAGGCAATGGATCAGATTCCACTCCAGCTTGGGTCATTCAACTAAAGGAGGCCTGCATCTTTGAGTTCAAAAATGTACTTGCTGTTGCACTTGCTCCAATTTTAGACCGATTGCAGGTGATCGAACAAGGGCTTAGGGGTCTTATGCCAAACCAGCCCCATGTGCCCCAGGACCCAAGTACTGCCTCTAGGGTCATAGCCAAGCCTGGTCAGTCCTCCTCCCTAAGCCCCCTGGCCTCCGTTGCGTCTGATCAAGTGGCAGCTAATAGCTCCTTACATGCTCAGTATTCCACACTTGGTTTAAAACCCATAACTCCCTCTTTATTCCCTAGCTTAAGTGGGCAGTAATGTTAGTGCACCTAGATGTAGACTGTCCATGGCAGTAGGCCATGTTCTATTTCAGAACAATCCGGTGATTAACCTACCCCCAGCTTCCTTTCCCTATGTTGGAATATTGGTAGGAGTTCCACAGTTGCGGGAGGGGCAGAGGGAGCTTACTAATAAAGTATTGGACTGGTTAGTGAGAAATAGAAATTTTCCCCTATCCCAAGTGAATAAGAACTTACTAAGTCAAAGGGTTGGGTGGTTAGGCCCTGTTAATGCAGGCAGATCTGAAGATTGTGTGGTTATCAACTTCAGGTCTCCCCATTTGGTGGAACACCTACTGATGGGCAACCTTAGCAGACAGGTGGGCTTTTCAGGTATTGATTTGATGGCACTGGACTATTTATACAAACCTTTCTATTTTCATAGAACAACAGCCCACCAACAGCGCCAACGTGCTCAGTTGGTCTCTGCCTCTGTGCACGCTTCTACCATCCCTGCTATTGTGCATGGCATTTTTGGTTTTTCCACCTCGAACTGTTTTGATGTCCTTGCTGACATTGACTGACAAACTCCCCTGGCTTATGTTCCGGTTGAGACAATGCACGTTGGGAGTTATGGAGATGTGAATGTATCTAGAGGCTCCACTAGGTTTGGCCTGAGCGACACTTCACTACTAGGAAGTGGGTTACCCAATGCCACCGTGACGGGCGACCCCAGCTGTCCACATGGGCTGATTTTCCAGGTAGGAGTCATTCGACTGTAGTAAGAAATCATATGCAGAGGGCCCTGTCTGAGTCAGAATCAATCGCAGAGCAATCTATCCTCGTAGGGGCCCCAACAAATTCCTCTTCCATTTCTAGCATGACACTGACCCAGTCTAGGCTTAATTTCGAAAACAACAACCTGGTTCCTTAACTAGTGCATCCTTAAGTCCCAGCACTTGTAGCGCAAGGGACGAGAGAGCAGGGTATAACCCTACAGATGCACAAGTTGTACCTAGCTCAGCTCCCCGTTTGAATCTACTCTCTTGGAATATTGCTGGCCTTATCTCTAAGATGGACTGCCCCGAGTGGGTCCAATTCATTGATTCATATGATCTCTGCTTATTCCAACAGACTTGGTGCACAAAGGTGGTGCACTGTATGGGATATGTAAATTTCAGTGAGGCTGCTTTATCTTCTGGCAAGGGGAGACCTCCAGGGGGTCTAATTATTTGGGTGCGTACAGCTCTATCCTGTAAGATAGAGGAACTTGGAATTCCTTCCCCGGATATTTTGCTTATTTCCCTGGTTTTTCCACAATTCAGTATGTACATTTACAAAGTGAATCTCAGACCTGGGGCTCAAAATAGAGTTTCCTCGAGTCTAAAGCTATTAAGTACACATCTGGCATCAGCCCCGGCTGTACTTTGGAAATTAGTGGGAGGAGATCTCAACTGTTAATTTGAACCCCTAGAGGGTAATGTAGTGGCTTTGACACAGGAGGAAGACAATGTATGGTCCATCTCTAAGTTAGTATTCCTCCAATTAAAAAATGGTCACCCCAGGCTCTCCAAATCTGTGCTATAAACTTAAATCAGGGCCTACGAGCCAGTAATGGCAGAACTGTATCCGATAGAGATAGTAAACATACCTTTAACCGCCCCTCCAGTACCAGTCTTATTGATTACATTTTGGTTGTTGTGCAGGTTTGGCCTTATTTAATTGATATTGTGGTCCTCCCTAGACAGGATGGTGACCATAATGCACTCTCCAGTGTCATAGCCCTTCCTCTCGGCGGCTTGTTATCCAGCCCTCCTGATCCTTTTGGCAGTAGACTGAGGCCAACTAATAACATGCGCAGAGTGAAATGGTGTCATGGTTCAATCTGAGGAACAAGTGGAGGCAGTTTATATAACAGTAGCAGATCATCTGGACGGTCTATTATCCCAGCCTGGGTTGGAAGACTCCAACGATAAACTGGAGAAAATTAGTGTAGGACATACTAAATTGTGTGGAGATACCTACAGGCTCTTCTTCGCAGAAACCAAAAAGGCTGCAGGGAAGCAGTCCCCTCCAACATGATTTAATCCCTCATGCAGGCGGGACAGGGCTGCTTTGATGCAGGCTATCAAGCAGCAAGCTAGGCTGGAGATTAAAACCAAAAGGGCTGCCTATAAAAACACCATATGTTTAGCTAAGAGGGAGTGGGAGGTAGAGAAGTGGGAAGGGCTTTTAGAGGCGACACGAAAGGGGGATCAGCGGTCTTTCTGGAACTTGGTATCATCAGGTTCAGTAGAGATTCTCCATACTGTGGAGACGAATGTTCCTGCTGTTGACTGGGTCACAAACTTCTCTAGTTTATTTTTTGAAATTGGAGAGCCTAGTTCCTCTGTGGCAGCTTTTAGCTGTGACACTTTAGTAGGCCTGAGTTCAGTGTATGATAGAGAGTAGCTGCCCAGCATTACGCTGCAAGAAGTCAGGTCTGCTATTTTTAAGATCATTTCTAATAAGGCACCAGTCCCTTAAAAGATCCTGGGTGACCTTAATCGTAGTGAGTTGGATGTTTGGGGTCCTTATCCTGCATTTGTTTTTAATGCCATTTTGAATGGGGCTCCCATTCTGCCCACTTGGTTGAGGGCAGAAATCGTTCCCCTGCACAAAAAAGGCTGCCCATCACTACCGCCCAAATATAGGCCCATAAGCTTTATTGATTGTTCACAGAAGCTATTAAGTAGAATCCATCTAGGAAGGCTTCAAGATTGGTTAATTGCTGAGGGAGTGCTTACCCATCTACAGGCTGGCTTTAGGGACAGTACAAGCACACTGGACCAGTTTCGCTTCCAAATGCTTTTCTGGAAGACAGTGGTCTTGGGAGGCGGGAGTTTGTATGTAGTATTTGTAGACCCCCTGTCAGCATTTGACCTGGTCCTGAGGTTCAAGCTCTTGCAAGTACTGGCCGATATGGATGTCCCCAAATATTTACTAACCACCATCGTTAAACTCCATGAGCACAGTTATGTCCAGGTAAGGTGTGGCCAACAAAGCGAGTTGACAGACCGTTTTCCCATCACAAGAGGGGTTAGACAGGGCTGCATTTTAGCCTCTACCCCCTTTACAATTTACGTTAATGACCTGATTGATCATCCGAATGGTTGTGAGGGTGACTTCCCAAGTCTAGCAGGCATCCGGGCGCCCGCATTGATATTTACGGACGACATCTTATTAATATCAAAATCACCCATGCGGCTACAGAGGGTACTAGATAGCGTTGATACCTGTTGCACCAAGAGGGTATTGGAAATCAATGTCCTGAAGACAAAATATATGGTACTCAACCCCTGTTCTATGACTAGTGTGCATACTTTTCAGTATTTAGGACTAATTCTCAATGAGCAACTGGACTGACGATGTCATATCAACAGGTGCAGATTAAAACTAGACCAACAAACTGGAGATTAATAAAAGTACAGAGCAGCTCTAAATTTCGTCCAATTTCACCAGCCCTTCAAATTTATTAACAGCAGGCCATGGTGAGCTGCCCTCTATGGGGTGGAGCTTTGGGGTTATAAGGATGCAGCGGCCCTCACTCTAGTAGAAAATCGATTTCCTCACCGGCTGACAGGTCTCCCTGTTACTACCCCTTTACTCCCCCTTATGCTCGACCAATTTCAGAAGGCGTAGGTTTGAGACAAATCCTCTATTGGCGGAGGCTTTGGGCTACGCCTGAGCTCATAATATATCATCAGGGGTTAAAGGAGATTTTAGGATTATCAGAGTTTGGCAACATCCCATGGATTAGGTATATCAGAGACACCTTGGGAAAGTTGGGAATTGGCACATTGTGGGAAGATCCGATGAGTGCTGGGTCCTCAGTAAGATCACCATCAAAGCATATTCCGGCCAGCATAAACTGGATCTGTATTGTACAAATCTTCTCTTGGCCCCTTGCCGGATGCCTTCCTTGTGGTAAAGGATGAGTTTAAGGTGGAGCGGTTCCTTGACGAGATTGAACCTGCAGGAACCAGGAAACTTTATCTACAGTTTCGTTATGGCGCCCTCCCGCTGCTCTCCTTCACCTCAAGATGGAGCCGTCCTCCTGACAGGTGAGAATGTCCCGCCTGTGGTGCCAGTAAGGAACTGTGGCGCACGCTCTCCAGCAGCTTGTCACAGCCTGCAGAGTATTTCTTTTTGTTGCTGTGTTTTAACTGTAAACACTTTCTGACTGAACTCAACGCATTTTGAATACAAAACAGAGGAAGTGAGCAAGAAGCTGTTCCTAAAGCAGGAACACAGGAGACTTGTGGGTCAACTACAAATAATTGAATAACCGCTTCCTGTATACAATGTACGGTTTTTACCCAGGCTGTATGTAATGGGTCGTGTTCAGTATCTCCGGAGTTCTAGATGAAAAAATTATTTTTGTCACTGAAAGAGGTTCTGCAATAAAGGAAAGGCAACACTCTCACGTAGGCACATACTCCGAGTATTAAGCCAAGAACCACAGAACAAAGACAGGTAAACAGGTTCCAACCCGCTTTTTGTAGAAAACAGGGAACTGGAATATTTTTTTTAGGTAAGAGCCGGGCACAGGTTTCACGCTATGCATACCTTGAACTTAACACAGAAAAAACCCAGAAACGTTTTCTATTCTCAGCAAGAGGTGAAAAATAATTGGAAAATGTAAGGGGCTGGGATAAGGCCTCTTTACAGTGTAAACCGTGTGAGAGTACTAGCCATTAAAGTTATTTTTGGCAGGCTACAGAATGAATGGAGACGTCTGCTTGGAGTCTAACACAGTCATATCGGCTTCAGTTTCCTGATCCTCACATGGTCCCTTCATCACGAATTAGCACAAAAGCGTCTGCTTGGGTCACCAGCATGTTTGGTGCATTCTTTGAGCATGGTACACCAGAAGGGAAATCTCATAGCTGGCATGGATATCATGAATCTCGATTCATTAAAATTCCAAGAACAGCGTAAGCGAGAACACCAATGACATGATAAGGTTCCACCTTGTCCTCCCACCCCCACCCACCACCCTCTAAGTGCATCAACAACTAGCCATTTGCTTCTCGGGAGCTCAGAGACCAGCCAGCGTATAAAACAAGGGTTGCCCTGACCTGACACTCTAAATCCCTTCCTGAAGTTGGTGAAAAGCATTAGCGTGTTCCCTCTGCTTTTAAACAAAGTTTATTTTGTCCAGATTTAGATTAGAGTGGCTGTGGTTTCATAAAAGCCACGTTTGAAAAGAAGGTAGTCACCGCAGAACCAAAACACGAAGCTTTTAAGCTGAGACGCAAACAGTAAAAAAAATACCTCTTCTCATGACGCTGCTTCCGTGCTATTTATACCGACTTTCCATTTTCCATTACCAGAGCCTCTTTTTCTCCTAATGGGGCGATGCTGTTTGGCAGTGAAAACACTAACCATTCATTTCAGTGTTTGTAATGCTTTGCAATTAGCTGAACCCACTGGCCCACGTAAAAGGTCATTACAAATGCAACGCATATTCCAGATATTGATATGCTATCAAATGAACGCAAACAGTGTAAAACATATCATTTCATTCAACCCTGCGTGTGACCTCTTCCCGGCACAAATTAAGGTACGGGGTTACACCACACCGAGGGTGTTTGTGTGGATAAATCATTCATGCAAATATTTTCCTCTCAAATTATTCCTAAATGAAATGCACTGAATAACTTGATGTGTTTTTATAGAGAAATATGCAAATGACTGTGTAATCACAATATTGCAGCAAACAAGATAAGTGTAAGAACGATCACCTAAACATCTAATTAGTTCCTGCTTGCAGTCAGATTTATGCCGGAGCTTCTAATTGCCGCCTAACATTTTAATGAAGGTTTCAGTGCAGCATAAATAATGCTGGCAGCCTAAAATAATATCCATTCCTTTTGTTCCTTGCTGATAAGCAAAGTATTTTTGTGCCGAAGGTAGCACACACCTGCTAGGGAAGATATGATGATACCTTCTCTGTTATGAATCTGAAATGCTTCGAGCTTGCTGCGGTGACGTTAACTTATAATTTCGGTTGAAAAATATTTCAGATCTACAGTCGGCGCAGAATGCTGGTAATTAAGATATATCTGTTGCGAGGGGGCAGGCGTGCACGTTTTAAATGCTCGCATGTTATCGTTGGTCAGGTGGTACACAAGCTGCCTGGGCGCCTGAAAACCGCCCATGCTGTTCTGATAGTGATATGTAGGTTTTTGGCATCTGTTCTGCATGCAGTACATTTTCTTTAGTGAAAGAAAAAAAGACTTTGAAATAAGTCTTCCTACTATCGAGAACAGTGACCGTGTGTTAAGGGGCAGAGAGAAGTGTCATTTATGTAGCGCCTTTGGCCCGAGTGGCAGTAAGGCACTATTTAAAAGGAGTTAGTTAAAGTCCACAAATGCTCCAAAAAGCATGAGTGACCGCTGGGTACCTAACCGTTCGGTCAGAACTCGTGCAACGGATTAAAGAAATTAAGAATCACAAGCAGTTTAATCATACAAATGTGCATGTGGTCTTTCCTGGCCGCAGGCCTTGACCAACAAAGGAGACTAGTGCATAGTCAAAGGACAGAATGGTAGTGTAAGCTGTGCACAGCATTGCTCCCTTTGCAGAAGGAAGGGGAGCGCACCCACCACTTTAGTATGCTGCATTCAATAAACCAATCAGGTTCTTGTAGAGCGTGACTACTCACCCATTTGGGTCTCAAGTAGACCTGGGCATGAAATTCCACTCGCAGAGTTTGCAAAGTTTTTCCCACTCCACGTAGCGCGCAGAGTTCCACAGAGCGGAGTTTTTTCCTCGCTTGCGCTTACCAATGTCAAGTTGGTGAGTGCGAGCGAGAAAAATCTTACTCTGGACCACCTCCCGGCGAGATTTCTCAACACGGACGGTTGCAGATGGCCGCTACCGCTTGCATTGAGAAACCTTCCGTTCGCTTTGAGGAAGCTGCTGCTCGAGTAGAACATCTTCTTGAGCGGCAGAAAGAAGCAGCGCCCTCTTGTGCTGCGCATTGTGCCATTTGCACTGATTTTCGGGGACAGGATAAACACCTGGCACTAAAAATAAGCACGACCTAACACAGTTTTTTGGTCACTGCTGAGTTCTGCGTAGCGGAACTCCACCCAGGCCTAGTCTCAAGGCGCGGGGGGGGGAATTAGCGCCCATGTGCCACATGCTGGATGCAACATGGACCTACAGATGAATGGTCTCCCAGGACCCACCCCCACATGATTGTGGGATGGCATTACCCCTAGACTGACTGTATAGGGTCTGCCCAGGGACACATGACTGATTTAATTTCTACTCCTCCTTAAGGGGTAGAAATGAAATTCAGGACACAAACTGCAAGGGGGTGGCTTCCTGCCACCACCACGTGTTGCTGTCCACTATGCCCAAGCCTGTACAATGAAAGTATGGGGCATCTTTTCCTCCGTTGTGCACTGGAATTTCCAGTGTGGCAGTTATGTACCAGATACTTACTAGGAGTTGACCAACATTTTAAAAGTTGCTCACTAGTAGTAGAAGGGAGTAGGATTTATGAACTTCTAAGAGTGATTAAGGTAAATTTGCTCTTGACAATTTTTCTTGCTAGCCCTAGTCTTCTCTGTCAAAATCTCCTTTTATGTCTTGAATCTCATGGGAAATTTCTGGAAAGTTGAAGAAATTCTGGGAGGTTCAACCTTAACATCAGTGATTTTTAGGTTAAACACTTTTATAATATTTGCTCAAAGGTAGGGAAGGCTGCAGCAGTTAGGAGGAGAGCGGCGAAAGGGATGGGTTGGAATATGTACGGCTAAGGGGGCTAGCATGAGGATCAAGCAGTGCCAAAGTCACTCGGTCTCACTTTGCCAATGTTTGTGGAATTGCATCAATAAAGATGGCCACCAGCTACCTGCTACTCGTCACTATTTGCTTTTCTGATGCTTGTATAATTGCAACATAATGACTGGCAAAGATAATACTTCCGGTGGTTATCATGGAATGGGACTTTGTATATTTTATGGTTATACCAGTTCAAGATGATTGCCATGATGCAGTACGCTGGTACAAGCCTTGGCAAGATTAATATGGGTAGAGGAGGGTGGAAGGCAGTGATCCTTGCTGTGTCCAGACTTCAACAAAGAGCCAAGACATGGGGAAAGAGGGAGGGGATGGGGAGCACTGTGTGCAGCGTGATACTGCCTCAGGGAAGAAGAAGAGGTGAAGAGCAGGTAGAGAGAAAGTGCAGAGGTGAAAGGCACAGGAGAGAAAAAGTTGGGTAGAGGAAGTGACCAGCAGAGAGAGAGAAAGGGAACAAAGTTTACATATCCCGGTTAAAGAGGAAAGCTCATGTGCTCCCATCAAGTGCATAAAATCAAATCTCACAGACACATGCCAATGGAAAAATAGTTTCCTTATGTCACAGCAGTGGAAGGATAAACTCATCTAATCAATAAAGAGGGTGTAAGCAGAATATTCCAGGGGCAGGACAAACAAAAGAAAAGGGAAGTAATACATCAAATTAAGAGTAGAGGGCTGGAGTGGCAAGAAAACCATCCAGGTATAAGCAAATGGCAGACCCAAATACCACTCCAAGAATGTGTGAAAGTATTGGTTACAATGCTGTCAGAAACAGACCGCTAAGCTATTTGTAGTGTGACCGTGAAAAAGAGTACTGTGCTTCTCAGCATGTTATCTAGTCAGCATACTAAACTCTGTAGTAAGATTTCTGAGTAAATTAATGAGCCAGTTGCATGAAGTAATCACTGTGCCACAGTTTTTTAGGTCGAGCATTCGAGACCTCTTGTATATACTTTAGTATATACTTGTATGTGTATGTACTTAGTGGGCTCTGGAGATCAGCCCTAGGACTGCTCTGCTTCCGCTTAGGGACTTTATTTCTGTTCAACTGCTTCTATTTAACTGTCTTGACAGAAAACAACCAGCAGAGGTCAGTAAAATACCAGAATTGCTTTCTGCTGAGGGACTTTCTTTTTTTTAATTTTTCTGGCAACTTCCTCTATTTAACTTTCTTGATAGAAAACGACCAGCAGAGGTCAGTAAAATACCAGAATCATTGTAGCATTCTCTAGATTCCAGTCCATAGAAATTTTCTTCCAAGAGCACCCGTAGACAATAATATTTTTCTCAAATCTTGTATTTTCAGTGATATGACCACCGAAGGCCCTGATTTTATATTAAAAACAGAGCTTTGGACTATACCATTTCCCACTGAAAGGCAATATTTCTCTCCATGCGTTCCCATATCTGGCGTGTCACGCAGTTTGGTGCTTACTTTCCCTCCATGTTAAAGAACAGTAGATGTTTCAGCACCCAGGCTAATGTGCTGCATAGCTAAATACATATAAGGTCCCAAAGGCGAGACCGATTGCATTACAAATGCTTGTTTTATTTAACTCTTATTCTTCGTAGGCGTAGAGTTTACTAATATTATTAGTCATTACTATATTATTAGCATATCAAGAACAGAGATACCCATGAAAATTACATATTATCTAAAATCACAAGTGCGCTCCATTTAAAAAAGCCATATTAAGCTATATCGGTCTTACATAGTTATGAAAAGAAAAGTTGGCGAAAGGATTGATGGCCCTTACGCGGCCTGTGTACCCATTTCATTTTCCATCTGGAACAGTATACTCGGTACTGCAACTTGCATTTTTATAAATGTGAATATTTAAAGCTGGAAGAAGTACTCCACAAATTGGGTTCTGTATGCACGGACTGCCCTTTTTGATGTCATGGTAGGCATATGAAAAATGCTATATAAAAATACAGTTGCTTCAAAACATTTTAAAGAGAGAAAAAATATAAAAATGCTATATAAAAATACAATGCTTCAAAACATTTTAAAGAGAGAAAAAATAAACGACTTGTGAAAAACTGAATATAAAACCAAGACAGTGGCCAATTTTGCAGCGTTGTCAGCCAAGGAAATGAATTGTTTCAAGTAAATAGCTGTTTTGGGAAGCAGTTCACTCGGAGGTTGGCACATTAACGCCTGGCCTCTCCGGTGACAGAGCGCAGCATCTCAGCAGCAGCTCTCCACATTGCTACGCCATTAACATATTTAACGACACCGACGTGCAGAGAAGCAGATGCTGGTTCTGGTTATCAGAGCTAAAATATATCTGTTTGGCACACACAGTGTTTCTTTTCTCTTCCCACACAGATATGCCATGGTAAAGTACACCAAGATTTGTGAGTGGCTACCCATAATTCACTCCTCGAGGCTGAGCATGTCCGTTTTTTTGTAGTTGGCTGTTTCCTACACAACGGTGCTTACTGTGTTGCCCGAGTGCTTGCTGGCAGCCACAGTACCATTAGCGTTTTATTACAAAATCTCTGTTTCTCGACAGGTGTGATTTAGTTAACTTTTATGAAGAACAAGAGACAGTAAATCGAGCTGAGATCTGCCTTTTAGCCACTCGGTTCACGAGAACAGCATCCTGTAAGCTCTGACCTGTTAGGCTGGGTGACCGCTGCAGCAAACTCGAGTTATTTAGAGGGTCTGCGCTGCTCGTTCTCTGACAGGATGGCGTGCTGGGCTCCGCCGAGGGCTTATCTTCATTTTTACAGCGTCCTGCAGAAGTATTGCCTGGAAAAAACCGAGCATTTTTATCAACATTTCTGAAACTGAAAGAACCAAAGTTGCCCTTCATTATTTCACAGATCGCCACGTACTTTTCCACAGATAAGCAATAATTTTCAACCTGCGCCGTCTAGTCCTCCTTTGTGTTTCTCTCATTGACAATAAGAGACGTGGAGAATTGCACAGTTGTGGTGCCCAGAGCTCCCTTACATTACATTAGAGCTACTGTGGCGACGTGAAAATAGTCCCCACAACGGATTATATGCACTCTGGATGAATTCGCAGGGAGGGTATTTTAACTGGTTTGGAAGATGGAATGAACTGTCCCTGCTAATAGTGCCAACATTTTTTGTGCACTAGGGTTACAACAAATTACCTTGAAAAGAAAAAAAAAAAGCTTTGACAAAGCCTGATGTTAGACGTAGTGGTGGCCTCAGGTATCAACATCATAACAATCGACCCTATTTCCCAACACAGATAACAGAACACAAAATGTTTTTACAAGTGTGGTGCTTATAAACATTGAACACTACAAGACTGGCGGCAGAGACTTTAGTCATGCTCCAAATTACTTTGACAGATTCACATTTTTTTTTATATTTAGGGCTCGTGGTATTATGATACCCACAAAACACATTTTGTTTACATTTTCTTCTGCACTTGCCTATATATAAATTTGTCTCACCTTACTGCAATGTATCACTATTTAGTTTCTTGTGCGTGAAAACAGCAAATACTATAATCCCAAATTAATTTAAATGATAAATGTACACTTGTGCTGTGACAGCTGTATGTAGTGCTTGATTTGGGCCCGTGGTTGCCAGTGGGGCCCACCAATACTCTTTTTTGGAAACCAGCGCTTACTTTTCCTCATTAAACAATGAACGACAGCAAGACAGGGAAAAACAAACCCAAGGTAAAGAAGGAGGAGAAAAATACAGAAAACATGTCACAAAGTGAGAAAGCACGAACTTGCAAGAGAGAGAGAAAGGGGCAAGGATTAAAGAGGCATGAGGTGAATTCAAGACTACGCATTTGGCTCGTCAATAATGAATAGCACTGGCCACGGGCTTCTAAGAAGAGCTTTGGGCACAGGTACTCATACTTGTACAAATTAAGCCCTGGCTTGTAGAGTCTATAGACCTCATTATGAGTGCCCCGGAGCTGGGTCCGGTCACACTCTGGAGTTGCAAAAACTGGAGGTATGAGTAACTCTGGCAGAGCGGACTTACCAGATTTCACATACAGACCTTGAGGATTTCCTAAGAAATAACTGTAAGAATCAGTAATTCTGCTGACAATTCCCTTGAATATTCCGCTGTGCTTTCCACAATATTTCACTAGGTGACTGATAATTGCAAAAGGTCAGGAACTAACATAATACACCTCTACAGTTGCTCCAGGTGAAAGAGAGAAGAGACAAGAGACAAGATCCACAGACTTACAGAGGCTCTGTGATTCTGATGGGGCCAGTAACTGCTGTTAACCTGCCGGTCATGATTAATTTTAATAATGTATATAAGATACAGACTGTAAAAACAGTAAACCATATATATATATATATATATATATATATATATATATATATATATATATATGGTTTACTGTTTTTACAGTCTGTATCTTAAATACATTATTAAAATATATATATATATATATATATATATATATATATATATATATATATATATATATATATATATATATATATATATAATCTACTGGCGGTCGCCAGTAGATATTTATAGTTAGTACCTAGTTTCCATTGGAAAATTGTTTTTTCTTTTCCCAATAACTTTGGCGCCGGATGACGAATCTTCGCGAAATTTTCAAAACAAGTGGGGCGCTCCGGTCAGCTCCTGTCTTGAAAGTTTCGGGGTGATTCGCCAAGCGGGGGCCGAGAAAAAAGGGGGGTCCCAAAACTTATTTTCTCCATGTTATTTTCCATAGGAAACTTTAGACATGGCTACAGCTCGAACTGCTGAACAGAATTGCACCAAATTTGGCAAAAAGGTAGCCCTTGGTTCAGAAAGAGCCCTTTTTGTTAAATGGTGTAAATCCATTCAGTAGTTCCTGAGAAATTAAAAAAAAAAAAAAAAGAGGTCAGAAAATCAATTTCCCATAGGAAACTTTAGACACGGCTACAGCTCGAACTGCTGAACGGAATTGCACCAAATTTGGCAAAAAGGTAGCCCTTGGTTCAGAAAGAGCCCTTTTTTTTAAATGGTGTAAATTTGTTCAGTAGTTGCTGAGAAAATCAAAAAATAAAAGTTTCGATATCTAGAGGCGCGGTGGATCCGCGGACCCTCCCGACCACGAGCTTTATTCTAATTGGCTGTCAACACTCCAAACCAGGAAGTGTTGGCAGCCATCTTGTGACTCAGTAGTACCGAGTCACAAGAAAACAGTGAAACAAACGCGAAAAACAAGAAAAGGGGGCAGGGTACAAACACCCTGACCCCCCAGGCCTGCTCAGGGGGTCCCACAAGGACCCCCAGGGCCAAAAAAAGCATTTTCTTTTTTTTTAAATCGTCGAAATTCGCGTCAGGGTTGCGAATCCCGCCGAAATTTTTTTGAAAAATGAAGTGCGGGCTCCCACGCTTCATTTAATTGAGGCCCCCGGGTGGGCCAGGTCCCGGGGGCATTTCCAAAACATATATGCGGGGGCCCCCGCAGCCCCGGGGACCGCCACCCCCGGGGCTTGGTTAACATTATGTGCGGGAGGGCACTCGGCCCTCCCGCAGCCCTGGAGACCACCACCCCCTGGGGCTTGCTTAAAATTATGTGCGGGAGGGCACTCGGCACTCCCGCAGCCCGGGGACCGCCACCCCCCCGGGGCTTCATTTTTAATGTGTGGGGGGCCTCCAAGGCCCCCCCAAGCCGCGGGGACCGCCACCCCGGGTTTTTAAAAAAAATAAATAAACCTGTGTGGGGTGCTTGAGCCCTCCCACACACCCCGGGGACCGCCACCTCCCCGGGGCACTAAAATGCAAATGCGGGGTCCGTTACGGACCCCGAGCACCACCACCTCCCCGGGGCTTCAATCACATTGGGAGGGGGCCGCGTGGCCCCCTCCTGGAGCCCTTGATGGCCCTGGGGACCGCCACCCCCAGGGCCGGCTCCTGCAGTGTCCCGGGGTGCCCACCCCGGGACACTGCTGTTTGCTATGGCAGGGCGGGATCCGTGGGGCTCCCGCCCTGTCATAGCAAACTTGCTTTGGATTTTGGAAGCAAGAGCAGGAAAACCTGCTCTCGCTTCCAAAATCCAAAGCTGATTGCTTTTCCACACGGGGAGCTGCATGTCAGCAGCTCCCCATGTGGAAAAGCAATGCCGGCTCCTGCAGGGAGCCGGCGGGACTGTGGGGGCATTGGGGCTGTCCCCACGGTCCCCAACAGATAGGGCCTGCCCGGGGGATGGGGTCCCCAGGGCTAGGAGTGGCCCAGAAGGGGGCCACGCGGCCCTCCTCCCCCAAAACAAAAAAAAAATATATATATATATATATATATAATTAAAGGCCGGCCCCGGGGATGGGGTCCCCGGGGCCGGAATTGGCCACGGGAGGGGGGCCCACGCGGCCCTCTTCCCGTTCAGATTTTTTTATTTAAAAAAAAAAAAAAGGGGTCAGGCCCTGGGGAATGGGGTCCCCAGGGCCCAAAAAAAGGAAAAAGAAGGGGGCCACACAGCCCCCCTTCTAAAAAAAAAAAAGGGAATAAAAAAAAAAGACCAGCATCGTGCCGAGGCCCCGCCCCCTCCCAGCAACACTCTGCAAACGCGCCCTGTGGCGCGTTTTAAGTTTGGGAATTAATTCCCCTTCAATACTGGGGGTCCCTGGGGGCCAACTAGCCCACCAGGTACCTCCAGTATGCGCCACAGGGTTGCCTTGCAGAGAGGAAGTCCGAGGCCACGCCCCTTTGAACACCTCTCTGCAACGTAGCTCTGTGGCGCTTACTGGAGGTACCTGGTGGGCTAGTTGGACCCCAGGGACCCTTAGGATTCAAGGGGACTTAATCCCCCAACTTAAAACGTGCCATGGGGCGCGTTTGCACAGTGGTGAAGGGAGGGGGCGGGGCCTGATATGGCAAGTGTGCAAATGGGCCCCCTGGCGCGTTGTAACTTGGGGGATTAAGTCCCCTTGAATCCTGAGGGTCCCTGGGGGCCAACTAGCCCACCAGGTACCTTCAGTTTGCACCACAGAGCTGCGTTGCAGAGAGGTGTAAAAAGGGGCGTGGCCTCAGACCACATCTCTGCAACGCAGTTCTGTGGCGCAAATTGAAGGTACATGGTGGGCTAGTTGGCCCCCAGGGACCCTCAGGATTGAAGGGGAATTAATTCCCCAACTTACAACGCGCCAGGGGGCGCGTTTGCACAGTGGTGCAGGGAGGGGGCGGGGCCTGATATGGCAAGTGTGCAAATGAGCCCCCTCGCGTGTAGTAACTTGGGGGATTAAGTCCCCTTTAATCCTGAGGGTCCCTGGGGGCCAACTAGCCCACCAGGTACCTTCAGTTTGCGCCACAGAGCTGCGTTGCAGAGAGGTGTAAAAAGGGGCGTGGCCTCAGACCACCTCTCTGCAACGCAGCTCTGTGGCACAAATTGAAGGTACATGGTGGGCTAGTTGGCCCCCTGGGACCCTCAGGATTGGAGGGGACTTAATCCCCCAACATAGAACGCACCAGCGGGCACGTTTGCAGAGTGCTGCAGGGAGGGGGTGGGGCCTGATATAACAAGTTAGCAATTCTGCTGTGTGGGATTTACTGGAGGTAATAAAAGGGGTAGTTGGCCACCAAGGTTGACGTTGGGGGCCAACTATCCCTCCTGTTACGTCCGCTAAATCCCACACAGTGGGATTGCTAAAAGGTGTTTGAAGGCCACGCTCACCTTTCTCCACCACTCTGCAAACGCGACTGCTATGTTATAGATAGAAATTAGCATTTAAAAAACCTTTGAAATTCACTGAAAAAACCATAGGTTTCAGGCACGTTATAGTTAGAAATTAGCATTTAAAAAACCTTAGAAATTCACTGAAAAAACCAAAGGTTTCAGGGATGTTATAGTTAGTTGGACATTTCACTCGTATAAAACCATAGAAATTCCCCCGTTATAGTTAGTTCAGCTAAGTATAATTCGCGCCCCCGCAATGCACTGCTGATGACGTCACATATTACATCATTCATGACATAGTCAGTGACATCACTGATGACATCACTGATGACATCTCAAATGACATCACTGATGACATCATCCAGTGACTGTGTGTTTCTGTAAAGTTTAAATATGTTTTATAAATATATGCCAAGGTGTATTGAAGAATGAGTGGGTGTATAAGTGTCTGGATGAAGGATTTAGTATGTGCGTGACTGACTGTATAAGTGGGTGATTACATGTGTCTTACTGAATACATGCTTTAGTGACTAAACTGTCTGAATGTGTGCATCAGTATGTCTGTTGTTGTGTAAGCTGCTGCATGTGTTGGTCAGTAGCTACATGAGTGTCTATATGGGTTATTGATTGGTTGCCTGAGTATTTGTATGGGAGACTGAGTGTGTGTGTGGGTGGGTGGGAGGTGTGTGACTCTGTGCATAGATGTGTGAGTGGTTGATTCACTGGATGTATGGGTTCAAGATTGCATGTGCAAACAGCTGTATGGGCGGGTGAGTGTGTGTATGGGTGTGTTGGTGAGAGATTGGATGTCTCAGTGGTACATGTCCAAGTAACTACATATGTAAAAGGCAGTGTATGTGAGAGTTGGAGTATATAAATGACTATATGTGAGAGTCAGTGATTGTGAGAGTGGCTGTATGGATGAGTGTGTACTTGTCTCAGTGATTATATAAGAGAGTAAGTATGTGTTAGTATATGTTTGAATAAGTGAGGTGGTGTGTGTGTATAACTGTATAGCTGAGGAAATGGGAGTGTGATTGATTCTTTGCATGACTGACTAGGTGTGTGAGTAACTCCATGGATGAGTGGCGGTGTGTGAGTGTCTGTATAGGTGTATGAGTGCATATGATAGTGTTGTATTGATGAGTGACTGTATGTATGTGTGATTGTATGGGTGAATGAGTGGATGTGTGTGTAGACCTAGGAATCAGTGAGTGCGTATGTAGTAACTGGTATTGGTATGTCGATGGTTTCGAGAATGGTAGTCTGTATTTTACAGTGGGTGTATCAAAGGTTATATTAGAGTGTGAGGAGGTGCATCAGATTTTGACGTGGATGATGTCATCAGTGAAGGCATTTGAGATGTCATCAGTGAAGTCATCAGTGATGTCACTGACCATGTCATGAATGATGTAATATGTGACGTCATCAGCAGTGCATTGCGGGGGCGTGAGTTATACTTAGCTGAACTAACTATAAAGGGGGGATTTCTATGGTTTTATACGAGTGAAATGTCCAACTAACTATAACATCCCTGAAACCTATGGTTTTTTCAGTGAATATATATATATATATATATATATATATATATATATATATATATATATATACACATATACATATATCTCCTACTGGCAGCCACCAGTAGGTAGCTATAGTTAGGACCTAGTTTCCATAGGAAAAGCGTTTAATGACTTGCCTACATCTTTGGCGAATCTTCAGCAAATTTTCCCCAAAAAGTGCCCGGTGACTCTTGTTGTGCTTGGAAAGTTTCGGGGAGATCTGTCAAGCAGGAGCCGAGAAAAAGCAAGGGGTCAAAAAATGTGCAATTTCCATGTTAATTCCCATAGGAATTTTAGACACAGCTACAGCCCGAACCTCTAACTGGAATTACACAAAATTGGTCAGAAAGGTAGCTAATGGTCCAGAAAATGACCTTTTGTAAATTGGTATAAATCTGTTCAGTAGTTTTGGAAATATTAAGGGAAAACCAAATTTGTATATCTAGGGACACAGATCCTCCGAGGATCCACCAGGCCCTGTGATGAAATGTGATTGGCTGCCAAAACCTCAACCAGGAAGGGTTGGCAGCCATCTTGGGACTTAGCTTCAGCCGAGTCCCTGAAAAAAAGTTCAAAAAAAGAAAATGGGACAGGGTAGGGTAGGTAGGGGTGACCCCTAGCTCTGGTCCTGGTGTTCCCCCTGGGGACCCACAGGGGACCCAGATGGCAAAAAGCATTTTTTTTTAAATACAATTTTGGTGGGAGATGCGCTGGATCCACAACTCCCACCAAAAAATTAGTAAATAAAGAAGTACAGGCTCATGCTCTTTTCTACTATTTAGCCCGTTGGACGGCCAGGTCCTGGGGGTATGCGGGATTAAAAAAAGGAGGGGGGCACATTTAGCCCCCCTCCTGAGGCTTTTTGAAGCCCCAGGGACCACCACCTCCCTCAGACTTTTTTAATATAATGGAGGGGGGATGCACCCCCTTCCATGGGCTCTTTTGAGCCCCGGGGACCACCAACTCCCCAGTACTTTATTTTAAATTTGGAGGGGGGGTTATATGGTCCCCACTACCAGGGCGGGTTCAAGCCCCGGAGACCACCACCTACCCCGGGCTAAATTAAAAGTAATGAAGGGGCCGAGTGGGCCCCCCCCAGGACCACCACCTTCCCGGGGCCTATAATATAATTATAACTGGGAAGGGTGCCCACTCCCGCAACATATGTGTTTGCTTTAGCTTGGTGGGAGCTCACAGCTCTCGCCAAGCTAAAGCAGACAGGGAAAGAGATGAAACAATTGTTCCTGCACGGAGGGAGCTGCCTATCCAGCAGCTCCCTCTGTGCAGAAGCAATGCTGGCTCCCGCAGGAGGCGGGAAGTGGCTGGGACCGCGGGGGTTTGAGGCTCCACCGCAGTCTTTGGGGAAAAAGGCAGAAAGAGGGAAACTAAAAATCAGAGGTGAGCAGAAAGAGGCAGAATAAAGGTCAGAAATGAGCAGAAAGAGGCAAAATAAAGGTCAGCAAAGAGCAGAAAGAGGCAAGATAAAGGTGAGAAATGAGCAGTAGAGGCAGAATAAAGGTCAGCAACGAGCAGCAAGAGGCAAAATAAAGGTGAGAAACTAGCAGAAAGAGGCAAAATAAAGGTGAGAAATTAGCAGAAAGAGGCACAATAGAAGTCAGAAATCAGCAGCAAGAAGCAAAATAGAGTGAGAAACCATCAGAAAGAGGCAAAATAAAGGTCAGCAACAAGCAGAAAGAGGCAGAATAAAGGTCAGAAACGAGCAGAAAGAAGCAGAATAAAGGTCAAAATGGAGTAGAAAGAGGCAGAATAAAGGTCAGATACGAGCAGAACAAGGCAAAATAAAGGTGAGAAACCAGCAGCAAGAGGCAAAATAGAGGTGAGAAACTAGTTGAAAGAACCAAAATAAAGGTCAGCAATGAGCAGAAAGAGGCAAAACAGAGGGGAAAAAACGAGTAGGAAAGGCAAAACAGAGGCAGAAAAATGAGCAAGAAAGGCAAAACAGAGGACAGAAAAACAAGCAGAAAAGGCAAAAACAGAGAGCAGTCAGACATTCACACACCCACTCAGACACTCTCACACTGACTCACAGACCCACTCAGACACTCACACACCCACTCACAGACTTACTGAGACACTCATGCACTCATTCACTGTCAAAGGTTAGTGGTTACATTTAGGAAAGGAAAACAAAAACCTTAGAAATCCACTGAAAAAAACAAAGGTTACAGGGACGTTATAGTTAGGAAACAGACTTAAAAAAACCTTAGCAATTCTCTGAAAAAACAAAGGTTACAGGGACGTTATAGTTCGGCTCAGATTTCACTTGTACAAAACCAGGAGTTATATTTAGATAAGCTAACTATAAATTACACCCCTGCAATGCACTGCTTATGACCTCACATATTACATCACTCATGACATGGTCAGTGACATCAGTGATGACATCTCAGAAAACATCGCTGATGACATAATCCAGTGAGTGTGAGTGTTTTCTAAACGTTTATGAGAGTTAAACATATATACTAAGCTACAACAAAAGTTAAATTAGTGTACTAGGTGTACTACTAATGAGTGATACTACTTCGAACATATATCATGTGAGTGGGTGTGTGACTGTGTGTATCCATGTGTGAGTCGGTGTCTTAGTGGCTGTATGGGTATGGGAGTGGCTGTATGAGTAGAAGTGTGGGTGAGTGTCTGTGTGAGTGGCTGTAGTGGTGAGTGAGTGGGTGTGTCAGTGGCCATATAGCGAGTGAGTGGCTGTATGGTTGGGCGAGTGGGTGTGTGAGTGACCTTATGAGTAAGTGGGTATCTGACTGGCTGTACAAGTGAGTGACTGGGTGTGTAAGTTGCTGTATGAATGAGTGGCAGTGTTGAGAGGCTGTATTGATGAGTGTGTGGTTGTGTGAGTGGCAGTATGGGTGAGTGGTTGTATGAGTATCTGTACAGGTGAGTGAGTAGATGTGTGAGTGCTTGTATGGATGTGTGAATGGATATGTAAATGGTTGTGTGGGTGTCTGAGTGAATGTTTGAGTGGTTGCATGGGTGAGTGAGTGGCTGTGTTGAGAGGCTGCATGGATTAGTGTGTGGGTGTGTGAGTGGCTGTATAGATGAACTGGGTGTGAGAGTGACTGTATATGTGAGTGTATGGCTCTGTGAGTGGCTGTATGGGTGAGTGATGCATTGTATGAGTAACTGTATGGATGATTGGATGGTTCTGAAAGTGGATCTAGAAGTGGGTAAGTGGGTGTGTGAGTATCTCTATGAGTGAGTAAGTGGTTGTGTGAGTAGGTGTATGGGCCTGTGAATGGATATGTGTGTGGCTGTGTGAGTGGGTGTTTGAGAGGTTGTATAGGGGTGTGAGTTTGTCTGAGTGGTTCTGTGGATTGTCATCAGTGATGTCATTTGAGATGTCATCAGTTATGTCACTGACCATGTCATGAGTGATATAATATGTGAGGTCATAAGCAGTGCACTGCGTGGCATAAGTTATAATGAGGTCATGTAACTATAACTGCTGAATTTCACTGGTTTTGTACGAGTGAAATCTGAGCCTAACAATAACGTCCCTGTAACCATGTTTTTTTCAGTGAATTTCTAAGGTTTTTTTAAAATTCTATGTCCTAATTATAACGTCCCTGTAACCTATGTTATTTTCAGTGAATTTTTAAGATGTTTTTTATTTTATATTTTAACTAGAACGTCCCTGTAACCTTTGTTTTTTTCAGTGAATTTCTAAGATTTTTAAAAATTTATTTCCGTAACCTTTGAGAGTGTGAGTGGCTGTATGGGACTGTGAGTGTGTGTTTGGGTGACTGGGTGTGTAAGTGCTCTATGGATGTGTGGGTGGATGTGAGTGGTTTTGTGGGTGTGTGAGTGGGTGGATTGGTGTATGTGTTGCATAGTAGTAAGGAGGATGGGACGGGCCCAGACGGGCGATGCCTCCCAGTAATTCTGCACTTTTACATATTCTCACTCATATAAAGGGAGAGGACAAGAAATAACCCATTTGCCACAGATTATGCTCTGAAAGATCAATGATGCATTCGCCTTTACCAAGGATTTTAGATTGTTTTGCAATGTGGATTTGCATAGAAATCACACTTGCGGCCAGGACGGAACCTTATCTGTCCATTTATCCAAAAAGTGTTCACAGTTTTGCACAAAATGTCTACCCAACTGGAGTACTTTCTACAGGTTAATTAGTAAGTGCTACCACATTGGGGACATGTCTAGTGTGTATTCTATACTACAGCTGCATAATGGATCATGAGGAAATGTCTGCAGTGACCTTGTGTGCAGTTCGGCAATGTGATTGTTCCTTATGCGTCTTTATCCAGTAATCTGTTATAACCTGAATCCTTCTGTAGAGATGGCAACAAGACTACAAAGATGTAAATCTCCACTAAACACGGGTCCTTCCTCTTTACTATATAAAGTAAGAGCTTCTTTGTTTGGTGGAGATGTCCTCATATACCTCGGCATCAAGAACGTGTCATCAAACACATCGTGAAAAACCTCTAAATCAGTCCTATACAATATCAGTGAGAACCCAGCAAGGTTCACCCACAAATTAAAGCTACATCGTTAACCCATTTTGTCTCTCTACACCCAACACATTCACTGCTAATTGTTAACCCATAAGATAGGAAGAAAGCACAAATTTTGCATATGCATCTTAGGCCTAGATTTCATGTTTAACCACTAGCATAAGTGTGTTAAACTGTCACACATGAAGAATGCAAATCTTCCATATAATAGCACTGCAAACATAGAAATGTCATATATAACGATACTGAAAGCTTGTCAGCTACATATAACAGCTTCAGTAAAATCGGACCAGTTGCCCTAGTTTTATGTAAACAAATATGTAATAAAACAAAGGGCCATTTTAGTCATGAAAACACCTGTTAATATTGTAATGATCCTCCTTCTTAATAACTCCACAAATTTAGCTTCATCTGACCACACCTCTGACTCAGCCTCCATGTCATGTATTTAACAACTCCCAACAAAGTCCTGTACATAAAAATAATAATATAAAAGAAGCTTTGACTTTAGACTTACGTCGGTCTTTTCCTTCAATTTAAACTCCTTGTGTGGTTGCACCGAGGCCATCAGGTGGCTCAGGGAGACTTAATACCGCAGGGGCTCTGGCTATAGTTGCGCATTTATTGTTAGTTTATAGCGCCTTGAAATGTCCAGATTGAAGTCTTTAACTACTCCAGAGGAGGGTCAGGGGCACGGAGGGGCAGTGTGCTGTTCAGCTGAGTGCTAAATCAATGGACAGGATTCAGCACACCTGTTAGAACTGGGGGTCTCTAGTTGACAGAGGTAGGTACCTCTGACCAAATAGGGACCCTTGTGTCTAGTCAGGGTAAGGGGGATACACTACTAAAATAACCCCTGCTCACCCCCTTGGTAGCTTGGCACCAGCAGGCAGGCTTATCTCAGAGGCAGTGTGTAAAGCATTTGTGAACACATACAGTAACCCAGTGACAACACTACAGATGGACACCACACAAGTTGTAGTATAAAAATAAGTACTTTTATACAGACTTAACACAAGACCACAAACGACAAAAATCCACAATACTGTACTTAAAAATGGTAGAATTAGCTTAGTTCTCTATGGATGGTAAATGCGACACTTTGAGTTCAATGTACCTTTGGATGCGTAACGCTATACAACGAAAGTGTTGCAGGGAAGGTGATGCGTCGGTTCCTTACACGCAAGAACGGTGATGCGTCGGGTCCCTACTGCTGCGTAGGGGATGCGTCGGTTCTTCTCCGTGTGGGGAGGTGATGCGTCGGTTTCTTACTGTGCTTCCATGGCGATGCGACCAGCAGCGCCGTGATGCGATGAAGATCCGGTGCAATGAAACAAAATGGCGTCTTCTTCTTGATGCGACAACGATGCGTGCATGCCCGACGGCCGTGCGGCGACTCAACGATTCTTCTGAGCCGCGACAGGCCCTGTGACACGCTTCTCTGGTGATACGACGGCGTCTGCTGCGACGGCAACACTCTTCTCCAGGGATGCGGGGCGCCTCGGTGATGCGATGCGACAGCGGCGGCACGCATTCTCAGCGATGCGACGACAGCGGCTACAGCAGCGACACTTTTCTCTGGTGATGCGATGGCGTCTGCTGCGACGGCGACACTCTTCTCCGGGGATGCGACGACAACGGCTGCGTCACGCTTCTTTGTCTTGAGTCGTGCTTCCAGCTCCCAGCGACACGCAGTCTCTCAGAAGGCCAAGCTCAACAGCAGGCACTTCAATTCCCAGCAAGGGAAGGCAGGGGAGCTGGTTGGTGAAGTCTGTTGTCCCTGAGACTTCAGCAGGAGGCAAGCTCTATCTCAAGCCCTTGGAGATCCTTTACAATTTGATGAAAGTACACACAAAGTTCCTTTCTCCTTTCTTTGGCAGTCAGGCAACCACTGCAGGCCAATCCCCCAAACAGCTCTCAGCTTAGGGAAAGTCGTCTCCTCAGTTTCTCTGGTTCCTCTCCTCAGCAAAGGTTCTTCTTGTTTCCCAAAGTGATCTAAAGTTCAGGGGTTTGGGTCCCCTTTTTATACACCAAAATCCTTTGTCTCTGAAGGCAGAGAGGCCTTTGCCTAGTCCAAACCAGTTCTGGTCAGTCTTGGAGCACTTTGTTGAAAAGACTCCTTCTTTCCTGTCACAGTGTAGGCCTGGGACATCAGACACACCACAGGCGGTGGAGCCAGCATTGTGGAGGGAAGGCACAGCCCTATTCAGGTTCCAGGTGCAACTCCTCCCACCCATCTACATGCAGATCTCTCTATTCAGCCCTGTGCTGACTCACCCTGTCTCCTGGAATCCCCCAGCCCCTGTCACTCACAAACCAGACAAGGAATACACAACCTAGCAGAGTTCTGGCATACTAAATTCGTTTTTCTACCATGTTCCCTGGGTCAGTTAGGATTATAAGATGTAATAATCAAACTGCCCATTCTGGCCTATGGGGAACAGGTAGCCTTGCAATAGTGAAAAACGAAAATGGCTGTAATTCACTATTAGGACATGCCACACACACCAGGGCATGTCCTACCTTATACTCACAATGCACCCTGCCCTTGGGCCTACCATAGGGGTGTCTGATATGAAGAAAAGGGAAGGTTTAGGGACTGGCAAGTGGGTGTACTTGCCCAGTCAACATGGCAGTACCAGACTGCACACAGGCTCTGCAATGGCAGACCTGAGACACACTTTTACAGGCTGCTTCTGTGGGTGGCACAACCAGTGCTGCAAGCCCACCAGCAGCATTTGGTTTACAAGCCCTGGGCACACTCAGAGCACTGTACTAGGGTCTGACAAGTAAACCAAACCAACCAATCATGGAATCACTAATCCATACACCAATTTACCATATGGAGCACTTGTACTGTAGCACTGAATAGCAGTGGCACAGTGCCCAAAGCATCTATAACCAGCAAAAACACATGAGGCAACAGCAAAAAAATGGAAGGGAGACCCCCGCCAACAGGGCCAGGTCTAACACGTGTCCCCTCCAGCTGAAATGTGGGGAGAACTACCCTACCTCCTGGGAGTTCTCTTCACTAAGGCGGAAAAATCTGGACAGACCATCAGCATTGGCGTGTTCTGTACCAGGGCGGTGTTCCACCGTGAAATCCATCCCCTGTAGGGAAATGGACCACCTCAACAGCTTTGGATTCTCACCCCTCATCTGCATCAACCATCTGAAGGGCTTGTGGTCTGTCGGAACCCGGAAGTGAGTCCCAAACAGGTATGGTCTCAGCTTCTTCAGCGCTCAGACCACAGCAAATGCCTCACGCTCAATCGCACTCCACCTCTGTTCCCGTGGAAGTAACCTCCTACTGATGAAGGCTACGGGTTGATCTAGGCCCTCCTCATTTATCTGTGACAAAACAGCCCCCACACCATGCTCTGAAGCGTCTGTTTGAACGATAAACTCTCTTGAGAAGTTGGGTGCCAGGAGCACGGGCGCCGTGCACATGGCAGTTTTCAGGGCCTCAAAAGCTTTCTGACAGGTGTCAGTCCAAATCACTTCTTGGGCTGCTTCCTGGAAGTCAGCTCTGTCAAGGGTGCAACGATGCTGCCATACCCCTTGACAAACCTCCTGTAATACCCAGTGAGTCCTAAAAAGCTCTCACCTCTGTCTGGGTCTTGGGGGGCTCCCAAGCCAGGATGGTCTCAATCCTGGGCTGTAGGGGTGCCACCTGGCCGCTCCCAACCTGGTGTCCCAAGTACACCACGGAACCCTGCCCGATCTGGCACTTACTCGCCTTAATCGTGAGGCCTGCCCACCGCAGCGCCATCAACACTTCCCAGAGGTGGCACAGATGTTCTTCCCAGCTGGCGCTGAACACTGCAATGTCATCCAGGTAGGCGGCACTGAACTCTTCCAGTCCAGCCAACACCTGGTTGACCAACCTCTGAAAGGTGGTAGGGGCATTCTTCATCCCAAAGGGCATAACCCGGAGCTGGTAGTGCCCATCTGGTGTGGAGAATGCGGACCTCTCTCTTGCCCCATCATTCAAGGCGATCTGCCAGTACCCAGACGTTAGATCAAACGTGCTGAGGTACCAGGCAGCCCCTAACCGATCGATGAGCTCATCAGCTCTGGGGATGGGGTGCGCGTCAGTCCTCGTGACTGAATTGAGCCCTCGGTAGTCCACACAGAACCGGAGTTCTGGTGTGGCACCAGGTGCGGCAGCCTTTGGGACCAAGACCACTGGCTGGCCCAAGGACTGTTAGAGGACTCAATCACCCCTAACGCAAGCATCTTGGAGACCTCCTCCTTGATGCAAGCTCTCACCCTGTCAGTAACCCTGTAAGTTTTGTGCTTCACAGGAGGACTATCTCCAGTGTCCACATCATGGACGCACCAATCAGTGACACTGGGAATCAGGGAGAACAGATCAGAAAACTGTCCCAGCAACTGGTGACAGTCATTCTGTTGCTCAGGGGTCAGGGTGGAAGAGAGGTTCACACCATCCACTGACCCATCTCGCTCTGTCGCCAACAGGAGGTCAGGAAGAGGCTCAGTCTCCTCCTCCATTCCAGCATCTGTCACTAAGAGCATGCCCACTTCGGACCTCTCCAAGTGGGGCTTCAGGCGGTTGACATGCAGGACCCGCAAGGGTTCATGGGAGACCGCAAGTCCACCAAGTAGGTAACAGGACTTTTGCGCTCCACCACCTCAAATGGTCCGGTCCACTTATCCTGGAGCGCACAAGGCTCCACTGGGGCCATGACCCACACTTTCTGACCAGGCTGAAGCTCTACCAGAGTGGCATTCTGGTCGTACCACCGCTTCATCTCCTCCTGGCTGGCTTCCAGATTCGCCTCAGCGAGTTGCCTGAAACGCCTAGTCTGGTTCCTGAAGGCCAGCATGTAGCTATATACATCCTGGGGAGGTTTCCTGGGAGATTGCTCCCAGCATTCCTTGACCAGACTCAGAGGTCCTCTCACTGGGTGACCATAGAGAAGCTCAAAGGGACTGAACCCTAGAGATTTCTGTGGCACCTCACGGTATGCAAAGAGCAGGCATGGTAAGAGGACGTCCCACTTATGCCTCATAGGTACCTCAAGACCCATAATCATGCCTTTTAGAGTCCGGTTGAATCTCTCAACCAACCCATTTCCTTCGGGGTGGTAAGGAGTGGTGAACTTATAAGTTACCCCACACTCCTGCCACAGGGACTTCATATACTTGGAAATGTAGTTTGTACCTCGGTCAGACACTACCTCTCTAGGGAATCCCACTCGGGAGAAAATTCCCATCAGTGCCCGTCCCTCCACGGGGGCTGTCACTGTCCTCAGAGGTATGGCTTCCGGGTACCAGGTGGCATGGTCCACCAAGACCAGGATGAACATGTTGCCCATGGCTGTCTTGGGGTCAAGTGGCCCCACAATGTCAATACCCACCCGTTCAAAGGGGGTGCTGGCCACAGGGAATGGCTGGAGAGGAGCCTTTTGCTTCCTCCCACTCTTTCCACTTGCCTGGCAAGTCTGACAGGTCCTGCAATGAGTGTCTGAACTCATGCGCATTTGGGGCCAATAAAAGTGGGTGACAAGCCTCTCAAAGGTCTTGTCCTGCCCCAAATGTCCTGCTATTGGCACATCATGAGCCAGCCCCAGTAGGAAGGCTCTGAAGCGCTGGGGTACCACCAGCACATGGGCTGACCCAGGCTCAGCAACCTTAGGCTCAGTATACAGGAGATCATTCTCCCAGTAGATCCAATGTGATCCAGACTGATCACCTGCTGCCTGGTCTGCAGCCTGCTGCCGCAAACCCACAAGAGAAGGGCACTTCTTCTGCTCCGCGCAGAACTCTTCCCTAGAGGGTCCTCCTTCTTGCTGCCAATGGGTCAGCTCAGGCAGGTCCCCCAGTTCAGCTACCTCTTCCCCTATAGGCTCCAGGGCATCCCCCTCAGGGTCTACCTCCTCCTGGACCGTGGGAACTTCGGGGGCCGGTATCCCGCACCCCCTGCCTCTTCTCTTTAAGGCAGGCTCCTGGGCCCCCCTCTCAGGCTCCAGGTCCTCTTGAACACCCTTACTGGCTGACATGGACCGTGTGGTCACACACGCCCAGTCAGGCAGACCCAACATCTCCAAATGAGCACTTTGCTCCACCTTAGCCCAAGGTGAGCTCTCCAAATTGTTCCCCAACAAACAGTCAACAGGCATGGCTGGCCTCACAGCTACTTGAAGAGTACCAGAGACCCCCCCCCACTCAAAGGGAACCTGAGCCACCTTGCAGTGGCTCTCTGTGTTGTCAGTGGCAACAACTGGGTAAAATGCATTGGGGACAACCTGCTCTTCAGACACCAGGTGACACTTGACAGCTGTCACACTGGCTCCTGTGTCTCGAAGAGCCTCCACTCTATGGCCATTGATGGTCACCCACTGCCTGTACTTCTTAGTGTTCTCAGGCAGTTGGGTCCTGGGGACCACCTCACAGTCTCCTAAAGAGACAAGGGACATCTCTGCGGGACCCCACCCACCTTGGACACCCATCTCCTCCCCCAGGGCTACACTAGCCAACTGCCGGGGCGGAGCACCAGTGGGTGCTGTCTTTCCAAACTGTGGGCACCGGGGATCAACAGACTTATGGCCCACTTCACCACATGTAAAGCACCTCAGGGGTCCCCTGGGAACAGGCCTACCTGTCGGGGCCCTGTGCTTCTTCTCAGGGGGAGGCTGGGAACCTTTCCCTTGGTTCCCTTGGGGATTACTTTGGGGCCCTTTCTGGAACTCCCTCTGTTTACCCTTGTCCCTCCCACTCTTCTGCTGGGGACCCTGCCCACTCTTGGCTGAGTCTCCCACTTGACCCTTGTGGACCCGGGTGCTCACCCAGCGATCCGCCTCCTCAGCAAGCTTCCTAGGGTTAGTCAGCCTGCTATCAATCAGGTGCTGGCGTAGCTCTGGAAAACAATTACTTGACAAGTGCTCCCATGCAATTAAATCAAAGAGCCCCTCAAAATCATTAACTTTGCTACCCTTCACCCAACCATCCAATGCTCTGCAGAAAAAAGTGACATATTCTACCCATGTGCTTGACTCCACCTTCTTGCAATTTCTAAACCTCTGTCTATACAATTCAGGTGTCAACCCATACCTGGACATTAATGCATCTTTCATGTGGCTATAAGAATTATGGACTTCAGAGGGCAAGTCTAACAATGTATCCCGCCCCTCACTAAGGAACCGTCCCCACAACCCCGCTCCCCAATCCTTCTCAGGGACCCGGTGGGAAGACATGGCTACCTCATAGGCTTTGAACCACTGCCCAATATCATCATTCTTATTAAACTCTCTCACCACAACTTTAGGAATATACACCCTTGCTTCAACAGGCATTGATGGTGTGCTGCCACCAGAGGGAGTGATCTCTAAGCTCCTAGCTTTCAACTCCAACTCCCTCAAATTCCTCTCATGATCCAACTGCATCCTTTTTTCCTCTAGGGCCAATTTCCTAGTTTGCAACTCAAATTCTAACTGCCCATTCAACTTGAGCTTGGTCAGTTCCATCTCATGCATCCTAATCTTCTCTCTGTCCTCCAGCTCCTCTGGGGACAGACCTTTGGCAGAAACACTGCTACCTGCTAGGGAAGTTACTCTCCTCCCCTCTGGACCCAATGGCCCCTCCAGCTGCCCATCTGCATTCTCAGCCCCCTCCTCATTCTCAGGGGTATTTACTGCTTCGACCCAGGCCCTCAGCGCCTTTTGGAACTCATCTTTCTTGGAGAGACCGGTCATAGCAACTTTAAATCTTCTGCAGAAGTGCTTCAGCTGTTTCAAATTGTAGCATTCTAGTTTCTCCTCTTCTCAATCATAATCAACAGATGCTATGGATGCTGCTTTATCCATTGGGGTTAAACTTGGCAGTTCTTGGCAAAAAGAGAAAATCCCAGGAAAAACAATCTACCACAAGTATGTGGTCGCGTTTTGGTCTGCACTCACTAGTAGTGTTCACCAATCACTGTACATGAGTCACAAATGCAAGTCCAGAATCCCACTGCTGCCACCAATGTTAGATTTGGGGGTCTCTAGTTGGCAGAGGTAGGTACCTTTGACCAAATAGGGACCCTTGCGTCTAGTCAGGGTAAGGGGGATACACTAGTAAAATAACCCCTGCTCACCCCTTGGTAGCTTGGCACGAGCAGGCAGGCTTATCTCAGAGGCAGTGTGTAAAGCAATTGTGAACACATACAGTAACCCAGTGACAACACTACAGATGGACACCACACAAGTTGTAGTATAAAAATAAGTATTTTTATATAGACTTAACACAAGACCACAAACGACAAAAATCCACAATACTGTACTTAAAACTGGTAGAATTAGCTTAGTTCTCTTTGGATGGTAAATGCGACACTTTGAGTTCAATGTACCTTTGGATGTGTAACGCTATACAACGAAAGTGTTGCAGGGAAGGTGATGCGTCGGTTCCTTACACGCAAGAACAGTGATGCGTCGGGTCCCTACTGCTGCGTAGGGGATGCGTTGGTTCTTCTCCGCCTGGGGAGGTGATGCGTCGGTTTCTTACTGCGCTTCCGTGGCGATGCGACCAGCAGCGCCATGATGCGATGAAGATCCGGTGCAATGAAACAAAAGGGCGTCTTCTTCTTGATGCGACAACGATGAGTGCACGCCCGACGGCCGTGCGGCGACTCAACGATTCTTCTGAGCCGCGACAGGCCCTGCGACACGCTTCTCTGGTGATGCGACGGCGTCTGCTGCGACGGCGACACTCTTCTCCAGGGATGCGGGCGCCTCAGTGATGCGATGCGACAGCGGCGGCACACTTTCTCAGCGATGCGACGACAGCGGCTACAGCAGCGACACTCTTCTCCGGTGATGCGATGGCGTCTGCTGCGACGGCGACACTCTTCTCCGGGGATGCGACGACAACGGCTGCGGCGGCGTCACGCTTCTTTGTCTTGAGTCGCGCTTCCAGCTCCCAGCGACACGCAGTCTCTCAGAAGGCCCAGCTCAACAGCAGGCACTTCAATTCCCAGCAAGGGAAGACAGGGGAGCTGGTTGGTGAAGTTTGTTGTCCCTGAGACTTCAGCAGGAGGCAAGCTCTATCTCAAGCCCTTGGAGATCCTTTACAAGTTGATGAAAGTACACACAAAGTTCCTTTCTCCTTTCTTTGGCAGTCAGGCAACCACTGCAGGCCAATCCCCCAAACAGCTCTCAGCTTAGGGAAAGTCTCCTCCTCAGTTTCTCTGGTTCCTCTCCTCAGCAAAGGTTCTTCTTGTTTCCCAAAGTGATCTAAAGTTCAGGGGTTTGGGTCCCCTCTTTTATACACCAAAATCCTTTGTCTCTGAAGGCAGAGGGGCCTTTGCCTAGTCCAAACCAGTTCTGGTCAGTCTTGGAGCACTTTGTTGACAAGACTCCTTCTTTCCTTTCACAGTGTAGGCCAGGGACATCAGACACACCACAGGAGGAAGAGCCAGCATTGTGGAGGGAAGGCACAGCCCTATTCAGGTCCCAAGTGCAACTCCTCCCACCCATCTACATGCAGATCTCTCTATTCAGCCCTGTGCTGACTCACCCTGTCTCCTGGAATCCCCCAGCCCCTGTCACTCACAAACCAGACAAGGAATACACAACCTAGCAGAGGCAGGCTTGGATAGTTAGGCAAGAAAATACCTACTTTCTAAAAGTGGTATTTTCAAACACAGAATGTTAAAACCAACTTCACTAAAATATGTATTTTATCATTCTGAGTTCAGGCATACTAAATTTGTTTTTCTACCATGTTCCCTGGGTCAGTTAGGATTATAAGATGTAATAATCAAACTGCCCATTCTGGCCTATGGGGAACAGGTAGCCTTGCAATAGTGAAAAACGAAAATGGCTGTAATTCACTATTAGGACATGCCACACACACCAGGGCATGTCCTACCTTATACTTACTATGCACCCTGCCCTTGGGCCTACCATAGGGGTGTCTGATATGAAGAAAAGGGAAGGTTTAGGGACTGGCAAGTGGGTGTACTTGCCCAGTCAACATGGCAGTACCAGACTGCACACAGGCTCTGCAATGGCAGACCTGAGACACACTTTTACAGGCTGCTTCTGTGGGTGGCACAACCAGTGCTGCAAGCCCACCAGCAGCATTTGGTTTACAAGCCCTGGGCACACTCAGTGCACTGTACTAGGGTCTGACAAGTAAACCAAACCAACCAATCATGGAATCACTAATCCATACACCAATTTACCATAGGGAGCACTTGCACTGTGGCACTGAATAGCAGTGGCACAGTGCCCAAAGCATCTATAACCAGCAAAAACACACGAGGCAACAGCAAAAAAATGGAAGGGAGACCCACGCCAACAGGGCCAGGTCTAACAACACCCTGTCAATATCTGCACATGTGGTGTAAACATACCACACCAGCAATTACACCGCTCAGCCTCGCAGCGCTTTGGGCCACACTTTGCTGGCTCCGTTTGTATCAGGCCCAGCATCACTGCGATTATATACATGATCTTTTAGTCCATCTACTTATTTACTCATGTTTGTGCAGACAAAACACCAATCTTCAGAGTAGGCTCAGTTAGGCGGTCAGGGCAGGAGGCAGTGTTAAAACATGAGCAGCATTCAGGTTGCAGGGTGGGAACAGGCTTACTGGTGTCACAGGCGCCCCCTCCCCATATCTTAATAAAAGCCCTCTTAGCCACTTTGAAGTTAGTTGTGGCATTTAAAAACTGAGTCTGAACTCTAGGGACACATTTATGATTACAATCATGGCACACAGCTGCCAACATATGATTCTCATCCCTGCCAATGACCAATCCTTGCAACTCATGCGAGCTAAAGGAACGGGTTAATGGGCGTATGTATTGGAACTGTACAGCAGGTAATGGAAACTCAGCACTATCGTTAGCAGTAAATATAATATTTGTATTTGTGGTACAAATTAAGAATAATGTTGCCTTCTGCTAATGAGGAAACCGACAAGCCAGAAAAAAAAGTGTGCAGTGCTGTTCTGCTTAACGGGAGAAATATGAACATGGCCATTGCACTATTAACATACAGAAAGCGAGTTTACTGCTTCTGGGAAATGTAATCTCGCCTTGCAGTGCTGATTGAGATGCTCCCCTTCTTTTTTTAAATAAACATTGGCATGTACCTGGGACCTAGCCCACCCGGTGGCTTGATTAAAAACAAGCGCAGAAGGCCGCACATGTTTTTTTGTTTTTACCAGTTTTTGACACGAGTTCGCGAATTTCACAAATTCGTGGCAAAATAAAAATGCTTTTTTGCCAAGACGGTGTCCCTCTGGGACCCCAGGACCAAGGGTACAGGGTTAGGGAATTTGCACCCTGCCCCCTTTTCTTTTTTTCTATATTTTGTTTTGGGACTCTGCTGAAGCCGAGTTCCCAAGATGGCTGCCAACACCTCCTGGTTAAAGCGTTGGTAAACAATCAGAGCTCTGTAGATCTCTGCACAAGCTAGTTATTATTCGCGAATTATTCAAGGTCACAGAAATACAAATTAGGATTTCCTTAAATTTCTCAACAACTACAGAACGGATAGACAGCAAAAACTTGAAATCGTGTTCTGTGGAACAAAATTTACCTTTCTGCCAAATTTAGTGTAGTTCTGTGCAGTGGACTCTAGTCATGTTCAAAACTCCTATGGGAATTAACATGGGAAGCGCACTTTTTTTTACCCCCGCCCCTCTTTTTCTCGCCCACCGCTTGACGAATCACCTTGAAACTTTCCAGGCACAATAAGAATCATCAACACACATTTTTTGAAAATTTCGCGAAGATTCATTAAATGGCGCCAAAGATATAGGCAAGTCAAAAAATGATTTTCCTATGGAAACATGGACCTAACTACCTACTGGCCACCGCCAGTAGGATGGTTGGACGGATATATATATATGGTGACCGCTAGCAAGTGATATATATATATATCACTTGGTAGCGGTCACCAGTAGGTAGTTATAGTTAGGGCCTAGTTTCCATAAGAAAACGTTTTTTGACTTGCCTGTAGCTTTAGTGCTGGTAAATGAATTTTCCCCAAAGATTTGACGCTCACTTCAGCTGCTGTCTGGAAAGTTTCAGGGTGATCCATCAAGCGGGGGCTGAGAAAAAGGGAGAGTCCCAAAACACATTTTTCTCATGTTAATACACATAGAGATTTTCAACAAGACTGCAGCCCGAACCACTGAATAGAATTACACCAAATTAGGCAAAAATCTAGCTCTTGGTCCAGAAAGCGTACTTTTTGTGATTTGGTGTAAGTCCATTCAGTATTTTTAGAGATATTAAGCGAAAACCACATTTGTATATGTAGGGAAGCGGATCCTCCATGGATCTACCCACGGGGAATCCGCTAACCCTCGTGCCAAAGCAAGATTCTGATTGGCTAGTTGTACTTTCACAGGAAATGTTGCGCCCACCATTTTATATGTTGGGAAATGGTCTCCGGGGCTGAGAAGTTGATTGAATATTAAGTGAAGGGGTCAGGTGAGAGGTTTCCTGACCCCTGGTGTATGTTAAAAATGAGCGGCAAGCATGTCTATTGGGGTCAAAAATACCCCCCAATTTGTTTTTTTATCACTTGTGAAATCCACAGACCCGTTGCAGGGCTCAACGCGGCCCACCTGTGTAAATCTGTGATGGTTCTGCGGATCTCAGGAGACTCAAAAAAATATAGGCACTCTCACGCCCACTTACATACCCATACGGACATTCACCCATACATAACTTACCCATACAGACACTGTTACACCCATACACTCTCATGCCCACTTACATACCAATATGGACACTCATCCACATACTCACATATCCATACAGACACTGTTACAC
This sequence comes from Calotriton arnoldi, assembly GCA_963921515.1. Lineage (NCBI taxonomy): Eukaryota > Metazoa > Chordata > Amphibia > Caudata > Salamandridae > Calotriton > Calotriton arnoldi. Next base: position 224,119 of record CAWUFW010002868.1, read on the forward strand.
CTACACTTACACCTATACGTGAAATAGAATTTAAAAAACCTTACAAATTCAGTGAAAAAAACAAAGGTTACAGGGACCTTCTAGTTAAGCTCAGATCTCACTCGTGCAAAACCATAGAAAATCAGTAGTTATAGTTACCTGAGCTAACTATAACTCACCCCGCAATGCACTGCCTATGACCTCACATATTACATCACTCATGATATGGTCAGTGACATCACTGATGAAATCATCGACACACACCCTCACACACCAACTCACACCCCCATGCAGTCTCTTATATCTCCACATAGGCACTCACATACCCATTCACAGACCCATACAAATACTCATACACCCACTCACTCATGCATGCAGCCACTCACACACCCACTTACCCATACTGGACTCAAACACCCAGTCATACAGCCACTCTCACAACCACTCATACACCCATACTGCCACTTCCACATGCAGTCGATCACCCATACAGGCACTCACACATGCAATCGCTCACCTACACAGACACACCCCCAATCACACACCCATGAACCAAATCACACACCCACTTACAAACCCATACACCTACTCACACCTGCCGGCACACACCCACAACCACTTACAAAATCACTCACCCACTCATAACCACTTACACACAAACTACTCAGAAACCCACTCACTCACCCATTCACCATTCATACACCCACTAGTACACCCATACAGGAACTCAAACACCCATCACACACTGATACAGACAGGCACCTAGTTACTCAGATCACATATGTGTGTGTGTGTATATATATATATATATATATATATATTTTAGCTTTTTTTAAAACAAAGGTTACAAGGATGTTCCCTCTAACAAAGCCAGTGCAATTCAGCAGTTATAGTTATGTGAGCTAACTATAACTTATGCACTGCTTATGACCTCCCATATTACATCATGCATGATGAGGTCAGCGACATCACTGATGACATCTCAAAGGAAATCACTGATGACATCATCCCATGAGTGTGTTTCATAAATGTTTCTGAGACTTAAAGATATATACTAAGCTACAGCATAAGTCTCGGTCTCAGCTGGCCCCCTGCCTCCTGCAGGAGCCGGCATTTCTCCCACAGACAGGGAGTTGCTAAACAAGCAGCTCCCAATCTGTGACGGCAATCTTTTTGTCTGTTTCCTTGCTCGCTTGACAGCAGGCAGGGAAACAGAAGAAACCTCAGCTTCCAGCAGGGACATTACAGTTAGGCTGTCATTTCACTCGTAAAAAACCAGAGAAATTCGGCCGTTATAGTTAGCTGAGCTAACTATAACTCGCGCCCCCGCAATGCACTGCTGATGACATCACATATTACATCACTCATGACATGGTCAGTGACATCACTGATGACATCACTGATGACATCTCAAATGACATCACTGATGACATCATCCAGTGACTGAGTGTTTCTAAAAAGTTTAAGATTGTTATATATATATATGCCAAGGTGTATTGAAGAATGAGTGGGTGTATGAGTGTCTGAATGGATGATTTAGTGGGTACATGACTGACTGTATAAGTGAGTGATTGAACGTGTCTTTGTGAATGCATGGGTGAATGACTAATCTGTGTGAATGTCTGTATCAGTCTGTCAGTTGGTTTGTAAGTGGCTGCATGGGTTGGTGAGTAGCTACATGAGTGTCTATATGGGTTAATGATTAGTTGTCTGAGTACCTGTATGGGTGCCTGAGTGTCTGTGTGGGTGGGTGGGGGTGTGTGTGACTCCCTGTATGGATGTGTGAGTGGGTGATTCATTGGGTGTATGGGTTCATGAGTGCGTGTGCGAGGGGCTGTATGGGTGAGTGAGTGTACGTATGGCTGTGTTTGTGAGTGAGTGGATACCTCAGTAGTATATGTGTGAGTAACTACATATGTGAAAGGCAGTATATGTAAGTGTTGGAGTATATAAGTGACTATATGTGAGAGTGAGGATTGTGAGAGTGACTGTATGGATGAGTGTGTGCTTGTGTCAGTGATTGTATAAGAGAGTAAGTATGTGTTAGTATCTGTATGAATAAGTGAGGTCGAGTGTGTATAACAGTATAGGTGAGTAAATGGCAATGTGAATGATTCTTTGCGTGACTGACTAGGTGTATGAGTAACTCTATGGGTGAGTGGCAGTGTGTGAGTGTCTGTATGGGTATATGATTGCATATATCAGTGGCTGTATAGTTGAGTGACTTAGTGAATTAGTGACTCTATGGGTGACTGAGTGGATGTGTGTACACCTATGAATCAGTGAGTGAGTATGTACTAACTGGTATTGGTGTTTCTATGGTTTTGAGAATGGTAGTCTGTATTTTAGAGTGGGTGTATCAAAGGCAGCCGCGGTCCATGCAGGTAACAGCGGTGGGGCAGTGGGGCTGCGTTGGGGCTATTTCGAGGGACGATGCTGAGGGAAAATGAAATAAATAATTAATTTTCCCTCTGCATCGTCCCTCGAAATCCCCCCCAACGCAGCCCCACCGCTGTTACCTGCACAGACCGTGGCTGATCAAAGGTTATATTAGGGTGTGAAGAGGAGCATCAGTTATTAAGTGGATGATGTCATCAGTGATGTCATTTGAGATGTCATCAGTGATGTCACTGACCATGTCATGAGTGATGTAATATGTGACGTCATCAGCAGTGCATTGCGGCGGCGCGAGTTATAGTTAGCTCAGCTAACTATAACGGCCAAATTTCTCTGGTTTTGTACGAGTGAAATGTCAGCCTAACTATAACGTCCCTGAAACCTGTGTTTTTTTCAGTGAATTTCTACGTTTTTTTAAATGTTAATTCGTAACTATAATGTCCCTGAAACCTCTGTTTTTTCAGTGAATTTCTCAGGTTTTTTAATGCTAATTTCTAACTATGCCTTCATAGGTAGGACATGTGCAGAAAGAAGCAAGAGAAGTGCAGAAAGAGGTAAGAGAGGTGCAGAAAGAGGAAGAAAGGTGCAGAAAGAAGCAAGAAAAATGCAGAAAGAGGCAACAGAAGTCCAGAAAGAGGAAGAAAGGTGGAGAAAGAAGCAAGAGAAGTGCAGAAAGAACCAACAGAGGTGCAGAAAGTGGCCTACTTTGACTGTACCTTACAACAGACTCATACAAAGTAGCCTAATCACTAATCCTTCTCCCAAGATGTCTTAAACCTCACTTTTCTTTTGAAGGTTCACTTTAATTGACTGCTCAGAATATTAGGCTCACTGTTGTAAGTCTGACCAAGTTTGTGAAGGTATGCATGCGTGTGTCTCTGCTTTTACCTAGTGATATGTAACATAAAAATAAACATACAAATACTTGAATACCTGTGTTTCAAATAGCATACTTTGTAAATTTGTGTCCAAAAAGGTGTATGTATTTCTTTTTGCTCATACTACAGAGCACATGGGTATTCAATAGTATATTTGAGGGGCTCTATAACACCTATATACATAAGACATGTGCAACCGAATGACAGAGCATAACTAAGAAAATTTGACCACCTATAGGAGAAGTTACGGCTTTTCAAGCTACCATCTTCAGATGCATAACACATGTGAGAATACATATACAAGTAGACATATACCTCAGTCACAAGAGCACACAGACCGTTAAACTTGACAGCTTGCACTTCCCATTTGAGTACAGAAACAGGCGAGAGAAGTTCAGAAAGAAGGAAGAGAGTTGCAGAAACAGGCAAAAGAGGTGCAGAAACAGGAAACAGGGATGCAGACAGAGGCAAGATAGGTGCAGAAAGAAGAAAGGGGGTGCAGAAAGACGCGAAAGGGGTGCAAAATTTATAAGAGAGGAGCAGAAAGAAGCAAGAGCAGTGCAGAAAGAACCAACAGATGTGCAGAAAGGGGCAAGAAGGATGCAGAAAGAGGCAAGAGAAGTGCAGAAAGAAGCAACAGAGGTGCAGAAGGAGGCAAGAGAACTGAAGAAAGAGGCAAGAGAGTTGCAGAAACAGGCAAGAGAGGTGCAGAAAAAGGTAACAGGGGTACAGAAAGAGGCAAGAGAGGTGCAGAAAGATGGAAGAGGGGTACAGAAAGAAGCAAGAGAGCTGCAGAAAGAAGCAAGAGAACTGCAGAAAGAAGCAACAGAGGTGCAGAAAGAGGCAAGAGGGTGCAGAAAGAGGCAAGAGGGGTGCAGAAAAAGGCAAGAGAAGTGCAGAAAGAAGCAACAGAGGTGCAGAAGGAGGCAAGAGAAGTACAGAAAGAGACAAGAGAGTTGCAGAAACAGGCAAAAGAGGTACAGAAAGAAGGAAGAGCAGTGCAGAAAGAACCAACAGAGGTGCAGAAGGAGGCAAGAGGGGTGCAGAAAGAGGAAAGAGGGGTGCAGACATTTGCAAGAGAGGTCCAGAAAGAAGCAAGAGCAGTGCAGAAAGAACCAACAGAGGTGCAGAAAAAGACAAGAGGGTTGCAGAAAGAGGCAAGAGAAGTGACAAGAGAAAGAGGCAAGAGAAAACACTACACCCAGCCCTGTGGGCTGGTTAGGGCAGGATTTATATGTATTAAAAAGGAATGTTAAAGTCTGGCAAAAGGTTTATTTTGCCAGGTCCAAATGAGAGTTTAAAACTGCACACACAGGCTGCAATGGCAAAGCCTAAGCCATCTTTAAAAGGCTGCTTAAGTTGGTGGCACAATAAGTGCTTTAGGTCCACTAGTAGCATTTAATTTACAGGTCCTGTAGTACCACTTTCCTAGAGACTTAGAAGTAAATAAAATGTGCAACTGGGTGTAAGCCAATTTCATCATGCTTAAGGGACAGAGCACAAGCATGGTATCAATGGTTAGCAGTTGTAAAGTGTGCAGAGTTCTAAAAGACAACAAACATGGGTTCAGAAAACAACAGGGTGAAGGCAAAAGGCTTGGGTGTGACCCTGCAGAGAGGGCCAAGTCCAAGAGGAGTGCAAACAAAGGAGTGGTCCCTCGCAGGCCACCATCCCTGTGTTTGCTGTCCATCACAGGGAGTCACAAATTGAAACCTGCTTAATAAATATTAATAAGACAAGTTGTTCTGTAACCTTGTGCGAAGAACAAGTTATATACCTTTGGTAATGCTCTTTCTGGTAACGACTATCTTGCCACAGATTTCTCACCTTTTGAATATATCCAAAATGTCAGACTGGATCCAGAAACCTTTCAGCATTAGCTTTGTGCATCGAAAGGTGTGCCTTGTGGCTCTGCACTTAAGCTGTTCTGCTCCACAAATGAGTTGCAGGGCCTATATAGGCACCCGTCCCACACACTGATGTAAGTTGCTTTCGAGACTGCCCGAGTCCCCAGACACAGAGCCCCAAAAGCAAATTGCTAGACAGTCTCTGGCTAATAAGGATTTAGGCATACAAGAAGCATGGGGAGTACCAATGGGAAAAGCATCTTTTAATAAAGTGTTAAGATCTGCAACGAGAAGAGCATCAAATTAAACAGATAAAAATGCTTGTGCACTAAGGAGACATGCCTGGACAATAAAAAATTCTTATTCCAATATAGGTCCCCAAGGGTATCTGGCAGAACATTTTTCATTAAGATTAAAACATCAATTTATGCTATTCCGGCTTGGTATTATGGAATCTAAAGACTTTGTCTGATCCTGGAAAAAACAGCCACAGAATCTATCTTGTAGATTATGCGTATATAAGAACAAAACATTAATTAATTTACTATGTGTCTGTCCTGTACCCTTGGCACAAAGGAAAATTCTTTTGAAATCATTATTTAGGAACATGGGAATACGTTCAAGCCGGCAAGTCGTTATCATCTGGCTAAGTGGATGTTCAGCTGCCCTTGCTTGTAGGGGAGTAAAGTTCATAACGCCTCTATTTAAGGAAATTTCAAACATAGGGTTACAGGACTAAGAATTGTGCCTACAATCTGTAGCAAACTTCTGCATCATAATACTAACCTCTAGGAGAAATGAATTATTGATGGTTTTAAAAATGTGCTGATTTTAGAGCTGTTTTACATCAAAATTGTGACCATGAATGATTATTAAGAAAAAAGTAAATAGTGTATATAAAGAATATTAAGTTTTAGAAAATCAGAATGGACCTCAGAATGGTGTAACATGGGGATGCACTTAATGAACATTGATATTTTTGTACTGTTGTAATGGTTTTAAATAACTAAATACAATAAAGATTCTTCTTCTTGGTAGACAGTGTGCAGATTCCTAGACTTGGGAACTTATTAATGGATAGATTCCAATCACAGACTAGGGAGGATGGGAGGAACATCTGCAGCGAGAAAGAGTCTCTATGCGAAAGAGCATAGAGACTTCCAGCCAGAGATTTCTCACCTTTTGAATAGATACCAAAGTAGCACCTATTTGAAGGTGAGTCTGTAAGCAGACTCAAACCAACCAGTCCTGCAGGACTGGGTGGGCAAAATACCCCTCTCATCGAACCGGACAATCCAGAGAGTAGTGCTTCATGAACGTGTCGAGGGACGCCCATGTAGCTGCTGGGAGATGTCTAGGACAGGGACTCAGCATGCTAATGCAGTAGTTGCAGCTTTGGCCCTGGTAGAATGAGTACACAATCCTTCTGGAGGCTGTTTTAAAGCCAACAGGTAGCTGATCTTTATGCAGAGCATGATCCAATAGGAGACAGTTCTTTTCTGCACTGCCTTGACTCTTGTTGCTCCTGTGAACTCCTTAAAGAGCTGATCATCCATCCAGAGTTCCTTGGTACAATCAATGTTTAAGCTCAGTGCTCTCTTGGGGTCCAAGCAAAGGAGTCTCCTAATAGGGGTGAGGTGGAGCATAGAACACCGGAGGGTGATGGTTTGACTGACAGGGAGTGGCGCCACAACTTTGGCCAGGAAGAGGCTGAGTCTGCAGAATCAGCTTAGCTGGGAAGAAGATAGTGTGAAGTGGTTTAACACAAAAAAACTGGAGCTCACTCACTCACCGTGAGGAACACAGTCTCGATGGTAAGGAGCCGTAAGGGACAACTGTGAAGTCACTTGAATGGAGTGCACATCAGATAAGTCAGGACCAGATTAAGGTCCCATTGGGGCATCACAAAGGGTGAAAGGTGAAACGTGTTGTTGCCGTTTCAAAAATCGAATTGCAACTGGTGATTTAAACAGTGAGGGCTAAGCTGGAAAGCATAGGAAGGCTGAAAGGGACAATTTATGACCCTGTGCTCAAAGCAAAGCCTTGCCAGTCAAGAGATAGAACAAACAACAGAATGTCAGATAACGTGGACTGAAGGGGGTCAATCTGCTCTGTGCAGCACCAAACCACAAATTTGTTCCAATGGTAGGCGTATACAGTTTTTGTCAAAGGACGCCTGGCTGCCAAGATGATATCAACTACCTCTGGAGGAAAGTTGAAGGTGTTCACCAGTCGCCGTTCAATCTCCAAGCATGATGGTGGAGATTACAAAGGCTCAGGTGCAGAACCCTGTCCTGTTGCTGCGACTGCCAGAAGGGCAGCCTGATTTTAGGATTTATGCTCAAGCCCAGTAGTTCTGGATACCATACTCTCTGTGCCCAATCTGGAGCCACTAGGATGGCTTAGGCCCCGTCTGTACTGATCTTTTTGAGAATTCGGGGCAGTAGTGGTATCAGGGAAAGGCAAACAGGAGTCCTGAGTTCCACAAGATGCAGAATGTGTCTCTGAGGGAGAGGCCCAGTGGAAACCCAACATGCATTCTGCAGTCTCCTCTGAAATCTGAACATGGTCGGAGAGGTCTCCTTGATGTTGGTCCCACTGTGACTTTAAATCCCACTGCAGAGCCCACATAAGCCACCTGGTGTGCTTGACCAGCAGAATGCAGTAGGCCTTCAGTTCCAGCAGCCCCAGAGTCTACCTCACTGAAATCCAGGATCAAAGCTGAAAGATCGGAATCAAGGCCTGAATGTCCTGTATGCTCTTTCTTGGGGGAATGCACAAAACTGAGCTGTGTCCAGAATGACTTTGATGAAGAGGAGCGTGTGAGAAGGAGTCAGGTCCGACTTCAGTATGTTGATAGTGAACCCCAAAGATAACAGGATGTTCGCTGCAGTCTGGAGGTGGTGGATGACTGCCAGGGGCTAGCACACCTTCAAAAGCCAGATGTCGGGGTAGAGGAAAACTAGTACCACAGACCTCCAAAGATGAGCTATCACCACCGCCATCACTTTTGTGAACACCTGAGGGGCACAGATGAGACAAAAGGGAAGTACAGTGAACTAGAAATGTTCCTGTTCCTCCACGAACCCCAGGTAGCGCCAATGGGCCGGTAGGGAGGGAATATGAAATAGGAGTCACCATACAGGGTCATGGGCAGACATGGGCAGGGTCATGGGCAGACAAGACCTAAGCCATGGAGAGCATCATGAATTTCTCCTTTTAGAGGAAGGAATTGAGATGGGACAGATATAATATATATCTATTATAGGTAGAAGGCCTCCGTCCTTCTAGGGCACCAGAAAGTAGAGTGAATTGCAACCATGGCCAACTTTTGGTGCTGGAACCTTCTTGATAGTCAATTTGGCCAAAAGGACTTGCACTTCCTGCCACAAAATGGAAAGATGGTCCTTCATCAGTTGTTGGCCAGACAGTGGATCGTGTGGCAGGGAAGAAAGGGTTGGGAGAACATACCGCCTCCAAAATATCTGCAGGACCCACCTGCCCAACGTGATCTCTGGCCACACTGGAAAGAATCGTCGGATTCTGCCTCCCACCGGTTGGCTGTGTTCGGTCAAGGGAACCCCAAGATGTTCAGCAGGTAGGGCTACTGGGGGGTTGCAGACTAGGCAGCATGTTGACCATGGCCACATGGGCACCTTGGTCGCAAAATTGCTGGGTCCCCTGAGGGTAATGGACAGGCTGGCAGTAAAGTGTGTCTCGTCCAAAACTGCAACAGGAACGCCGAAACTGGTGCAGTTGGCAAAGAGTGGCGGTGGGGCCCAAGGGGTGATAGGTAGCACTGCTCTCTTTAAACTGCCCGAAGGCAGAGTCAGCTTTGTTCCCGAACAAGTGTGTCCTGTCAAAGGGCATGCCCATTAGAGAGAACGGACTGCACCAGAGAACCCAATAGATTGCAGCCATGCATGGCAGATAATGGCAACACTGGGCCTAATAGCTCGCCCGATGGAATTGGTGGTGTTGAAGCCACAACATATTGTGAACTTGGCCACAACACAACCACCTTGAATAGTCTAGGCCAAAGCAGGGCGAAGGTCATCTTGGGCACCTCATAGACCTTGAGCCACCGAATCCCAAGGTGCATGGGAGTAACGGCCCAACAAGCAGCTCACATTGACAGAGTGGAGGGCTACACTGGTGGAAGAGAAGACCCACTTCACAAATGTTTCTACATGTTTAGATGAGTAGAGGAAAACGTGTTTGGATAAGACTGACTTGTAGAGGCTTGAACAACAAGGCTGCCTGGTGAAGGATGCTGCAAATTAAAAGCAGGGTCACCCAGAGAAGGGCGGTGGTGCCTGCAAACTTGTTGGCTGACAGGGGGCCCAGAGCAAGGTTTAGCTCAGGTCCCTTCTAAAGTGTCCATCAAAGCCTTCTTAAAGGGGAGAAGGCACTCAGCAGAAGTCTGTCAAGGTTGTAGGATCTCAGTAAGAGCATTAGTTTTGACTTCAATGGTGGGGAGGCGGAGGTCAAGGACTTCAGCCACTCTATGCATCACCATAGCGTAGGAAGCGGATTCCTTCATCGCAGGTTCAAGGGGAGAAAAAAACTGCTGTCTCAGGAGAAGTGTCAAGGATTCTAGCCTCCTACAAGTCTTCGTGCCAATTGTCATTGGTATGGAGCTGAGCAAACTCATCACCTGGTCAAAGTCATCAGAATCAGTGTCAAAAAAGGGAGGGAAAGGTGGGTTTCCCCCTTAAGAAATAGGAACATCCAGCAGAGGATAGGCAATTTGGTCAGATTCAGGTGTAATGTAAGCCGGGGTCAGACCGGCATCGACTCAACGTCTGAGAGAATAAATGGTTCCTCCTCCTCCTCCAGCACCTACGGAGTCGACATGGGTGTCAGGGAACCTGGAGCCAGCACAGGTCTGGGGGCTAAAAGCGGAGTAGGAAGTGGAGCCAGACGCAGAACAGGCTCAGAGGATTCAACTGGCGCCAATTGCGAACCCGCCATTAGCATTCTAGAAGAGCCTTGCATCTCCTTGGGACCCAAAGGTGTACCAGAGGGAGTCAGACGAGCTGCCCAGAGCCAGAGCATGGCCAGCCGGAACTCTTTGATCTGAAGTGTAGTGGCATTCAGTCTCAGAAACTCAGGTTGCGCCAGCACAATTTGTGGAATCGGCCCTGAAGTCGTCTGACTTCAGAAGTGAGATCGAGAAGACTCGCGCCGTCACCATACCTTCTCAGGAGAATACGAATGGGGCGAGGGAGCAGAATCCCACTTCAGCTTCTTGTATGGCTTTCTGGAATAATCTGAAGATTAGGAGCATGATGAAGACCGGCCTCTCGAGCAGTTCTGACAACTCCAGGAATGAGCCTTGGAAGCAGACCGTGACTTGGAGCGGCCCCAACATGGAGCCTTCTTATGGTAGAAGTCTCAATGAGATGAAGAGGGAGATCCAGAGAAAGGAACTGACATAAGGGCACAGAAGTGGCATCTAGATGGGCCACGCATGTCATTTCCAGGGTGAAACAGCATAAGTACCCATTCTTAACTAAAGTTGCAATTAGCCAACCTAGCTGAGGGAGACTGACTGCAGGAGGTAATGGAGGGCACTGGGAGCACGACTTGCATTTGATTAGGTTGAAGGGAAGATACACAGGCAGTCTTCCTCTGCAGGACCAGTTCTCTCCGATGTCCTGGTTGTGCCTTCTGTGTTCTTCCGACTGTCAGAGATAGCCAGCAAGGGAAAGTGAATGTGGGTGCTGATTTAAACAGACTTACTGTGTATGCACAGCGAAGCATGTGCAGTGTCTGTTTACTAAATTTTGACCCAACCTCACAGAGTCACCCAAGTTGATGACGCCTGGCCACATGCTTACTGGCACACCTCCTACATAGGGAGCTTTGAGGAGAACTCTGCAATTGATTGCTAGCCCCAGGCAGTATCGGGCTGAAAGCTAAAGTGCCCGTGGCTGCGATGCAAAGTGACGGCTGACCTGCGTCATCTAGGGGTGGTGCACGGAGTCCCTGAACTATGGCAGGCCAGGGTTAGATCAAGGTAAGCCCTGGCATAGCCAACAAAGTTTCAGTTGAGGGCACATGCGCTGTGCACGTGTCAGAGAAAAACAGCCTAGCTGCGTGATGCTCACTTAAGCGAGAGTAAAAGTGACGGCCAGAAAGGAGTGACTAATTTCCTAATTACTATTATAATATTATATAATAGTGTTTAGAAAACTGGTATGTTTATGCTGCAGGAAATAGGGGGGGGGGAGCGCAGCCCCAATGCCCTAAGCAACCAGCCGCCCCTGGGAAGACCCAACCTCCTGAAGAAATTTAGTCTTACCAGACTTATACACACTAACAATTCTGCAGTGGCAACACAGAATAGAAGAAGCAGAACTTGATGCTCTGAAAATAATCAATGACTCTCTCTATTACGCATCTAGAATCAATACTAAAGAGCACAGTTTAAAGAAAGGACATCAGGACACAATAACAGACTCAGGCAAATTTAGAAAAATGAGTTATTGTATTAATGAACCAAAATCAATGCCTACAAGCAATATTTTAAGTAGCTCAGTTAGAATACCAATAACGCATAGTATAAAACCATACATTTAGTCAAAGAATTTCAAAGAGGATGGTTTAGACATTATAGATTCCCACTACCAATGATGGCTGGTAGATGGTTAAAAGGAGGAAAAACCTCATTCAGGAAAAGAGTCAAAGGATCAAGTTAAAGTCCTCTAGGAAAATGTCAATGAACATGGGGAAAGCACAAAAATTAGGAAAGTTCAGATTTAGTATCTCACTAAATTAATCCAAAGGAGTTTAGTAAGCAAGTTCATTGGAAAAGACAAATCAGAGCATTGAGTTCAGGTTGTCGGCAAGGAAAGGAGTCCAAATTGATCAGCAATTACAGCAGCAGCTGAAAAAGCTGGTTGAGAAAAAAGTGCCAACATTTCAGAGAGCTCTTCAATCTGCGTCTCCAATCTAATCCTAATCCTCCACACCTCCTCCTTTGGGGAGGTCGTCTTACAGTATAGATGATGCAGTTGTGACATCAGCTATCGGACCACAGTGGTCTGTCTATTGTGCGGTCATCTTCCGTTTGTCAGGTACCATTTGCTACCCCAGCATTCTTTCCAAAGCTAGTCATGAGAAACCACAGTCTTTGCCATCCTCACAGGTAAGTTACAAAAAGAAAAATGTATTTGTAGCTCCTTCTTGGGTACAGTCCAAGGATTGGTTCCCACCAATTCAGACACACAAGGAATAAGGCTTCATTCATAATCAAATTGTTACATTAGCCAGGAACAGTTAAAGCAACATTTGAAAGAAACATGTCAAAGTTCATTTTGCTAGGCGATGAAATAATGCAGCTTAAGCAAGAGAACTTCAAATCATTGAAATCATCTTCTTTTAGTGAATCAACTCACTAATAACTATTTAAACCAAAAGAAAGTAAATCAAACATTTCAAATTAAGAAATAGTTTTGTCAATAATTATTAAATTAAAGAAATGAACGATCCTACTCATACGAATTTCAAAAGTAGCAACATGTAAACTAATTCTAAAAATCATTAAAACAAAATAGTTTTTATTAATATACGTTCTTTATGATGTTAGGTACTTATACTGAAAGTTTCAAGCATGCAACCCTTATCAACATTGATATGCACCAATGTCACGTTTGTGAAAAAACTCTGCAATTGAAATCAATAGAAATGCTAAACTTTTCATTAGTCTTCATAACATCTTGTTATTAATATTACTTGATTAATCCTAATTTTTCTAGCTAATCAAACACACTTTTAGGGTGCTGATAATTCAACGTTTTCTCTGTTTCTGTGATGTTTTTCGTCAACGTGCGTAAGGTACATGTTATTATTTCAGTGTAAATTCTAGTGTATATGACATGTAAAAAATAGTTGATATCTACTCTGTTACAGTATGAAAAGTTCCTAAAGAAAGTGACAGCTGTATCTGCCTGGAAAAAACTAGCAATAAAAGCGTTGATTGTGAGTTTTATTATGGACAAATTTAAATGGGATGCTTCCTCAGTTGAGTGTAATGCCTTGTGCCTGAGAATACTTTCCTGAACATTTGAAGACTGTAGCACCACAAAAGCTGTTATACATCTTTGTTCAAAGCAGGGACACAGACATTTTACATCTCTGCCAAGTTTAGCCGAAGAAATCCTAGCCTTTCACAACTACATTTTCCACTTATGTATCGAGCCTCAGGAAGTCCAGCACAAATTAAGCTTCTAGCCTTACCCCACTGACGATCGTTAACCTTCAGAAAAGTTTCAAAGTACAACACTACAATTTTTGACCTGAACAACACGGGAACCTCTACTGACCTTGCCATATCGTACAGCCAAACATGCTGCCTATTCAAGGTCCTCAATAAAATATGACTAGGGGGAACCAACAAATTGAGTCTGGTCTCAGAAGGTGTCTAGGTTATGGTCAACCCACACAACTGACTTTGATTCAATTTTGGTTACTATTATTTCCAATGAGATAGTTCTTGATACTTCTACAATTCCTAATCCATGTATACAGTTTCCCTTCTTTTGGTGTAATTTTATTCATTACATTTTATTTTGTTTGACTAAATTGGTTTCTGCAATTTTATCTTGCTTTTATCTAAAAGTTAATGTTTGTTTTGGCATTGCTGTTCATGTACCACGTATCATTGTTTCTTAGGAAGACTGCTGTTAGGGGTAATCCAGTGATTTCTCACAGAAACCTGTTTAGATACTAGGAATTAAATTGTTTTGACTTTGTGGGAGCTCAGCCACATCTCATAACAAGTCTGAGGCCTCTCACCCCAAACGTTCACAAACCTGTCTCATAATACATATACTATGTTTGCCTCCCATGTTATCTTTTGGAGCCTCAGTAGGGGCTGAAGCAGAAACAGTTGCCAATCAGTGTCGAGAGTTTCACAGAAATGCTAATGGTAGAACCTCTTTTGGGACAGTTTTCTAAAACAGTACAACAGGGAAGCATAACAAAAACAGACAGAAGCAGACTGCCTGACTTGCAATTGCTAACCCTGCATTTATTTACTGGTGCCATAAGTTCTTCCTCCACTGATGCTGCTTACCTGGTACATTGGAGGTGCTTGGGCCCACAAGACTCCGTTGAGCATAACAGTGCCATTGTGAAATGCCAGTTTGGCTATTTTAATTATTTTATGTGTTTTAGTTCCCACTGTTATTTTAGTTTATTTTAATTCGTCAGTAGACATCATGGGAAGGGAAGCCTATACAATAAGGCTGGCGTTGCTCAGCTCCAGTTACATAATTATTTCCCTACTCATTTTAAGTGTTACAATGCTTCCTGCAACCCAGCCCACTCTCCCATGGTGGGATTGGAAACCTAGAAACTGCACGTCTGTGCTGGTTTCAGACTGCCTAACTTCCATTGCTAATCTGCCTTTACTTACTGGTGCAATTACCACTTACTCCACAGTAGTTGCTTTCTTTGTACTATGGAGGTTCCTAGTTCTACAAAGCTCCGTTTTACATGGTCATGCAAAAAATTGGGTAACTGGTTGAGAAGGCTTGAGCCCCACTTAGGCAACAACCACAATTCTTGCCAGGGTGAACCACAAACCCATGCTTAACCCTCTGATGCTTTGCACAAAGCAGTCAAGCTTCACTTAGAGGCAATGTTTAAAGTATTTATGCAGCTCACAAATACTAATAAAGTGAAAAAACAATAAAAGAGAAATCTGCATCCAATTTAGAAAAAAGAGTAAATTTGAATAAATAACACAATACCAGAACAACAAAAATCCAATCAGTAGAACAGGAGATATTGAATTTCATAGGTTTTTATTAAAAATAGTGCCAAGAAGCAGTAAGCGCCACTCAAAGTTATGTGGTCGCGTTGGACCGGATCGAAGAGTTCCATTTGTGTTGGAGGAACCCATGAGGAGGGGGCTTTCAGAGTGAAGAGCAGGTTGAGTGTTGTGGATGGTTGTTGCTGTCGCGCGAAGATCCAGTCATCGCTGGAGCTTCATGGTGGTGGATTGTCACAACCAGTGGCTGTCAGCGTTTAAGTGCAGGTCTTGTGCTGCTGGCCTTCAAAGAAGGTCGATGTCGACGAGAAGAGCAGGTCTTGCTGGAATTTCAGGTTATGAGTCGTCTCGGGCGGCAAAGTCTTGGTGTGATCTGGCCCGTTTGTAGTCGCGAGGAGCCCAAACTTTAGGATTTTCACCTTTTCATTTAGGAAGAGCTCTCACTGATGTCAACCAAGGGTCCAGAACCACGAGGGCAATTCTTGGGGATCAGGACTCACTCCAGTAGTGGCCAGCAGCAGGGCACAGGCAGGTCCAGGGATGTCTATTTGGGGATGGTCAGCTGGGGACTAGCAGGGAGGCCTCTGGAAGCTTGTTGTGTCCCTGTAGATCACACAGGGGGTCAGTCAACTGGCCCCTTAAGTTACTCTGGGTAGTCTGGGATCAAGGCACGCAGGTCCAATCTTTCTTCTTCAGACAGCTCAGGCAGCAGAGCAGTCCTTCGAGCAGCATGGCAGCCCTTCCTCAGAATCTTCCACAGGTCCAGGAGTGTTCTGATGAGTGATTCTGAGGGTCCTATTTTTATATCTGGTGCCAGCCTTGGTGCGGGGTAATTCCCTGAACTACCCGCAAAACTGTTTCTTGTCAGTTCTTCCCCTTTCCCTGGTCCAGGCTCCAAACTGTCTAGGGTGAAATAAGACCGGGCAAGCCTAGTGTTAGGTTCCCTTGTGTGTGTTCTAGGCAAAGCCTGTTAAAGTGTAGGTGATGGTGGGTACAACCCCTTCCTAGCCACCCTGTCGGGATGGCCCATCCTGTCCACACACGAGACCCCTTTGTTTCACTATCTGGAAGCAACACACAAACCCCAACAGAGCCATTTGAAGTCATGTGACCCAAGAGACTGGCAGAAAGGCACAGCTGGTTTGGAAAACACGTCAACTTTCTAAAATTGGCATTTTCGAAATTGTAACTTCAAATCTAACACCATTAAAGAGGATTGTAAATTACAATTCATTTGAGTGTAAACAGCATATATCTATCTGCTCCCAATCTGAAATTAGAACGTATTAACTACTATAATGTAACTCGGGGTTAATCAAAGGGAGAAATAGGCAGTAAAAACAGTGAAAAACAACTTTAGGAGATTTTTCACTGCCAGGAAATGTAAAACGTAAGTACACGTCCAATTTTTTAAATACAGTGCACCCGGTCCTATGAGCCTTTAGGGCCTACTTGAAAGGTGACTTAAAAAGAAAGGTTAGGCCTGGGAAAAGGCTTATTTTGCCAGGTCGAAATGGCAGTTTAAAACTGCACTACAGGCTGCAGTGGCAGCCTTGAGTTATGTTTTAAAAAGCTATTTTAGTGGGTGGCACAATGAGTGCTGCTGTTCATTAGTAGCATTTAATTTAGAGGCCCTGGATACATGTAGTACTATATAATAGGGATTTAGAAGTAAATTAAATGTACCAATCAGGTTTAGGCCAATTTTACCATGTTTTAGGGAGAAAGCACATGCACTTCACCAGTTGTTAGCAGAGACAAAGTGCAGAAAGTCCTAAAAGTCAAGTAAAACTAATTCACTAAAGGAAGGCAAAGAGTGGCAAAAATCTGGGGTGGCCCTGCAGAAAGGGCCAGGTCCAACAAGCCACCATCGAGAAAAACACCAGTTTGCCAATTTTCATTATAGTATGTGTTTTAGTGCTCATTACATTTTAGTTTATTTTAATTTCTCTGTAGACTTCCTGGGAAGGGAAGCCTCTCTAGCGAGGCTGGAGTTGCTGAGCTCCAGTTAAGTTGTTACGTTTTGCCACTCATTTTCAGTGCAACAGTGTTTCCTGTAGCCCCATCCGCTCTCCTGTGGCAGCCTTTTTAAACAAAGAAACTGCACGTCTGGAACAAATGTGTCCCAAAGGCAAGCCTGTCTGCGCTTGTCCGTGCACAGACCATGCCCAGCACCAGGAACGCTGTTTCTTCAGCTTCTCCTAAGATCCCCTACTCAGCTAATGATATCTTATTACTCAGACTCAAAGGTCAGACTAACTGTCCTCCTCTGGACTTTAACAATCCTCTCTAAGTCCCCTATCTTCCTTATTTTTAAGTCAAATCTAGTACATACCCCTTCACTCTGAGCAGTATCGACCACATGCACACGGACACAGATATGTTTTTAACCAACTCCGAGTCACTCTGCCTTTTTTTCTCAGTGTTAGGTCCCTTCCTAAACACAAATACAAAATTCATGGCTTCTTAGATGTTCACAGATGTCTTAATTTTACTCGAGACATGGCTGAATAATGGTTGGGCTCTGACATTACTGATGCCATCCCTAGTAACTATAGCATAACAAATCATGACAGAGCCTCTAAACCAAGGGGTGAAATGGTACTGTCGTTATTATCCGTAATCCTTTACAATGTTACATTGAACAAACAGAGGTTGCCCACGAAGAGGGTTTTATTTTTAACTTGACAGAGTCATCTTAAGGATGTAGATGGCCCCCCGGAAAACCATATTTTGTTGCCATTTAATGGAACAGATTTTATTTTATTATCCATTTCCAGAAAATTCAACCCCACATTATGTCAAACAATACTAAGTTATGCGTTACATTTTACCAGGGTCACAAAAAAAGTTAAAATATTTTTTGCCTGGACCCCAAATATTATAAAAATTACACTGGTTATGAGTGGCAGGGTTAAAGGTAATGGTAGGCAGAGAGCAAGAGAGGTTTAGATAGAGAAATATAATAGACAGAGGTCAAATAGAGAGAAAGTTCACTTTCCTAGGGGGCCCCTTCTAAGTTAGGTACCCTTGGCAAGTCCCAATTTGCCCATACCTTAAAACATCTCTGACTCCATACTCTAGCCTACCACCTTAGTGCCAGGTGCTCTCGGATACAGAACTAACATTACTCAATCTCTCAATTCCTCGAACCTTATGTTCTGAAGGCTAGAACATTTTCTGTGCTGGGTGACATGAACCAAGATTTAGAGGGCCCCTCCTCACCCCAGTTTTGACACCTAAAAACGTAGAAAGTGCTTAGCAATTCCAGGTCTCACCCAAAACGTTTTCACTCCTCCTCACATTGTGGACCACATCCTGGACTCTATATTTGTCAGCAAGCACTTTGTTAATGTGGACACCCTTTTATCCCTTACCTGGAACAACCATTCTGCTATGATCTGTGAGACTCTGGTCTACAAAAAAAATAATAAACCTGACCTCTCTCCTCAGACTTTTAAATTTCAGTCTTGGGACAAAATCACACCAGACATACCAGAACTCGCACTCACCAAGCCCCTTCTAAATCTGATCAAAACATAGATAAAGATGCTATGAATTTAAATTCTTGGTTCACCTTAGCACTAGACTTCATTGCTCTCATTAAAAAAAGGAACGGAAGGCGAGCTATGCCTTGTGCACCATGGCACTTGGACCTCCTTAGAGAAAAAAAGAACATGTAAGAACTTAGAAGCCAATTTGGAGTCTCCAGTATGACCCGCACACCAAAGCTTGATACAGAAAAGTAATTCAGAGTTATAATAAAGGCATTCTCTCAGCTAAAGCCAATTATCTTTTCTTCAAGATTGTACATTCTAGCAATATGGAGAAAGAGCATTTCTTGATTCTCAACAGTGCCTTACACCCTGCCTTCACTCAATCACCTACTCTCAATTTTTCTGCAATGTACTAGCTCAATCCTTTAATGACAAAGTGATAAAGGCTTATTGTAATTTTTCTATGTATATCCATTGACTTGAGCCAGCTCTGTTCAAAGACTCTCAGATGGTATTGGGCACCTCCCTTACAGAGTTCTTGCTGCTTTCGCAAGAACCGGGAGGGAATCTCCTCTGCAAAGCTAAGTCAGGATCACCACAGGATCCTTGTCCATGCAGAATTCTCCAGCTTTCTCGTAAGTCCATCACTCCCATTCTTCGTTTCTAATTAAATGACTCTCTTGGCTCGGCCACTATGCCCAGCATTTGGTAAAAGGCTGTATATACCCCTCTTTTAAAAAAGTGCAAAGCTGATCGTAACACCCTTGGCAACTACAGGCTAATTTCCCTCCTACCTTTGCCTGACAAAATTCTAGAAAAAAATGGTTAACACAGTTATCTACCTGTCTGGAGGAAAACTCTCTCTTAGCTGAGGAACACTTTCTCCTAGATTACTCTCAATCCATGTTTAGATCATCTTGTAGCACAGAATCTGACCTTATTACAGTGAATGACAATATAAGATTTAGCCTGGACCAAGGGGCTTAGCGCCCTGGTCTGTTTGGTCCTTTTTGTCAGTGAATGATACTGTACTTCTCGATAGAATCTTCGACTTTGGCATTGGTAAATCTGCTCTAAAAAATGGTTCTGGTCCTTTTTAACTACTCAAACCACGAGAGTCTCCTGACCAAATTTCTTTTGACTGGGACTTCTTGCTCACTGTGGTGTACCCAAATGTTACTACTCAGCCCAACACTGTTTAACATTTTCGTGCCCCTCCCTGAATTTAGTTTTACCATTAAATCAAATGCTGACGATGCCCAGATCGTTGTTTCTAAATCCAAAGATGTCTTTGTCATCCCTTCTGCAACTGTAAGGCAAAGGTTGCAATACAGATGAACCAGAATTGTCTTAAATTAAATGGAGACAAAACAGCAGTCATCCTGCTAGGCAAACCATCTCCCTTTTGGGCCCATAACTGCTGGACATCAGAGATTGGAACTTTAGTCATGCCTCTCAGTCTGGAAAAAAACATAGGTATCTCAGTGGATGACCCACTAACGTTTGTCAAACACATCTCAAAAGTTGCTTCTAATTGCCTTCTAATGCTTCATATGCTACAAAGTCCTCCCCATTCTTTTAATTTCCCTCCAGAAGACCGTCATTCAAACCTTGATCCTAGCTCGATTCGACTAGGCCAATACTCTCTACCTCGGACTCCCAAGCTCAGATTTCACTTGTACAAAACCAGTGAAATTCGGCAGTTATAGTTACCTGTACATAAGTGTTGCCCACTACTAAAATTATTTGAATACTATACATGCTCCAACTTCATGTCTTACAGGTTATCAGGAGGCATCTAAAAAATGCAGATGCAGAAACCAATCACTGAGCCTGAAGCCTCTTTTCTCCTTGTGGAAGGAAAATTGGATTTATGACATTTACAAATGTATATGTCTAATCGGGTTGCGCACGCGGTGGCCCGCCGGTCCTAGATTCATCAGTTTGGAATTGATTTTTGGTTCATGATTCTGTCAATTAAAAACTGCCTTGGATTCACTTCATTTTTTTGTATTAGTTACAGGAATTGTTTTTAATACCCAAACCAAAGTGGAGGAATCTCGCCCAGGTCATACGATGGCATGTTAGTAAATAAATAGGCCAGGAGGGAATTCCAATGTGTCTCAACTTTGTTTCAGTTCGGCTGCTCAATCAGGTTCACTTGGTGGCTTTTTGTTTCTTTCAAGTTATTCATTGCCTGCTTCATTTTCCTGCTTGAATGTGTCTGTTTCTACTTCACCTGTTTTCATAGGTTTTTGTTTTCTGATTCCAGATATTTTTCCTCTGAAACATTCGAAATTTTAGTGATCTTTGAATGACTTCCTGCTACTCCAGTTACTGCTAAATCTGGATTAGAGACACGTGTAGGGAGACAGGCCTTACCTGGGAGAAACAACAAGACCTGCCAGGACTACCAGAAGCTTTGTATCTGATGTAAAGACAAACTGAGAGAAAGAGAGACAGCTTAAGAGTGTGTGTCATGATGTTGCTAATTCTGTTAACTCTAAGTATGACCATACTGGTGTAAAAGAAGTTATTCAGATGTCTACAAAAAGTGACTGGTTGTATGGTTGTATGATTACCGTTTTCTAACAATTTGGCAGTACAAAACATTATTATTGAAAATGTGTATATAAATCTCAGAGACATTTCTTAGAATTTCCAACAATTTGCACTATTAATGGGAGATCTAGAGCAGATATGCTCCCAAGACACGAAAGCTATGATGATAATAGTGGGTGATTTTAACATGCGTCTGCGTCTGGTACCCCGTCAAGAAGATCTAAACTTTGGCGAAATAATGCAGGCATATTGTATTCCATGTGCATGCTTTCCCAGGTGTGAAAACTGAGGGATGGCTAGGTTGTTCCAAAAATAATTGGAGAATTGAAATTTCTTTTGTCTGAAAGGACATTTTCAGTAAGACTCTCCGTCTACCCAAACTTTCAAACTTGAGAGCCTAAGGGGTCCAATTGATTATATATTTATTCAGGAGTGCTGGTTCACCCTTAAAGTGGGACTTCCAACCACTCATGTTGAGAGGTAGCAACCATCTCCCCATAAGGGTCTAATTAAAACTAGAAATGCTGCCCAAGGATAGATTATACTTGGAAACTGAACTAACCAGGCATTTTACAGTCAAAATTAACGCCTGGCATATTGAAAAATTAATCGACTTACAAAGTCATATTGATCTCGACAGCTTGATTTCATGAAGTAGTAATACAACTACAAAATATGATCAAATAGCATCCACTGTGGTTGATTGCTTAAAATGTAATAGGAATTTTTCCTGTACAATGCCCCCCAATTTGGGCCAATGTTCTGTAAATAAGTCCCCCTGTGTTGATGCTCAATGGCAGGAAAGGTAAAGTAACGTAAGGAAAATGAAGCAGGCTAATATTATACATGGATAGTTGTTCCTATTATGAAATCTTTATGAAATATAAAGCTAGGATAAAAGGGAATATACTGTCAGTGTGCACAAGGAACTGGGAAGAAATTATTACGGTAGTTTTGACCAAGGATGGGAGGAAATTTTGGAAATTTGGGAAATTAGTGCTTCTGGGGGTTCACTGCAGGCAGGTAAGAACAGGAAGTATGGTATCCAAAGAGGGGTGGGTAGAACATCTAACGTCAATATATGCTGGGAAAGATAACGCCGAAATTAAGAAGACGTTTCCCACTGACCCTGAATTATTCCCCTTATTTTTAGAAGCTGCAGCTAGAGATAATATTAAGCAAACTAAACTAACTAGAGCAGTAGGACCAGAATGATCTGCCGACAATTAAAAAGACTAATATAAACTGGTGGGTGAAATTTTGTGCAGATGTGTTTAAACAATTCATATCTGCTCGGTCCTACCCTGAGAAGTGTAATGGGTTAATAGTAAAACAGATTTTTAAAACGCGGGATCCAGCAGACCCCAAAAACTAATTAGTCTAATGGACATGGGCACAAAGATGTAGAGCAAAGTACTGCTCCATGCACTTTCACAATGATGTGAAGAACTGAAACCATTAGAACAGGGCAGCTTTAAGCCAGGACATTCTACTATTGATCATTGCTTTACTCCATGGGCCATTACACAAAATTCTTTAGAAACTGGGGGTTCTTTCTACACCTGTTTTTTAGATTTCCAGGCTGCCTTCAACCTAGTGGAAAGTGAGATTTTGTGGGACAAACTGGAAAGTATGGGTATCCCGGAACCTTTCTTGAGGATCCTAAAAGAGCCCCATACTGGAAATTGGGCCAGAAAAGTGATGGATGCAGATGGTACCCTCTCCTAGAAGATCAGCACTAATAATGGACTACGGCAAGATGGTGTAATGGTTTCAACTCTATTCGCCCTGTACTTACCAAAAATACTTTTAGGTACACACTCCTTTTCTCCCAAAATGATGGGCTACCACATATCTGTGCTTTACATGGACTATTTGGTTATTATGGATAGTACACCAGTTGGTTTACAAAGAAAATGGGCGGAGTTCGAGAAGTGCGGTACGAAAAATAAGTTAATAATTATTTTAAATTAAACCAAACTTATGACTTTTAGTAAGAAGCAGCACAGCTTCGAATGGTCTATTTGGAGGTCTAAAATTGAAGAAACCTCTTAATATAAGTATTGAGGGATTCTTTTTACTAAATCACTGAGATGGACCTGACACAGAGTACTTAAAGGCAAAAGCATCATTAACTATTGGGAGGTCTATGGAAATTTAAACGAGATTTGGATGGGCCTTCTATTCAACCAGCTATAGTAGCCTACAATGCACATATTCCTCCTAAAACTTTATACAGAGTAGAAAGACTGGGCTTAGATGGAATTTTAGATTGGGACAAGGTTGAAGGATGTTTAAAAAATGTATTATCCCTCCCAAGATGTACAATGGTATCGGTCATTAGGGTGGAGGCCGAGTTCCAATCTTGGTCAATAACCAAGGCTATATGTACACTAGGATTTTGAAGCAAATTGCTATTATCTGGGAAACATAGGATAGGCACCCTATACCAGAAGGAGATCATTTCAAGTGATCTTAAGTGGGCTCAAATTCAGGGAAACTGCTGAAGGCAATGCAGGATGCATTGAATATCAAGAACTATAATGTGGCATTTCCACCAACCCACTCTAAGAAAGAATTATCAATGGTGGGGAGGCTAGAATCAAGAGAAAGGGTTCTTCACAATTTAGGAACTAAGACCTCAGTAGAAGAACTCTGTGAGACTTGGGTTGCTATTGCCACCTTTTCTTATCTTAATAATCTCCAGGATCCAAAAATGCTCAACACCCTCTTCAAATTTAGAGTGGGATTACACCCACTCCATGCGCACCCTCACCGGGTTGTGCTCTTTTATGAATATATCAAAAAAATGTAACCTTGAAACAGAATATGTTAAAGCCAATTTTTTTAAACTATAATATTAGATCAAGGTTGATGGCACTTCATTTTTTATTTAGAATGGAATTTTTAGATGTAACGTGTGCCTTAGCCAGATTTGTATTGTTTATAAATGACAGGGCACCATAACACCCCAAGTTAAATTATTTGTTCAAATTATGTATGCTCTGGACCGATAATTTTTATGTTGTCGCAAATGATTTGGTATGCATATATGTGATCACATGATCGATTTTAAATGTTTATTGTTTAGAAGACAAGATCTCAAATAAACAAATCTTTCATTCACTATCACCAACTATATGGGTGTATAGGGGAGAGGATGTAGCCTTACGGCTAGAGCGGTCGACCTCGGGCCTGGGGAACCGGGTTTGAGTCTCGGCAACGACGCTCAACATCCTGTGATTCTGGGCAAATCACTTAATCTCCCCATGCCTAACAAAAAAAAATGAATGTGTTCATCTGTAACGAAACTGGTGCTCATGTAAAGCGCTCTGATACCCGATGTCTCGGGTCTAGTTCGCGCTGTATAAAACTCTAAAAAAAAATAAAAAAAAAATAGATTGCCATGAGTCTGTATACATGATTTGTCAATGTTCGAGACTGTGTATACGAAATATTCTGGTAACGTTTTGAGATGTGAATCTTTGGGTGTGTTAAACCATCTGTGCATAAAGCTTTTTCGGCATAGGTGATCTCCAGTTGAGCGAATTTATAGCTAGTGTGTTTCAGGGTGAATATATCGGTGAATATATTCATCTCTGAATGTTCATGTCTTTGCATGTTTGGGGATTTCAGTTTTATTGGGCATTTGTATAGGGAATTGTCGTGTGTCACTGTGTGAGAATTGTGGGCTTCTGCTTTCTCTACTACTTCCTGCAGCTTTGTTCCATGAAATATTTATTTATTAATTTGTATGATACACTGAACTCCAGATTGCCTTTCGTAACCCAGCTTCAGAGTTCATTAATGCACAAGTTACTTACCTTCGGTAACGATCTATCTGTAAGAAACATTAGTAGTGATAGATTCCTTACCTTAGAATATCCCCAGGCATCAGACTGGATCCGGAAAGTTTTCGTCAGCAGTACCCTGCGCGTCGGTAGGGGCGTCGTGCCACTCCGCGTCCGTCGTTGGCGTCGTGGTCGCCGAAATGACGTCACGGGCGCTACTTAGACGCCGCCCACGCGCGCTGACGTCAGTTCTGTACACGACTTTCCGCGCCAGGAACGCAGAGCCATGCAAGATACTGACCACTGGTGCATTGAAACTAAGGCCCTGAAAGGGATGACCTTAACCCTAGAAATCAGTTCGCAGAATGGGGAGGATGAGTGGGGCGGTAAGGAATCTATCACTACTAATGTTTCTTACAGATAAATCGTTACCGAAGGTAAGTAACTTGTTCATCTGAAAGAAACACATAGTGATAGATTCCTTACCTTAGAATAGATACCCCAGAAATACCAACCCCGGTGGTGGGTCTGCGAACAAAGATCACACCAGAAAGTCACGGAGAACAGAACGGCCAAAGAAGCCATCTCTCCGGACTTGGCTGTCCAGGCAATAATGCTTGGTAAACGTGTGCAGCGAGGCCCACGTGGCTGCCTGACAGATGTCTTGCAGGGGGACACCACGTCCCAATGCAGTAGTGGCTGCTGTTGCCCTGGTAGAATGGGCGCGCAGCCCCACCGGAGGTTCCTTTTTAGCTAAAGAGTAACAGGCCTTGATACATAAGACAACCCAGCGGGAGATGGTTCTCTTATGGACCGCCCGACCTTTCTTGGTGCCAACGTAGCCAACAAAAAGCTGGTCATCCACCCGGAACTGCTGTGTGCGGTTGAGGTAAAAAGAAAGCGCATGTTTTGGGTCAAGATGGTGGAGCCTCTCTTCCTCTCTGGAAGGATGCGGAGGCGGAAAAAAGGTGGGCAAGGTAATTGTTTGCCCAATGTGAAAGGTCGTAACCACTTTTGGCAAAAAGGAAGGACGGGGCCTGAGCACAACCTTGTCCGGATGGACTGAAAGGAAAGGAGGCTTACAGGAAAGAGCCTGGAGCTCACTCACTCGCCTAGCGGAAGTGATGGCCACCAGGAAGGCAGTCTTTAACGTTAAAAGACGAAGAGGACAGTTGTGAAGGGGCTCAAAGGGAGCACACATCAAATATGTCAAAACAAGATTCAAGTCCCACTGAGGCATCACGAAGGGAATAGGAGGAAAACGGTGTGTAATGCCTTTAAGAAACCTATTTACAACAGGGGACTTGAAAAGAGAGGGCTGATCAGGAAGCCTGAGGAAGGCCGAAATAGCAGAAAGGTAGCCCTTGATAGTGTCCAGAGCGGAGCCCTGCCGGGCCAAAGAAAGAAGGAACAGTAGTACCTCAGAAAGAGGGGCAGAAAGGGGATCCACAGCCTTCGCTGTGCACCATGCCACAAACTTGTTCCACCTGCAGGCGTATACCACCTTAGTAGAGGGACGCCTGGCTGCCAGAATAACATCACAAACTTCAGGAGGCAAGTCAAAAGGAATCAACTGCCGCCGCTCAATCTCCACGCAAAGAGTTGGAGGCTGGACAGGTTCGGGTGGAGGACCGTCCCCTGCTGCGACAGAAGATCCTCCCGAAGAGGCAGTCGGATCGGGGGATCGATGCTCATACCGAGTAGCTCGGGATACCATGCCCTTCGAGCCCAGTCCGGAGCCACAAGAATGACTTGGGCCCAGTCGCGCCTGA
The DNA here is from genome assembly GCA_963921515.1 of Calotriton arnoldi. NCBI lineage: Eukaryota > Metazoa > Chordata > Amphibia > Caudata > Salamandridae > Calotriton > Calotriton arnoldi. The sequence goes on from CAWUFW010002868.1 coordinate 250,623, forward strand.
TCTTCTTCAGCACTCTGGGCAGAAGTGGTATAGGCGGAAAGGCGTACAACAGACCGCAGCTCCACTCGCGACGAAAAGCGTCGCCGAGCGAGTGCCGCCTTGGAAATTCCAACGCGCAGAACTGATGACATTGCGCGTTCTCTTCGGTGGCGAATAGATCTAACCAAGGCTCTCCCCACTGAAGAAAGAGACCTTGCACCACCTCCGAGTGAAGACGCCATTCGTGATCGAGCATGCACCGGCGGCTGAGTTCGTCCGCCCTGGCGTTCAGAGAACCTGCCAGGTGTTGAACCACCAGAGACATGCCCTGATGTTCCAGCCATGTCCAGAGACGCAGAGCCTCCTGACAGAGGGTCCACGACCCCACCCCGCCTTGTTTGTTGCAGTACCACATGGCGGTGGTGTTGTCTGTGAACACCTGCACTACTCTCCCCTTGACAGAGGGAAGGAATGCCTTCAGTGCAAGCCTGATCGCCCGAAGCTCCAGAAGGTTGATATGGAGCCGGGACTCCGCTGGAGACCAGAGGCCTCTGATCTCCGCCTCTCCCATGTGGCCGCCCCATCCCAGGAGGGACGCATCCGTCACTACTGTAAACTCCGGGTGGGGAAGGGAGAGGGATCTGCCGTCGACCCAATGCCGGTTCGTGAGCCACCACTGCAACTGTTGTGCAGTGCCTTCTGAGATCTGGACGTGATCGGACAGGTTCCCCTGATGCTGCGTCCACTGGAACTTCAGGTCCCACTGCAGAGCCCGCATATGCCACCTGGCATGATTGACCAGCAGGATGCAGGAGGCCATGAGGCCCAGCAGCCTCAGAGTCACTCTGACCGAAACCCAGGACAAGGGCTGAAAGATGGGAATCAGGGCCCGAATATCCCGGACTCGCTGTTTGGGAGGATAGACCCGAAACTGCGCCGTGTCCAGAACCGCTCCGATGAAGAGGAGCTTCTGAGAAGGAATCAGGTGCGACTTCGGCACATTGATGGAGAACCCCAGCAAGTGCAGGAGGTCGGCCGTAGTCTGGAGGTGGGAGACGACTGTCTGGGGCGAGCCCGCCTTCAACAACCGGTCGTCGAGATAGGGGAAGACTGCGACCCCTGATCTGCGCAGATGAGCTGCGACCACCGCCATCACCTTTGTGAACACCCGAGGGGAGCTGGTAAGGCCGAAGGGGAGCACGGTGAACTGAAAGTGCTCGTGGCCTTCCATGAACCGTAGGTAACGCCTGTGGGCTGGCAGGACGGGGATGTGGAAATAGGCGTCCTGCAAGTCCAGCGCCACCATCCAGTCTTGTGGGTCGAGAGCAGACAAGACCTGAGCAAGAGTGAGCATCTTGAACTTCTCTTTGCGGAGGAAGCGATTGACGTTCCGGAGGTCTAAGATAGGAGGCAGGCCTTTGTCCTTCTTGGGCACCACGAAGTAGTGGGAATAACAACCACGACCTACTTCGGGCGTCGGAACGCGCTCGATGGCCCCCTTGGCCAAGAGGGCCGCAACTTCCTGCTGAAGAAGCACCAAGTGATCCCCCGACATGCGGTGGTATTGAGGTGGCATGGCTGTGGGGGTAGTCTCGAAGGGGAGGGAGTAGCCCCTCTGGACTATCTCTAAAACCCACCTGTCCGAAGTGATGGTGCGCCAGTGGGGGAGGTGATGGCGGAGCCTGCCGCCCACTGGCGTTTGATGTGCCTGAAAGTTCAGACTAGGAAGGTTTGGAGGCAGTGGTGGCAGGGGTGGTGGTGGTGGACTGACCCGCCCGCTGGCCCCTTTGTCTGCCGCGACGGAACCCGCGTCCGCGCTGGGATGACTGCTGCGCCGGCCTGTGGCTCTGTTGCGGACGCTGTGGGGCGCCCCTTCCTGTGCCACGAAAGGAGCGAAAAGCGGAAGGCGGAGGAGGGCGGACTGCGGAGAGTCCCAAGGACTTGGCCGTAGCCCGTGAGTCCTTAAACCGCTCCAACGCGCTGTCCGCCTTGTCGCCGAAGAGGCAACGGCCATCAAAGGGCATGTCCATAAGAGTGTTTTGGACATCCCCTGAAAATCCAGTGGTCCTCAACCAGGCGTGGCGGCGAACCGCCACCGTCGTTGCAATGGATCTGCCCAGTGAGTCGGCGGTGTCAAGACCACAACGGATCATGAACTTGGCTGCGTCTCTCCCCTCTGCAACAGCCTGGGCGAGGGCAGGCCGGGCCTCCTCCGGACACTGCTGCAGCACGTTCGCCACCGTATCCCACAGAGAGTGGGAATAATGGCCCACGAGGCATGCGGTGTTCACGGACCGCAGCGCAGAGCTGTAGGAAGAGAAAATCTTATTCCCAAACTGATCCAGCTTCTTGGATTCCCTATCCGGTGGTGCGGAAGGGAAGGCGGTTGGGGAAGCAGAGGCTTGGACAACCAAGCTCTCGGGGTGGGGTGTTGGGAGAGGAAAATGGGGTCACGCGGAGCCGGGCGATGGCGTCGGGCCACGTTCCTATCCACAGGAGCCCCTGTGGTGGGCCTGGACCAAGTGCCCAAAAGAACGTCGGAAAGGGCTTCATTAAAGGGCAGCAGCGGCTCCGCAGAAGTAGCTGCTGGCTGAAGCACCTCTGTCAGGAGGTTAGTCCTGACGGCCACAGTAGGGAGCTGGAGGTGTAGGGCCTCCGCCGCCCTACGCAACACCACTGCATAACTGGCTCCCTCCTCCGTAGCCACGGTAGGAGGAGACAGCATGCCAAGGTCTGGTGAGGTATCCAGACCTCTGGCGTCCCCCAATTCCTCAGCCCAGTTCTGTTCTGACTCACAGGCTGCTGCGAGAGGGTCGTCAGACCCCTCCCAGTCCTCCCCTTGCTCCTCAGGCTGCTCAACAGGCCGAAAATAAGGAGCAGGGACATGGGGATAGAATTCCCCAAACGGCGTCGAGAACGGCATCGACCGACGCCGGACCGACGCCGCGTCCACTTCGGGCTGAACCGGGGTTCAACGTCGTCCCGAGGAGCGGGCGGCGTCAGGATCGGTGCCGGGGGAGTCGACGTCGGTGGAGGTGTAATGAGGTCAACCGGCGTCGACCGGGATCCAGGCCTGGATCCAAGGGTGTCCTGCGGTGCTGGGGCCGGAGCCGACAGCGACGCCGGGACCGGAACCGCCGGCGACGAAACGCGAGGACACCAATGCGGGACCGCGGGGCCCGAAGGCGCACCGGCGGGACCCGACGGCCCAAAGAGGCAAGCCATGGCCGACAGGAAGTCCTGTATCTGGGCCGGAGTCGCCGACGACCCCGGAAAGGGCGGGTAGTCGGGCGGCGACTCCATGGACTCCGCCGGAGCCGCGGGGGTGGCACCACCCAAACCCTCAGCCGCGTCGCGCGACCGGCGAGGGGAAGTCGGAGAGCGATGACGCTTCTTCGACTTCTTGTGCTTCGTCTTACCTGACCCCGAGTGCGAAGACTTCGATCCTGATGACCGATGGTGACTCCACGCACGGTCCCTCGACCTCTCTCGGGACCGGGACCTCTCACGGCGTGGAGCCGACTGCCGGGCTTCAAGCAGCTTTCGGGACCTCTCCCGCAAAGACTTCGGCGCCATGGACCGGCAGTCGAGGCACGACTTGGGGTCGTGGTCGCGCCCCAGGCAGAAGAGACACACGCGGTGCGGGTCCGTCACCGACATCATCCGATGACAGTCCTCGCAGGACTTAAAACCGGGCATCCCTGAATGCACCAGGAGTCGATATCGACTCGAAAAAGGGTGAGAAAAAGATCTAAAAAAGTTAGTAAAAAAAGACTAGGGGTACCGCTCTCTCCGGATCTGCGCTTGCTGGCGCGGAAAAAGAAAGAACTGATGTCAGCGCGCGTGGGCGGCGTCTAAGTAGCGCCCGCGACGTCATTTCGCCGACCACAACGCCAACGACGGACGCGGAGTCGCACAACGCCCCTACCGACGCGCAGGGGTACTGCTGACGAAAACTTTCCGGATCCAGTCTGATGCCTGGGGATATTCTAAGGTAAGGAATCTATCACTATGTGTTTCTTTCAGATAAACCTTTTACCAAAACAGAAATAGATGGCAGGGTCTCGAGGCTTCATAAATACTCAGTTATAGTTATTGCATGTGGCTAGATACACACTAAACTCCACATTCACATAAAAATAAGATAAAGAGGAAAATTATTATTTAAAATAGTCCATGTTATGCCGTTCTTTTAAAAGTGAATATCTTGAGAAGAGTGCCTTCTTTGTGTGGTACGTTTCCCTATGATTGGGGCACCATGACTGGGCCCAGGTATTGCAACCTTCTCCAACGGACATGAATGTGTGTTCATTGAGTCATATTTTGAGTCACTGATGCTTCTAAATTTGACACATGGTAGACTGGTTCTTTTTTTGCGGCCTTTCTCAAAACCCATGTAGATTTGTTCAATGCAACATGTGCTCCTTCATTCTGATTTTCCATGTGATTAAATATTTAGCTCTTGCACGACACTTGTATATTTATGCCACTGGGTCATTTAGCCAGTGGTTGAATGAATGAATTGAAACATCTGTACAGCACACCCTAAAAGGAGTCCAGGTACAAGTATGTACTTGAACCAGATGGCACATATTGAAAGTTAAGCCTCTTTCAGTAAGAACTAAACAGACTCATTTTATGGCCTTGTGCAAAGGCAACCATTTAGATTGCTCTATGCTGAGGACTTGTAGGGAAAGGGAGGAGGGTTGTGTTTTGCAAAGCAATGTAGCCCAGAAACCCTGTTGGAAACTGGCTGTCAGAAGTAAAGAGCCATATCAAAATAAAATGCTGATTTTTTTGCTACAAGCATAAGTAAGTTACTTTTTTAAAGCTGAGGTAGACCGAAATAAATCTGAGCTTTCTGATAGGTGAAACCAAAAGAAACGATTGAATCTTAGAATGAGTCAGCATGCAATGAAAAAGAACAATTATGTCCTGATACAACCAAGGAAAGTCATAAGTCACAAAGTTAATAGTCCTCAACTTAACATGTGAACTCAGACCAGGTGGGCAATAAACATACTAGGAAAGGAAGAGGAAATGCTGGTGATTTGCAAAATGTTGGAGTTTCAGAAGTAATTTTTCTCGCTCACAACCACATTGGCTAAAATAAGCTCTTTAGTTTACCTGTAAGTAAATTTATCTTTAGGACCTGAACTGCTTTGTTGCTCTAGGAGGCTATTTCACACTCAAGTTGCACTGGTGAGTGTAGCTGTTGCACATATACAACTATTGAAGTGATAGCACAATTTACCCTGCCTCCAGAAACAGGTCCGTCCACAACAGACAGCACTGCTTAGAGTAGGAAAGAGAGATCTTGGGAGAATAATGGCCAGTAAAATTTTCATACCCAGTTCTCGAAGTCCCTACAACTGATGTAAAGTAAGACTCTGGAATTAAATGTTATTGACAGCAGAGTAAGAGTATTTTAATGTGCTTAAATGTTGAAGTCTTTTTAAATCAAGATCCATGGGTAAATGCTGGTCCAAGAAAAAGCCCAGAGATTTGCAGAATTTACACAATTAGGTCACAGCGTTGACTGCCAACTTTTTTACCTACGTTTGAACTGGAAAGAAGTCCATCTTCCATTAAAAATGAGCTCAAATTAAGATGAGTTAATTTAAGAAAATTGCTAGTCATCTTCTCAATCTACTGAGGTAGTGTGTTTTTCAGGTGAAAGAAGTCTTCAAAAGATGAAACCCATAAAAAAGTTAGGGCGGTCTGTTTTTTGGCTGGTGGAGAAACTCGGCCCTCCAGTCAGAACCCACACAGCATCATTTAAACACCAATTAATATGGGAGACAAAATATACTGCTTGACACACTGAAGATATATGTCCTACCCCATGCTCTACCCCAGCCGTGAGCTTGATGCTGACTCCGAGGATGATTATCTGAGAAACTATGATTCCCCAGACCTGGAAAACAACCTCCATTTTTAGAAGAAAATATCTCTGCAACAGAGTTACGAGCAGCAATACAATGCATGTTCACTCGAAAATCCTCGGGCCCAGGAAGCTCCACTGCCACTTTTTATAAAAATTTACACCACCCTCTTAGCTACGCCTCTAGCAAAAGTATTTAACTATTTTTTGACAACTGGGGGGGGGTAACACGACTCCATGATGGGCTCCCACCTCAAACCGTGCAAAGACCCATTAAATTGCACATCACATATGCCAATTGCCCTCCTCTCTTGCAATGTAAAAATATTCACATCTATATTAGTCCAACGCCTTCATCATATGTGGCCCCAGCTAGTTTCCCCCTGCCAATCAGGCTTTATTAAAAACTGTGAAGCAAACAATAACACCCGGTTGACTTTAATGGAAACTGCCAAAAGACGGAACCAATCCAAGGCCCTACTACCCCTCTATGTAAAGCCTTCAACAGAGTGGATTGGCCCTATCTGTCGAAACTTCTCACCAGGAGTCGTATGGGCCCAAAAATGAAGGCATTCATCCAAGCAAATTTCCAACAACCAACTGCCAAGCTTAAAATTAATGGGGAATACACTGCAGAGATCCCCCTTACAATAGGAAAAAGACAAGGTTGTCCCCTCTTCCCACTAGTATTTGCACTAGCAATGGAACCCCTTATTTCCAGCATCATGTGTAACCCCAACATCCAAGGCCTGCAGGTGGGAACCAGGAAACACAAAGTGGCCCTGTTCGCGGATGACATCGCAGATGACGATTCCAGTCTATTGGTACAGCTGGACTACTTCGCACTGGTCTCAGGCTTCAAAATGAATTACTCCAAATCACAGGGCATGGGGGTGTCAGACTTGCTCGAAGAGATGCGAGCACCCCTTCCATGTAATGGCTTCTCACAGACAGGAACAGTCCTTATATATCTGGGCGTCGTCCTACCGACCCACATAAAAGCCCTATATGACAACAACATTGCCCTCTTAATCACCACCCTGTTCAAAGACCTATACTGGTGCGGCAAACTGGAGATTTCCGTGACGGGCAGGCTAAACAGCCTAAAAATGAACTTTATGCCCGCCTACTCTATGCACTGCAGACACTTCGTTCTACAATACCCAGACAACTACTATCACAAATTAGGAAAAAGATGCTGAATTTCATAATGCAAGGTAAATCCCCACGTAGCGCTCTCAATCCTCTCACAGGCTACTGCAGAAGGAGGACTGGGCTTCCCAGATGTAGTGACTTATTCCTGGGCGCCACAGATTCACCCAGCGCTGAACTGGAACTTGATCCAGACCATAAACCATAGATACAGGTAGAACAGGCATTCTCTTCTGGTTCACTGAAAGACTTGTTATGGCTACCAACCTCGACCTGGATGAGACCTCAAACCCTGCAGGGTGATTTCTTGGCTCTATAGATACATCCTGGAGCTCTTCCCTCACAGAAAACATGCATATCTCACCAGGTGAGAGCAAGACCTGGGGACAGAAATACCAAACGGCACATGGAAGTCGATCTGGCTGAGGGCTAGGAGGACTTCCATATGCGTACATTATAAACAAAATGCTTACAAGCTACTTAAATGGTGGTACCTCACACCCACGATCTTACACAAGATGTTCTGCAGGCTGGGCACGTTAGAAGTGTTGTGGAGAACGTGGTACACTACTCCACACCTGGTGGTCATGTCCTCACTTCCAAGCCTTCTGACAGGACATATTCTAGCTCCTACGTGCCATTAAGAACACCACACTTCCACAAGACCCATTATTGATACTCTTGGGATAGTCTGGTGGCCAAAGCCTCAACCCTACAACCACTCCACTGGGAAAATTGAGGACCCACCTCCTACTAGCAGCTCGCCTTAGCATAGCAAAATGTGGAAATCACTAAGCCACCCCAACGCTTAGCCTGTGATGGGAGAAGGTATGGTCCATATAAGCCATGGAGAAACTGTCAGTGATGATACATGATAGACTGCACAAGTGCGACAGGATATGGCGCTCATACTTGGCAATGTGAAAAGGGTACATAGGGAGGGAGGTGCCCCTTTGACAATGTCTAAGAATCTTCGCCGCTCAGGCATCTGTGACATGTACAATTACGGCGACGACCACAACTCGGACATTGAGGCCCATTGATTATGGACACTAAAGATTATGTTCTTACCACTACTAACTGCAGGCCCGCTCTTTAGCTACTACATGCCCATGACTTGATTTGTCAGTGGTTCTGTGATGATGTTCACTAAATTTGTACGGAAATCCAATAATGCTCATGTGTACCTCTTACCCCCAAGCTATGTCAATCCAAAAAATAAAGCTGTTAAAATAAAGAAGAAAAAAAGAGGAAGAAATATGTCCTTGGCTAGCAAGTGTAATTTAAAGTTAAAAAAAATGTATTATGTATTCTACAGGTCTCCTTTGAAACATTGAACCCAGCGAAGCTACAAATTGTGTGATTGTCCATAAAAATATGCACAGACACAACTTATTTGAGTTCATTCAGAGATTCACTCACTTAATAAGGGGCTATTATTCTAGGAGTCTGTGATATGTATATGATGACGAAAACTATTTCTTTGCATCTCTCCTTTGCGCTGCCTGAGTCACCCTAGGTGGGTGAGTATGCCAAGGCAATGTCCAAAGCACACCATATCATTGGCATTCAAGCTGTACTTCAATGACAATGTCAAAGAAGCCGAAATACGTCTGCAGTTGTTTATGTCCCTTTCCGAAGGCCGCGGTCTAGCAGTTCAGATTGAATTGTTTCTTTAGAAATGGGTCCAAGGCTAATTTGTAAGGGGCTGCAATATGACTTTGCAGATGCGCAAAACAAACTAGAAGAATGCACCCAAAATGATTCGAAGTGCTACAGACTGATTCAAGGATTACCATCCTTTGATTTTGTATTGAGTGAGTCACCTCCCTGCGTGAAGTGGGCATGCCCAGACATAGGTCGAAACTTGCTGCGCCATAAGAGTGTGAGCTGCACCTCACTGACGGGTCTCAAAGTAATTACTAATGGTTCATATTGATTGAAGTACTTGTAATCATCCTGCATTCGCTTCACCTAGGTGTAATGATGCAATTTAACCCCGTTTTCAAAATCTGGGTCCTAAATGTAATTATTTTCTGCTTACAATGTTCGTAATGCTATTTGTCATATGTATGAGTGATTGGCTCCCTGTCACAGGGTCGTAATGAGCCAAACCGCAAATCACTGTCGAACTCACAGTTCTGTCATGCATATGGCTGCGTGGACAAGATGGCGTCACAGCACATTTAGGTGCAACACAGCTTCAGGTGCTCTTCATAAACCGAAGAGTAATTTGTGGCGTTATTGCCGGCTCTCCCGCCTAAATCGGTACTTAATGCTTTCTTCATATGGTAGCAGACGCTTCAAACTGAATTTTGTTCGCTTTGCTCAGGACTTCTGAAGAGGAGAAAAAAACAGACATATCATCACATAAGAAACGCCCGAGCAGAACTGTTGCTGTATTTACCGTGCATACGCGATGATAAAAGCGTTTCCCCAATTACAGGGAAACACAATTCGAAATGCTGACAACGATAATAAAGACAAACGATTATAGAGGCTGATAACAAAGGTATGTTCTCACCTGGGTCTCGTTGTCACGGTCAAAGCAGGTGTCGTCGCAGCTGTCAGGCTGGAGCACTGGCTGCGGATGAGAGGGTGTACTGTTTTTCCTTAGCATACTGATGGCAGTGAGGGCTGCACGAGGTCTCTTCCTGGTCTGAGGTCACGTGCCGCCTTCAAATGTTTCAAAAACCACTAATTGCAGGCAGATCAAGTGACGATGAAAGCGGCTCACCGACGCGGGCCCCGTCACCCATGGCGGAGGTTCTGCCATCTGCATCGTACTTTCACGCGCGGGAAACTGCAAGCCGCTTAGCTGGCATATACATTTCCCAACGATGCTAATCAATTCATATTTCGGATGCCAAGACGCAGCAAGCAAAAGAGATCAAGGGCGCGATAGCAATAATGTATGTATTTTCCTTTGGCAGCAGCTAGCACAGTTTTGTTTTTGAAAATGTCACAAGCAAAGCCCATGCATCTTGTGGCCTAGTTTTCAACAAATGCGATACCATGCATACTAAAGGACGCCTGATCCGTGAACATACGCTCAATCTAAAAAACTAAGTATTTACATTGACAACTCTCCACGAGTTAGCAGATATAGCAGCAGATTTTATTTTCATTCGTGTTTCTGTATTATAGGGTTTTACAATTTACAAAAACAATGACAGTATTGGGGTGAGACACCTACTTATCACTCTAAAATAATTCGGAACCAGGCATGTAGGCTATGATAAAGAGGATTTTCTGAGCCAACTGACCTCTAATATCGCCTTGCCATCACTTCAAACAGGACAAAGGCATCCACTTTTCAAGGCTTCAAAGCATCCACATCGAACATTCTGGATCCACTCATGCTATGTCCCTTACGTTGCCTTGCACCACTTCCTTGATCTAATTTCTCTCATTCCCACCCTCAAATCTGAATTTCCAATCAATGTTTTCCTCAAGAACTGCCACACATTAATTCCCCTTCAATAACTTTCCTGCTTCTCAAATGACATCACTGATGACATCATCCAGTGACAAAGTGTTTCTAAACAGTTTAAGAATGTTATATGGATATGCCAAGGTGAATTCGAAGAATGAGTGGGTTTATGAGTGTCTGTATGGATGATATAGTGGGTGCGTGACTGACTGTAGAAGTGACTGATTAAACGTGTCTTAGTGAATGTATGGGTGAGTGACTAATCTATGTGAATGTGTGTATTAGTCTGTCAGTTGGTGTGTAAGTGGCTGCATGGGTTGGTGAGTAGGTACATGAGTGTCTATATGGGTTATTGATTAGTTGTCCGAGTCCCTATATGGGTGCCTGAGTGTCTGTGTGGGTGGGTGAGGGTGTGTGCGACTCCCTGCATGGATGTATGAGTGAGTGAATCCCTGGGTGTATGGGTTCATGAGTGCGTCGGTGAGGGACTGTATGGGCGAGTGAGTGTTCGTTTGGCTGTGTCTGTGAGTGAATGGATGGATGTCTCAGAGGTATATGGGTGAGTAACTGCATATTTGAAAGGCAGTATATGTGAGTGTTGCAGTATATAAGTGACTGTATGTGTGAGTGATTGTGAGAGTGGCTGTATGGGTGAGTGTGTGCTTGTGTCAGCTACTGTATAGGAGAGTAAGTATTTGTTAGTATCTGTATGAGTAGGGAGTGTGTGTGTGTTTCTGTATGGGTGAGTAAGTGGCTGTGTGATTGAGTGTTTGGGTGAGTGAGTAGGTGTTTGAGTAGCTCTATGGGGGACTGACGGTGTATGAGTGGCTGTATAGGTGTATGAGTGGATATATCAGCGGCTGTATTGGTGAGTGACTGGCTGAATGAGTGCCTGTATGGGTGAGTGAGTGGATGTGTATGTAGACTTATGAATCATTGAGTGGGTATGTACGTACTGGTATTGGTGTGTCAATGGTTTCAAGAATGGTAGTCTGAAATTTGGAGTGGGTGTATGAAAGGTTATATTGTTGTGTGAGTAGGTGCATCAGAGAATAATAGGATGATGTCATCAGTGATGTCACTGACCATGTCTTGAGTGATGTAATATGTGAAGTCATCAGCAGTGCATTGCGGGGGCGCAAGTTATAGTTAGCTCAGCTGTTGGACTTGGCCCTTTTTGCAGGGCTATCCCCAAACTTTTTGCTTCTTCCTCCTATTTTTTCCTGAACTGCTGTTGTTGGCTTTAGGACTCTGGGCACTTTACCACTGCTGATCAGTGCTAAAGTGCATATGCTCTCTGTGTAAATTGTTATTATAATTGGTTCTCCATGATTGGCATATTTGATTTACTAGTAGGGCCCTAGTAAAGTGTGCTAAGTGTGCCAGGGCTGGTAAACCAAATGCTACTAGTGGGCCTGCAGCACTGATTGTGCCACCCACATGAGTAGCCCTGAAAAGATGTCTCAGGCTTGTCACTGCAGTGCCTGTGCGCAGTTTGCTAACTGCCATGTCGACTTGGCAAGTGCACCCACTTGCCAGGTCCTAACCTTCCCTTTTCTTACATGTCAGTCACCCCTAAGGTAGGCCCAAGGTACCACAGTGGGCAGGGTGCAGTGTATGTGAAAGGTAGGACATGCCCTGATGTGTGAGGCAGGTCCTGATGGTGAAATACTGCCAATTTCGTTTTTCACTATTGTAAGGCTATCTGTCCCCATAGGAAAGCATGGGAGTTAATTTATAACATCCTATAAATATAACTTACCATTGGGACCAGATAGGAAAATAAAGTTTAGTATGCCTCTACTCAGAATCTAAAGATGCATCTTTTAGGAAAGGGGATTTTTACATTCTGAGTTTGAAAATACCACTTTTAGAAAGTGGCTATTTTCTTGTTCAACCATCTTGTGTGCCTCTGCCTGTTTGTGGATTGACTGTCTGGCTTTGGAGTGACAGGGGCTGGGGAGCTGCAGTGGCTCCAGGAGTCTGGATGAGTCAGCACTAGGCTGAATAGGCCTGATCTGCATTTGGAGTGGTGGGAGGAGTAGCACCTGTACCTGAATAGGACTGTGCCTGCCTTCCACAATGCTGGCTCCGCCCCCCTGTGGTGTGTCTGGAGCCAAGGCTCACACTGACAATGGATGTTGTTGTGCACTGGCAGAGTGCCCCCCAGAACTGGTTTGAACTGAGCTCAGAGCCCCTTGCACAAAGAGAACAAAGACATTTTGGGGTATAAGTATTAGACCTAAAACCCTTGAACTTTAGACTACTTCTGGAATCAAGAGGAACCTTTGCCATGTAGAAGAGCTGGAGAAACTGAGGAGAAGTACTGCCTTTGCTGTGTGTCTGGGGTTGGCCTGCAGTTGCTGTTTCTGCCAAGGAAAGGAGAAGGACTTTGCTGTGTGCTGTGTCCCCTGCTTAAGGAAAAGTCTCCAAGGGCTTGAGTAGAGCTTGCCTCCTGTTTTGAAGTCTCAGGAACACAAAGACTTCACCCCCAGCTCCACTGAACTTCCTTGCTGGGAGTTCTGACCTGCCAAGAGGTGCCTGTGTCAGTCTTGGGCCTCTGGAGGTTGTTTCTGCTGTTAGGGGCTGGAAAAGCAACGCAACGGCAAGGAAATTGACGCATCACTGTTCTTGCCACAGTTTTCTGACGCAACACCGTGGTGCGAGAAGAATCTCCCCGCATCGCCGCGCCGCTGCCGAAACTGACGCAGCGCCTGTCGCCACGGCAAGAATCAACGCATCGAGGGATCGCGGCTGAAAAGGTTGACGCAGCGCCGCTCGCCGCATCGTTCACTGACGCATCCCGGATTTCCAAGCATCGTCCCTGTGCGGCAAGTTTTCCCTGACGTATCACCCGAGGATCGGAGTCGTCCCAAAATCAACACATCGCTTCCCCCTACAGACCGGACCCGACGCACCGCTCCCCTGTGTCCAGCGGAACTGTCGCATCGCATCCACGAAGGTCTCTGGAATCGCCGCATCTCTTTGTTTTTCAACGCTGCCCATCGCTGCGGCTGTTTGGCTTGGTGAATTTTGTCGCAACAACAGGTACTTTGCAAGAAATCCCACATCCATAATTTTCTATGAACTCAGTTGCTAAAACCTTTTGAAAGTCATTTTTCTTAATACTTTTATGTTTGATTTTTGTCGTTTTGGTCTTGTTAAGTTTAGATAAAGATACTTTATTTTTCTAAACCAGTGTGGTGCCATTTGTTGTTTCATCACTGTGTTACTGTGAGTGTTGGTACAAATACTTTACACATTGCCTTTGGGATAAGTCTGTCTGCTCGTGCCAAGCTACCAAGGGGGTGAGCAGGGGTTATCTAAAGTGTGTATCCCCCTTACCCTGACTAGAAGCAAGGGTCCCTATTTGGACAAAGGTACCTACCTCTGCCAACTACAGACCCCCATTTCTAACATCAGCTAACTATAACTGCTGAATTTCTCAGGTTTTGTACGAGTGAAATGTCAGCCTAACTATAACGTCCCTGAAACCTGTGTTTTTTTTTCAGTGGAGATATATATATATATATATAAATATATGGATATATATATATATATATATATATATATTATCTACTGGCGGTCGCCAGTAGATAGTTATAGTTAGGACCTATTTTCCATACGAAATCCGCAACATTCTATTCCCAATAACTTTGGCGCCGGTTGACGAATCTTCACGAAATTTTCAAAACTCGTGGGGCGCTCTGGTCTGCTCCTAATCTGAAAGTCTTGGGGTGATTCGTCAAGTGGGGGCCGAGAAAAAAGGGGGGTCCCAAAACGTGTTTTCCCCATGCAATTTTCCATAGGAACCTTTCATCGCAGCTACAGCCCGAACTGCTGATCGGAATTACACCAAATTTGGCAAAAAGGTAGCCCTTGGTTCAGAGTCGTGCCTTTTGGTTAAATGGTGTAAATCCGTTCAGTAGTTCCTGAGAAAATCAAAAGTAAAATCACATATATATCTATGGCCGCGGTGGATCCGCGCACCCTGAGCGCACCCTGCGCGCACCCTCCCGATCACGAGCTGCATGCTAATTGGCTGTCAACAGGCTGTCAACACTCCAAATCAGGAAGTGTTGGCAGCCATTTTGTGCCTCGGTAGAACCGAGGCACAAGAAATCCTTGAAAAAAGTGCGCAAAACACAAAAAGGGGGCAGGGTAGAAACACCCTGACCCCCTAGGCCTCCTTAGGGGGTCCCACAAGGATGCCCTGGGCCCCAAATATTTTTTTTAAAAACGGGAAAATGCGCGCAGTGTGCGCGGATCCGGCTGATAAAAAAACGAAGCGCGGGCTTTCGCGCTTCGTTGGTAATTAGCCCCGGGGGGCCAAGTCCCGGGGGCAATATTATTATGTGAATGGGGGGCCCAAAGGGGCCCCCTAGCCCCGGGGACCGCAACCCCCCGGGGCTTTAATATTCATGGGTGGGGGGGCTCAAAGGCCCCCCCAAGCCCCGGGGACCGCCACCCCGGGGCTTCTTTAGAATATATGCGGAGGGGCTCATGGCCCCCCACAGCACTGGGGACCGCCACCCCCCGGGGCTTTTAAAAAAAATAAAATAAACCTGTGTGGGGGGGCTTGAGCCCCCCCACACGCCCCGGGGACCGCCACCTCCCCGGGGCACTAAGTATTCTAATTAGGGGGTCCGTGACGGACCCCCGAGCCCCGGGTACCACCACCCCCCGGGGCTTTGTAAGTGGTGGGAGGGGGGCCGCGCGGCCCCCCTCCTGGAGCCAGTGATGGCCCTGGGGACCGCCACCCCCCAGGGCCGGCTCCTGCAGTGTCCCTGGGTGCCCACCCACGGGACACTGCTGTTTGCTATGGCAGGGCGGGAGCCTCGCGGCTCCCGCCCTGTCATAGCAAACTTGGTTTGGATTTTGAAAGAGAGAGCAGGAAACCTGCTCTCTCTTTCAAAATGCAAAGCAGATTGCTTTTCCACACGGGGAGCTGCATGTTAGCAGTTCCCCATGTGGAAAAGCAATGCCGGCTCCCGAAGGACGCGGGAAGCCGGCTGGGACCGTGGGGGCATTGGGGCTCCCTCCATGGTCCCCAACGTTGTATATAGGCCCCGGGGGATGGGGTCCCCAGGGAGAATAAAAATTAGTGGTAGGTGTTAATTTTTTTTTACGGTAAAATTAGGAGTCGCGCATCCAGCGCGGCGCTCAGCGCGGCCCCCTGGTGTGCACGTGTTGGCTGCGCGACTCCAAACAAATATTGGGGGGAAAAAAAAAACAATAAAGTAAATAATATAAATATATTTAAAAAAAATTATAAAACAAATAAAAAACATTAGAGTTACAATATTTAAAAAAATTTTTTTACGATTTACATTAAAAATATATATAGTAATTAAAAAATAAAATATGTAAAAATAAATAGTTAAAAAAATGTAGAAAATCAGTATCAAAATAGTAAATATAAGATTATATTTAAAAATTGTCATTTAAAAAAACCTTTGAAATTCACTGAAAAAACCATAGGTTTCAGGCACGTTATAGTTAGAAATTAGCATTTAAAAAACCTTTGAAATTCACTGAAAAAACCATAGGTTTTAGGGACAGTTATAGTTAGTTCGACATTTCACTCGTACAAAACCCGTGAAATTCCCCCGTTATAGTTTGTTCAGCTAACTATAACTCGCGCCCCCGCAATGCACTGCTGATGACGTCACATATTACATCACTCATTACATGGTCAGTGACATCACTGATGACATCTCAAATGACATCACTGATGACATCATCCATGTGAAAATTTCATGCATCTTCTCACACCCTAATATAACTTTTGATACACCCACTCTAAATTACAGACTACCATTCTCAAAACCATAGACACTGCAATACCAATAACTACATACCCACTCACTGATTCTTAGGTATACACACACATCCACTCACTCAACCGTACAGTCACTCATACTTAAGGTCACTCAGTACAGGACTATCATATGCACTCATACACCTATATAGACACTCACACACCGCCACTCATCCATAGAGGTACTCACACAACTAGTCAGTCATGCAAATAATTAATCACACTCCCATTTACTCAGATATACAGTTATACACACACCAGCTCAATTACTCATACAAATACTAGCACATTCCTACGCTCTTATACAATCAATGATACAAGCACACACTCATCCATACAGCCACTCTCACAATAACACACTCATTTGTAGCCAATTATGTACTCCAACACACATTTATACTACTTTTCACATATGTAGTTACTCACACATGTACCACTGAGATATACATTCACTCACTAACACACCCACAAACACACACTCACCCACCCATACAGTCCATCACAGATGCACTCTTGAAACCATGCACCCAGTGAATCACCCACTCACACATCTATGCTCAGAGTCACACACACCCCACCCACAGAAACACTCAGGCACCCATACAGATACTCAGACAACAAATCAATAACCCATATAGACACTCATGTAGCTATTTGCAAACCCATGCAGCCACTTACACAGCAACAGACAGACGGATACAGACATTCACCCAGTTTACTCACTAACCCATGCATTCAGAAAGATATGTTTAATCACTCACTTATAGAGTCAGTCACGTTCCTACTAAATCATCCATTCAGACACTTATACACCCACTCATTCTTCAATACGCCTTTCCCTATATATATTAAACATATTTAAACTTTACAGAAACACACAGTCACTGGATGATGTCATCAGTGATGTCATTTGAGATGTCATCAGTGATGTCATCAGTGATGTCACTGACCATGTCATGAGTGATGTAATATGTGACGTCATCAGCAGTGCATTGCGGCGGCGCGAGTTATAGTTAGCTGAACTAACTATAACGGGGGAATTTCACGGGTTTTGTATGAGTGCAATGTCCAACAAACTATAACTGTCCCTAAAACCTATGGTTTTTTCAGTGAATTTGTAAGGTTTTTTAAATGCAAATTTCTAACTATAACGTGTCTGAAACCTATGGTTTTTTCAGTGAATTTGTAAGGTTTTTTAAATGCTAATTTCTAACTATAACGTGCCTGAAACCTATGGTTTTTCAGTGAATATATATATATATATATATATATATATATATATATATATATATATATATATATATATATATATATTCACTGAAAAAACCATAGGTTTCAGGGGCGTTATAGTTAGCTGGACATTTCACTCGTACAAAACCATAGAAATTCCACTGTTATAGTTAGTTCAGCTTACTATAACTCGCGCCCCGCAATGCACTGCTCATGACGTCACATATTACATCATTCATGGCATGGTCAGTGACATCACTGATGACATCTCAAATGACAGCACTGATGACATCACTGATGACATCATCCAGAGACTGTGTTTCTGTAATTTTTAAATATGTTTTACATATATTCTTAGGTGTATTGAAGAATGAGTGGGTGTATAAGTGTCTGGATGGGGGATTTTACAGGTGTGTGACTGATTGTATAAGTGAGTGATTAAACGTGTCTTACTGAATGCATGGGTTAGTGCCTAAACTGTGTGAATGTGTGCATCAGTCTGTCTGTTGTTGTGTAAGCTGCTACATGGGTTGGTCAGTAGCTACATGAGTGTTTATATGGGTTATTGATTGTTTGCCTGAGTATTTGTATGGGAGACTGAGTGTGTGTGTGTGTGTGGGTGGGTTGGAGGTATGTGACTCTGTGCATTGATGTGTGAGTGGTTGATTCACTGGGTGTATGGGTTCAAGAGTGCATGTGGAAACAGCTGTATGGGTGGGTGAGTGTGTGTATGGGTGTGTTGGTGAGTGGATAGATGTCTCAGTGGTACATGTGTGAGTAACTACATATGTAAAAGGCAGTATATGTGAGTGATGCTGTATATAAATGAGTATATGTGAGAGTGAGTGATTGTGAGAGTGGCTGTATGGATGAGTGTGTACTTGTATCAGTGATTATATAAGAGAGTAATTATGCGTTAGTATCGGTATGAAGTAGTGAGGTGGTGTGTGTATAACTGTATAGGTGAGTAAATGGGAGTGTGATTGATTCTTTGCATGACTGACTAGGTGTGTGAGTAACTCCATGGATGAGTGGCGGTGTGTGAGTGTCTGAATAGGTGTATGAGTGCATATCATTGTGTTGTATTGATGAGTGACTGCATGTATAAGTGAATGTATGGGTGAATGAGTGGATGTGTGTGTAGACCTAGGAAACAAAGAGTGCGTATGTAGTAACTGGTATTGGTGTCTCAATGGTTTCGAAAATGGTAGTCTGTATTTTACAGTGGGTGTATTAACCCCTTCTGTGCTCATGACGAGCTGGACTCTTCATGGCACACAGTGGTCGTGTGCTCATGACGAGTCCAGCTCGTCGTGACACACAGCCCCCGGAATCCCTCTGGTGCGCGCACCAGAGGGATTCCCTTTATGCCAAAAGAGCCTCGTGAGCTGGGGAAGAGCTTCCCCAGCTCCCGAGGCCCCCCCCTGGTTTCCCTGAAATGACGATCGGTGCGCACGTCGCGCTGGTGTCATTTCAGTGAAACTGAAACTGAAATGAGCCAGGAGGCTCATTTCAGTTTCAGTTTCTACGTGCTCAGGTGGCTATCTCAGCCCCTGAGCACGTAGAAGCTCAGGAGAGGTATCGTTGGAAAGGGGAGAATCTCCCCTTTCCAATGGTACCCCTCCCTAGTGGATCCCTGCTTGGGGATCGCCCCAGGAGGGCGATCCCAAGCAGGGATCCACCCACTAGGCACCGGGGAGGGGGGAGCGGCCCCTTGGGCAAGGGCCTTTGCTCCCCCATAAAAATGTTGGCATTATTAGTCTTTCTGCCCCCCCCTGGGGGGGTAGATGGGGGCAGTAGCCCCCAATCTGCCCCCCGGGGGGGTAGAAAGCCCACTAGACACCAGGGATTTTTTATGGGATAGCTATTAGGGGTGGGGGCTGCCCAAAACGGGCATGCCGATGCCCCCCCCGGCCACAAAATTAGTCTTTCTGCCCCCCTGGGGGGCAGATGGGGCAGTAGCCCCCAATCTGCCCCCACGGGGGGCAGAAAGCCCATTAGATACCAGGGATTTAAAAAAAAATTATAGTTAGGGGTGGGGGCTGCCCAATATGGGCATGCCAATGCCCCCAACCCCCGCCGTAAAGGTACAGTCTTTCTGCCCCTGCCCCCAATCTGCCCCCCCGGGGGGGCAGAAAGCCCACTAGATACCAAGGATTTTTTTTTTAATTATTATTTGGGGTAGGGGCTGCCCAATATGGGCATGCCAATGCCCCCACCCCGACGTATAAGGTACAGTCTTTCTGCCCCTCCTGGGAGGCAGATGGGGGCAGTAGCCCCCAATCTGTCCCCCGGGGGCAGAAAGCCCACTAGACACCAGGGTTTTTTTCCCCTCGATAAATTTAGGGGTGGGGGTTGCCCAAGATGGGCATGCCAATGCCCCCACCCCTCCCCACGAAATTCCAGTCTTTCTGCCCCCGGGGGTTCAGAAACACCCTAGATGCCAGGGATTATTTTTTTATAGGCCCGGGATGGGGGCTGCCCAGAATGGGCATGCAAATGCCCCCACCCTACCCCCCAAAGAAAAAAAAAAGACTTTCTGCCCCCCCAGGAGGCAGATGGGGGCAATAGCCCCTGATCTGCCCCCCCCCGGGGAGGGGGCAGAAAGCCCACTAAGCGGCAGGATTTTTTTTTTTATATAGGTAGGGGTGGGGGCTGCCCAGAATGGGCATGTCAATGCCCCCACCCCAAAAAAAATGCTACAGTCTTTCTGCCCCCTCCCCTGGGAGGCAGATTGGGCAATAGCACCTTATCTGCACCCCCCGGGGGGGCAGAAAGCCCACTAGCCACCAGGGATTGTTTTTTTTACAAAGTTCGGGGTGGGGGCTGCCAAGAATGGACATGCCAATGCCCCCACCCACCCCAAAAAAGATGCCACTGCCTTTCTGCCCCTCCCAGGAGGCAGTAGCCCCTGATCTGCCCCCCGGGGGGGCAGAAAGCCCACTATGTGCCAGCGATTATGCTGGCTTTTTTATACGCAGGGGTGGGGGCTGACCAGAATGGGCATCCCAATGCCCCGACCACCCAAAAGAATAGCCACAGTCTTTCGGCCCCCCTCGGGAGCATATCGGGGCAATAGCCCCTGATTTCCCCCCTCCCCAGGGCGGCAGAAAGCCCACTAGGCACTGACTTTTTTTCGGAATGTGCCTACCTGTTGAATTTGGCTCCTAGCTCTGCCGGCACCTAGGAAACCTAGCAAACCTATACATTTTTAAAACTAGACACCCAGGGGAATCCAGGATGGGCTGACTTGACTGGCTCTCACCAGGTTCTGTTACCCAGAATCCCTTGCAAACCTAAAAATGTGTCCAAAAAAACACATTTTCCTCACATTTCTGTGGTGGAAAGTTCTGGAATCTGCGTGGATCCACAAAATTCCACCCACCCCGCATTTCCAAAAGTCTTCCGAGAAAAATGGTGCCTCACTTGTGTGGGTAGGACTAGTGGCCGCGACAGAAACGGCCCAAAACGCAACATGGACACACCACATTTTAACAGTGAAAACGGACCCTTTTTTTGCAAAGTGCCTAGCTGTAGATTTTGAACCCTAACTCTGCCGGCACCTAGGGAAACCTAGCAAACCTATACATTTTTGAAAACTAGATACCCAGGGGAATCTAGTATGGGGTGACTTGACTGACTCTCACCAGGTTCTGTTACCTAGAATCCCTTGCAAACCTAAAAATATGTAAAAAAAACCCCACATTTTCCTCACATTTCTGTAGTGGAAAGTTCTGGAATCTGCGTGGATGTACAAAATTCCACCCACCCCGCGTCCCCCAAAGTCTTCCGTGAAAAATGGTACCTCACTTGTGTGGATGGGTCAAGTACCCGCGACAGGCAAGGGCCCAAAACCTATTGAGGCGACATCAAAATTACCTATCACAAACCAACCTGATTTTGCATGGGGGTCCCATGAGTTTTGGCCCCGGGCTCGGCGACCATCTAGGAAACCTACCCAACCCACACATTTCTGAAAACTAGTCACCCGGAGGAGTCCAGCGAGGTATGGCTTGCGTGGGTCCTCCAAAATTTTCTTACCCAGAATCCCCTGCAAACCTCAAATTTAGCTGAAAAAAAATCAAGTTTTTCTCAAATTTCTGTGTGGGAAAGTTCTGGAATCTACGTGGATCCACAAATTTCCTACCACCCAGCGTTCCCCCAGATCTCCCGATAAAAATGATACCTCACTCGCGTGGGTGGGTCAAGTACCCGCGACAGGCAAGGGCCCAAAACGTATTGAGGAGACATCAAAATTACCTATCACAAAACAACCTGGTTTTGCAAGGGGGGTCACCTGGGTTTTTGGCCCCGGACCCAGCGGCCATCTTGGGAACCTACCAAACCCACACATTTCTGAAAACTAGACACCCGGGGGAGTCCAGCGAGGTATGGTTTGCATGGGTCCCCAAACGTTTTCCTACCCAGAATGCCCTGCAAACCTCAAATTTAGCTGAAAAAATTACTTTTTACTCAAATTTCTGTGTGGGAAAGTTCTGGAATCTGCGTGGATCCACAAATTTCCTCCCACCCTGCGTTCCCCCAGGGCTCCCGATAAAAATGGTACCTCACTTGTGTGGGTAGGCATAGTGGCTGAAACAGGAAATGGCCCAAATCGTATTGTGGAGACTTCAAAATTACCTATAACAAAACTACCTGGTTTTGGGGGGGGCACCTGGTTTTTGGCCCCGGGCTCGCCGCCATCTAGGGAAACCTACCAATCCCACACGTTTCTGAAAACTAGACACCCTAGGGAGTCCAATGAGGTATGGCTTGCGTGGATCCCCCAATGTTTCCCTACCCAGAATCCCCTGCAACCCTCAAATTTAGCTGAAAAAAACATATTTTCCACATATTTTTGCGTGGAATCACCGTGCTGGCACAAATGTCCTACCACCCAGCGTTGCCCTTGTTCCCCCGAGTAAAATGATACCTCACTTGTGTTTGTGTCCAAAGCAGATCTGGCTAAAAACGTATTTTAAAAAAAATGTAATGCTTAGAAATCTCGGTGCTATACCCTAAATCCCTATGTTTTGGGCTCTTCCCAGTCACAGGCCTTTGGCCCACCCACACAAGTGAGGTATCATTTTACTCGGGAGAACAAGGGGAACGCTGGGTGGTAGGACATTTGTGCCGGCACGGTGATCCCACGCAAAAATGTATGAAAAAAGTGATTTTTTCAGCTAAATTTGAGGTTTGCAGGGATTCTGGGTAGGAAAACGTTGTGGGACCCACGCAAGCCATACCTCGCTGGACTCCCCGGGTGTCTAGCTTTCAGAAATGTTTGGGTTTGGTATTTTCCCAAGATGGCCACCGAGCCCGGGGACAAAAACCCAGGTGACCCCTCTTGCAAAACCAGGTAGTTTTGTGATAGGTAATTTTGATGTTGCCTCAATAGGTTTTGGGCCCTTTTCTGTCGCGGGTACTTGACCCACCCACGCGAGTGAGGTATCATTTTTATCAGGAGACCCGGGGGAACGCTGGGTGGGAAATTTGTGGATCCACGTAGATTCCAGAACTTTCCCACACAGAAATCTGAGAAAAAAGTGATTTTTTCAGCTAAATTTGAGGTTTGCAGGGGATTCTGGGTAGGAAAACATTGGGGGATCCACGCAAGCCATAC
Organism: Calotriton arnoldi; assembly: GCA_963921515.1. Classification (NCBI taxonomy): domain Eukaryota; kingdom Metazoa; phylum Chordata; class Amphibia; order Caudata; family Salamandridae; genus Calotriton; species Calotriton arnoldi. The sequence continues at coordinate 273,745 of CAWUFW010002868.1, forward strand.
CTCCCTGGAATCCCCCGGGTGTCTACTTTTCAGAAATGTGTGGGTTTGGTAGGTTTCCCTAGATGGCCCAAAACATTTTGTGATAGGCAATTTTGATGTCGCCTCAATACGTTGTGGGCCCTTGCCTGTCGGGGGTACTTGGGCCTCCCACCCGAGTGAGGCACCATTTTTATCGGGAGACCTGGCGGAACAGCTGGGTGGTAGGAAATTTGTGTCAGCCCGTGATGCCACAGCTTTACCACACAAAAATGTGTGAAAAAGGGATTTTTCAGCAAAATGTCAGGTTTGCAGGAGATTCTGGGTAAGAAAACGTTGGGGGATCCACGCAAGCCATACCTCCCTGGAATCCCCAGGTGTCTACTTTTCAGAAATGTGTGGGTTTAGTAGGTTTCCCTAGGTGGCCGCCGAGCCCGGGCCAAAACGTCATGGGACTCCCCTTGCAAAACCAGGTCGTTTTGTGATAGGCCATTTGAGGTCGCCTCAATACGTTGTGGGCCCTTGCCTGTCGCGGGTACTTGGGCCTCCCACCCGAGTGAGGCACCATTTTTATTGGGAGACCTGGGGGAACGCTGGGTGGTAGGAAATTTGTGTCAGCCCCGTAATGCCACAACTTTACCACACAAAAATGTGTGAAAAAAGGGATTTTTTCAGCAAAATGTCAGGTTTGCAGGGGATTCTGGGTAAGAAAACGTTGGGGGATCCATGCAAGCCATACCTTCCTGGAATCCCCCGGGTGTCTACTTTTCAGAAATGTGTGGGTTTGGTAGGTTTCCCTAGATGGCCGCCCGAGCCCCGGGCCAAAACGTCATGGGACCCCCTTGCAAAACCAGGTCGTTTTGTGATAGGCCATTTTGAGGTCGCCTCAATACGTTGTGGGCCCTTGCCTGTCGCGGGTACTTGGGCCTACCACCCGAGTGAGGCACCATTTTTATCGGGAGACCTGGGGGAACGCTGGGTGGTAGGAAATTTGTGTCAGCCCCGTGATGCCACAACTTTACCACACAAAAATGTGTGAAAAAAGGGATTTTTTCAGCAAAATGTCAGGTTTGCAGGGGATTCTGGGTAAGAAAACGTTGGGGGATCCACGCAAGCCATACCTCCCTGGAATCCCCCGTGTGTCTACTTTTCAGAAATGTGTGGGTTTGTTAGGTTTCCCTAGGTGGCCGCCGAGCCCCGGGCCAAAACGTCATGGGACCCCCCTTGCAAAACCAGGTCGTTTTGTGATAGGCCATTTTGAGGTCGCCTCAACACGTTGTGGGCCCTTGCCTGTCGCGGGTACTTAGGCCTCCCACCCGAGTGAGGCACCATTTTTTTCGGAAGACCTTGGGGAACGCGGGGTGGGTGGAATTTTGTGGATCCACGCAGATTCCAGAACTTTCCACAACAGAAAAGTGAGGAAAATGTGTTTTTTTTGCCAATTTTTTAGGTTTGCAAGGGATCCTGGGTAACAGAACCTGGTGAGAGCCAGTCAAGTCACCCCATCCTGGATTCCCCTGGGTGTCTACTTTTCAAAAATGTATAGGTTTGCTAGGTTTCCCTAAGTGCCGGCAGAGCTAGGGTTCAAAAACTACAGCTAGGCACTTTGCAAAAAAAGGGTCATTTTTCACTGTGAAAATGTGGTGCGTCCAAGTTGCGTTTTGCGCTGCTTCCTGTCGCGGGCACTAGGCCTACCCACACAAGTGAGGTACCATTTTTTTTTGGAAGACCTTGGGAAATGCGGGGTGGGTGGAATTTTGTGGATCCACGCAGATTCCAGAACTTTCCACCACAGAAAAGTGAGGAAAATGTGGGATTTTTTGCCAATTTTTTAGGTTTGCAAGGGATTCTGGGTAACAGAACCTGGTGAGAGCCAGTCAAGTCACCCCATCCTGAATTCCCCTGTGTGTCTAGTTTTCAAAAATGTATAGGTTTGCTAGGTTTCCCTAAGTGCCCGCAGAGCTAGGGTTCAAAAACTACAGCTAGGCACTTTGCAAAAAAAGGGTAATTTTTCATTGTGAAAATGTGGTACGTCCACGTTGCATTTTGAGCCATTTCCTGTTGTGGGCACAAGGCCTACCCACACAAGTGAGGTACCATTTTTATCGGGAGACTTATGGTAACACAGAATTGTAGAGCAACTGTTATTACCTATTGAATTTCGATGCATTTCTGCCTTCCAAATGAAAGATAATGTGTAAAAAATAAGTCATTTTGAAAAATGACCTATAATTCTCATGCTAGTATGGGTACTCCCAATTTCGGAAATGTGCAAATATCTACTGTTTCTAAAATCTACATTTTGTTCCCATTTCAGAAATACATAGGTGTCTTTCATAACAATGTTTCCATGTATACATTTTCCCAAAATAATTGCTATATACCCGGTACATAATAAAAAACCATTGCAAGATGCTGCTCAGTTATTGGCTCTGGGTTCGTCGGGTTCTTGGTGAACCTACAAGTCCTATATATCCCCACAACCAGAAAGGTTCAGCGGATATAACGGTATATTGCTTTCAAATAGCTGTCATAATTAGAAGAAGTTACAGGTGAAAACGTTGACACAAATGGCTGTTTTTTTCAACTAATTTTCAATTTTTCCTTTAACTGTTAGTTTCTATAAGGAAAACTTTAAGGATCTACACAAATGACCCCTTGCTGAATTCAGAATTTTGTCTACTTTTCAGAAATGTATGGCTTTCCAGGATCCATTATTGGTTCCATACCCATTTCTACCATTAACTGGAAGGAGGTTGAAAGCACAAAAAATAGCAAAAATAGGCTATGTCCCAGAAAAATGCCAAAACTGTGTAAAAAAGTTGGTTTTCTGACAAAAGTCTGCTTGTCCCTGAAATCTGGGAAGATGGTGATTTCAGCACCACAACCCCTTTTTTGATGCCATTTGCAGGGAAAAAACAAGACGCTTTCATCTGTAGCCCTTTTTCGCATTTTTCCCCAAAAAACAAAAATTTGCTGTATTTTGGCTAATTTCTGGGTCCCCTCCAGGGGAATCCACAAACCCTGGGTACCTTTACAATCCCCATGATGTTAGAAAAAAAGGACGCAAATTTGGCGTGGATACCTTATGTGGTCAAAAAGTTACAGGGGCCTAAGCGCGCACTACCCCAAATAGCCCAAAAAAGGCTTAGCACAGGGGGGGAAAAGGCCTAGCAGCGAAGTGGTTAAAGGTTATATTAGACTGTGAGGCGGTGCATCAGATTTTCATGTGGATGATGTCATCAGTGATGTCATCGGTGATGTCATTTGAGATGTCATCAGTGATGTCATCAGTGATGTCACTGACCATGCCATGAATGATGTAATATGTGACGTCATGAGCAGTGCATTGCGGGGCGCGAGTTATAGTTAGCTGAACTAACTATAACAGTGGAATTTCTATGGTTTTGTACGAGTGAAATGTCCAGCTAACTATAACGCCCCTGAAACCTATGGTTTTTTCAGTGAATTTCAAAGGTTTTTAAATGCTAATTTCTAACTATAACGTCTGTAAAACCTATGGTTTTTTCAGTGAATTTCAAAGGTTTTTATAAATGCTAATTTCTAACTATAAAGTCTGTAAAACCTATGGCTTTTTCAGTGAATTTGAAAGGTTTTATAAATGCTAATTTCTAACTACAATGTCCCTGAAACCTATATTGCTTTTAACTAAATTTAAAAAAGACGTGCATACTTTTTGTAGTGAAAAACTAACTGTAACAATGTTTAAAACTTAATTAGCACTAATTAACATAGAAGTGTGGAAAAAGTGTGACGGAGCAGCTATGATACCTGACTTCGAACAACAGCGTTCACAGTGCGATTCCCGGCTCCAGCGGCACGTTAGCCCACCACTATGTCACTGTGGGCAACACCTTGCTTAATCTTTCCAACGGCCCCGAGTGCCGGCACACCTTTCAAGGGGTAGCTGTACGCTTTACAAATGCTCGCATTTTTTAATTTGAAACCATAGTGATGAGAAATATTACCCCGTTTTTTTCTTCTATTCTGAAAGATCTTTTTTTATGTCTTCTATTTAGAATTACGGCAATTAATAAATGTATTTACTCATGAGAATGGAAATGACACGTTTTTCCGGGTAACAGTTTTTAAGCTCTCCAACGTATGTACATATTAAGGACCTTATACGTGTTAGGTTCGAAATCGAAACTTTTTCCACTTCACATTTTGTAACTTTTTCCAACACGTGCACAAGTTAAACAGTTAAAACGTGAGCACGTGTCAACTGTAAAACGTGACATCTAAATGGGCGGAGCCGCATCTTCCTTCCATAGACTACTCAATAACCAAAAAGTATATAAACCACACCCATTGATTGATTAGTTTCGTTTTTGCGAGTTATTTACGCGTCTCCATTCAGTGATGCAGGTGCTCTTTTCTACAGTCGGATTCTTCTTTTGCGGCCACAAAACATAATCCTGAGTTGTAAGTTGTTTGATTATGGCATACTAGATATTTATAATATGTAGCTATTTGTCAATATTTAAACACTTGTATTTAGAAAAAAGTGTTATTGGTTGTTTTTGCCACTTATATGTAACGTCAGCAGCTTGTTTTCAGAAACAGACAGAATACAGCAAACATTGTTCCTGTTCTGGCTCCTTTGAGCTCATATAGTGTGACTTTGTATATTATAATATTGACACTGTACTTGACCTCAGAAGTGTTGGTGACCCGTCGGCGCGAAGACTAAAGATTTATATGTAACGTCAGCAGCTTCTGGTTTTTAGTCTATTTCTCCCTTGAGATCATATAGTGTGAGTATGTATATTGTAATATTTACATTTATACTGACTTCAGTGGAGTTTTTTTGATATTTATATTTTTGTCTGTTGCGGTTCCTATTCACCATCTCCCTATAGAATATATACTACCAGTAGTGTATATTATTATACTACTATCCTATATATTCTTAAAGGAGTACGTGATTTGTTAGCAGAGCAGTGAGCGACCTCTAAGCACTACGACTGAACTTTCCCGAATTCTACAGAATAGAAATTATAAAAAATGATAAAGCGTACATTTCTATGTAATATAAAGTGATTTGTGTTTAACTGTTTTTTACTTGTTATTGTTCTTGTGACCTGAGATGATGTAGTGCGGGAGTGTTTCTTGTAGCACTTCTTTTCTACTTTATCTAAAAGTAACTCATGCCCTCTTATATTATCAAGAATATGGGGCAACACTTTTACAAACTATAGCAGGAAAAAAAAAAGGGATGGTGTGCCCACTCTTAAGGGATATTTTATGAATTGCGTTTTTATTGGTCACCCCTTTGATATATACAGCTTCAGTTTCCGAAGAAAGTATATTTGTAATTGCTTAATAAAAACTATTTCAAACCTAGACTGAAATTTTTGCTGCGCAACCACAACTCCCCGTCAGAAAAGTAAACACCACATTATAACTAAACAGTGCTCCTGGGAAGTATCCCACCCGCAAACTTAATAAAAAGAAGACCGCAACACACTTTGTTATTTTCCCGCTGTGATTTGTACACCCCACGCCAATTATATAAATGGCCCTTAAAATATATAAAAAACAATTTTTACCTTCACAATCCGTCCACCACCTTGTGACCACTGTACAGAGTTAATAGTGTTCCTACCCTCCCCGCTACTACTTTCTTTTCCCGTACTCCATTGAAGTGCGTCACAAAATGGTTCACAACAGTGAACCGTTCCCAGCCAATAATGAGCAAACTTGTACTCGGAACACTTTAGCCAATAAAATGTCCATGGTGTTCCGCATAGGGGAGGGAATCGCTGCCAACACTTCTACTTTCAATGGTTTACAGCCAATGAACATTAACCTTGGGAAGGTCCTGCTTGGAACACGTTACCCAATCAGAAGTCCCTGATGCTCCGCGGAGGAGGAGGGAATGGCTGGCAACACTTCTACTTTCAATGGTTTACAGCCAATGAACATTAAGCTTGGGAACGTCCTGCTTGGAACACGTCAGCCAATCAGATGTTCCTGCTACTCCGCGGACGGGGAGGAAATGGCTGGCAACACTTCTACTTTCAATGGTTCGCAGCCAATGAACATTAAGCTTGGGAAGGTCCTGCTTGGAACACGTCAGCCAATCAGATGTCCCTGCTACTCCGCGGACGGGGAGGAAATGGCTGGCAACACTTCTACTTTCAATGGTTCGCAGCCAATGAACATTAAGCTTGGGAAGGTCCTGCTTGGAACACGTCAGCCAATCAGATGTCCCTGCTACTCCGCGGACGGGTAGGAAATGGCTGGCAACACTTCTACTTTCAATGGTTCGCAGCCAATGAACATTAAGCTTGGGAAGGTCCTGCTTGGAACACGTCAGCCAATCAGATGTCCCTGCTACTCCGCGGACGGGGAGGAAATGGCTGGCAACACTTCTACTTTCAATGGTTCGCAGCCAATGAACATTGAGCTCGTTGTTGGAACACCTCAGCCAATTAAATGTTAATTTTGTTCCAGACACACGAACAGAACATGCCCTCCCACATAATATTAAATTTCGTCTAAGAAAGTGACACTGTCCGTGATAAAAGTGAACATCGCATTATAAGTAAACATTACTGCGCATTATATTAAAGGAAGGCTGCAATACAGCACATTGTTATTTTCCCGATATGATTTACACAGCCTACTGAACATTGCCGCAATACCGCACATTCACACTACCTGTGTGTGCACCCTACACACTGCTTGCCGCAATACAGCGCATTGTTTTCCCGACGGGATTTCCAGAGCCTACGCAACCTTGCCGCAATACCGCGCACCGTTGTTCTGCGGACGTGATTTCCACGGCCTACGCAACATTCAAACTCCCTGCCTCTGCACCGTACAGACTGCTTAAACTAAGACCACAGTGTTCCTACTATACCCTCTTATACAATTTTTCTCTTTTGTTTCGCCCTACGCCTTTCAACTCAGTCACAAAATGGCTGCCAACACTTCCTAGTTTCAACAGTTCACAACCAATGAGCAGCACGCTCGTGCTCGTAACGCCTCAGCCAATCAGATGTCAGAATTCTCAAATATTGATATCTGTAAATTTTGATATTTCTCTAAAACTACTGAACGGACTTACCCCATTTAAACAAAAGCGTGCTTTCTGGACCAAGACCTTTCTCCCTGCCAAATTTGGCGTAATTCCGTTCAGCAGTTTGACCTGTAGCCTTGTCTAAAGTTTCCTATGGAAATTGCATGGAGAAAACACGTTTTGGGACCCCCTTTTTCTCAGCCCCCCTTCACGAATCACCCCCAAACTTTCAGGATAGGAGCTCACCTGAAAAGAGGAACTTTTTTGAAAATTTCGTAAAGATTCGTCAAACGACGCCAAAGTTATAAGCACGTCACAAAATGCTTTTCCTATGGAAACGTGGTCCTAACTATAACTATCTACTGGCGACCGCCAGTAGATAATATATATATATATATATATATATATATATATATATATATATATATATATATATATTATCTACTGGCGGTCGCCAGTAGATAGTTATAGTTAGGACCTATTTTCCATAGGAAATACGCGACATTCTATTTGAAATAACTCTTGCGTCGGTTGACGAATCTTCGCGAAATTTTAAAAACTTTATGGCCCGCTCCGGTCCGCTCCTACCCTGAAAGTCTCAGGGTGATTCGTCAGCGAGGGCCAAGAAAAAGGGGGTCCCAAAACGTGTTTTCCCCATTCATTTTCCCATAGGAAACTTTAGACACAGCTACAGCCCGAACTGCTGAACGGAATTACACCAAATTTGGCAAAGAGGTAGTTCTTGGTTCAGAAAGAACCCTTTTGTTAAATGGTGTAAATCCGTTCAGTAGTTCCTGTGAAAATCAAAATGAAAATCACATATATATCTATGGCCGCGTCGGATTCGCGCACCCTCCCGATCACGAGCTGCATGCTAATTGGCTGTCAACACTCCAAATCAGGAAGTGTTGGCAGCCATTTTGTCCCTCGGTAGAACCGAGGGACAGAAACAAGTGCGCAAAGCACAAAAAGGGGGCAGGGTAGAAACACCCTGACCCCCTAGGTCTGCTCAGGGAGTCTCACAGGGAGCCCCTGGGCAGAAAAAAGCATTTTTTTTTTAAATCGGCAGGATGCGCTCAGGGTGCGCGGATCCTGCCGAAAAAAAAAAATCGAAGCGCGGTCTCCCGCGCTTCGATGTTTATTTGCCCCCGGGTGGGCCAAGTCCCGGGGGCATGGTGGGGGGGGTTTAGATTTAATGTGGGGGGCCTCTAAGGCCCCCCAAGCCCCAGGGACCGCCACCCCCCGGGGCTTTAGAAAATAATGGTGCGGGAGGGCTCTTTGCCCTCCCGCAGCCCGAGGACCGCCACCCCCCGGGGCACTAAAGATTTGAATATGGGGGTCCGTTACGGACCCCAAACCCGGGGACCACCACCTCCCCGGGGCTGTGAAATGGTTGGGAGGGGGCCGCGCGGCCCCCCTCCTGGAGCCCTTGATGGCCCTGGGGACCGCCACCCCCCAGGGCCGGCTACTGCAGTGTCCCGGGGTGCCTACCCCCGGGACACTGTAGTTTGCTATGACACTGACCATGTCATGAGTGATGTAATATGTGACGTCATCAGCAGTGCATTGCGGGGGCGCGAGTTATAGTTAGCTGAACTAACTATAACGGGGGAATTTCTATGGTTTTGTACGAGTGAAATGTCCAACTAACTATAACTGTCCCTAAAACCTATGGTTTTTTAAGTGAATATATATATATATATATATACACATATATATATATATATATATATATATATATATATATATATATTCCCTCAAAACTCAGATTGCACAGTGTTGTCATCAGTGACATCTTTTCAGATACTGCAGTGATGTTATCAATGATGTCATAGAACATGTCATGAGTGATGTAATATGGGAAGTAATTAGCGGTGCAAGTTATAATAACTTTAGGTCACAAGTTATAGTTACTTGAGATAACTATGACTGGTGCATTTCAGTTGTTTTTGTTTGTTTATAACGATAAGTTTTAACTGACATTTTCACCTAACTATAATGTCCCTTTAACCTTTGTTTTTTCAGTGAATATATATACAAATGTATGTTTAAGATTACTGAGAAATATCCAGGTGATGTATATTATTTCTCCAACAATTCAAAAGCATAGTGAAAAAAGCATAGAGCCTGACGCAAAGTTTGTAAATGCTTTGGAGATAATGTACAGTGTGCACAGGGTGGAAAAAGGCTGACATCATTAGTGCAGCAGTATTGTGCAATGTCCAAACCGAAAAAGTAGAGGTTGGACACCATGACTTAAATAGCTCGCTGCAATCACATTCTTCCATCATCAATGATTTGCAGCAGTATGTTTATAGACTTTACTACCAATGTGTCTTTGTTACAACAACATCATTGATCAATAAATAATGCATTTGCAAAAAATGATAGACAAAAGATCCTATTAATCAAGCAATAATCGAAACATGAGAGGCAATATATTTTTGGTCAAAGCAAATGGAGACGGATCGCATGCTATGATCTTGATTACCAAAAGGATAAACTACATCTCCTTTATAGAGTAACTGGGCATTAAGCTCTAGATCACTGGCTTGGGACCAAAGTTTGAAAAATGGGCTGAACAGGATAATAATTTTACTACAATAGCGGGAAAAATAACAAGCAGAAATCTAAAAAAATTGCAGTTAGAATTAGGATAAAACATTTCAAATGATCTTGAAGCTGGGTAAGCAGAGTGTGCAAAGCTCACCCTCTTTGCTTAGTTAAGGACAACACTACATTTTTAAGAAGGAAATGAAAATGATCAATTCGAGGCATTCTTAAGGAAATAAATGTTATCCATATTCCGTTGTCAACTTACCATTACTGGTTTCATTTCTATCTTTGCCAGCGCTTTTTACTCGCAGTCTTCTCGTGTTACTTCTCTCTGCTGAAGCATCCTGTGGTGGATGTGGTTGAATGGTAGGCTGATCTTTTGATTCATTGAGCAGCAAACACAAACAAAATCATGATTATTCTTCATCCCATATCTCTTAAAATGTATAGCGAAAACAATATACCTATGCCAAGACACCTCACTCTAAAGCACAAACTACTATTAATAGAAATGTGATTAATGCCATACATTATTAAAAAAACACACAAAATGTCCCTTAACCTCAGTTTAAGGCACATTATGGTTATGTTCTAAACCCTAAAAAATAATGATAATCCTTGCTATGGTTATGGTTAGCTCAAGAACCCTAACCTCCTGTCCCTCTCTAAAGCACTGACAAAGACCTTACACAACATCACAGAGGGCAGTGCAAGTGGCTTACTGGACATCACCGATGGAGAATAACATTTAACATTATATGGAGATGAAAGTCTGCTGCAATTTGACTGACGTTATGAACAGCCAGACTCACACGAGGGAAAGTAAAAGGCTGTAGTGCCACTGAAAACCATACAGAGATGAATGCCTATTGCAGTTTGTAAGAAATTGGGCTACTGGATGAGCGGGGTGAACCACTTTTTAGGCAGCAACCACAATCCCTGGGAGGGTGAAGTGACTATCAAACTCCAAATTAACCTGTGGTTAACCCTCTGGTAGCCTGGCACAGAGCAGTCAAGCTTAACTTAGAGGTAATGTATAAAGTATTTATGCAGCATTTCAAACAGTAATAAAGTGAAAACACAACACAACTAGAATCCCACACCAATTTAGAAAAATGGAGTACACTTTCATAAATGAAACAAGACCAAAACAACAAAAATCCAATCAGTAGAACCAGAGATATTCAGTTTTAAAGATTCCACTGAAAATAGTGCCAAAGAGCTCAAAGCGCCAACTGTGGTTATTTGGTCTCACCCGATCGGGACAAAGTTACAAGTTCAGGACGATCACAATAGAGTGTAGATCAGCTACAGGGACCACTTAGGCCCACTGAACAGAGTACCTTAAACCTCGTTGCGAAGAGATACGGAGTCACGCACTGAGGATGCACCGCACAGCAGAGATGATGCAAAGTCCTTGCGTGGAGATGCATCGCACTGCGGTGGTACCGATGGGCTGCGTTGGGCGAGGCGATGTCCTTGCATGGAGATGCGTCACACAGCGGCACTTCCGATGGGCTAAGATGGCTATGCAAAGTCCTTTCGTCAGAGAAGTCTGCGCAGCAGAGGCAATGTGTCGGTTTCAAGGCTGATGCATCGAGCAGCAGAGGTGATGTGCTGGTTCTGCAGGAGATGTGCCACTCCGTGGAGGAAATATGTTGGTTCTGCTGAATCCACAGATGGGCTGGCAGAGCACACTCATGCCCACTTCCAAGGGTCCAGGACTAGGGTGGCACCACTTGGGAGGGCAGGACTCACAGATGGCAGAGTCCAGGTGCTGGGTTCAAGGTTACTGAAAGCCTGTCTGTTCCTAAGGCTTGTGATCAGGAGGCCAGCCAATTAGCCCTTGGAGTCACTCTGGGGTCCTGAGGTTAGAGATGCAAGTCCAGTCCTTCTCACCCAGGCAGGCAAGAGAGCAGCAGAGCAGCAGAGCAGCAGTCCTTTGGGGCAGAAGTCCAGCAGAGAGGCAGTTCTTTCAGCAGCACAGCAGTCCTTCTTCCTGGCTGAGTTCACAGGTCCAGAGGTGCACTGAAGAGTTGGGTCTAAGGGTCCAATATTTATACTTGGTGTCCACTTTGAAGTAGAGGAAGCTTCCAGAGGTTTCCATCCTACTGAGGTGTTAGGCATCCCCTTCCTCCCTGTCCTGGCCGCAGTTTGTTTGGGTGCACAAAAGACCAGTCTCAAACCCGCTGTGAGAGTACTCAGGCAGAGCTTTTGTGATGTGCAAGTGTGGTAGATGACAATTCTTTCCCTTCATTAACTGAGAGTGCCCTTCCTGCTAACACCTAGCTTCGCTTTGTCTCACTGTCTGGGAGCAATAAACAAGGACTAACTGTCAGATACACCTAGTAATGCAACCCAGGATCAGGCTCAGGCTGCAGGCACCAAAAGGTTGACCTAAGCCCTCTTAGTTTAGCTGTGAGAGCATGGCCCCTATGCTATGCTCTCAGGCATCTGTCTGCACAATGAATTCCCTAGAGAAGTCAGGGGTCTTGAGCATTGATACTGTGCACATGGGCTTCTTCAGGGAGTCAACAGCATTCTGGCACACTTCCATTCAGAGCACCCGTCTGGGCTGTTTTTTGGAGCTCAGTTATGTCCAGGGGCAACAATGGTGCCATACTCCTTGATATATCTCCTTCAATTCCCAGTGAGGTCAGGGAATGCCCTCACCTCTGTATGGAACTTGGGGGTTCCCAAGTCCGAATGATTTGGATTTTGGCGGGGCTGCACTTTGCCTCCTCCCACTTGGTGTCCCAAGTAGACCACTGAAAGCTGACCTATATGCACTTACTGGCATTGATAGTTAGACCTGTTCTCTGCAGAGCCTAAAGAACTTCCCTGAGGTGGCACAGGTGGCCCTCCCAGCTAGAACCGAAGACTGCAATGTTGTCTAGGTAGGCAGCACTGAAGTTCTTCAATCCAGCCAGAACATGGTTGACGAACCTCTGGAGGGTGGCAGGGGCGTTCTTCAAACCTAAGGGCCTCACCTGGAGCTGGAGGGCTTTCTGCGGTACCCAACACAGACCTCTCTTTGGCCACCTCAGTTAGGTCAATCTGCCAGTACCCAGACATCAAGTCAAAAGTTTTGAGGAACTTAGCAGCCCCTAACCAATCCATGAGATCATCAGCTCTAGGGATGGGGTTTGCGTTAGTTTTAATGACTGCATTGAGCCCCCGGTAATAGGTAAAAACTAAGTTCAGGGGTTGTAACTGGAGGGGCAGCCTTCAAGACCAACACCACTGGGCTAGACCAAAGACAGTTTGAAGGCTGAATGACCCCAAGCTTCAGCATTTTGGAGACTTCTCCTTTATACTGGCTCTCACCTTGTCAGATAGCCTTTAGATTTTACTCTTCACAGGCTTACTGTCCTAAGTATCAATATCATGGGTACACCCTGTAGTGAGTCCTAGGGTAAGGGAGAATAGAGAGGCAAACTTCCCCAACAACTAGCGGCAGTCCCTCTCTTGGTCTAGGGTCAGGGTAGGGAGAGGCTGACACCTTCCATTGACCCCATCCTGCTCCTTGGAAGAGAGGAGTTTGAGGAGAGGTTCATTCTCCTCCTCCACTCCATCATCTATGACCAGGAGCAGGGTTGTCTTGGACATCTCAAAGTGGGGTTTGAGGTGATTGACATGCAAAACTCTGAAAGGGTTCCTGGGAGTCTTGAGGTCCATCAGGTAGGTGACCTCACTCTTGCATTTTGTCACCTCATAGAACCTAGACCAGCAGTCTTGTAGGTCTCTGTGCTCCACAGGTTTCATCTCCCACACTTTTTGGCCAAGCTGAAACTCAACAAGAGTGGCCTACTGGTCACACCACCATTTCATGACCTCCTGCCTGGCTTCTACATTCTCTTTAGCCTTCTTCTAGAAGTGCTTAATCTGGATGCAGAGTGCCAGCATGTAGCTCACCACATCCTGTGGGGCTTTCCTGAGAGCTTGCTCCCAACCCTCCGTTAACAGACTGAGAGGCCCTTATACAGGGTGTCTGTACAGAAGCTCAAAAATGCAAAACCCAACCTCCTTCTGTGGTACCTCCCTGTATGCAAACAATAGGCAAGGCAAGAGGATGTCCCACTTCCGAATCAAGGGCTCCGATGGTCCCATTATCATGCCTTTCAGGGTCTTGTTGAACCTCTCAACAAGCCCGTTAGTTTGGGAATGGTAGGAAAACATATAGGTTACCCTACACTCCTTCTGCATGGACTTCATGTTCACAGCATTAAGTTGGTACCCTGGTTAGATATTACCTCCTTGAGAAACACCACTTGTGAAATATCCCCATCAGCGCCCTGGCCACTGCGGTCATAGTTAGTGTCCTCAGAGGAATAACCTTCGGGTACCGGGTGGCATGGGTTACCAAGATCAGGATGAACCCGATGCCTAGGGCTGTCTTTGGGTACACAGGCCAACAATTTTGATGCCCACTCTTTCGAAGGGAGTGGCAATGACAGGAAATGGCTTAAGGGGAGCCTAGTGCTTTCCCCTTGAATTACCACTGACCTGGCAGGTAGGGCATGACCTGCACAATGCATCCAAGGCCATCCTCATTTGGGGCCAATAAAAGTGGGTGACAAGTGTAGGAAGGTGGAATCTGACTACATGGTTGCCCCCACTTTTTTCCTGGTGTTTTGTTGGTTTTTGACTTAGTTTGGCTGGGAACCTGCTATCCAGGTCCCCAGCCTATCTGCTTTCTCTTTAAACGACTTGGAGTGCACTCTAGGTGCACTAGTGATTGGATACTGTGGTACCTTATGAGTCCCTAGTATATGGTACCTTAGGTACTAAGGGCATAGGTACTTCACAGGCCTACCAGGGGCTGCAGCATGTATTATGCCACCCCTGGGAAGCAGACTAAATCTGACACCACAGGCCTGCTACTGCAGCCTGGGTGAGGTGGTGCTAGCACTCCTCACTGAGATATAGGTTCCCTATATCTCTCCTACACACACATATAAACCTATCAGTCACCCCTAAGGCAGGCCCTATCAATCCTGAGGGCAGGGTGCTTGGCTTCTATGTGAGGGGGTGCCTCTGCCTGAGCAGGGCCCCTCTGCAGCTCTCAGAGTCCATTCTCTGGTGCTGTTTGTGGATGCGGTTAAACCATATACTTTTAAGTGCATTATATCCTCGCTGTAGAATGCTAACTTTGGAATGGCTGCATCGAAACATGTTGTGTTTGGTGTCAAACATCTTGGAATACTACCCCCCGCCAGTCCTGGCGGCGGGGGTAGCATTCCACCCTTCAGAGGATAGACATGTACCTGCTGTGGAAACGCGGTAGAATCCTGCAGAGCCCTGGCATCACAAAATGGATGCCACCAGTCACAGACACTGGGCTGCCCTCCTGCTGATGACCAACACTCGCAGTGGAGGAAGCCCAACAATAGATATCCTGTCCCAAGGGGGTGTGACCACCTTCCAGACAGGGTTTAGTGTATTGGGGCTGGGTGGGTGCACTCTTAGAGTGCTTTGAAGTCCTGCACTGGGGGAGCAGAAGGCTCCTCTATGCATATGCCAGTTCAAACCGGCTCAGGGGCTACCTGCCCCTGCTCTGGCGCGAAACTGGACAAAGGGAAGTGGGTGTAGCCACCCACTCCCTGAACCTCCCATAGGTAGGGTCATAGAGCTAGTCCCTCCCTTTCTTTTAGTATAAGAGGGGGAACCTGTGCATTGCACCCTAGATTTCCCTGGACGACGCTCTGAAGAAGAATCCCGGACCTTCGACGTTCCACTACCTTTGGAAGACTGAAGAATCTCCCTTGGAGTCAAGGAGTGACTCCCCTGCTTGGCAGGCACCAAAAACTACAAACGACGGTCGCAAACTACGCCGCTCCCGCCGGAGTCCGAAGTCCCTGCAGCCAAAGAAGTAGATTTCCTGACTTCTCAAAGGCCATCGTGAGTCCCCAGCGATGCGGAGGCCAGTGGACCCCAAGAGTGACGAGGAACCGCGACCCCTGGGTACCGTGCACTATTGTCGAGTGCAACCCCTTCACAACGTTCCACGAACTTGTGCTTTGGACCACGTGTGGTCCTAGCCTCCAGCAGGAATCCCTCCGAAGATCAGAGGTCAACCACGTCCCGAGTGACCGTGGGCCCCTGTGAGCGAATCCTCCCGAGGCGTCTTCGCGATCCCTTGCCAGCCGGCTTGTGGGTCCCCAGAAGACTTTCTAAAGAAACCAAAGGGCTCCCCTGGTTGCTCCAGGCCTGCCCTGACTTACCCTCGCTGGGTGAGTCCCCCAGACCTTGCTGGTCTGCGCCATTGCCTCTTCGCACTTTCCCTGAGACTTGCTGTTACCAAGGCTTGTTGGCTCCAATCGAGTCGCCGACACCGCAGTAAGCTGCAGACATCGTGGGACACGCCAAATCCAGCTCCTGGTTGTAGTCGACGCCTCCTGGACCTCGTGGCTGAAGAGTCAAGGCAACCACGAACAACCTGAATCTTGCGACGACGGTGGGCATCCATCTTCCTTGCCCCGAGTCACTGCCAAGTGACTTTGAACACTGTCCCCTCTGCTTTCAGGTCTTCCATCTTCCGAATCCAGGCTTGGATTCCTCCGGACACTTCTCCTGTCGCCGCAAGCAGCAAGTCTTCACTGGCTCCCATTGAAAACGACGCCGCGACCCGACACCAAAGGACACCTATGCACCCGGCTCCGCTGGGTGAGGTAACTTCAGCACTACGGTGCTCCTGTGGGTGTGGGCCCTAGAACTACTTACCCTGTAAGTGACTTGCTTGTAGCTTCACTCGAAGTGTCCTAAAACTATCCTTTTCTAAGTGCGACAATTGCGCTGACTCGTACAGGGTTCGCGTCTGTGTTAGACACCCCGCGTCCATCTCCTTTGTAACACTATCTAGAACTGTATCCTTCGACTCGTACTGAGTCCGATCGGTGTTCGCCTCGAACACACAAAGGGCCTGTAACACTGAGATCTCCATTGCACTGACTCGCACAAGGTTCGCGTCTGTGTTAGACACAGCGCGTCCATCTCCCTTGCAACTCTATCTGTAACCGCGTCCTTCGACTCATACAAGGACCGATCGGTGTGTTCGCCTCGAACATGCAAGGGACCTTTAACATTGAAATCTCAATCGCGTCTGAGCGCATAGACTCACACAGGACTCGCACCGGTGCCAGGTCACCGCGTCCGTCCCCTGTGGGTCTCCTACAACTACCTGGGGTGGTTCTTGGGGGTCCCTCGATTCTAGATGCCCTAGACCTAGGTCTAGCAAACTAAGATTGTGATATTCGATTGTGCTAAACTTATTTTGATAACATTTGACTTGTACATATGTTCCTGACCTCTAATCTCATAAAGAGATTAGTAGAGAGTGTTTATTAATAAATACATATATATTTGATATATATACCTGTGTGGTGTCTTTTCATTTGGTGATTCAAGAGATTGTGTGGTAAAACAAGCTGCTTTACATTCCTTCAAGACTTAGCCTGAAGGCTGCTCTCCACAGCTACCACTAGGATAGCTTTCTATAAAGGTTGTCTTAAACCTATCTACCATAAGAGTCGAATTGTTCTGGTGCAAGGTGTCCACTTTAATTAGTGAACAGCATATACCAGACCAACTTCTCACAACAAGCCTTTCAAAGGCCTTGTCCTACCCTAGATGACCTGCCAGGGCAACATCATGAGCCAGCTCCAGTAGAAAAGCCCTGTAGCACTGGATGGCCAATGACACACAGGTTGTACTAGGCTCAGGAGCCTTAAGCTCACTATACATGAGACCATTCTCCCAATAAATTAGATGATCACAAGAGGTGTCACCAGCTGCCTGGGCCACGGCCTGCTGCCATAGGCCCTCGAGAGTAGGGACCTCCATCTGCACTCTGCAGAGCTCTTCCCTGGTGGGACGCCATTCCTTCTGTCAGTTGGTCAGTTCAGGTAGGTTTCCAGGGGCCGTAATGTCCTCCCATGTAGGTCCCTGGCATCGCCTCAGGCTCGGCTTTCTCCTGGACCATGGGCATTTTAAGAGCAGGTTTCCTGCACCCCTTGCCCTTACTCTTTTCGGCAGGCACCTGGGCCATTCTTCCAGGCTCCAGGTGTTCTTGACTACCCTCTCGGACAGCTATGGACCATGTGGCCAGGCACCCCTACTCAGGCAACCCTAACATTTCCAGGTGAGACCTGAGCTCCACCTCTGTCCAGGTGGTATGTGTACTCTAGGTCATTGCCAAGCAGACAATCCACATGCATGGATGGAGACACAACTTCCCTCAAGGAACCTTCGACCCACCCCACTCAAAGGGAACCAGAGCCACTGGATAGTGACTCTCATGGCTGTCAATCACAATAACCTGGTGGAATGCATTAGGGACTACCTACCCTGAGGTCACCAGATGACATCTGACAGTTGTCATACTGGCTCCAGTGTCTCTCAAAGCCTCCAGCTTCTGCCCATTGATGGTATCCACTGTCTATATTTCTTAGTATTACTAGGCATGTGAACCTTTGGTACATCTCTCTGTCACCCAGGCACACTAGGGTAACCTCTGCACTGCCCCCCACACTATCTGGGGCAATCTCCTACCCAAGCGGTACATTAGCCAGACGTGGTGTCTGACCATCAGTGGGGGCTGTGGCCGCTTAGGACACTTGGAATCCCCTTTGAAATGCCCAACCTGTTGGCACTCAAAGTACATAGAGGGTGCCTTCCCTCAGGACTTATCAGGGAACATTTGTTTTCTGCTCAGGTGGGGGTTGGGAGTCCTGACCCATGGAACTATTTTTGGGACCTTTAGAGAACTCTTTGCTTTCAGCTTTTACTCTCCCTCCTGCTTCTGGTGGGGAGCCTGCCCACCCTTGTGGTGAACCCCCCCAGATACCTTCTTGTGGCCCCTGGTGCTGAGCCAGTGGTCCGCCTCCTTAGCAAGCTCCATGGGTGAAGGAGCTTTCTATCACTCAGGTGTTGGTGCAAAAATGCAAAACAATGACTGAACATGTGCACTCTAGCCCCTGGTAATCCTTTACTTCACTGCCCTTCACCCAACCATCCACTGCTTTGCAAAAGGAATCTACACAATCCACCAAAGACTGATGGGCCAGCTACTGTCTGTCCCTAAATAGTTGCCTATACTTTTCAGGGGTGAGACATGGCATGGAAAGGGTTTCCTTCATCGGGGGATACCTCATCCTGTCCCCCTTCTCTAGGGCCAGTAGGGTGTCCCTCCCCTCACTAGGGATTTGTTTCCAGAAGCTAGCCCCCAATCGTCTTCAGGGATCTTATGCATCCACAAAGATACCTCATAAGCTTCAAACCACTTGTCAATATCATCCCCTACAACATTGTCAGGCAGCAGACTTTTAGGAATGTGGACCCTCTTGTCTCCAGAGGGCATTGTAGGTATGCTACCACCAACATTGCTGGACTCTGCCTGTCTGGCCTTGATGTCCAGCTACTTAAGACTCAGTTTGTGAGCCAGCAACATTTTTCTCTCCTCCATGGCCAGTTTTTCCTTCTCTAAGGGCCTCTCAGACTTCTTTTCCCCTATATTGAGTTTGGCCATCTCCACCGTAAACTCCCTTCCTGCCTTCCTGTCCGCCAGCTCCTCTGTGGCAGGCCTCAAGAAGACACACTGCTCTTTGCACTGACAGGGAGCTCCAACTTAGGGGATAAGTCATCCCCCACAGCAGACTGTTGCCTCTAAGGACTGGTATCAAGGTCCTCTCCTTGTCTTTCCATTTCATCATCTCCTTCTGTTGCTGCAACCAGTGATTGGTGGACTTCGCCCCGGCCCTTAGCGCCTTTGGAGCTACAATTTCCTGGTGTTGCTCTTGGCTGGAAGTCCCCTCTCCTTGCAGAACTCCTTGAGTATGGGTGGGTGGAACTCACGGAGTTTCTCTATGCAAAATTCTGCAGAGTCACAGAAAAACTCTGCGAGATTCCTTGGAATCCCGCCAACTGGAGGAAAATATGCAGCTCGCGCTGCTCGCACTACAATTTAGTGTTGGTACCGTGAGCAGCGATGCAAATCAGCATGAACGGCACCATTCTTTGTGCAAGAGTCCGTGGCCGTTTGAGTTGATTTTGCTGCCACTCGAGTACAAAATCTACTTGAGCGGCAGCAAATCTACTCGAACGGCGGCCCTCTGACTGTGACCGTTCACAAACACTGGCGACCGCCCACGTTAGAAAATCACGCTAGTGTATGCCAAATCTCGCTCACATATTCTAGAGCCTCTCGGAAGAAAAATTCTGCCAGGCGACGACTGGCGGAATATGACCATACCTCTGCATTAAAAAGTTAAGTGTAGTGGCCAAAATTTACCAATTCCGCTGGTGTAACAAAACATTCCACCCACCCCTATCCTTGAACTGGGCCACAGTGTAAGCCTCAGTGTTGGCCGCTCAAACTCCATCTGTGCAGGTGTGGTTTCAGGCCCAACAGTCAAGTAAAATGAGATGGAATTTGAAAAAAAGCAAAAAGGCCTATCAAGGAGAAATTTAAAAGTCGAAGTGGTCTTCTATTATTTATCTGGGATTTTCAGTGTATCACAAAACCACTGTATGGCACTACCCAAACACAGGTCCTAATCCTCACCGCTGATCACCAATGTAAGAAATTGTGATACTGGTTCTTTCTTCCTTCTCAAGCAGCAATCACAATCCTCGCCAGGGTGAAGTGACAAGCAAACCCCAAATTAACCTGTGGTCAACCCTCTGGTAGCTTGGCACAGAGCAGAAGGATTAACTTAGAGGCAATGTGTAAAGTACTTATGCAGCATTTTCAAAAACATAACACAAGTAGAATCCCACACCAATTTAGAAAAATAGAATACATTTTAATTAATAAAACTAGTCCAAAACGACAACATTCGAATCAGTAGAACAGGAGATATGCAAGTTTAAAAATTTCATTGATAATAGCACCAAAAATCATAATGGGCCAACATTGTTTATCTGGTTGTGCTGGTCCGGACAAAGTCACAAGTTCAGGCTGTGGAGTGCAAGCCAGCTAAAGGGACCCACTTAGCCCGCTGAACACAGTACCTTAATCCTGGTTGCAATGAGCTGCAGAGTCCCGCGTTGAGGATGCATTGCGCAGCAGAGGTGATGGGAGGTCTGGGTGAGAAGATGCTTCACATCAGCAGCGGTTTGCAGAAGCTGTGAAGTGCGATGTAATGTCTTTGCATGGAGATGCGTTGCGCAGTGGCGGTTCAGATAGGCTGCGTTGGGAGAGGCAATATCCTTGCGTGGAGATGCACTGTGTAGCAGCTGTTCCGATGGGCTGTGATGGCAATGCGAAGTCCTTATGTCAGGAAAGTCCACGCAGCAAAGGCAAATTGTTGGTTACAAGGGTGATGCGTTGAGCAGCAGAGACGATGCGCCGGTTTTGCGGGAGATGTGTTGCGCTGCATAGGACATGCGCCAGTTCTGCTGAATCTACAGATGAGCTGGCAAAGCACCTTCAGGCCCACTTCCAAGGGTCCAGGACTGGGGTGGCACCACATGGGAGGGCAGGACTCACAGATGGCAGAGTCTAGATGATGGGTTCAAGGTTGTTGGAAGCCTGTTCTGTCCCTGAGGCTTCTGATTAGGAGGCCTATGAACTAGCCCTTGGAGTCACTCTAGGGACCTGGGTTTAGAGATGCAGGTCCAGTCCTTCTCACATGGGCAAGAGGGCAGCAGAGCAGCTGTCCAGCAGAGTGGTAGTCCTTTCAGCAGCACAGCAGTCCTTCTTCCTGGCAGAGTCCACAGGCCCAGAAGTGTACTAAAGGGTTGGGTCTAAGGGTATATACCTGGTGCCCACTTTGAAGTAGAGGAAGCTACTAGAGGTTTCCATCCCCATCTGAGATGTCAGGCATCCCCTGCTTCCCTGTACTGGCCCCAGCTGGTCTGGTGTCATAAAAGACCAGCGTCAAACCTTTGTGAGAGTGTTCAGGGAGAGCCTTTGTGATGTGCAATTATGGTAGGTGACAGTACCTCCCCCTCGTTAACTCAGAGGGGTCCATCCTGCCAACACCTAGCTTTGCTTTGTTTCACTGTCTTGGAGCAATACACAAAGACCAACTGCCAGCTACACCCCGCAATGTGACCCAGGATCAAGCTGCAGGCACCAAATGGTTAGGACACAAAAATGCCAACTTTCTTAAAGTGGCATTTTCAGAGTTGTGACAGAAAATCCAACTTTACCATTAAAGATGACTTTTAATTGCAGTGCTTTATATACCAAACTCGACTTGTCTACCTGCTCCCTATTGGAAGTTACACCCATTAAATGTAATAAGGTAACTCCAGTATTATCCTATGGGAGAGGCAGGAATTACAATAGTGAAAAATTAATTTAAGAGTTTTTCACTATCAGTACAGGACCTACTTTTTAAATACACTGCACCCAGCCCTCTGGGCTGTTCAGGGCCTACCGTAGGGATGACTTGTATGTATTAAAAAGGAAGGTTTGGGCCTGGCAAAGGTTTATTTTGTTAGATCGACATGGCAGTTTGAAAACTGCACACAGAGACTACAATGGCAGGCCTGAGAAATGTTTAAAGGGCTACTTAAGTTATTGCCAAAATTGGTGCTGCAGGCCCACAAGTAGCATTTAATTTACAGGCTTGGGTACATGGAATACCACTTTACTAGGGTCTTACAAGTAAATTAAATTTGCCAATTGGGTATAAGCCAATTCTCCCATGTTTTAAGGAGAGAGAACAGGTACCTTAACACTAGTTAGTAGTGATAAAGTGCACAGAGTCGTAAAGCCAACAAAAATGAAGTCAGCAAAACAGGAGGATTGCAGGCAAAAAGTTAGAGGAAAACCACACCAAGGCTGCCAAGTCTATAACAGTTCAATTGGCAACTCATGAATGTCTCCACTGATGTGAAAAGCAGTTTTAAGGCTACAGTACTGTTGCCACTATCAAGATCCCATCATTTTCAATAAATCTACACGAGAGGCGCCTACAGTTATATAGTGTTAGACCTGTCATCCTTAGGGTGGTCTTCCCCCAAACCTTTTGCCTGATTATTTTGCTGTATCTTTTTGTTGGCCTTAGGACTCTGAGCACTTTACCACTGCTGACCAGTGCTAAAGTCCATGTGCTGCCCCCCTAAACCTGGTAAGATTGGTATATACCCAATTGACATATTTAGTTTACTTGTAAGTCCCTTGTAACTTGGTAAACCACACACCCAGGGACTGTAACCTAGATGCTACTAGTGGGCCTGCAGCACTGATTGTGCCACCCGTACAAGTAGTCTTTCAAACCTGTCTCATGCCTGCCATTGCAAGGCCTGGGTGTGCTGTTTACTGCCACTTGGACCTGTCATTTAAAACCACTTGCCAAGCCTTAAACTCCTCTTTTATTATACATAAGTCACCCGTAAGGTAGGCAGTAGGTAGCCTTAAGGGCAGGGTGTTGTGTGTGTAAAAGGGAGGATATGTACTTTTAAGTAGGGGTGGGCAGTAAACTCTGCTGCACCGGGGGAGTTCGCAAAGTTTTGCCACTCTGTGCTGCACTTGCAGTGCAGAGTTTGACAAAAACTCTGCCCACCACCACGTGGCGGTGTTTACCGTCGCCCACCCCCACAACTGATGTACTATTAAAGCAGTATTCAGAAATATTTTGGCAGTAGCACAATTACATCCAATATGGCAGCCATTTTACTAGTTGTCCGCTTTCTCTTGCCCACATGATTTATTATCATTGCCCTCTGGGGAGCGCAGAGAGGCACTGCCAGGCCGCGCCCATCCCTGCAACTGGTCTCTGGTCAGCTGGGGCAGAGAAGCTACTCCCCCACTGTGTCTTGCTGCTGTCACTGTCAAGAGGGTTTTGGTAGATGGTTGTGTGCAGCTTCCTCTTGTGTTTATCTGGTTCTTCTGACTCAGTAGCGTGGACTTTGGTGATCCGGATAGTCTGCGAGCATTGCATGGAGAACTTAAACCATTGAGAGTGTGGTCAAGGCTAGTGCGTGGGGGCTAATTCCATGCCCCAGGGTGGGACTGTGGACCTATGCTGTGTTACTCATGGGCGCAGGAGTGGGGCTTTTGCTTTTGTACACATGCAATGGCTGCTGTGAATGTAGAGCGATTGCTCATCTCCAACTAAATAATTGCGCCAGCAAATTCAGTTGAGCATTTCGGTGGTGTAAATGCACACATATACGATTCTCTTGATTCTTTGCATTGTGAGAGTAAAGATGTTGCCCTACCCTCTTGTATGCATTGTGGGGACAATCGTGACGAGTCTCGGGGACTGTTTTGTATATAGTCAGCAAGTGCTCCATTTAGTCTGAGGATTTTCCTGGTTTAAGAGAAAGTGCTTTGCAGTCTGGGACTTGTAGTTTCGGGTTTTGCCATTACAAATAATGCTATATGCGTCCTGCCAGGCAATCTCCTGTTATTAAAAAAAAGCACACTCCTTACACTAGAGGTAGATGACCAGACATGATACACTGCTATGACGGCCATCCTAGTCAGTAAGTTTGGACTGACCCTGAGAGGTATAGGCAGCCACATGATCTCATCACAAACATGGGTGGCTTCCCTGGATTATGCCAGCAAGGCACTGAAGTTCTGGGTGAAGGGTAGCATGGTTGATGGTTATTCAGGGCTGTGTTCAGGGCTGTACAACTTAATTTTAAAGGAGCACATGCTTGATATTTGTTTTTCAGAGCTGTGCCAACATGTGATTGACACCAAGAAACCTGCAGAGGAGGCGGACATCTGGGTCAGCACCAGAATGACCAAGAAGGCATCTGAGGGGACTCCCAAAAATGTGGTCAGGGTTCCCGCAAGAAGGAGGGATGGGATAAAAAGACAGTTTCTCTAAAGGCCCCCAAAACAACTCACTCACAGGAGAAGGGGTCTGGGTCTCAATCCCAATCTGGCCACCAGAAGAAAAACTACTCTGACAAAAGTCAGAAGCCTAAAACTCCCAAGTGCTATGAGTGCTTTGAGTATGGACACTACAAAGGGGATCCCAAAGTCCAAAAAGAGTATTACCTCCCACTGGAGGAAAGACTTCCAGTGTGGCTAGTGTAGTGCTGGGGTAGGAGTTTGTCCTAGGTAATGGGGAGGAGTTTAGTGGGGTTACCCTAGTGTCCCTGGGTGACAGTGAGATGGTTCCTAAGATCCATGTGCCCTCAAATACTACAAAGTATAGGCAATGGATTACCATCAATGGGCATGGTGTTGAGGCTCTCAGAGATACAGGTGCCAGCATGACTATGGTAAGGAGTCACCTAGTGTCCCCAGAGCAGGTAATTCCCAATGCATTCCACCAGGTTGTGGTGGCTGACAACAGAGAGGGTCACTATCCTGTGACCCTTGTTCTATTTGAGTAGGGGAGTCAGATTTCTGAAGGTTGCTGTGAGCCCTGCCATGCCTGTCGATTGTTTGCTTGGTAATGACCTTAAGCACAATACCTGGAAGGAAGTGGAGCTCAAGGCTCATGTGGAGATGTTGGGCTTACCTGAGTGGATCTGTGCTACCACACGGTCCATGGATTCCCATGATGGGAGTCAAAAAGGGTTGGAGCCTGGAACAATGGCCCAGCTAGCTGTTAAGAAGGGAGGCAGAGGGTGAGTCCACTAAGGAGGGAGTTGCTTCCCTTGGTAACCTGCCTACATTTGCTGGATGGCATGTAGAAGGTGGACCTACCAAGGAGGAATTCGGTAGGGCACAAAGGGAGTGTCCATCCTTTGAGGGCATAAGGCAACTACTGTGGAATTGACTCCTGGACAGAAAGTGTGAGTGATGGAACCTCCAGGACCGTTGGATTAGGCCCTATGAGGTGATTGAGAGTAAGCGCAAGGCCACCTACCTGGTGGACCTCAAGACCACCAGGCAACCCCACAGGATGCTCCATATCAATCGCCTCAAACCCCACTTTGAGAGGTCTGAGCGCACCATGCTGCTGGTGACATATGGAGACTAGGAGGAGGAGAGTGAACCTCACCCTGACCTCTTAGACTCCAAGGAGAAAAACCGGTCTGTGGAGGGAGTAATCCATTCCATCAGTCTAACTCCTGAACAGCAGAGAGACTGCCACCAAGTATTGGGACAGTATTCCTCCCTAGTCTCCCTTATTCCTGGGACTACCCACCTGTGTACCCATTATGTGGACACAGGGGACAACCTCCCTGTTAAGAATAAATCTTACAGGTTGCTGTATAAGGTTAGGTTCAGCATTAAGAGTGAAGACATTGCGGGGATCTGGGGCCTCTTGCTTGTCTGTTTGTTGCACTTGGCTGAAGGGTGGAGCATGTGTTTAAGTGCCCGCTTCTACGCCATTGGTGGCCATTTTGGTTGTGCTGTTGGGCTGTAGTGGTTAGCAGTCAAGCTCCAGCAAGTACGGTCCTATTTAGGATGGCCAGGGCGTGGACACACCAAGTGGGTGTGCTGCTGGTGTGCTGAAGGCATGCCTAAGACAAGCCTGTCTGTGCCCATCCATGCCCAGGGGCCAGGAACCCTGGCACTTTTCAAATAAAAAGGCTGATGAATTTCTTTGAGAAACTCAGGGCACTTTGACCTGTTCACCCTGAAAGATGTCAGACTTCCTTAGAATTTGGGATGAGTTCGCTAATATGTGAGTGTTGGAATTTTTCACTTAAGCTGCATGACTCAAGTCACAATGCGGCAATAGGAAATGCTGACCTCCGTGATGCTACTGGAGTCAAGCTAGCTTGGCTGATGAGGGGTGAAACCCGAAACCGGTCCCAGGATGCTTGTTTCCGGTCCAGTGAGGACCTGGCCTGGCAGTTCGGGCTGGACTGTTCCCCTGGGAAACAGGGTCAAGACTGATTTCCATACGGCTGGGTTTGCCATATGGATTTCCATATGGCAAGGGGAGCAAACAAACAATGGATTTAGGCCCAGATCTCCGTACTGGGGTAAATGTTTGATCAGCATCCTGTCCACCAATTGTTCTTTTTGGATTTGTCACCCCGAGTGGGACGGGTATGCCCAGACGTGGGTCCCGTGCTCTCCATACCACTGGAGTCAAGCTAGCCTGGCTGATGAGGGGCGAAACCCTGAAACCGGTCCCAGGATGCTTGTTTCTGGTCCAGTGAGGACCTGGCCTGGCAGTTCCGACAGTTCGGGCTGATTTGCATATGGCTGGGTTTAAACTGGAATGGCATGGGGAGCAAAAAAACGATGGATTTAGGCCCAGATCTCCGTACTGGGGTGAATGTTTGACATTGATCAGCATTCTGTCCATCAATTGTTCTTTTTGACCTTCGTGAAATGGCGGTGCCCTCAGGTACCAGTTGCGGAAATGGATGCCTAAGTCCCTCCCTGGGCATCAGCAGCACCTATATAACTTTCTATGAGAAAACACCCTGGATGCCCTGTTTTTAACAAAGTCATGTCTCTCTACCGGACGTGATTGCTACACTGCCACTGCCACCAAATTATTCCATTGCTAGGAGAGATAGACAGGATAAGGTTGGGGGGTGGGGTCGCCATCATTTTTAAGAATGAATATAAATATAAAATAGAAGAGTTCCCAATCGCCACCTGTGAGGTTTTGTTCTTTTCACCCTCCTTCACACATAAATTCACGATGTCTGGGGCTTTGATTTATTGGCCTCCGGGGTATGCCGTTAGAACGGTGTGCCACTATCCCTGATCTACGAGCACCACAGATCCTTAAAATCAGCTAATTTTATGCTGTTTGGAGATCTCAACATCCATTTGGAAGACTCCAAGTGCAGTCAGGGCGCTACACTCGTAGATAATCTGAATGCCCTAAACCTAACCCTGTGTAACTTTGCTTCTACTAATGAGGCCGGCCACCTCCTATATGCAAAAATGTTTCTAATGTGAACGATCTTTCCACAGACCCTCCTGTAACCCTACTCTGGTCAGACCATTCAGCAGTGCCATTTGTTATTAGTACTCCGGCAATTCCAGCAATAGGTGTGACCAAACCAGTAACCAAGTGTAGGAATTGGTCTAAATTGGATGTTCCGGCCTTGAATTTGCAACTTCAGAGTACCATACCTGTCCTAAAGCAAATAGTCGACTCTCGATGAGGGCACAATAAATAGCTGGATTATGAATTCTTTGGAGGCAATTCTACCAACCACACCTAACCACTTGGTGAGACTCCACGCCGCTACACCTTGGTTTAATTTAATCTTTTGCCTGAAGAAAAAAGTCATGCAAGGGCCTGGAAAGGCTCTGGAGAAAGTCTTATGATGAGGAGTCAAAAGTCAAATGTAGAACGGCTATAAAAAAAAACTATCATGGGCTCTGTAGAGCAGTGCGAGCATCATTTTATTCAGATAGAATTATTAATGCTCAAAACTGTCCGAAGACGCTCTTTAATGTGGTCAGAGAACTCTCCGACTATAGTAAAACATCTCAAGCGCCCTCGCTCTCTCAGACTCAATGAGAGGAGCTGGCCCACTTCTTTATCAAAAAGGTGGAGGATCTCCAACTTCAGCTGACCAAGGTTCTTAAGAGTGAAGTGCTATCTGCTGATTCTGTTGCCAACAGCTGCACTTGGAATTCTAGCCGAAAAAGGGCAAAATGACATCAAAAATATGACTGGCTCAAGTTCTAAAATAAAGTTGTGGTCCCCTCTGGACATTTCTAGTTTTTCGGCTATAATACAGCCAACCAAATCAGGCTCCCCTTTAGATCCTCTGCCTCCCACCAAGCTCAGCTTTTTGGACCCTGATTTACTAGAGGTGGCGGGGAATCTTCTTAACTCTTCACTATGTGCCACAGAGATGGAAGCATGCCATGGTCTTCCTGCTCCTGAAAAAACTTAATTCAGACCCGACCAACTGGTGCGGCACATTTTCAAAATTCTGGAGAAATATGTGAATGCATCACTCACTATTTTCGTGGAAGCCCAAACCTGCTTACATCCTTCTCAATCGGGCTTCAGGGCCGGGCACAGCACTGAAATCACCCTCCTAGGAGTTACTAAACATCTAAGATGACTCCTTGATGAAGGGAGAACAGTCAAGCTTATTCTATTCAAGCTTATTCTATTAGATCTTAGCACGGCCTTCGGCACTGTCTCCCATTCCATCCTGGTCAAAAGACTGGCGACACTGGGTCTTGAGGGAACAGCTCTTGCTCGGATAACATACTATTTGAAAGATCTGACATATCAGGTCTTTTCACCCAATGCCAGGTCAGATTTGTAGGCCTCGAGTTCTGGAGTCCCTCAAGGCTCAACTAAGCCCCATGTTGTTCAATATTTACATCCCCCCATTGGCAGATGTAGTGGAAAGTTGTGGTTTAACCTTATTTTCTTATGCAGATGACACACAAACTATATTCTACTTGTCATCTGCACAGGGTCATGGGTAGGTCTGGGCGGAAAACTACGCTACGCTCGCGTAGTTTGCGCAACTACGCGCTACGCGAATTGCACGTAGCACAGTGCAAAAACGCATAGCGGGCATTTTTTGGTTGCTCGCGGTCCTCAGTGTCAAGTTGGCGACCGCGAGCGAGCAAAATGACATCCCGGCGAGACTTTTTCCTCGTTCGCGATCAGCAACATCAAGTTGCCGATCGCGAGCTTGGAAAATAAACCTCCCGGCGAGATTCTCAACGCGGGGAGGTCAGGTTTCTCGTTGCGAGTGGTCGCGTATGCTCGCGACCGCTCGCAATGAGAAAATACCAGTCCGCGTTGAGAAAACTGCCGCTCGAGTACAAATCTACTCGAGCGGCAGAAAACGACCGCTTGCACTGTGCAAGATGCCATTTGCAATGATTGCACAATGCGGACAAGCATCCGGCACTGTGCAATCATTGCGAACAGCATTTCCTACCGCACTACGCAGTTCGCGTAGTGCTACGCGTAGCTCGCGTAGTGCAAAGTGCACTTCGCGTCGCTACGCGTAGCGCTACTACGCGAACTACGCCCAGGGTTAGTCATGGGCCGGCCGCTCTTAACCTGGGTTTGAGTCGAATATTCACATGGATGAACAATAAATCACTCAAACTCAATAGTGATAAGATGGAGGTTATGGTCCTGGGCAAGAATCCCCAGCTCTGGGGTCCACAACATTGTTCAAAAGATCATCTGGCTTATTCCCCAATCAACCCAAAGAATTGCGATCCAAGCTCTAATCCTGTCGAGAGTATACTATAGTAATAGCCTTTATCTAGGAATAGATAAGGCCTCCTTCCAATGATTACAGGTAGTTCAGAATTCGGCTGGCAGGCTTTTGTATTGTCTCCTGAAACATGCTGCGGTCTTAAACCTCCTCCGCAAGCTTCATTGGCTCGCAGTTACAAAGAGAATACAGTTCAAAGCCTTGTGCTATATGTACAAAGATAGAGAAGGACCACAATATATTCAGGATTTGGTGGTGCCATACCTGCCCACACGTATGCTGAGATCACGTAATTAGGCCTTGTGTACTGTGCCTAGGATTTGTTTGGCCCACATGGGAGGCAGCTCTTTCACATTTCTGGGTCCGAAATTGTGGAACATCCTCTCAGACTCCTTGAGAAACTGCGCCTCACTACTTTCGTTTCTGAATGCCTGGCTGTTTTAAGCTGACAATTTGGACTTCCCTACCTCTGCTTGCTTAGTGCCGGAAAACTCGTTTTGGGTAGCAGCGCATTTTACAAGATGAAATAATATTAATAATAAAATGCTGGAATAGGGGGTGATAAAACCCTCCAGCCGCCCCTGGTCCAGTCCTGTGGTTCAGGTACCAAAAGCTGCCCCAGCGGGAAGCACACCTAAACTGAGGTTCTGTGTGGATTATAGACAGCTAAACTCAGTGACAAGGACAGATGCTCTTCCAATCCCCGGGGCTGATGAGCTGATTTACCAGTTAGGGGCTGCCCAATACTTAAGAACCTTTTATCTTACATCAGGGTACTGGCAGATCGCTCTAACAAAAGGTGCCAAGGAGAGGTCAGCCTTCTCCCCTCCAGAGGGCTACTACCAATTTTGTGTGATTGCCTTTGGACTCAAAAATGCCCCTGCCACCTTCTAGACAATGTTGAACGAGGTCCTTCCTTGAATGGAGGCCTTCTCAGCTGCTTATCTGGATAATATAGCTGTCTACAGTAGCAGCTGAAAGGGCCACCGCTTTCACCTCCAGAAAGTGATTCTGGCTCTACAACAGGCAGGTCTGACTATCAAGGCCAGTAAGTGCCAGATAAGGCAGGGGTCTGTGGTGTACTTGGGACACCTGGTGGGCAGGGGTAAGGTGCAGCCCCTCCAGGCCAAGATAGAGACTATCATGGCCTGGGAGCCCACCAAAATCCAGACTGAGGTCAGAGCATTCTTGGGCCTCACTGGGTACTACATGAGGTTTGTCAACGGTTATGGCACCATTGTTGCCCCCTTGACAGAGCTGATTCTAAGACGCAGCCCAGAAATGTGATTTGGGCTGAGGGATGCCAAAAAGCATGGGAAACAGCCTGAACAACGTATCCTTAACAACAAGTGTATTGAACAACGAATCCTTAACCACCACTTTTACCAGAACCACGACCTCATTAACCACTACTGTACACGAACAACGACCACATGAACCACGACTTACTAAACCAGAGGTAAGTATCAAAATTTTAATACTTAATCTTAAATGCAAGTGTAATTATAATAAAATAATTTGGAACGGGATGTTGATTTTTGGATATATTTAATAATTTAGGAATGTGTAATATTATTTTAAAAATTCATTTGTATATTTCCTGATTTTTATTACGATGTAGAAATATCAGAGATAGTTTTAAATTAGTGTGTTAGGCCAGTAGGTGGCACTGTTGGTTTGTTTTTAACTGATGTGATTAAGATCAGTGCTCGATGCGACTGTTCTCTCTGTAAAAGTTGAAATGGTTACAAAATGGTGGTTCGTCGTTTTTGCTATGTTTCATTTAAGTGAATTATTTATACAAATGAAAATATGTTCTGCAATCCGTTTTTTAATTTTTTTAAAATTTCTGTGAAAACTATTTTTGTAAGAACGTCCGTATTTGTAATAAACGAATATTTGATTAATGATTTACAGGTTATTTAAATAAAAAAGTTTTAATTTAAAAGTCTTGTTTAATTTAATTACATTTTTTTCCGTCTTTAAAACATGAGAATTTTTGAACGTAGTGGTAGATTCCGGTAATATGAAAATTGATTATTTTTCGTGGTTTAGTAATTCGTTGTACAGAACGTAGTGGTTTGGCTTAGGTAGTGGTTTAGCATTCGTGGTTTAGGCATTCATTGTTTAAGTGGTAGTTGTTTAGTCAAACAACCAAAAAGCATTTGACTACCTAAAGCAGGCCATGTGTACAGCCCCTGTGATCAGGGCCCCTACCATCTCCCAGACGTTTATTGTTCAAACAGATGCCTCAGAACATGGCACAAGGCAGTTTTATCACAGCTCAATGAAGAAGGCCTCGACCAACCTGTAGCCTTCATCTCCAAAAGGTTACTCCCCAGGGAACAAAGGTGGAGTGCTATAGAAAGGGAAGCTTTTGCTGTAGTCTGGGCACTGAAGACGTTGAGACCGTACCTGTTTGGAACTCACTTCCTGATTCAGACTGACCACAGGTCCCTCAGTTGGCTCGTGCAAATGAGGGGCGAGAATCCAAAATCATTGAGGTGGTCCATTTCCCCAGAGGGTATGGACTTCAGGGTGGAACACAGACCAGGGGTAGACCACTCCAATGCTGATGGTCTATCCAGGCTCTTTTGCCTTAGTGATGAGAACTCCCTAGAGGTTGAGTAGATGTCCCCACTTTCATCTGAGGGACATGCGTATTAGACCGTCATCCTTAGGGTAGTCTTCCACCAAACATTTTGTCAACTTACCTCCTCTTTTTTCTGTATCTTTATGTTGGCCTTAGGACTCTGAGCGCTTTGCCACTGCTGACCAGTGCTAATCAGTGATAAAGTGCATGTGCTGCTCCCCTGAACATGGGGACATTGGTGTATACCCAATTGACATATTTTGTTTACTTGTAAGTCCCTTGTAAAGTGGTATACCCAGGGCCTAGATGCTACTAGTGGGCCTGCCGCACTGATTGTGTCACCCAAACAAGTACCCTTTGAAACCTGTATCAGGCCTGCCATTGCAAGGCCTGGGTATGCAGTTTAATGCCACTTCAACTTGGCATTTAAAATTTAAAACTACTTGCCAAGCCATAAACTCCCCTTTTATTACACATAACTCACCCCTAAGAAAGGCCCTAGAGCAGAGTGCTGTGTAAGTAAAAAGTAGGACATGTACTTTTAAGTTGAACATGTCCTGGTAGTGATATACACCTACATTTGTTTTTTCACTAGTGTAAGGCCTATTCCTCTCATAGGCTAGCATTGGGAATTCCTTAATAAACCTTTAAGCTGTAATTCCTCATCAGAAAAGAGTAGCTGCATCATGTTTTATATCTTTCGAATAGTTATGGTAAATCCTCTTTAATTTAATGGCACAGTTGGATTAAATTACTATTTTAAAAATGCGACTTTTAGAACATGGACATTTCTCTGCTCTTATTGCTCTGTAGTCCTTGCAGCCTGTCGCCAATGCACATCTGGGGTGGGTGGCAGCTACACTTGGTGCATTCCCTCTAGACAGCCATAAACACACAAAGGGTGGGTGTGACAGAGAACTCATTTGTATTCTGATAGCTCTTCCTGGGCAGGAAAAAAAGAGAGGAGCGGACACTTACACCTGAATAGGCAGTGTCCAGTTTTCCACAAAAAGGGCTGATTACCCCCAACTGATAGTCTGGAGCCAGGGCTGGGAAAAAAGGGGGACCTGTGCACTTCAAGGGCCTGGTTTGAAGTCACCTGAACTTCAAAGGAACAACTGGGTATAAGTACAGGGCCTCTGACCCTACCAAGACAGTACACTACTGGACCTGGGAAAAACTCTGGCAGGAGTAAAGACTGCTGTGCTACAAGGATTGCCACTCTGCTTGACTGCTGCTCTGGAAGAACTGCTTTTATGCGTTGCTGTGATGCTCTGCTGCCTGCTGATCTCTGCCCTGCTGAAGACAAGGACTGGAGCCATTTCACTTGAACTCAGAGTGACTCCAAGGGCTTGCTGGCTTACCCCCTGTTCTGAAGTCTCAGGGCCATCAAAGACTTCCTTCAACAGCATCTGGACTCTGTGCCAAAACAGTCCTGGGTCCATGAAAGGGACTTCTGCTGTCCAGAACTATCAAAATCAACGCAGTGATGACTTTGCACTGATCGGAAACGACGCATTGGCCTTCGACGCCAATGCAGTAGCTGATCCACGGCATTAAATCAACGGACTGTGCGACTCGACGACAACAATCAGCACAGCTCAACAACGATGCAGCGCCTGCATCATAAAGGGAATCGTCAACGATGCCTTCATCGCCTGAGCGGATCGGAAAAGAGGCATTGAGTCTTCAACGTCGACACTTGCTCCATCCAAGGTACTTTTTCAAGTGGACCTGCATGAGTTCTCAAGACGGCCTGCCCTCCATCGCGGCCAGCCTGCACATTGGATTTACCCTGGTCCAGGGTGACCTCAAGTAACCCCTAAGTGCTGTTTGCTTCTAAGCTCTACTTTTTGACTTATTCTTTAAAAATTCATAACTCTGGTTCTACTTATTGGATTTTTGTCATTTTCATCTTGTTTTACTCATAAAATATCATCTTTTTTTCTAACCCTGTGTGGTGTAATTTTGGTGTGTTTTCATTGTGCCACTGTGTGTGTTTGTGTGTGTGAGTGCTGCACAAATACTTTACACATTGCCTCTTTAGATATGCTTGACTGCTCTGTGCCAAGCTACCAGATGGTGAGCACAGTTTATCTTTTAGTGTGTATCTAGCTTAGCCTGACTAGAATGGTGGTTCCTGCTTTTACAAAGTGCATAATCAGAAAACCAGAAACCCCATTTCTAACACATATCCAAACATTAGATGTAGTTGTGAGTATGCTGCACTCCTATGTTCCAAGAGGGAGGGAGGGAGAAGTGATACAGGGTTCGCTCACCTTCCCAAACATCTAACCATTCGAAAACAGCAAGAGGGAACCTTTACCGTGCTCAGTCCATCTCTCCGTACCTGCATAAGGGGATCACCCTATGGTGTTAAACAGACTCTCACCCACTAGGATTCCAAGTGGACTGCTTCATCATAGAGTCCTCCTCCAGCTACGTAGTGTATCAGGATGGACTCAACCTTGGTAGCCAAGGTAGCTCTTTGGTTATTGGATGGAATCCTAGATTTAAAATAGTCTTGGGTGTCCTGAGGGTTAATTTTATTTTCAAAGGGTACCCTGACAGAGTTAAAAACAAGTAGCGATGCACTAAGGAAAATAGTATTCTCTGTATCCCTGGGTCAACATGTTAAAGCCATCACACCAATGCCTCACCGAGCTAGTTGGCTTTTGTCAGGACTTCACAAGGACCCGTTAGTATGCTATTTGTGTGCATTCAATTGTGAAAATTACATTCACCATAAGCATGCATGTCATACATACCAACCCATTTGGTCTCTATGTTCACATTTTTTTAGTAGTGTCCTGTTATGAGCTCCATGAAGGTAAGAAGACAGGTGGACCTTGTAGTCAAGCTTTCTTCAAAGGTCTTTTACTGGCTGTGAGCCTATTTGGGTCCTCCTTCCCCCACATCTGCACCTCCTTACCCTCATGGGGCAAACTAGTTAAATATGATAATATGGAAACCAATTTTATCAAAAATAAAATAAAGATACTTTGCTTAGCTAATATCCAAAAAATGTACGGAACGATAATCAAGGGGAAGTAAACAAGCATTGGCAAAACCAGTAGGTCTGGCGTTAGCCAACAGTCTTCTGGCAATTCTTGCTTTGTTTTTCTATGGTTTTTTCAAACCCTTATTTGGGTATATGCCGGGCACTTGTCATTAAAAAAATATCATTTGCTACAGGAAAAAAATTTGGGGGTCTAAAAACACACACACACACGCATATTACCATAGTATTCCCAGGCACTGAATGAACCTACTTTGTGTGTGAAGTGGCTGATACATTACCCCTTATGGCATGCTGGAGTAGGTGGAAGAAAAATGTGAATGACACCAACCACAGACTAATGGGTGAAACCCCTATACTTAACTAAGTTACAATATCATTTTAGTAAAATCAAAAGGTCTTGGCTAACACAGACCTAAAAAGTCAATCAGTCTGGCATTGGCTGAAAGCCTCTTGCTTTTGAGAAAGAAAGAAAGCAAAAAAGGAAAGAGAAAATGAAAGTCGAAGGAAAGCGAAAGATATAGTGAAAAGAGAAAAAAAGAGGGTCGAAGAGAGAAGGAAAGAGAAGGAAATAAAGAAGGAAAGAAGGAATGAAAGAGTGAAGGGAAGAAGGAAAGAGAAGAGAATGAAAACGAAGGAAAAAAGAAGGAAAGAAAGACAGAAAGAGAAAATGAAAGAAAGACGGAAAGAGAAAATTAAAGAGAAAGAAAGAAGGAAAGAGTTAAGAAACGAAGGGATGAAAGAAGGAAGGAGAAAGAAGCCAACAAAGAAGGAAAGGAAAGAGGAAGAAAGCAACAAGGATGAAAGAAGGCAAGAGAAACAAGTGAAAAAGGAAAGGCATAAAGAAGGAAAGAGAAAGGCATAAAGAAGGAAAGAGAAAGGAATGAAGAAGGAAAGAGAAAGGAATGAAGAAGGAAAGAGAAAGGAATAAAGAAGGAAAGAGAAAGGAATAAAGAAGGAAAGGAATAAAGAAGGAAAGAAGGAAAGAAGGAAAGAAGGAAAGAAAGAAAGAAAGAGGAATGGAACTAGGCAGGAATGGAAGAAGGCAGTGGAACGAAAGAAAGAAGGAAAGAGAGAATGAAAGATGGAAAGAGAAAGGAAAAAGAAAGAGCAAAAAGAGAGAAAAAAACAAAGAAGAAAGAAAGAAAGAAAAACGAGAGAGAGAAATAAATAGAGTGAGCTAAAGAAAGAGAGAGTAAGAAAGATAGAAAGAAAGAAAGAAGGAATGGAAGCAGGCAAGAATGAAAGAGGGAAAGAATGAAAGAAGGCAATGGAAAGAAAGAAAGAATCAAACTGAAAGAGAAAGAAATGGATTGAAAAAAAAATCAGAAAAGGAAAGAGAAGGAAAAATAGAAGAAAAGATGGAAAGAAAGAAGGAGAACGAAAGAAGGCGAAAGAAAATGAAAAAGAAAGAAAGACAGAAAGAAAGAGAAAGAAAGAAAGAAAGAAAAAGAACAAAGGAAAAAAGAAGGAAAGAGAGAAAGAGGAAGAAACAAAGAGTGAGAGAGAGAAAAAAGGAAAAAGACGACAACTTAATACAGAACAGTTTCAAATTAACACAATCTGATCCAGTATGCTTTGAAATAGCAGCAATGAGAAAAGCAAAACACTCCAAAGGAATTTACAACAGTATGGCAGGTGATGGGATCTGATAAAGATGGAATGTGCATCAGAAGCGTTCTGCTATCACATCAAGGTCTAAATACAAAGGCAACACTAAAGTAATT
The DNA here is from genome assembly GCA_963921515.1 of Calotriton arnoldi. Lineage (NCBI taxonomy): Eukaryota > Metazoa > Chordata > Amphibia > Caudata > Salamandridae > Calotriton > Calotriton arnoldi. Next base: position 310,710 of record CAWUFW010002868.1, read on the forward strand.
ATAAAGTGAAAACAAAAACACTGGTACTGAAGGGGACTAGCTTGTGTGCGCATGTGCTCCTTGGGAGAGAGCAAAATGCAGTCACTCAAAGTGAAGTTGACCAGTGGCTTAAGTAGGCTGACCTATTGCTTCATGCTATATGCTGTACTGGGCGAAAGTAAAATGGGAATGACACAACAACAGACCAATGAATGAAGAGAGGTGCCTGGAAGCCCCTATATGTAAAAACATTATACATATTTTAGTATGATCAAAAGGTCTAGGCTGACACCAGAACTAAAAAGCTGAAAAACATTTTTGGTAAGATAATAATACTTGAATCCATTGGCAAAAATTGGTTAATGATAAAAAAAATGTCGAGAGGTTCCTGCCGGATGCGGCTTTCCCTAAGATTCGCCCTGAAGAGGCGGACGCCCTTTGTAGGGATATTGAGGCGGGTGAAATACGCAGCGCTATAAAACATATGGCCAGGAACAAAACCCCGGGCATGGACGGGCTACCTGTGGAATTTTATGCGACCTATGCAGACACTCTGGTACCCTGTCTGATGGCGCTGTATAATAGAGCGTATCGTGAGGGTGTTCTCCCTGCCTCCACGCGTGAGGCCATTATAGTTCCTCTTCTCAAACCGGGCAGGCCCGCGTGGGACCGCTCCTCGTATAGACCTCTCGCCATGCTCAATATGGACTATAAGGTATTGAGCCGGGTATTAGCAAGCAGGTTAATGCCCCACATGACGACGCTGGTACACAGGGATCAGGCGGGCTTTATTCCGTCCCGGAATACCGCCATGAATGTTTGTAGACTCATGCGCGTCTTTGGGTCCGACACCTATGATAAAGAGGAGGCCTGCATTTTCGCGGTCTATATTGAGAAGGCCTTTGATAGCCTAGAGTGGCCCTACCTTACTAGTGCACTGCGGGAGTTTGGGCTCGGGGAGCGGTTCCTCCGATGGACGGCGCTGCTGTACAGCGAGTCTACCGCCAGAGTCAGGACGGGGGGCCTAATTTCTGCTGCCTGTGGGGTTGCCCGAGGGACGAGGCAGGGGTGTCCGCTGTCCCCTTTGCTGTTTGCTCTGGCAATGGAGCCTATGGCTGCACATGCCAGGTCGGGCAATTATTACGCTGGGCTCTTGGTGGAGGGACAGGAGCAGCATATTGCGCTATATGCGGATGACTTACTCATGTTCATACCCGACATTCGAAATGCGCTTCAGGGGGCGAAGCAGTTATTGGAGACTTTGGGGAGAGTGTCGGGGCTTCGAGTGAATTGGGCCAAATCGTGCCTGTTTCCTACCAAAGCTGGCGGGCGAGATCGGCAGACTGTGGGGGCGATACCATGGGAGCCTTGTTGCCTCCCTTACTTGGGGACCCGGATTTATCATGACAGCGGTGACCTGATGGAGGGCAATGTGGGGCGAGCGTTCCGTAGTGCCAAATCTAATTTCAAGTTCTGGGGGTCCCTCCTGCTCTCTGTTGTGGGTAGGGTCGCCTTGGTGAAGATGATCACATTGCCACGATTCCTCTATTACTTTGGGACACTCCCCGTTTGGATCCCAAATAGGTTCTTTGCGCAGCTCAATTCTTTAATACCGGGGTTCCTGTGGGGGGCTGGGAGACGGAGAGTTGCGCTGCTTACTATGAAACGGCCTAGGGCGGAGGGGGGCCTTGCGCTGCCGGACCTGGAGGCCTATTATCACGCTGCGCAATTCCAATGGTTTACGCAGTGGGTGGCGGGCCACATTCGACATCCGGAGACTGTGGGGGGAATCGGATCCTAGCTGGCGCCTGTTGTCCTGTGTTCTGCTGCGGGTGAGCCCGGGAGGCGACACGATACCGCCGGACTAGTCCGTGGTGCAGCGGTGCTGGATGCGTATGGCCAGGAAGCTGCGTGTCAGGACTCTGTATGCGCCCAAAATTCCGCGAGGTAGCGAAAACCCCCATGAGGTAGCGAGGTGCTACCTCATGGGGGTGACTGGAGCAAGCTGCAGTCCTGGGCGGAGATGGGCATACTCACCTTAGGGGATCTGTACGAGGAGGGCAACCTCTTACCGTTTAATGATCTCATGGAGCGCCATGATCTCCCGCGAGGGGATTTCCTTTTTCATGCAGCCCTGTCTGCGGCAATTAGGAAGCATTGGCGAGGGGGGTTAGTGGAACCGGACACGTCCCTTGCGTGTCAGTACGTGGTGATGGCTGCGGGTACTTTTAAAACGGTGACTTGTCTTTATCGCCGGATTACTCAGGACCTGCGTCAGCCCCTGACAGCGTTGCGACTTAAATGGGAGACGGACTTAGGGGAACCCATCACAGACAAGGCATGGGGGGAGGTAGTTGAGAGGCCTTGGAAGAGTTCCCGAAATGCGCGCTTTCAGCTCATTCAATTTTATGTTTTACATAGGGCTTACTTAACACCCAGCAAACTGAACGACTATTTTGGGGGGTCATCTGCCTGCCCTCGTTGTAATCTAGAGGGGGCGGGGTTCCTGCATATGCTTTGGGGCTGCCCGCAATTGGAGGACTACTGGCAGGAGGTAATGTCTGTCTTAACGACTGTGACAGAGAGGGAGATAGCACTGACTCCAGGGGTTTGTTTGCTACATGAGTTTCCCCACACCGCGAAAACCAAGGTCACCAGCAAGTTCATTGACCTGGGGTTAGTACTGGTGAAAAGAGAGCTTACTAGTCGGTGGAAGGCGAGACAGGGACCTTCCCTCGAGCGGTGGAAGCGGGAGCTTGTAAAATGGGCGGAGAGTGAAGGCAACTGCAGGATGGGCATGGCTAGACGTACGGAGAATGAGAAATCAATGGAGCTGGCCAGGGCATGGGTGGCGCTTGTGGAACTGACTAAGCATCCACCTGGTGATGAAGAGAATGTGTTGGTTGGGACGGGGGGCGCTCAAGACAACTGATATGGCGGGCCCTAGCTGACGGTGTGGTGTATTGCAGCCGATGGCAGGGTTTCGGGGGGTCGCCCCCAGTGTTTCTGCCCTACCAAGAATGCGGATTTGAGCGGTGGGGAGTCAGGCGCTCCATGGAGACGAGTTGGGAATATCTGGAACCTTTTATTTAGGAGCCGGCGGCATGCTTGGGGGGGTGGCTGGGGCGGGGGGATCTATAGGGGACTTGAAGGTTAGCAGGGGGGGATGGGTGTTGGGGCTGTTTGTTTAATGTTTTTGTTTTTCTCTCACTCCTAAGATGAACCTGCACTCTGAACGATAACCTACAGGGAGCTGCTTGGGACTGTATAATTGCTTAAAGCGGGGGCTGAGGGGGGGTTCAGTATTGGGTCATGAGGGCCCTGGGGAGACATTGAGCGGAGCCCTATGGGGGACCGCAGTCATGACACTAATTGCACTCGTAATGTATATTGCTTCCCCAATCATTAATGTATGCTGTCTATGAAGCTGTTTGCTTGGCTTTTCCAGAAAATCAATAAAAATCTGTTAAAAAAAAAAAAAAATGATTAAAAAAATGTAAAACAAGATTACATAACAGTTCTTTGATATATAAATGCCCCATCCTTTACTTAGCAGTGTCACCGGAAGAATAGAAAATGACAGCACCATAAACTAGTGTTTTTTTAACAGTGGTCTAGGATGCAGTAGCAGACTACATTATTCACTAGAAGGCCTCAGTATCATAGGCCAAGAGTTCAATGAAGCCTTTGGTTCCAGGGGCAGGCTTTTGGCCCTACTTGGAAAGCTTTCCAATGTGTATGATGGCACTTCAGAAGGCCTTCTAAAGGAGGTTGCCACGTTTATTAGTTTATTGGCAGTTGTGTTTCACTGTTCAGCAGTGCCTGAACAACGTCAGATGATGGATTTTGTAAGAAATGGGGGTCTCTAGTTGGCAGGTACCTTTGTCCAAATAAGGACCCTTGCTTCTAGACAGGGTAAGGGGGATACACACTCTAGATAACCCCTGCTCACCCCCTTGGTAGCTTGGCACGAGCAGACAGGCTTATCCCAAAGGCAATGTGTAAAGTATTTGTACCAACACTCACAGTAACACAGTGATAACACCACAAATGGACACCAGTTTAGAAAAATATAGTATCTTTATCTAAGCTTAACAAGACCAAAACGACAAAAAGTCTAACATACAAGTATTAAGAAAAATGACTTTCAAAAGGTTATAGCAACTGAGTCCATAGAAAACTATGGATGCATGATTTCTTGCAAAGTACCTGTTGTTGCGACAAAATTCACCAAGCCAAACAACTGCAGCGATAAGAAGAGATGTGTTGTTCCTGAGACCTTCGTGGATGCGATGCAACAGTTCCGCTGTACACAAGGGAGCGAAGCATTGGGTCCGGTCTGTAGGGGGAAGCGATGCGTCGATTCTGAGATGACTCCGATCCGCGGGTAATGCGTTGGGGGAAACTTGCCACACAGGGACGATGCGTGGAAATACGGGATGCGTCAGCGAACGATGCGCTGGCGGTGGGCGGCGCTGTGTCGACCTTTTCAGCCATGATCCCTCAATGCGTCGATTCTTGCCCGCGGCGACGGCGAGCGGCGCTGTGTCGACCTTTTCAGCCATGATCCCTCAGTGCCTCGATTCTTGCCGCAGCGACAGGCGCTGCGTCAGTTTTGGCAGCAGCAGATCAGCGATGTGGGGAGATTCTTCTCGCACCACGGCGTTGTGCCGGAAAACTGTGGCAAGAAGAGCGATGCGTCGATTTCCTTGTCGTTGCGTTGCTTTTCCAGCTCCCAACAGCAGAAACAACCTCCAGAGGCCCAACACAGTCACAGGCACCTCTTGGCAGGTCAGAACTCCCAGCAAGGAAGCTCAGTGGAGCTGAGGGTGAAGTCTTTGTGTTCCTGAGACTTCAAAACAGGAGGCAAGCTCTACTCGAGCCCTTGGAGACTTTCCTCAAGCAGGGGACACAGCACACAGCAAAGTCCTTCTCCTTGCTTTGGCAGAAAGAGCAACTGCAGGCGAACCCCAGACACACAGCAAGGGCAGTACTTCTCAGTTTCTCCAGCTCTTCTCCTCAGCAAAGGTTCCTCTTGATTCCAGAAGTAGTCTAAAGTTCAGGGGTTTTAGGTCTAATACTTATACCCCAAAATGTCTTTGTTCTCTTTGCGCAGAGAAGCCCTGTGCCCAGTCAAAACCAGTTCTGGGGGCACTTTGCAAGTGCACAACAACCTCCATTGTCAGTGTGAGCCCTGGCTCCAGACACACCATAGGGGGGCGGAGCGATCATTGTAGAAGGCAGACAAAGCCCTTTTCAGGTCCAGGTGCTACTCCTCCCACCACTCCAAATGCAGTTCAGGCCTATTCAGCCTAGCGCAAACTCATCCAGACTCTCTGGAGCCACTGCACATCCCCAGCCCCTGTCACTCCAAAGCCAGACAGTTAATACACATCCTAGCAGAAGCACACAGGATGGCTAAGCAAGAAAATACCTACGTTCTAAAAGTGGTATTTTCAAACACAGAATGTAAAAATCATCTTTCCTAAAAGATGCATCTTTAGATTCTGAGTTTAGGCATACTAAACTTTATTTTCCTATCTGGTCCCAATGGTAAGTTATATTTTTAAAATGTAATAAATTAACTCCCATGCTTTCCTATGGTGACAGATAGCCTTACAATAGTGAAAAACGCAATTGGCAGTATTTCACTATCAGGACATGCCACACACATCAGGGCATGTCCTACCTTTCACAAACACTGCACCCTGCCCACAGGGGTACCTTGGGCCTACCTTAGGGGTGACTGGCATGTAAGAAAAGGGAAGGTTAGGGCCTCGCAAGTTGGTGCACTTGCCAAGTCGACATGGCAGTTAACAAACTGCGCACAGGCACTGCAGTGGCAGGCCTGAGACATCTTTTCAGGGCTACTCATGTGGGTGGCACAATCAGTGCTACAGGTCCACTAGTAGCATTTGATTTACCAGCCCCGGCACACCCAGTGCACTTTACTAGGGACTGACCAGTAAATCAAAATATGCCAATCAGGGAGAACCAATCATAATAACAATTTACACAGAGAGCATATGCACTTTAGCACTGATTAGCCGTGGTAAAGTGCCCAGAGTCCTAAAACCAACAAACACAGGTAAAGAAAGAATAGGAGGAAGAAGCAAAAAGTTTGGGGATAACCCTGCAAAAAGGGCCAAGTCCAACAGATTTCAATAGAATAAAATTCACACAAAACATGTAGACACTGTGCAGTCCAAATGAAATCTCCTCCTGTTGACTATAGAGCTTAGGGATGAGGGACAAGGCAGAGCCAAACTCGTATCTCTCAGGAGTGTCCAGCTGAAGTCTCAATAGCCTATTGGGATTCACCAGGTCACCTTCTAAGGGCAGGAAAAGCAGCAAACACAGGAATACCTTAGTGTTGCTAGTTCAGTTGAAAACCAACTGGATCTCAGCATATATTCTCCTTTGTCCTCCATGTACAAGTCTGAGCTTTGAAATTTCAGAACTGATTCAAGATATTTGTGTCACCAATGCCATAGAAATTAATACTAGGTTTGTACTGGAGCAAGCACTATGACATTAGCTAAATCATCAGGTCACTGAATATTCATGTGTGACTTCCTGAGGATTCACGATGAAGGAATGTTCACACATTGACCAAATGATTACCCGTTCTTTGTTCCCATGTCCCTAGCACAGACAATTGATTCTGGGATTAAGGAGGAACGAACAACCCTTCTGTAGCTAGCTCCAATACATCTGACCTGCTCTTAGAAACAATATTGGATTTGGCAACTTCTGATCAAATTAAATTACCTTTAATTTCTATTTTACCTTTTGATTTCTCTTGTAAATAAGGGAGTCCTCGACAAGACTAAAATGAACAAGCTTGTTGATGGAATCCCATTGGAGGAAGACTTGACTAGACTTGATTATTTGGTTGATAGTAGTTCATCGACAAGGATGTCATTGACAAAGTGAAGACTTAGTTGACAAGAAATGTCAATGAGGATTTAGTTGACAACACATTTATCAAGGGTATAGTTGTTCAGGTAATTTCGAAGAAGACGAACCACAGCCATCTGGTCTCATTGAAGACTGTAAGTGTTTCAATGCTGCTTAGAAGAATAATTGTATGTTTTACTTAAGCATTATCATGTCTCAATGCCCGCATGTCCAAAGATTTGTAATGTTGGTATTTTCATTATTATTCATAAAAATGGTGCTCTAACTCCGAGAGCTCCTTTCGTACTTTGGAGGAGTTGATGGCTGAAGACAACTTACCTGGCACTCAATTTTTAAACGATGGGGCTCTGACCAGGTCCATACGACATCTACTGGGTGCTTTAGAACCAGAACCCTCAGTGCACAACCATCTGCAGACCTTGCTTACATTTGGCAGGAGCAGACATCTGGTTTCCTGGTTATATAAAACTGCACTGGCCATGAGCGTGGACGCCTTGCCGGATTTAGGGGCCAAATGAGAGTACTACTTTGGTAGATCCTTTATTGGGAAGCAATGGGATCAGACCCTGGAGCATAATTGGGAAGGCATGGGATCAGACCCTGGAGTATATCTATACTCTTACATGCAACACGAGGTTTAGGTACACGCAATTCAACTACTTACACTGTACATACCTCACACCCCTCAGACTGAACGTCATGCTACAGACCACAGACTTGAGCTGCCCCAGATGCGCTCTGAACGACGTGAGTTTCCTCCATATGGTATGGAGCTTGCAGAATATAGACTGCTTCTGGTTGCGGATCACAGCAGACCTGGAATGCATATTGGGCAGCTGCCAGCTACACATGGAAGAAATATGTGAAACCTGGAAACCTGGAAACCAGGGAAAAAAGTTGGTAATAGATTCCTGGATTTGCCATTGGGAATAGCTTGCAAGGACATTGCTTGTCACTGAAACTCATCGCGTGGCCTTCCCCCAGTAGGGAACGGAGATGGAGAGCTAGGCCACCGCGGAGGGTGCAGCGCTGCGCACTGAGGAATATAGAGGACTGCGTAGGAGACCCATTGCTAACCTGTGAGTGGAGGTGGTCACTAGCTTCTACAAATACGAGACCTAAGCAGTGACTGTGCAGACATGAGTCGACTATAGCCCCTGCACTGGGCAACCTGGGGAAGGCAAGCTGAGGGCTATTTCGATGGCATACCAGCAGGTACTTTGGCACATACGCTGGCTGAGACATATCCAGAAGGGTTCCGCCTTGGTCCTCATTTCCTTTGTGCCTTATGGCCTCGTCTACTTTCCCGCTGCTGCTTCATGGAGCATCTCAGTAGAACTTGATGAGTAGCACAGCAGTTGATACTGGGTAGGTTTTTGGTACAGGTTTTGGTGATCTCAGGTCATTTTTTATTCGGCAGGCATGGGTCTGATCTCGCATACTGTTGCATATGCAATACGTTGACTCTTACTACTGTCAGCGCTCTGAAAAAGACTCTAAGTAATTAGGATGATGATGTATGCTAGTACTGATGTAAACAAAGACATGGCATTTTAACCGCACAATGTAAATGCACTTATATGATACCCATGTCTGATGTGGAAATTGATGTAAGTGAACAACTGCATATGATAATTTTTGAAAACCAATAAAGAAAGTTTAAAAAAAATAAAATAAATAAAGATGGCGCCGTAGGTGACGGCCAAATAGAACCCCTAAAAGATGCCCGTAACGGGAATAAATAGATTTCCTTGTTTGAAGTGGGTCTGAGGTTAAATCGGTTTCAGAAGCTAAATAAGGAAGCCAGGGTGTAGGGGATTGTCATCTTGGAAAACTTACGTTTGCAGCTTTGAAACCATTTTTATAAGAGGGACATGGATTTCGAGTCAGAAAATATATCTTAATTTTATGCAAATCTTAACCATCTGTTTAGAAAGTTTGTGGTATTTTGAAGCATGTACTTGAAGAAAGAATACTAATTTCAGAAAACAAATTCACAAAGGGAATGACACAGTGCCTATTAACCAAATTATTGCATTGCCGGAGAACCTACCGGAGTTTAATGTCAGTTGGAAAGGTATACATGATGGGTGTTCTAGGTTTGTTCAATGTCGGAAAGTTCAACCACATGATGCCAATCAGTTTGGTCCCCTACTACATCCCAGCAGGGAAGGGATTTGTAGCATATTCTTTCAAGAGAACTCTGGGGATTTACCAATGTTTTGGTAAGTCTATGAAATGTTATACCATGATTAATCAACCTTTGACTTCCAATGTGATGATGAAGAATTTATAAACTGATAAATTCTAATTGCCAGCTATAGGAATATGGTATGCTGTATCATGGGTACGTAGAGAAACAACTTTTCTGACCACTTCCATAAAAGTATTTAGCTAAACACAGTTTAAAGAAAGAAACACATGCTATTTGGCTCAAAAAGTGCTACATATTTAAGACTGCAATGTCAGCGTTCATGTCCTGTTTGGAAAAGTGTGTTTCAATCAAAGCAATTTCTCCAATCTTCTCAAGCTTGTAAACATTCTGAAAGGACAAGGTCTGGAAGGGAGCAAAAAAATTCTGTTTGTTCTCTATGGACCATAGAGTGCATATTCTTTTTTCCTTCATTTTGTTGATTTGAAACCTCCGCCAGGGAAGACAAGGGAGAATGTCCCCAAGTCCTACTTGGCATTCTGCAACCAATCAAATTAGTCTCTGCACTTACACCAGTGTTAACTGGTCTCAGGCCAGCCAACCACACTGAATGCAATACTTTTGGCACTTCTGGAGTGGTGTCCCTGGGGGAACAGTAGGTTAAAATCGATGTGTTTTACATGGAATAGTGTATCACACTTCAATCTGTCACTGTTACATTAGATCATGAATTTGGTGTGGGGCGGAATGATATCCCCTTCTGCTGCTCCGCTCTGTGGAGATGTGATAGGCCATTCCACTCAAACTATAGCACTGGAATGTATAATAAAGGATAACGGGGCAAAACAGGAAACGGAAGTCAGCGGTCAAAGCTGTCAACAGTTGGGACCTAGCCAATTTGAGAAGAATATGCCACAACATAGAATGGAAATGCATAAAGCCCACTCAGAAGAAGAGAACACCTGATACAAAACAAATAAGGGGATAGCATATGGCAGTTAAACAGGGTCAAAAACGCACCTTACATCAGTGTTATCAAACAATCCATCCAGATAGTTATTTACATTTTTTTCACAAAAGTAACAATCCCGAATCTCTTAAAAACATGCCCGTCATTGGCTTTAACTTTGTGAGGATCCCTGACCTTTTTTCAACAAAGTGCTACTGAAATCGATGGAGCAGTACCCAATACCTGTGAGCCATGACTCTGCCCTCATATGTATCTCTGACTCTTTATACATCCCTTACGACCCTTTAATCTCTGAGCCGGATCCAGAATGTTAAGCTAGCCACTAATATGAAAGTCTTCCACTTTCCCATTGAGTAGCGCTTGGTACCATGTTTGAAAGAGTTTATTGTTATGTTCATTTCTGATATTATGTTTTTTTGAGTTTTTCCTTTAAATACTGTAATACCCCTGTGGAAGAGAACTACACAGTACAACTTCACACCTGGAGATTAAATGGCAAAACGAAGGACAACGGCAGATCCCATTGGTTTTATTAACTAACACCCTGTTTTGAACCTTACATTCTTACGCATATAACCGGAAATAATTCACTCACAGTTTCAGACTTAGGGTGGAATCCAATTGCCTACTGCTCCATCTCTCCATCTCATTTTGTACAGTAGATGGAGAAAGTCATAGCTGGCTGATATTTGATAGGATAACTCCACCTCTTGCAATGGTGAACGCAAGCAGTTCAAAAACGAAATCATCTAAACAAGCTGAACTTACCAACATCCTCATGAGAACTCTATAATAAATAATTTATTACTGGTTGTCATAGGTCCTCACCTCTAAGCTTCAGTAACATTAGAGATTAGAGGGGCAGAGGCGAGGGTCCTCGCACGAAACCAGCTTCGCACTGGCAAGTGGCCGTAGGTGAAATCGAGACGTTAAGTGCATTAGTCTGTTGTAGTTTATTACATGGGCTATGCTCGGTTAACTCCCTCTTAATTTGAACAATGGTTCATTTTTTATTCAGTATTTTGGCATGTTTAAATGATTAAGTGCAGCAAATTCTATACCCGTCAGTTGTCTCCTGATCATTGGCTGGTGGGCTGCTGTTTTTCAGTATACAAACTTCTCCTGGTTACTTGCATTCTGATGGTCTCTCTCACGGTCACAATAATTTTAAAAACACTAGTGTATATAAATGTGTTGGACAGCAAAATAATAGGATGCCCCAAGCCAATTTAAGTCCCTCTGGCTACTCTCCACAAATACTCCATGGTCTTGTCGAAGATTATCTCCCCACAGTTTCCACCACAATCGGCCTCCCAGGAGCCTGAAACTGGTTTCCCTAAACCTGCTCACAATTTGTCCACACAAAGTCAAAACCTTAGGTGGAAGCACCTTCCAGGTACAAGGTGTATCACTCCAAAACCCACTACCACCAATCTGAATATCAAAAATAATTGTCTACAGATTACAAAAAAACTTAACTTACCTTTTCAAAGTCACCTATGTTCAATTGATATTGTTCCAAACTTTCATGATCAGATAATAACCTCTCAGTAATTTCTAGTCCTCAGCCTAATGTAGGTAAAACGTCTAACAAAAACGTTATTGCCATCTGGGCTATAAAATGTAAGGTTTTCCACCTTTTTCTCAATTGCAACATTACATTAATTGTTGGAGACTTTGAGATGGATGAATGCATAACCCTCCATGCCATCATGATCTTTAAATGTGTATAAAATAGTTTTTACTATATCCCATCATGGTTAAATTGGTGTAGACTATATGGTGTGATAAAACAGGCACTACCGGGGGTGGGAAAATTGCCATGGTTTAAGCACATTAAAGAAACTTGTGCCAGAATAGGCATAACCAACCTGTGGACTAATCCCGAGGAAGTGTCCCCAACAATATCTCGATTACATCTTGTCAGAGCTTATAGAGCACTCAAACTAGTCGATCTGCAGGCGAACACTAAACTCGGCCACTTAACGGCTGAATTTTTTAACATAAAAACCGAGTATCGCTTTGAGCCCTTTCTGGATGATATACAGCCCCCCATGGCAAGGAAGCTGTATATCCAGTTCAGAACAGGGACCCTCCCGGTTAATGCGTTCACGAATAAATGGACAAAAGATCTCTCTGTTGGCTGTCCTGCCTGCAATAGCCCTGATGAGACTGACATACAAATTCTCTTCTTCTGCCCTGGTTATAAACCTGCCAGACGGCGTTGGCTCATACCATTATGTAGAAACTTGGGTTGTACACAGTGTTTGGAGGTATATAGAATTTTAAGAACTGACACACATCCCCCTATAGTCTTTGCCGTGTCCCGTTTCCTTAATTCTATGTGGCACAGACGTAGGGCCTTTTTTAGCACATCTCTGTAACTGTAAAAAATGTTCTCTGCAGTTTTGTCATTTTTAGTCTCAAAATTTTAACATCTTTTATTTGGTTTTAATCATTCTTGTTTTTAACCGGTGTAAAGATATTGGTCAAACAAAAAAAAAAATCTCTTTTGGATATACTACGTAATTTGCCTTCAATGAATTGTTAAGATCTGTCTATTATTGCTATACTTGTATATGAATTTTTACTTTTTATGGCCTTTGATGACCGAAATAAAATTTGTTGAAAATGGAATGGATAAAACAGGCAACTATTAGCAAATATAATTAGAACTGAATGCGATAGGCTCCTGGTAACAATGTTGATAGGACACAACAGAGACATTTATGCACAAGTTGAAATAAATTAATTGTTCATGAACTACTGCAAGCAAATGTAACGTTCCCGGAAACATTCAGATGAGCAAGACACTAGAGATTTCCTGGTAGAGGTCTACCTACTACAGCTGTCACCTGAACGTAGAAATTAGCTAGATGTCGCCTTCTTAGTGGAAGATATTAAGTCACCCATCCTTTCTTTGAACAGAAGAAAGATGCCAGGCAAAGATGGCTTAGCATCTGAATTATACGCTGCATATGAAGAGTTACCTACTCCTCACTTGTTGAATTTCTACATTGCCTTCATGAACCTGGAAATCCTTGCTTTGGTGCTGATAATGGTGCTCACAAAGGCAAACCATAAAGCTTTGGATATGAGCTTATACTGTCCTCTCTCTATGCTCAATACCAACAACAAAATTCTAAGCAAGATCCTTGCTACCCATTTATTAAAAGTATTAGTGATGTTAGGTCAACCCAAACAATCACGGTTTGTAATCAACTGGGACCCTTCAAACAATTTGAGAAGGCTATTCCATATCATGGATGGCTTACAGGAATGCAAACCAACATCAGAGGTACTCTCCATTGATGTGGAAAAGACATTTGACACTATTAGTTGGGAGTGTATCTATGCCATGTTGACTAACCCTGGGCAAAGCACTACGCTACGCTCGCGTAGTTTGCGAAGTTTGCGCTACTTCGCACAACGCGAATTGCACGTAGCACAGTGCAAACACGCGTAGCGTAGCGCAGCGGTAATTTTTTGCTTGCTCGCGGTCCTCAACGTCAAGTTGGCGACCGCGAGCAAGCAAAATGACATCCCGGCGAGACATTTTCCTCGTTCGCGATCAGCAACATCAAGTTGCCGATCGCGAGCGTGGAAAATAAACCTCCCGCGAGATTCTCAACGCGGGGAGGTCAGGTTTCTCATTGCGAGTGGTCGCGTATGCTCGCGACCGCTCGCGATGAGAAACTACCAGTCCGCGTTGAGAAAGCTGCCGCTCGAGTAAAAATCTACTCGAGCGGCAGTAAAGACAGCTCGCACTGTGCAAGATGCCGTTTTCAATGATTGCACAGTGCGGACAAGCATCCGGCACTGTGCAATCATTGCGAACAGTGCACTACGCAGTTCGCGTAGTGCTACGCGTAGCTCGCGTAGTGCGAACTGCACTTTGCGTAGCTTCGCGTAGCGCTACTTCGCGAACTACGCCCAGGCTTAATGTTGACCCATATGTGATTCCTGGAACAATTCTTGAAATGCCTTAAGCTGTTGTTCACCAGTCCAACAGCGTGGGTGCTCTTGGGCACAATCATTTCAAAAGACTGGTGAACTTTGGTAGGGCCCCCTCCCCAACAATAGTATCTGCTACCACCTCTGATCTTCCAACTTTCTTCTGAACCACTGACATGGCAAATATGAGAACACTAGAGATGTAAGGCGTAGTACTGTACAATGAAACGCATAAAATACAACTGCATGCAGATGACATACTTTAATACTTCTTAGATCCATGAGACAACTAGAAACTGCACTTAAGAATATCAAGTAACCGATTAAAGTATCATGTCTTCGTATGAAGAGGAACAAATCTTATCTGTTCCCGTTAATGAGGGAGGAAGGTGAAATTGAACTCTGTCCCAGTGAAGAAATGAGGCAAAGATGGGCTCTGGACACATTTAAATAACTGGGTGTCAGAATATACGGAGACCTGAAGCATGTTATGGTTGATAACTACATATGTGCATTGTCAATATTGAGTAGACTGTAAAACTTCTGGTACCTTCTTCCAAAACCAATAATGGATCAAGTAGCTCTTACTAAAATCATTGTCATACTTTTATACCATTTTGCCAACATAACTATGCTGCCTCCTCAAAAATTCTTCAACAAATTGATGACAGGCATTGTATGCCATACTGGTAGGAGGAGAGTGGCCCTTAACAAGATCATGCTCCCGATTGTGTAGCTGGGGCTCGGAGTGCCTGATTTGGAATACGATTACTTAGAAGAGCAATTGCAATTATAGCCAGATGTGTGGCAGATCCCAAAACCTCTGGAGACTATCTATGGATAAAGCATTGGCATCAACTTAAGCTATGTGGGAAGTAAGCCCAATAAATGGAAGAAACTGCATAAACTGATAGGCATTGTCAAAGATTGCTGGTCAATGCATGTCAGGACGGTAGGAATGAAATTAACATATGCACCTGAACTCCCAAACTGGTGGCATGAAAAGCTGGTGAACGTAGAACTGGGAGTGGGAAAATTGGCCTGGACTGCGGCGAGAATCTCAAAATCAGTGTTCTGTATGTGACTCAGCTATACAGAGCACTCAGAGCAGATGTTAATATAAATATTGAACACCCCAAACTTAAATGGGAGGAATATTTGGACTGGTCATTTGTAGAAAACAAGTGGGCACAAATGGGGTTTCCCAAGCAATACATTCAGAAAATCCGGATGTAAGTACATGCAATTCATGCAATTCAATTACTTGCATTAGATTTACATAATCCCTAAAAAGCTACATCAGATTAACCATAGAGTACCCAATACCTGTCTCAGATATGAAAAGAAAAATGCATCATTTTTCCACATAGTATGGATTTGCTCCAACATAGTGGACCACTGAAAGGGTATTACAATAAGACAATCTGAACTGACTGGCATGCTGAACATTATGACCCTTGAATCTGCTTACTGGGAGGCATGTCAAGACTCAAGAAAGCCAAAGAAAAATGTAAATTCATGGATCCATCTATATTTCTGGCCAAATGTCCAAACTCCATGTTCTGGAGGTCAAATTCACCCCTTAGCTTTGCAGACACTATGGACAAGGCTCGTCATTGGGATGCACTATTGATACACTTCCGTATTCCTTCTCTGAAATGCCACATGATAGGCTACTAATGTATGCCACACTGAACAATGCCTGGATATGTAGAACAGAGCTAGTGCTCCATAGTGGGCTATTGGGTGAATTCTGATGGCAAAGTATATCAAGAGGTTACTACTAGCGATTACTAAGCCTGAAAATAAAACTGAGCACAAGAGGCATCTGGGGCAATTGTGTTCGGCGCCAGGATGCCTCTGGGCCAACGTAGCGCTTTACATGTAGCAACTAAACCCAACATTTGACGTTATTCTGAAATACTCACCCAGGCAAAGAAACAAAGGCAAATAAAATAAATATGGCAAGTGAGTGAGGTGTGAAGTGAGAAAATCGATATTTAGGGCAGCCAAGTTTAAGCTGTTGAAAATGTTCTCTTTCATTTGACATGTCTTTATTGTGGCACATTCCTCATGCTGAACTTATGCAGCCTTAAAGAAATACACTGGTTATAAAATGTCAATAAATCATGTTTACAGCAGTCTGAATCAGCCTACAGATGGCTTGGTTGTGCTATATAAAGAGGCAATAATGAACGTTATGATCCTAAACAAAAGTCCTAAATTAAAAAAAATATCTTAACTTAAAAGTAGAGCAAGTTATTTCTGTACTGTTAAATACAGTAAATGTGCAATCAAACAAGTACTCTGTTAAAGATTTTTCTTTGTGTGAAAAAGCACCCTTTGGCTTGAGACTGTGTTTTCAAGACAAGAGTTAAATAAGGGAACGGCAGCCATTTTGATATAAATATTAATTCTTTCAAAAACACTTGGGTATTAAGCTCTACAGCCATATTTAAGGAAGTTAACCTCATTAAATGGCTGGTTGGGTGCAATTACCGTTTAGTCTTTGACTATGAGCTGCTTATCTATTCCAAACTTCACACGAACCACCAGTCAATGCAACTGACCTATGCCATCACGGAAGGCTTGCCTGAAATTGCTCATGCACATCATGTGGCATGCACGCCCTGACGCTGCGCTGATGAGAGCGGGCCAAGTTGAAGATTCCGCGCGCCATCTTAGTTCACGCGGTACTTCGCCTCACAGGTGATACTGTCAGGCAGAGTGACAACTTGTAATTACAGCTTGTAGATTCTAGTGAAGGTTAAATCAATCTACTGGGAGCTGCTCAGACTACAAACTTGCTTGACTCTTTGACCGCAGAAGCAATGCCAGATGGCAAAAAGGCAGAAGAATCACAGCCCGCGCCAATTTATGAGGTCACCGCTCCTTTCGGTAATGGAGCTGAATTAATTTCTTTTTCTTAAGATGCCCACCAATTAAATGGCTGACCTCATGTAACATAATGAATGCTGTTTCTACTATCAAACATTAAAATAGCGCTGGGAATGTTAAACAGGATCATACTCTTCTGTGCTTTTCCTTATTAACACCAAACCATTTCTGACTGATTCTCTGCATTAACTTCACATACAAATGAATTAGCGGTGGCGGCGTTGCATGGACATTTTTGCTCCTTACCAGTCACGTTCACTTTTTTCCTTGTTTGTTGAATGCTTTCCTTATTTATTTGGTCTGAAGCCTCACTGGATGGAGACGTTTCTGGGATGTCACCGTTGGCGAGGATTTCGTCTTTTTTCTCAGGAGAAGACTGGCGCGTGGATCTGTCGCTCCGAATGCAGGTGGGCCTTACAGTCTTGAAAACAATTTAAAGCGAAACACATTAGCAGGTATATTAAATAACAAACACATTGATCAAATCTGACATTTTGTTCACAATCTAAAACACTTTAGATTATGAAAAGAGAACTGCAGGTGCCTTGTATACCTAAGCGCATAAAAGAAACAAACAATATCGGACCTCTGTACTAGATCCTTGCCTTTCGGAGGAGTATAGTGATGCTTTTAAAACCCTTTCACATGAAAAATAACATTCAGCACCTTTGCATGGTTAGGTACATTTCATCAATGCTTTCCTAAACACGATTTGAATAATTTAAATATATACATGCAGATCTTAATTCCAATAACCATGAGCACCACTGAGGTAAGTAACAATAACAATGACATGAGCACCACTGACAGGGTTAACAATAACCATGAGCACCACTGAGGTAAATAACACTGACCATCACCATGAGCACCACTGAGGTAAATAATGATAACCATGAGCACCACTGAGGTAAATATCAATGACGATAACCATGAGCACCACTGAGGTAAATATCAATGACGATAACCATGAGCACCACTGAGAAGGGGAACAATAAACATGAGCAACAATGAGGTAAATAACAATGACGATAACCATGAGCACCATTGAGGTAAATATCAATGACGATAACCATGAGCACCACTATCAATGACGATAACCATAAGCACCACTGAGGTAAATAACAATGATGATAACCATGAGCACCACTGAGGTAAATATCATTGACGATAACCATGAGCACCACTGAGAAGGGTAACAATAAACATGAGCACCACTGAGGTAAATAACAATGATGATAACCATGCTAATTCCAGCCTACATGATGCCAAACAGTGCTGAATTATATGTAATCGTTTCTGAAACAGGGTCACACAAAAACCGGTGAAATAGTTCTTGCCTGGAGCTACAAAAATCCTTAAGTTGACACTGGGTAGTCAGAGACAGAATCAGAGGTAGAGGTAGAGGTAGAGGTAGAGGTAGAGGTAGAGGGAGAGGGAGAGGGAGAGGGAGAGGTAGAGGGAGAGGGAGAGGGAGAGGGAGAGAGAGAGAGAGAGTGAGAGGGAGAGGGAGAGGGAGAGGGAGAGGGAGAGGGAGAGGGAGAGAGAGAGAGAGAGAGAGAGAGGCTCAGATAGAGAATTTGAATGGAAAGAGATGAAATAGAGAAAATGTACACTTTCCCAGGGGCTAGGGTGCTGAGGGAAGGCTTAGAAAGTGGGGGCCTTGGCGATTGCACACGTTGCCAATGCTTTAATACGTCTCTGTAAAATCACTAGCACCCCTTAGGTGGGAGAAAATAACCATCTGTTATAAGAACCAGGAAACCACTTAGCGATCCTGTGCAAAACAGACTTATACTGTAATGTTCTTGGTAGATATGAATGAGACATCACCTTTAAAAACATAAGCAGACCGTTTCATTAAGGAGAACATACACAGAACATATTTGTGTTTCATTCTTTCTAAGAAAATGCGGTAGGTTCATCATTTGATATTACTGTCAAATTTAGTGCCTGTATTGTGGATCAACTTACTGTTCAATTTTGCATGAAGTGTACATCAAGCGCCATTACTTAATAATGCAAAATTCATTAGGAAAACAAAAATGTCTAAAGCACAGCAATATAGGTAGGAGGAAACTAACTGATTTGTACTTTCCACTGCACCGAAAACCATTTGGCCTTCTATGTTTTCCCCATCTGAATACCTTCCTATTTTCTCAAGTCTTGAAGCCTATTTCAACAGTGAAATTAGGTTCTTCCTCTTCATCATCTGAACTGTTACCACATGGTCATCATTCTCCTGCCTCACATCCACTTCACTATGTCCATAACACCCTGTAGGCCTCACAAAGATTGAATTAATAAATATTATATTTATTGAATGCAAGATCACCCCAGGTGGTTAATGCCACTGTGCTGACCTGCCTGTCTAAAAAGAAGTCTAAGAACACGTCTGAGATGTAAAGAGACCGATTCTCAGTTGTTATTAGCAGGTCATGTGACTGGGCTGTGATAGTGACAACACAGAGAGTTCAACAACTTCAGTGTGATGTTGGAAAGTAACTGACCACCTGCATAGGTCACATGGATTGTGAGGAGACGACGCAGCATGAACGATGGCCAGAGTTTTGTATTGAGTATAGAATGTAAACCTGTTAAAAGGCAGATCAGGCCCTTTCTAGTTAATCTTAAGTGGCAAATACACAACTCCCTAAAAGATGGAATGCCAATTTAGAGTTCCAAATGAGCAAAAATGGGGAGTGATGGGAGAGGCCCACTGTGAGATGGATGCCCACATTCTGAATTATTTGTAGCCAGGAAGTCACGTAGCAGTGGACTCCAATGTGGAGAGTTACAATTATACACTTGAAACAGAATGAATGACTCTACTACTGTTTTAGGCAAATGAAAGTGAGAGCTGGAAGTGTTTTGTGCATCACCCTATTGTTAAAAAAAGAAATTAGACATTGTTTTATTAATTTTGTGTATGTGAGCAAGAGGGTGGTTGAAGAGAAATCTGAGTTTCTGGACCGAGTTGGGGAAAGGAATAGCCAAGATCGGCAGGCCAGCAGTTAGATAACCAGATGGTCGGCGAACAACCACCCACTAGGGCATCTGTATTATCTGAGCCAAAAAGAATTCTTGCTCATCAAGGCAGACGCCTCAGAGAGACACGCTTTGGATATTAGCATTTGCTTTCTTTTCATTACTATTAAGTTTGATGAGATCTGTCACCGCATAGGTAATGAGGTGAAGCTGAACAAGTGGATGAGCTGGTCAAGCAGAGCAACACAAATATTAAAAAGAGTTGGGATATGTGAAGCGCACGGAGGTACTCCAGCATTTTCAAGGAGGAGCAAATAGAGGCAAGTGGAGTGCCTGCAAACAGAAAGAAAGAAACAAAGTGATGCATGCCAAAGCCCTAGCCGTGATCCCAGCGGGATAGAAACATCACATGGGACAATATTAAGGCTGAATTGAAATCTAAAGGGATCAAATTGCCTATGTCACCTTCATACATAATTTTTGAATATTTTTAATTTAACTTCAGGTCATTGCTAAATAACCTTATTACTGATCTTAATATGATGTTTTAAAAATGCATGGTGCAAGCTAAATCTATCATTAAACTGTGCGCTCATGTGATGATGTAATCACTTATTTCCATGAGGGATGTTCTTGTTTTAACTGGGATGTGCTTCTATTGTAACACACTCCTCTAGATGCTCTTGTATAACTATCATGTTAAATGACTGCACTTTAGACAGGGCAAGGGCATAAACATAGATGCTGGGCTCTGCTCTGAGCCAGCACAACTGTTCACGATACCCATCTGTACGACTATTTTCCCTTGACATGTTGACTGTATGTTTCATGATATGATGCATTTAAAGTGATGTTAATTTCCTAATAAATGTATCAAATACGTACGCTCTCCAGGAGCACGTTTGCATCACTATAAACCACAATAATAAAAGAATAAATGCATTCTCAAGACATTTTAAAGTGTCATCAAGAACAGACTGAGTCACTTGAGTTCACGGGTTCAATAAAAGAAGACAAGACAACCTAGACAACTGAGACATCCTCCTCTACCAGCTATTCAACCCCTTCTCTAAAACAAGCATTTGCAATGCAACAGGTCTCGCATTCACAATGCAACAGGTCTCGCATTCACACGATTTTGAGCTATTGGCATTGTAAATGACAATGCCTTCTATTTATGTTTTGGGTTTTAAAACATAAATACAAGGCATTGTTATTTACAATACTAATAGCTTAAAAAATGCAATGAACCTCACCATCTATACCAACAGAAAGGGCGCTTTAGATATATCAGGTGAAAGAGCAAACACCCCGAGTGGCGCAGATGAAAGCACCTCAGAATACTGAACGGACAGCAACTTCACCTGAAAGCAGACATCGTAGTGACGGATCATGTTTCCGAAGTCTTGTTTTTTCAGCAATCGTATATGACCTGGCATGGACCCCCATGAATAATTTCGTAAACCTGACTCCCATGATTATGTTTTCTCTGCAAAGCCAACCCATGGGGTTTGGGGGTCGCCAATGCTCTAGAACCACAACCTATTTTTCACAACTCTCCTAAAAAGGTAAACGGGCCACCTACTCTAATACTAAACTCCCCAACCATTACTTTCGCCCCACCTCCCCCCACCCCCCAGACACCACACCCGTTTCGCCATCCTTTTCTTTTGAAAGCTTGAGGATTTAATTTCTTACTGATATAACATTCCTCCAATTACACAGAAACTGGCGGCAGATGAGAATCAACAGGCCCGTCGAGTCTGCCCTATTAGTTGTTCGCATTAACATAGCAGATCTACACTCCGCTTCTATTAACATTAATATTGTATATTAGCTGTTATTTTTAAATGGTACATTACATGCTTTCAGCTTTCACTCCCTTAAGTGTGAGACCGAACAGGCACTGATTTTCTACCGTCCTAGAGAAAAAAGTAAACAACCAACACGAGGGAGGGATGTTGGTGGCAATTAAAGCAGGACAGAGGGTGGAGTAGTGTGGTAGGGGTGGGTAAGCAAGCAGAAACAGCTGGGAGGCCGGGGTGGGGGAGGAAGGGAACCAACACAAGCGATGCTGCAGCAATGGCAGGGCTGAATTAGGGATTGCAGAAACATGCAGAAAGTTAATAAACATGCATTGTGAAAGAAGCATTATTTTAAAAGTGAATCGGCTTGTAAAAAACACAGCTCTCATATGGAGTGTTAAAACGAAATAACTAGGGTTACCTACCTTGGCGTTTTACGTCTGGTTGCAGTTGTCCCCATTGCTGTTACTCATGTTGCTAGGATAGGGAGGCTGTGGCTGGATAGAGCTGATGTTCCACCCTTAGTTCCGGGGAACAGGCAGCTGGTAGTGTCCTCGGCTCTGAAGGAAGTGTATCTTAGCACATGTATCTGCAGGGATGCCTATCACCAGGAGAGAGGGGTCGGTATTGCTAGGATCGGCTGAAAGCACCGTCGAGCACTTGCTGAACCAGGAGAGAGGGGTCGGAGGGGCGAGGATCAGCTGAAAGCACCGTGGAGTGCTTGCTGAACCAGGAGAGAGGGGTCGGAGGGGCGAGGATCGGCTGAAAGCACGAGTGCTTGCTGAACAAGAAGAAAGGGGTCGGAGGGGCGAGGATCGGCTGAAAGCACTAACAGGGGAACTCACAGCTGTCTGCCCAGGATCTGGGATCACCCGGAGCCAGTCTCCCCGAACTGTGTCGGAATCCCTCCCCGTCTGCCTCCGTCTGCTACCACCGTGGGGCTCAGCGGCCTTCCGTGTGTACGATGCTAAAATAACTAAAGAGCGCTCTCTCTGTGCAGTGCCGTGCAAGGTCTGCCTGCTCTCTGGCTGCATGTGCGCTGCCTGCACTCACTGCATGCGCGTGTGCACCAAACAAACAGGCAGTAGGTGCAGTTAGTGCAAAGGGTCCGCTCCCTGGCTGCACGCACTCACATGTGCACCGAACAAACAGGCAATTGGTGCAGTTAGTGCAAACGATCCGTTACCTGAAGGTGTGTGCCCTGTATGCACTCACTGCATGCGCGTGAGCACTAAACAACCAGGCAGTCGGTGCAGTTAGTGCAAATGGTCCGCTCCCTGGCTGCGCGTAGGCTGTATGCATTCGTGCATAACCGAAGGCTCTTTAGAAATCCCCCTTATAAGTAATGAAATGCATTCAGTGTGGGATAAAGGCAGACGGTGAAACTTGTAAGATTGAAACATGCACAAAGCAGGAGTCAACGTCAAATGAGTAAAATAATGCCTAATTTGCGAAATTAGAGTTGTAGCAGGAGTGGAAGTTAGTGGTAAGAGCAGTAGGCATACAGTTTTTAAGCCAGGGATGGTGCCTAGTGCTACGCAGTTACACCGGAGTAACGTAAGTAGTGGGAGAACAGCTTGACAACCTGAGCAACAAGCGCGGCCGCAAAAGTGAAAGCAAATTGGGTGGCAAAATAATTAAATAAACAAGCGCAGTGAAAGCAAATCGGGGGGCAAAATAATTAAATAAACAAGCACGGTGAAAGCAAAATGCGGGGCAAAATAATTAAATAAACAAGCGCGGTGAAAGCAAATCGCGGGGCAAAATAACTAAATAAACAAGCGCGGTGAAAGCAAATCGCGGGGCAAAATAATTAAATAAACAAGCGCGGTGAAAGCAAATCGGGGGTAAAATAATTAAATAAACAAGCGCGGTGAAAGCAAATCGCGCGGCAAAATAATTAAATAAACAAGCGCGGTGAGTGAAACAAGCTGAAAAACAAGACTTTGGAAACATGATCCGTCTTTACAGCCTCCGTTAGATAAGGAATACCCTCACAACAGCCGTCAAGCAAACGATCCAGTCCGGATGGGCCGTCCGAAAAGGAGACAGGGCGGTAACAAAGAAGCCTCATTTTCAATTGGAGGCCACCGTTTACCATAAACGATGATGCCAGCCAATGAAAATGATGGGCGGGGCTTCAAGTCCCCTTCTGAAATCTCCTCTACCACAATATGTCTCGCAGAGCGAGCAGCGCATGCGCGCTGCAACGCTAGGCGAGACCTAAAAAGACTACTCTCATGTGTGGTGTTCCTGCGTGAAGGCAGTAGAATGACTTTGCTGTCATTACCAGGAAAAAAAATAAAGACTACTGCGCTGGACAATTGGAAGAGGCTCTCGTGTGGAAGGCGCTCTGAGGAGAGGCAGTGCAGCACCGAGTGAGAACGACGTTGAATGGAAGACATTAATTAAATTTGCACGGCATATAAGATTAGAGTTGGAGTCAGGAAGGTGCATGAGGAAGAACGAGCTGCTGTGGGACCACAAGCAGGTGCTCGAGAATGACAACAAAATGGAAAAGAAAACTAGATGTGCAGATGAAAATGATGTGTATGTCAATATGTTGGATGATTTGGAAAAATATTATGCTCCTACTGTGTGTATAGCCATTGATAGGTATACGTTTTATCACCGTAAACAGGAGCAAAAAGAGTCAATTGATGACTGTGTTGCGCTTAAGAAATTAGCAAACTCATGCAGGTTTTCCCATTTGCATGATGAGTTATTGAGATATCAGGTTATCATGCATACCAATAACAAGAGGGTGCAAGAGAGATTATGGGAAAGTGGGGAGGCAACTTTGAAGGAAGTGTTGGCAATAGCAAGAAAAGCAGACATTTCTCACAGATGTGCAAATGCGGCATTAGAAAGAAATAAAGAGAGCACTGCGGTATGTGTTGTGAGTGTGAAAAAGGTGGCAAAGCATTTTTTTTTTTTTTAAATCAAACGGAAGAAGGATGCTGACAATAAAGATGTGAAAAGTAAAGAAGTTGCAATGAAAGGTACAGATAAAGTATTTAAACAGGGAAATTGGAGTTGTTACAGGTGTGGCAGCCGTCAGCACCTAGCTAATAGCAATAAGTGTAGAGTAAGGGATTAGAAGTGTTCAGTGTGTAGTTTAATTGGGCACTTCGCAAAAACGTGCAGGAGAAGGGATAAGAGGGAAAAGGCACTATGTGTATCTGACTCAGAGAAATAATCTACATTGGAAGAGGACCAATCAGATATTGATGATTGTGTGCTAATTGTAAGGGATAATGTTTTGGATGTGACTACTGAGTCCAGAAATAAGCCTAAGTGTGTAGTAATGGTGGCTGGAATCCCTGTCATTTTGGTGGCAGATTCTGGGTCACCATACACTATAATTAACAAGGAAATGTGGATGGAAATTTTGAGGGTACCATTAGAAAAGATTTGAGGAGTTCTAATATTTGACCAGAGAGTTTATCTAGGGATGGTATGCCTATGGTGGTGTACAGGGAGATATTGTTTAAGTTTAAAGGAAGGAGTGCAAATGGAAAGTTGTATTTTGCAGAGTATGGACCGTGCGTACTTGGGTGGAGAGACCAAAGAAGTTTGGACATAATTTTAGATCCAATACCAAAGAGCAAGCTGTGGATATTGTGGAGAATGTGGGGGGGGGATCTAAGGAAAATAAAAAAGTGTTCACGGGCAAGATTGGTATGCAGAAGGGTTCAAGCACAGGATTGTGCTTAAAGAGAATGCAGTACCTGTGAGCTATGAGGTGAGCAATGTACCTTTTGTGGTGAGAAGTGAAGTGGAAAAAGAATTGATGAGACTGGAAAAAGAAGGAATAATCGAACGTATAGAATCATCAGAGTGGATGTCACCAGTGGTGGTGGCCAGGAAACCCAATGGCAAGATTAGATTGTTCACTCCTCTCAAATTGATGCGCAAAC
Organism: Calotriton arnoldi; assembly: GCA_963921515.1. NCBI lineage: Eukaryota > Metazoa > Chordata > Amphibia > Caudata > Salamandridae > Calotriton > Calotriton arnoldi. Next base: position 336,294 of record CAWUFW010002868.1, read on the forward strand.
ACATTCAGGTGGCTAAATATCCCTTGCCAAAAATAAAACAAGCTATCGGCCATAACAAAAAATATGAAGTGATTCTCAACAGTTGACCTTTCCTCAGCATACCATCAGGTACCATTACATCGAAAGAGTAAGATGATAACTGCGTTCATCACACCATGTGGTTGTTTTCAGTTCATCAGAATGCAGTTTGGACTGACGTCGGCAGCATCAGTCTTTCGTAGGTTGATGGCAGAGATCTTGAAGGGCATTGAAGGAGTCTTGTATTTTCAAGATTATATTCTTATGATGGGAAAAAACAGGAAAGAGCATGATGGAAGGTTACGGGAAGTTGTGAGTGTGCTTAAATCAAAAAGATTAACAGCTGAACATGAAAAATGTAAATTTGCAAAAAAAACAAATCACATATTTGGGGCATGTTATTAGTGGTGAGGGTATTTTGCCTAAATAAGAGTTGGTGGAGGCAATAAGGGAAGCCCCAGCTCCTCAAAGAAATGAGGAGTTATGATCATTCTTGGAGCTTGCAGAGTATTACTCCAAATTTGTTAATAAGTTTGCAGAAAAAACGTATGGCATGAGACAATTGTTGAAGTATCGATGTAAGTTTGAATGGAATGAAGAGTGTGTAAAATCATTCCAGAGCATTAAAGAGGACATTGGCAAAGCTACTCCTTTAAAAGGCTTTGATCCTGGATTGAGTAGCATCATAACTGTTGATGCAAGCTATAAGGGATTGGGGGCAGTTTTCATGCAAAAAGATAAGCAAGGAAGTGAATGTGTGATAGGATTTGATTCGCAGTCACAAGCCTGTTGAGGTAGCTTATTTTGTCATTGAAAGAGAAACACTTGCTTGTGTATGGAGCATGGAGCATGGAGCATTTCAGGTCTTTTGTATGGGGAACGGAATTTGATGTAAGGACTGACTATAAACGTCTGGTAAGCCTACTCACTACTGGTGGGTTTTTGAAGGCATCAGCGAGAATTACAAGGTTGGCGATAAGACTGCAGGATTTTAATTATTAAATAAGATATGTTCCTGGTATGCAGAATGAAGTGGCGGACTGTTTAAGTCACATGCCTTTACCTATCAAAGAACTACCGATGAGTGAGTGGGATGCTTTTCAGGTGGCTTATACAGATGAAGAGGGTTTGGACTCTATTATGGAAGTAGAATGGAGAGAAGCTTATGAGAAGGATGTTGAACTGACTAGGATAAAGAAATATATCCAGCAAGGATGGGTGGATAAAAAGAGTTGTTCAGATGCAGTGAAATGCTTCTGGGAAGTCAGGAACGAGTTAGAGGTGGAAATGGAATTTGTAAGGAGGTGAGAAAGAATTGTGCCATGGCAGTGCTTAGAAGACAAAGTGTTGGAATTATGTCATGAAGGACATTTTGGGATAGTCAGGACAAAAACAAAGAGTGAAATCCTCATATTGGTGGCCAGGGATGGATCTGGACATAAAGAGGGTTGTAAGGAATTGTGAACAATGTGCTGGATCGGATAAGAGTTTAAAGACTATGAGACCAGCATTAATGCCTATAGAGTGTCCTAAAATGTTTTGGGAGATGTTAGCAGTGGACTTTGTAGGTCCAGTTTAGACTGAAATGGGTGAGAGCAAATAAATGATTGTACTTATAGACTATTTCAGTAAGTGGGTAGAGTTGGAGGTTGTGCAAAAAGCAGATGCAGGGACGGTTGTGAAGTTTTTAGATTCTGTATTTATGAGAGAAGGTTTGCCTAAAAAACTATTGCGTGACAATGGACCACAATTTAAGGCTACTGTGGTGGAGGAGATCCTCAGAAGGAATGGAGTGAAACATTTGTGTACCTCAGTTCACCATCCAGCAGGTAATGGAGTGGTAGAGGAATTTAACCGAGTGATAAAAGGTACTATTCAGATCTCAAGTGGCAATGGGAAGAAATGGGAGATAGATATAGAAAGATATTGTGGGTTTATCATTTAACCCTATCACTCATGGGGTATTGTCCCTTTGTTCTTATGCGAAGCAGAGAACCGTACACCAAGGATAATTTGATTTGAATACAAGGAAAGTAAAGTGGTCTCTAGATAAAGTAAAAGAGAACATACAGAAGGCACAACATGTCTACAAGGAATATTTTGATACTAAGAAAGGGGCCAAAGTGGAGAAATTGGTGGTAGGTGAATGGGTGAAAGTCAAGAAAGGCAAAAAAAATCCCTGAAGGGGAGAGTATGTTCTCAGATACTTTGAGAGTGGTGGAATGCATGAAAAACTCTGCCAGGTTAAGTGATGATAAGGTGTGGCACATGAATCGCATAGCAAGGTGCAAGGGAACACATGAAGAGGAAAGTTCCTTGGGAGGTAATGAGACAGGTGAAGATGACTGGTTGTGGCAGAATCAAGAGACGGTTGTGCAGGACCTGGGGGTAGATGCCTCATAGGAAATTGAAGACGTTTGGGGAGAAGATGGGGACCGGGTGGAGAGAATGAGAAGATTGGGAAGGATCATTCGTACTCCGGCCAAACTGAAAGATTTTGTGTTAAAATAAACTGGGGACTAACGAGTAGTCATAATTACTATTAAAAAAAATATAGCTTGTAACTGTGATCAGGAAATGTTGTATTTTTTAATCACATGCCTCATGTAATATATTTTTTATTCTCAAAAGTCATTATATTGGCGAATCATGTATATTAGATGAATAATTATTAATTGTTCTATTTCTGTGCATAATGAGGGATGATGTGTGCTGTTGCTGTTTGCAGGCATTTGAATGAATGAGGAAGGCAGACAACTGTGAGGTAATATGGAATTCGGATATATGAATGTACAATAGGGAGCCGTTGGGACTGTGAGCTGGGATCTGGAAGAGGATGGTCCTGGTGTTGTCTAGCCTATGCAGAATTGTGAATAAAGGATCCTAATACTTGCAATTGAGTAAGATTGTTTCACTACACTCATTTTACACCTGCACTCTATTTAACCTTTTTAGATCAACCTAGGCCTCCCACAACAGACATCAAGCAGGATGGTTCACAGTGTTGCTGGAGAAATTTCAGTTGGCCACTTATTATATTATTATTACTGTACCCTGCTGTATGTAGGTTTTTGGACACTGTACTGTATATGACAAATACAAAAAAGCTGTGGCAGTTCTTCTGTTAGATGAAACAACAGGTGAAAGAAGCAGACACATGAAGTCATTTTCAAGATGCATGGACTTTTACTTCAGAGCCATTCGGTAGATGCACAAAAATCTGTATTCCCTCGACCAGAAAACCAACTTTTTATCCACTTAAAATGAATTTTGATCATTCTCCTCGCTTCCTTGCAAAGTTCATCTCCTTCTGCAATCTTGACAATTTGCTTCAATCACAAACCCAAAAGAAACTTCCCATCCAAAAATGATATTATCCCTCATTATGAGTAGTTCGATAATCCTTCCATTAACTCAACTTCCACTGCTGTTAATGATGCTACTTGAGGGCGAAGTTACGAGCGAATTACAAGTAGCACCACAAAGAAAAGAGGAATTATCAGGGCAATAAGTAATTCTGGGTCCGGATTCCCGGGTAAAGCCTCATACTCTTCCACAGTTTCACCTGGAGATGTTGACTACATTCAGCAGCCAAAATCTTCTGAATCTTGCTGAAAGCAGTTGAAGATTTCAGTGTTCCTGTGGATCTTTTAATTCTGATTGAACCAGTACCTGCTATTATTGACCCGATTAAGAGGGCACTCAAAACGAGGGGTAAAGAGGCTGTAACATGGCTGTGCAGTGGTGGCTTGCAGAGGGAGTGCTGCGGGGCAGCCGGGCGGGGCGGGGGAGGGGCTGGGTGGGGGGGTAGTGGAGTCAGACATACGACGGGCAGGAGTAAAGTAAGTAAATAAATAAATAAAACTATTTACCTTGCGCTCGGTGCATCGCCGAGTTGGCGATGCAGCGAGCGCAAGGTAAATATTATTTAACCAATGTGGCAGTACCTTTCGTCCCCCAACTTATATGCAGCTCTCCTCAAACGTTGCCTAAGATCAGCTAACTTCACCCTCCAAAAGACAAAAGAAAATCCCCATTCATCAGATCTCAGCTGCCTCCCATTCCATGCTGCGAAGGACATTGTGGTCCCATGTAAAAAAAGGTTTGGTGCATTCTGTTGGAGAAATACAGCCTGGAGTGGAGGAAGGTCTTCTTGCAATTCACTGCACTGTACTTGTTTAAGGTTAGAAGTTGGACAATTTGGTGCAAGCCACATGGGGTTCTGCATAGATAAATGGATCAGCCTTTTCATACTACTATTGCCAAAATCCGGACTAGGAATATGACAATTAAAAAATATGCTATAGGTATTAACAAAAACGTTCCACATTTGAACAACAATTACAAAAATAGTGTTCGGCCAAAATGTTGTATTTTAAAACCCAGGCTTTTGCAACATGTATGTAAATGTGAGCCTGAAATCCATTTTGTGCAGCAGTGCAAAACATTTGCATCCATTTACAACTGACAGTCTATTCTGGCATTTAAAATCCAAAATGATTTTTCACTTTCCTTTTTAGATCTGGCGTTAGCCAAAACTTTTTGATCTATCTAAAATTATATGTATAATATACTTACATAAAGGGGCGTTCAGCCACTTCTCTTCATCCATTGGTCTGTTCTTGAGTCATTCACATTTTGCTTCTGCCCACTACAGCACATACATGGGCCAATGGCCAGCCATTGGCTATCTTCACTTTGAGTGACTTCCTTTAGCCCTTTCACAAGGAGCACATCCACACACAAGGTAGTTCCCTTCAGTGCCAGTGTTTTTGTTTTTACTTCGTAATTACTTTAGCGTTGCCTTTATTTTTAGAGCCTGATGTGATAACAGAATACTTTTTATCAGATAAGAGCACAGGGAACATTCCATCTTTATCAGTTACTGTCTGTGGCCAATGCTGTTGTAAATTCCTTTTGAAGTGGTCTTTGTTATATGACTGTTTTTTCCACCCCATGCCAGTAGCTCATATAAACTCGGAATATAAGCTCATAAGGGTGCTCTGTCTTTGAAACCGTGTCTGTCATTCCAACTTCCTGTCCTTCTTTCTTTTTCCTTGTCTTTCTTTCTTTTGTTCCTTCGTTCTTTCCTTTTCTTCCCTTTTTCTTGTCTTTCTTTCATTCCTCCCTTCTTAACTTCTTTCTTTCTCATTCTTTCTTTACTTTTCATATTTTGCTTCTTCCTTTCCTTCTTTCTTTCATTCTTTGCTTCTTTCTTTCCTTTTTTCCTCTTTCTTTCTTGCCTTCTTTCTTTTTTTCCTCATCTTCCTCTTTCTTTTTCTTTCTTTCTCTTTTCTTCCATTCTTCCTTCCTTTCTTTCTTCACTGCCTTCTTTCCCAAATGCAAGAGGCTGACAGCCAATGCCAGACTGATTGGCTTTTTAAGTCTGTGTTAGCCAAGACCTTTTGATTTTACTAAAATTATGTGTACAACATAGTTACTTATCGGAGTTTTCAAACAAACTTCGCCCATTAGCCTGTGGTTCTGTCAATAACATTTTTCTTCCACCCACTCCAGCATGTATCAAGGGGCAATGTGTTAGCCCACTTCAGCCATTGGCAGACTTCACTATGAGTTACGGCTGGCTGCACTTTTGAAAGGAGCACATCAACACGCAAAGTAGTTCCATTAGGGGCCAGGAAATACTACGGCAAATTGTGCTTTTTTGAGACCAAAACAACATTTTTGCTTTTAGTCAATGTTTTTGTATAAATTGATGTAGGTCTGGCAGCTTCCAAACAATAAAGTTTTGCAAAAACCGTGACTAACAAAATTAGAATTGCCAAAAGGCTGGCAGACAATGCCAGATCAATTAGCTTTGCCAATGCTTATTTTTAGAAGTAGGCCTGATACTAGGTGCACCAGCTTGTGCTCTGAAGCATCTTAACTTGCTTTCTGGATGTACATGGGGGACATCTTTTTTAACCTTACATGTCAGATTTTAACTTGAAGGAGGTGTGCAAAACATTTTCGAAACATTTATAGCTGATTTACCAAAGTGTAAAAATATGTTTCAAGTTGATTTCAGTTTTAAAGCAGAGGACATGCAGCTGGAAGCTGATTAGCAAACCCCAGCTGCTCCACACCTCAAATACCAGTTCCCAGAATCCAAAAATAAAAAAATGATTTATTGAGGAGGAACAAAGCAGAAAGACGAATTTCCTACAAGCAATTGGTTAAGTTAACACATTTAGAGCGCACACACGTCAATCTGCCCTTGCATTCATGGCTGAACAGAGAAAAGATGGACTCAAAAGTGTAAGGTAGCCACCTAAACTTACCAGACTATAGGCGATATCAACACGCTTTCCCAGCTTGACAGGGAAGTCTTTGGTTCTCCCCTAACACCACTTACCCATCATGGCTCGATATTGAAAAGGAGCTTGCCAAACTGCTCTCCCTCACTTCTTTTATTACCACAAAGAAAATAATAACAGACCATTCAGCAATCATCCTCTCAAGCACAGCGCAGGGACTTCGTAAAATTGAATACAAACTCCCTAACAAAATGCGACATTCATCCCATGCCTCACTATGGCACATCAAAAACTTGAAATTAGATGGCAAAACAATCTTTCTAGAGAAATGGGCACAAAAAGGCATACTACTGGTAGGAGAGCTTGGTACCGTCCCAATCATTTACCCTTTTTCCAACATAAAGCTAAATTCGACCTAAATGACTTAGACTTTTATATTTTCTTCAAAGTTAAAGCAATTATCTCCAGACACAAATCCCCCGTAAATGCCAACTTACGCATCACTTTACAATCATACACCAAAGGAGGACATGTAGCATCCAAACTCTATTCTCTCCTATCCTCTGCTAGCATTTTACAACCGCATTAACCAAATCAATACAAAATAAATGGGAATCATTCCTGCACGACACAAATAGCACTCAGGCGGCACCTATGAACTGTGGGTCATCTGGGCGAACCTTACCTCGAGCACAATTACACCATCATTAACTCAGAGTAGATACTAGGAGGCTAACATGGCCCATTGGACCCCAACCAAATTGTTTAGACTTGGTCTTCAGAACTCTGACACTTGCTGGAGCTGTGAGAAAGAACTAGGGGACCTGAAACACGTTATTGGATTGTTCCTTCTCTAAGAAATTCTGGGGGGAACTTATCATATCATCTGACAAATTCTACACATAAGCTGGACACCGAACCTAGCTCCATCACCTTGTGACTCCTCCCCCAACACAAATGCTTAGCTAAACAAAGAAGACCGCCTTCTATGGGCATTCTTGTCTCAACCGGCCTTAAAGTCATTCTCTCTGAAAGGAAAGACCTATCCAAACATTCATCCAACACTTGGTGGGAATAGATACAATTCAACAGGGGTGCGGATAACTCCCTAAACACATACTTTAAGACTACATCAAGGAAAAAAAGATCAAATCTGGTCCAAATAAGACAATTTCATTCTTAAAATGTCTCTTCTTCAAATGTTATTGTATTATGTTTCATTTATATGCATCCATGGTTAATTTTTACCAGGATCACTGTTTTATCTGGTCTTATCTTGTTAGTTATCTTAATGTTTTTTAGATGACATTGAATGTTGTTACTTGGAATGTCCGAGGTTTACATTCCCCGATTAAGAGACAGCGTATATTATCACATTTGTCCAAACTGAATGCCCATATAGCTATGATTCAGGAAACTCACCTTACTGAATCTGAATCCCTGAAGTTAAAGAGAGATTGGGTTGGAGAAATTTTCTTTTCTCCTGGTGATGGCAAACGTAATGGTGTTATTACTCTTGTTCATAAATCTCTTCAAGCTAAACTTGTCTCTCAAGAACATGATGACATTGGCCGTTGGTTGATTACGAACTTACTGATTGGGAAAACTTCCCTCACTTTTTTTAATATATATGCCCCGACCTCTGGTGATTGCCTTTTTGGTCCCATATCGAAGAAAAGTTAATGCAACTCCCTCATGATAATTTGATTCTAGCTGGTGATTGTAACCAAATTGTTGATCCCTTCATTGATCGTAATTCCATGTCATCTTTTATTTCCTCTAAGCCTCACAAAACATTTGTACGTTCTTTTCAGCAAAGGCATTTAGTTGATGCATGGAGATTATGCAATCCCTCCTTGAGGGAATACACTTTTTTTCCCCAGTACATCATACACAATCACGCATTGATTACATTTTCATGTCTCATGCCCTTTCTCAATCTCTAAACTCTTCAGATATTGGCTCTATCCTAATCTCTGATCATGCTCCAGTTTCTGTTTCCTTAGACATTCTCCACAAACCCTCTGCACCTAGACGTTGGCGTTTCAATAACTCTCTACTATTAGATTCGATTTTTACTTCTTCCTTTTCTTCTTTTTTATGGAATATTTCTCTCTTAACGAATCAGACACCCTTCCCTTTTCTGTTGTTTGGGATGCCTTCAAAGCAGCCGCACGAGATTTTATTATCAATTATGTCTCCAAGAAACGGCATAAGGCTCGAAAATTAGCTACGGATCTTTTTGCTAAAATAAAATCTCTAGAACATACCTATTACACATCTAAATCAAAAGATTGCTTAGAAGCTCTAATTGCTGCCAAACTTAAATTCAATAAAGAATCTACGGATAACGCTTCCTTATATCTGCTTAAGTGTAGTGCCAAATTCTATGGCGGTAATAACAAATCAGGCAAATTATTGGCAAATTACCTTAAAGTAAAAAAAACAATTTAATATTGAGTCAATTCTAGATATTCATCAGATGCCCAAATTTAAAGATTCAGAAATTCTACAAGAATTTCATACATTTTACAACTCCTTATATACACCTGAGACTGATCCTACGGAAGAATCCATCATGGACTATCTCTCCTCTATTATTAAGCCTCCTGATCTTAATTCAGATTTTCAATCCTTGGAATCGGATGTCTCAATAAAAGAATTACACAATGCTTTGCGCACTCTTAAGAAGGATAAAGCCCCAGGTCCTGATGGTTTCACTGTCGAATTTTTCTCACATTTTTCACATCTTCTCCTCCCTAAATTACACAAACTTATGTCCTCTTTTTACAAATTGGTACTGCTTCTGGGTCCTTTTTAGAAGCCCTAATTTGCCTCATCCCTAAAGATAATAAAGACCCACGTTTTTGCAAAAATTATAGACCAATTTCTTTGGTAAATATTGACTACAAAATTTTCTCAAAATCCTTGGCCCTAAGATTAGAATCCTTTCTTCCAGATCTTCTAGGTAAGGAGCAGTCAGGCTTTGTAAAAGGTCGTTTTCTTACCGATAATACACGTCTTTTTTTTATGTTCTTTCGAAGGCCTCTCATTTTTCTGACTCTTTAGCTGCAATAGCTTTGGATGCGGAAAAGGCCTTCGACAGAGTTTACTGGCCCTTTATTTTTTCATCACTCAAATGGTTTGGCTTTGGTCCTAAGATTAATTCTTTAATTTCTCTTCTATATTCAAATCCTACAGCTGATATATTTGTTAATGGTCTCACTTCTTCTTACTTTAACTTGGGCAGAGGTGTTCGTCAAGGTTGTCCTTTATCTCCTTTTTTGTTTAATCTAGCTTTAGAACCCTTTTTATGTAAACTTCGTCAGAATTCTGATTTTCAGGGTTTCAAATACGGTAATATGCAAATTAAGTTAGCAGCTTATGCTGATGATATATTATTGTTTATGTCTAATCCCACCTCTTCTCTACCTACTTTCTTGCTTGAAACTCAATCCTACTCCTCTGTTTCTGGCTACAAACTAAATAATGACAAATGCGAAATCCTACCTTTAACTAAGTTTACTTTTAAAGAGGATTTTAAAATCACCAATTTTACTTGGAATACTAATTATATAAGGTACTTGGGAATATACTTCTCTCCTTCTATTCAATCATCAGTTTCCATCAACCTGGATAAATGTAGTTCAAAACTTTCTTCCCTCATTGACAGGTGGCATCCTTTATACCTCTCTTGGTGGGGGAGGTTGGACACCATTAAGATGATGTTATCCCCAATTGTCTTATTCACTATTTCTAATTTGCCAATTACCATTCCCCAGAAGTATTTCAAAAAAATTAACTCTTTGTTATCTTCTTTTCTTTGGAATAAGAAAAAAGTACGTATATCTTTAGCAAAACTTTGTCGCCCGAAAACAGAAGGCGGAGTCAACTTTCCTGATTTTCCTGTCTATCATAAAGCTTTCAACCTACGTCAGTCATCTCATTGGCTTAATACCATCTCATCAGATCCCCCCTTTGGGTGTCACTTGAACAATCGTATATAGCTCCTTTCTCTTTTCTAGAATATCTTTCTTTTACTCAGAAACCCCAGAAATTATCAACACCTATTGTTAAGTTCACACATAAACTACTAGATTCACTTTTACTAGACAGATCTTCCAAAGACTCTCTTCTTCAATCCTCAATCTGGCATAATCATCGTATATTGGTCCGTAGTAAACCCATTTTTTGGAAATCTTGGAGGCAAAAAGGCCTTATTTGGGTTCACCAGCTTTTTCAAAATGATAAAACTATACCTTTTTCTCAGGCCAAACTTAAATTTAATTTTCCTACTTCATTTTCTCATAACTATCTTTTATTACAACAAGCTTTAGATTTGGCAATTCAGAAATCCATTACACCCTTAAGTCAAACGAGTACTGTTTCTACCACTTCTCAAAGTTTCCTATGTACTGGTCCTAAAGCCTCAGCCATTTACAACTCCTTGCGTACACAAACTTTAATTAGAGATAAGACTAAGATAGAACTGGATTGGGAGCATGACCTTCACGTTGAATGGTCCGTTCAAGTATGGAATAACATTTGGCTTAAAATCAGGAAAACATCCAGGGCAGCTAATACTACACAAACACTTTTTTTATTTATAACAGGCTACTTTTTTCACCTTCACTTTTGCATAAGATTCATGCTGAACTCCCTGATACTTGTTGGTCCTGCTCGTCCCCATTGCTGATTTAAAACATTTACTTTTTTTGGCCCTTTTGTACAAGACTTCTGGAAGAAGGTTTGGAAACAAATTACTCAAATTTTTCATCATACTACCCCCTTCTCATTTGTTAATGTATTTCTGGGCTCTCTTTCCGAAGATTGGCTGGGATGTCCCTTGCACTTACAGATTCTGGATATGCTTTTGGGAGTAGCATTTCAACAGATCACCAAACACTGGAAAAATTTGTCTGACTTATCCTTTCAGGCTTGGTGGTACGCCGTATGTTATAATCACAGATTGGACACAGTTTATGTATTCCCAGTCTCTTTAGCTCTTAAACGCTCTCTTTTATGGTCTCCAGTTACAAACTTTATCGATTGTCATGCTAAACTTTCTCATATACGTAAAGTTTCTGAACAAGAAGTATCGAAACCTCCTTGACATTCTGTTTTGTTCTTATTTATATTACTATTTATACTGACATTTTCAATGTATCTTTTGCATTTTTAGATTCTTGACCAGATTTGTATTCTATACTTATGTATCTTTTTATACTGTTATAAATTTTCTTAGTCCTGTATTTTTAAGCTTTCAAAGATGTAATGTGTATGCATTTTTGCTACATTTTCCCCTTTCTTTACCCCCTCTGCTTTTTGTTTTTCAATAAATTTCTATTTTTCAAAACTTAAAAAAAAGTCTCCACAGCAGTTGCCGCTCCATTCCACCCTCCCCCTGCTCCACCTCCTCCAAATCCTACCTACCTATCCTGCCTCCCCCGTCTCTGCTTTTACTCTCCTCTCTCCTGTCACATTTTCTATCCTTTGCTCTCATTCTCCATCTACTTCAACTATTAGCTGGGGTAAACCATACTAGTTCTCCACTACTCATCTCTTCTATTTCCTCCACATAAGCTTCAGGTGACCCTACATCATTACCCTCATACATAAACAGCAATACCCGACCACTGTAGGTCTATGAGACTCCCTCATCAAGCTTTACACTATTGTATGCAATTGTACCTATGATACTTGAACTTGTTTTCTCAGTATATGTACCTTATCTGTACTCTTTTGCTTATATAAAATCTAATAAAAATAACTTTCAAACTAAAAACAAAAAGTGTAATGTAGCCGTCCGAATTTGAATTTACATAACTAAATATCTACTGATGGACCAGCAAGCTCAGGGTGAAAAATGAAACTCGAACCTTTGCTAACTGCATGTAAGGACTGTGCTCTGCTCATAGCACCCAGAAGCACAATAATTGTTCCTCTCATTCCAATGTGTGCTCGCTGCTAATTCTCTCATATTTTCTCTGCTTAAATAGAAAAGTAAAAATCTGTTGGAGAAAGTGAAGGAGACATTGTTTACAAGTCACAATATTTTTAAGAGATCAAATAGGAGGACTAGAGATGAGGAGACTCAGCTGAGTCAGGCAAGCCTACTTCGAGGTTGTAGTGACACACAGGCAGGTGCAAGGCCTCAACTCATCTGAGGCATCAGGCAGAATCCGCTCGTGGCGTGCTAAGCTTGGGATTGTCTTTGAAAGCCTTTGGTAATAACTGTGTTTTTCGGGGAATAAGGCCTGTATCCTTGCTTGAAACTGTCTTCTCTGTCAAGGGCTAAATGCGAAATCCAAAGGTTACGTTCCAAATGCGTTAATTACTGTGTATGTTACAAGTGTCAGATGGAAAAGTAAAAATGTCCCAGGTATATGACACACATAGAACACACTCTGCTTGCCGTGATTGTCATTATAGAATACATTTAAAAAAGATGCATTTCACCATGCTGACATTACATCCACCCAAACGGAAGCAGCCTGAATATAGCATAGTGGTGCTATTCTCAGCACCCAAATAAATAAATAAATGCATACATAATATAAGGATATGATGGAAATTGTGATGACGAACAAGTTACTTACCTACGGTAACGATATATCTGTAAGAGACAGATTAGTTATAGATTCCTTACCTTAGAATTACCCCCAGGCGTCAGACTGGATCCGGAGAATTTTTCCGTCAGCAGTACCCCTGCACGTCGAAAGGTGGCATTGGTCGACTACGCTTTCGTCGTTGGCGTCGTGGTCGCTGGAATGACGTCGTAGTAGCTACTTAGACGCCGCCCTCGCGTGCTGACATCAGTTCTTTTACACGACATTCCACGCCAGAAGCGCAGAGCCATGCAAGACACTGACCACTGGTGCACAAAACTAGGGCCCTGAAAGGGATCCCCTGACCTTAGAAGTCAGTTTGCAGAACGGGGAGGATGGGTGGGGCGGTAAGGAATCTATAACTAATCTATGTCTCTTACAGATATAGCGTTACCGAAGGTAAGTAACTTGTTCATCTGAAAGAGACAATTAGTTATAGATTCCTTACCTTAGAATAGATACCCCAGCAATACGAACCCCGGAGGTGGGTCTGCGAACTAAGTTCACACCAGAAAGTCCTGGAGAACAGAACGGCCTAAGAAGCCGTCTCTCCGGACTTGGCTGTCCAGGCAGTAGTGTTTTGTGAACGTGAGCAGAGATGCCCACGTAGCTGCCTGACAGATGTCATTGAGGGGGACTCCCCATCCCAAAGCAGTGGTAGCTGCTGTCGCACTGGTGGAATGGGCACGCAGTCCCACTGGAGGCTCCTTCTTTGCCAAAGAGTAGCAAGCTTTTATGCACAAAACGACCCACCTGGAGATGGTCCGTTTGTGCACGGCCCGACCTTTTTTGGCGCCCACGTAGCCAACAAAGAGCTGGTCATCCACCCGGAATTGCTTGGTCCGATCCAAATAAAAGGAAAGCGCACTTTTTGGATCCAGACAGTGAAGCCTCTCTTCCTCCTTAGAAGGATGCGGAGGCGGAAAGAAGGTGGGCAAAGTGATGGCTTGACCAATGTGAAAAGAAGTAACCACCTTGGGAAGAAAGGAAGGTCTGGTTCTGAGGACGACCTTGTCCGGATGAACAGCCAGAAAAGGAGGTGTTGAAGAAAGAGCTTGGAGCACACTCACCCTCGGAGCAGAGGTGATGGCAACCAGAAAAGCAGTCTTTAGAGTAAGAAGTCTGAAAGGACAGTTATGAAGCGGCTCAAAAGGAGCGCACATAAGGTAAGTAAGAGCCAAGTTCAAGTCCCACTAAGGCATTACGAACCGGAGGAAAAAGATGAGTAATGCCCTTAAGGAAGCGATTTACAACAGGGGAATTGAAAAGAGAAGGCTGATCAGGAAGCCTAAGAAAGGCTGAAATGGCTGAGAGGTAGCCCTTAAGAGTGCCCAGAGCAGAGCCCTGCTGGGCCAAAGAAAGGAGGAACAAGAGAACATCAGAAAGAGGGGCAGAAAAGGGATCCACAGCCTTTGCTGTGCACCATGCCACAAATTTGTTCCATCTGCAGGCTTATACCGTCTTGGTGGAGGGACGCCTGGCTGCCAAGATAACATCACAGACTTCGGTAGGCAGGTCAAAAGACGTCAACTGCCGCCGCTCAATCTCCACGCAAGGAGGTGGAGACTGGACAGGTTCGGGTGGAGGACCGTCCCCTGCTGCTGCGACAGAAGATCCTCCCGAAGAGGCAGTTGGATCGGAGGATCGATGGCCATGTGTAACAGCTCGGGATACCAGACTCTTCGTGCCCAATCCGGAGCCACAAGGATGACTTGGGCCCGGTCGCGCTTGATCTTCTTCAGCACTCTAGGCAGAAGTGGTATAGGCGGAAAGGCGTATAGAAGACCGCAACTCTACTCGCGACAAAAAGCGTCGCCTAGCGAGTGCCGCCTTGGAAATTCCAACACGCAGAATTGCTGACATTGCGTGTTCTCTTCGGTGGCGAATAGATCTAACCAAGGCTCTCCCCACTGCTGAAAGAGACCTTGCGCCACCTCCGAGTGAAGACGCCATTCGTGATCCATCATGCACCTGCGACTGAGTTTGTCCGCCCTGGCGTTCAGGGAACCTGACAGGTGTTGAACCACCAGGGATATGCCCTGATGTTCCAGCCATGTCCAGAGACGGAGAGCCTTTTGACATAGGGTCCACGACCTCACCCCGCCCTGTTTGTTGCAGTACCACATGGCAGTGGTATTGTCCGTGAACACCTGCACTACTCTTCCCCGGACAGAGGGAAGGAATGTTTTTAGTGCAAGACGGATCGCCCGAAGCTCCAGAGGTTGATGTGGAGCCTGGACTCCGCCTGAGACCAGAGGCCTCTGATCTCCGCCTCTCCCATGTCGCCGCCCGATCCCAGCAGTGATGCATCCATCACCACTGTGAACTCTGGTTGGGGAAGAGGGAGGGATCTGCCGTTGACCCAATCCTGGTTCGTTAGCCACCACTGCAATTGACGTGGATTGCCCTCCGAGATCTGGACGCAATCGGACAGATTCCCCTGATGCTGCGCCCACTGGAACTTCAGGTCCCACTGCAGAGCCCGCATATGCCACCTGGCATGATCTACCAGCAGGATGCAGGAGGCCATGAGGCCCAGCAGCCTCAGGGTCATCCTGACTGAAACCCGGGATAGAGGCTGGAAGATCGTAATCATAGCCCGAATATCCCGGACTCGCTGTTCGGGAGGATAAACCCTAAACTGCGTTGTGTCCAGAACCGCTCCGATGAAGAGGAGCTTCTGAGAGGGAGTCAGGTGCGACTTCGGCACGCTGATAGAGAACCCCAGCGAATGCAGGAGGTCCGCCGTAGTCTGGAGGTGGGAGACGACAGCCTGGGGCGGGCCCACCTTCAACAGCCAGGCGTCGAGATAGGGGAAGACTGGAACCCCTCATCTGCGCAGATGAGCTGCGACCCCCGCCATCACCTTCGTGAACACCCGAGGAGCGCTGGTAAGGCCAAAGGGGAGCACGGTAAACTGAAAGTGCTCATGGCCTACCGTGAACCGCAGGTAACGCCGGTTGGCTGGCAGGATGGGGATCTGAAAATAAGCATCCTGCAAGTCCAACGCTACCATCCAGTCTCCAGGGTCGAGGGCAGACAGGACCTGAACTAGCGTCAACATTTTGAACTTCTCCTTCTGGAGGAAGCGGTTGGCGTTCCTGAGATCCAAGATAGGACGCAGGCCTTTGTCCTTCTTGGGAACCAGAAAGTAGTGGGAATAGCAACCACAACGTACTTCTGGGGCAGGAACGAGCTTGATGGCCCCCTTGGCCAAGAGTGCCGAAACTTCCTGCTGGAGAAGGGCCAGATGATCCTCCAACATGCGATGGTGCTGAGGTGGTATGGATGGAGGGGTAGTCTCGAAGGGGAGGGAGTAGCCCCTTCGGACTATTTGCAAAACCCACCTGTCCGACGTGATGGTGTGCCAGTGGGGGAGGTGATGGTGAATCCTGCCACCCACTGGCGAATGGTTGCCCTGAAAGGTCAGACTAGGAGGGTTTGGAGGCTGCTGCAGAGGGGGCTGTGGTGGACTGGCCCGCTCGCTGGCCCCCAGAACCACGGCGGTGGTTCCCACGTCCCCGGCCGCGCAGTGGCTGAACAGCTTGCGCCGTCCTGTGGCTCTGGGCGGAACGTGGCAGGGCACCCATTCCGTATCCACGAAAGGGGCGAAAGGCTGACTGCGCAGGGCGGGTGGATGAGAGGCCCAAGGACTTGACCGTAGCCCGAGAGTCCTTGAAGCGCTCTAGCATGTTGTCCTCCTTGTCGGCAAACAGGTGACAGCCATCAAAGGGCATGTCCATAAGAGTGGATTGGACATCCCCGGAAAAACCAGTCTACCTCAGCCAGGCGTAGCGTCGAAGGGCTATCGACGTGGAAATCGTCCTGCCCAGCGAGTCGGCGGTATCCAGTCCACAGCGGATGGTAAACTTTGCTGCGTCTCTCCCTTCGGCAACTGCACGGGAGAGTACGGCCTGGGCCTCCTCCGGACACTGGGGCAGCCCTTGCGCCACCGTATACCACACAGAATGGGTGTAACGGCCCAACAGACATGCAGTGTTTACCGACCACAGTCCCAAGCTGGAGGAAGAAAACATCTTTTTCCCAAGATGGTCCAGCTTTTTGGATTCCCTATCAGGTGGTGCGTTAGGGAATGCGCCTTTGGATGTAGAAGCTTGGACCACCAAGCTCTCAGGGGTGGGGTGTTGGGAGAGGAAAGTGGGGTCGCCTGGGGCCGGGCGGTGGCATCGGGCAATCATCCTATCCACAGGGGCCCCTGTGTTGGGCCTGGACCAGGTGCCCAAAAGGATGTCGGTGAGGGCTTCACGGAATGGCAGCAGGGGCTCCGAAGAGCTCGCTGCCGGTTGAAGCACCACTGTCAGGAGGTTAGTCCTGACTGCCACTGTAGGTAGCTCGAGGTTGAGAGCCTCGGCCGCCCTACGCAACACCACGGCGTAAGACGCTCCCTCCTCCATAGCCACGGTAGGAGGAGACAACATGCCACGGTCTGGTGAGGTATCCAGACCACTGGCTTTCTCCAGTTCCTCTCTCCAGTCCGGTTCATAACCCAACTGGTCAGTCAAAGGGTCTCCAGACCCCTCCCAGTCCTCCTCACCGTCCTCTGGCTCCCAATCTGGTCTAAAAGAGCCAGGGTAGAACAGGGCACAAAAGTCGGTCCGGCTCCGTGTCTACATCGGGGTGGAGGCCGGGGTCGACGCTGGCTGGGGACACAACCGGTGTCGGCTGCGGATGTGGTGCCGGAGGAATCGGCGCCGGGGGAGGTGTAATCGGGTCGACCGGCGCCGATCCGGAGCCAGGCCTGGATCCAAGGGGGCCCTGCGGTGCCGGAGCCGCCAGCGTTGAAGGCCCAGGGCCCCCAGCCGAGTCCGCGGGGTCTGAAGGCGCGCCGGCGGAGTCGGGCTGCCCAAAAATGGCATGCATCGCTTCGTAAAAGGTGCGAAGCTGGGCAGGGGTCGCTCCAGGTCCCGGGAAGGGAGAGAAACTCGGAGTCGACCCTTGGGGCTCCGACGCGGAGCCGCGGGAGGGGCACCACCCACATCCCTCGTCGCGTCGGCCGACCGACGGGGAGAAGTCGAAGAGCGAACGTGCTTCTTTGACTTCTTCTTGTGCTTCGACTTACCTGAGGAGTGCGAAGACTTTGAAGAAGACTGGTGATGGTGGCTCCGTGACCGGTCCCTCGACCTCCCACGCGAGCGGGACCTCGAGCAGCGCGGAGCCGACTGCTGGGCCTCGAGAAGCTTTCGGGACTGCTCCCGCAAAGACTTCGGATTCATGGTCCGGCAGTTGTAGCACGACTTTGGGTCGTGGTCACGCTCCAGGCAAAACAGCCACACGCGGTGCGGATCAGTTACCGACATCAGCCGGCTGCAGGAACCGGAAGCCTGGAAATCGGGCATCCCTGACATGCACCAGGAGTCGAAGACTCAAAAACGACATCGACAAAAGTCGGCAAAAAGTCAGTCAAAAACTGACTGGAGGTACCGCTCTCTCTGGATCTGCGCTGGCTGGCGAGGAAAAAGAACTGACGTGAGCGCGCGAGGGCGGCGTCTAAGTAGCTACCGCGACGTCATTCAAGCGACGACGATGTCAATGACGAACGCGGAGTCGACCGACGCCACCTTTCCACACGCAGGGGTACTGCGGACGAAAAAATTCTCCGGATCCAGTCTAACGCCTGGGGGTAATTCTAAGGTAAGGAATCTATAACTAATTGTCTCTTTCAGATTAGAGTTTGCAAACAGCACACATCTTTGTCAAAGTCACACCTATAGGTATGCAAATCAAGGAGATAGGTTACTGTAAAAAGGGTAAACATTTGCTAAGAATTAAAGGGGTATGAAACACTCATTACCCAGTCATTTTTACACATCCCTGTTATTTACCAACCAACTCTGGAAACAGCACCCCCATGCCCCAGTTTTCTTCTTGACAAAATGGTGGTGTAGGTTAGTCTCTTATTAGCTGAATGATTGCTCCAGTTTTTACTACACTAAGGGCCTCATTAAAATCTTGATGGATGGGGTTAACGCTGTCAGGACGACGAAGTAAATTACCCAGTCTGCCTGGCTGAGTTCCCATTTGCCAAATTTTGAAATGCATGCTAGCCCAGCGGACATTTCTAGCATTGGCAGGAAACACCCACACAGCGGTTCCTGTCAATGCACTGCAAGTTCCATGGACAGCTCCATCAACATGATGGAGGCGTACGTCAAAATTACATTTCTTACATTTTCATTTTGATAATAAAACAGTGTCCCCCTCACCATGGGAGTTTCCTCCCAAGATGAGGGGGGCATTGAGCACTTTTCATGGCCCCTTACTGCCAGGTTTTTCCTGACAGTGACAGGCATTTAAAATCAGCTGTATGTCCACCCAGCTAAATTAGGTGGGCGGGCGTACAGACAAACCTCCGACGACCCGACAGAATATGGGTTTTGACCATGGCAGAGACAGTAGTCTCCGACGTGGTCAAAATAAGGTCCACCCGAATATAAATCGGGTGGGTGGACTATAATGTTGGCAGGGCGGGAAGTCCGTTGACTTTGCACCAAAATATAAATCAGGCCCTATGTTTTGTTCATGTACAATGCATGGTCCCCCCTTGTTCCTATGCCTGTGCTATGAAAAACACATCTCGCAAACAGACAAGTTAACAAATAAAAATATGTTCAAACTTTTGCCGTACTTCAGATGATGTTCTTACACTTCTGCCAATGGAAGGAGGTGGTCCAATGACTTTAGACCCAAATGCGATGTGTGTTACATCTTGAGTCTTACAGTTCCGAGAGCTTCCTGGCACTCTGTTGGTCATCTGATCTGTAAAGAAAGGGAAAGAAAGATCTATTTAAACAGGCTATTTAAAAAACACAGCAAAATACAATATAGCAGAGCTTCAGAACAGCAAATTATTACCAATATCTGTTGTGAAACCATAAATAGACTAAGGACTGGCTTGAAATAAGTCCTAGTATGAAATCACATATGAGTTTAGGCTGAAGTGACCAAGTATACTGTCTGGATTTATCAACCTCTTACTCTCAAAATAATGTGAAGTGAAGAAGGACGTCTCACCATCAGACACCGCTCGACTCAGGCAACTGTGGGTCAGGAGAAGTGTGCAAGTGGTCAGGAGGCCAGAATCTCCAAATGAAACCATACCATAAATGTATATCATAATTTCAATTATTAGTAGAGGGCCTGCACTTCCCTAGGGGGCTCTCTTGGTGCTATTGACTGGCATAGACATTTGCCCGAGATCAAGCTGATTTTTGCATACATAAAATCAGGTGTACATGAAATGGGCTTCAAACCTGAGGTTGTAACATATGTAATCCAGATTAATTAAAACCTTCAAAGAGGCTAAATGACTGAGCAAAGTATTATCAACCAAAGACAATTCTGAATATATGCCCCCTCAACTGCAGCCTGCATCAGTAAACCAGCTACATCCGGAAAATCAGAGCTACATTTCTCAACCAGTTCCTCCATGCAACATGCTTCGGCAGAATGAGGGACCACCATAGTCGTGATGTTTTAAACACAACACCTACCACTCGTCCTAATCTTGAACTTGGTGAAGAGCATTTACTAGATTTTATGCTGTGATGGATATCTCTTGCACTTAGCGTCTCAGCCATCAAACACTTCCACCAATCAGTGTAAGATTATGGAAATACAAAAAACATGACTCATTAGGGAAGTCTGTATAGCACTGGTATTCGGGATTCTAAGCTCTCGGAGACATCACTTAAGCAAATTAGAAGAGAGGCTTCAGAAAGCAGAGGAAATACCTTTCCAAGGAAGCACAGTGTAAATGAAATTAGAACAGTAGATGGCAAATACATTTAAAGTTTGGGCAACAAAGGCTGTGCGACGTATTATGGCTTAAGGAAGAATTCTGGGGGAGTATGATCTCTCAGAGAGACGTTCAGTGCTTAGAAAAGAAAAGAATACATTCACATAGTGAACTATGTAACATGATAGATCATTCATTCATTTACTCATTCAGCAAAAATGTGGATGCGGTCTACTGGGCATAATCTCCCAGAAGGACATTTTATGTAAAAAAACATTCACTAAAGCTCCCTACTTCTAAGGGCACTTTTAAAAACCACAAAATCTTTGGCCAGTAATGGCCAGAACATGGTGACTTTGCAAGCTTGGAAACTGCCTCATAAACTGGATTGCTCCAGATTGATGAATCATATCTTTCAAAGATGGGCTTGCTACAGAACAGTAAGGTCATATGGCTAGGGTTGTGTGGTCTGTCACTGTTGTTTACTTTTTTTTCCTGGTTGTTGATTTGCAATCAATTCTTACTTATTCGTGTCATGACCGAAGACTCTGTGTGTTTCCGCTTCTTAAAATGCTTTTAGTGTGGCGGGAGCTAACTGTGCCACCAGTCTTTAATCTGCACCGTCTTTAACACTTCTGAAATCAGTAAGTCGTCTTTAACGGCAGCTGCTCGGTTAATTAAGTTCTTCTAAATATGTTTATTTCCTAGTACTAACTAGTTACGAGCTTTTTCGCTTATTTAGTTTTAAGATTTCTTTAATGTCCAATGTTTCACAGAGTCATATTTCAGGGTATAGTCTTGATTACCTGATGCACGTCTGTTTACATTTAACATTCACAAGAGAATCTACAGTGACTGGGCTTCCTTGAAAGGCTTCATTGAGCAGGCATATGCTCAAGGAATGTGTATGTAAACTCTTGAGCTGGAAGCAAGATGCATATTATTCTAGAGCTGGATGCAAGATCCATGTAATTCAAACTCTTATTTGGTCCCTTATCAGCCTCCGTACCAAGCAGATTGTCATTTCTCGATGGCTCCAGCGTAGAGGAGCGCGAGCCAACAAATAACAGTTAGAGCCGCGCCAATGGTCTGGCTCGGCTCCAAGAGCCCCTGCACCAGCCGAGCCCTGAAAATATTTTGCATGCAAATCATGCAACGAAAATCATATACAAATATGATACATTGTCTTCAAATTAAGAAAACGGTGTATTTCTTTGCTTGAAGACGCATTTCACCTTAGCACATCAGATTCTATTTCTATCACTGCATTGAGAGGCATATATTGTATGTGAGTAAAAGAGTTTTTAAACAATACCTTATAAACATTCATGCCACCCCTCCCCACCATGATGACTATGATCTAATGAACTAAGAGGCAAATTAGTTGTTATGCTTACCATATAACTGGCCTAGATTGTTGTTACAAATGAGCAGACTATTTAACAAACATAAGAGTTATTTTACAGCACACATCTTGATCTCATATATTAGAAGGTTCTTATCATATGAGATAACAATGTGATAACGGAAAAAAATGAGGCTGAGTGAAAAAAATATTTGCCTAGGATTACAAAATTTGGCCAAGCAGGGAGCTGTAATTGGTCCCAGGTTTTCTGGTTTCACAGTGTGCAATTCAACCACTATTTGCAAATCTCTTTCATTCTCATTTTTACATCAAAGATCACTGCTAAGTCTTTAATTCTTTTTGTGTAAGGTTAGAGCATGAGTGATAGCAGATGCCACAAGAAAGTTTAGTTTGTTTTGGCCTCGAATGTTCAAATGGACCTCGAGCTGAGCCAAAGCCAGGCAACTGGCTCGAGCGTGCCTTGATCTTTCAGTGGATCACCCATCTCTATTTATTTATTTTTGCGTTTTTATATAGTGCGAACTTTACTCGAAGGTGTCAGAGCGTTTTACAATAGAACCAGATACATTACATAAGGACTTCAGAGTACATGAATTACATAAAAGAGACAAACAGATAAACTCTAAATTCACATAAGAATGGTAGTAAGTACATAAGTCTACTACAGATACAAGTGGTTAGAGTTACATATATACAAGTTGCAAATTCACTCAAGGTTACATTTTAAGAAAAGTTGAAGCGAATAGGGTTGGACAAATATATATAACATATTTACACAGCATGATTTTCTTGCCATTGCTGGGGTTCTTGCTTTCAGCCAGGCCTTCAGGGTGTTGTTGCACTCACCGGCCTTCAGGGTGTTGTTGCACTCACCGGCGGTGATCTTGGCCTGGAGGGATCCCCGAGCTGGTGATGGCCAGATGTCCTCCATGCTTGTTGTCCCGGTTGCCCCAACACTCCTGGGAACTTGAGAATAGTTAACAGTGCAGGCCAGTTCAGCGCCGCAGGAGGCTGGTAGCTGAGGAGTGCAGGGGTGGGGACATCATGGCCTCCTCATTCTCTTTAACATGGCTGCTCTCGACCATGCCCCGCCCAGGGAAATCTCCGATGTGCAGGCAAGCAGAGAGGCAGCGTCAAAACGCCCCCGCAGCTCAGTCCCAGCTCGAAATCCCATCTTCTGTAATAGATAAGGTGCTGGGGGTACCACAATGGCAGTGCCATAACAGGTCTGAGTGTGTTTCTCTGTCTTTAAGAACAGTCCAGTGACGGGTACCTCCAGCCCGACGGAAGCTCCCCACCCCCTCCAGACTCAAGAGCCCTACAGCATGGTTTGAAATGCTGCCTATTTCACACAAACAGTATAAGGAACTTCAAGCAACCAAAACATCCATTGCAAATAGCTTAAGAAATGTAAAACTTTAATATTTTCTTCTGTATAGTGACAGTCATAACGAATCCCAATTTAATCAAATAGGGTGAGTCGAAAATCCTGGAATTAATGGACGAGCAGGAGATCTTCTGGACAGCTCATTTGCCTCATCCTTGCAGAAGGTAGTGTCCTCAAGATGAAAAGCGAAGCAAAGACAACATTAAAAACTGTCTGAAGCCATTTCATCTTCCTCCCAAACACTTTTTGCACATAGGAGTAGGATACATCAGTCTCTACTATTTCTCCAGATGTCTCTTTGTTAGCCCACAAAAATGTCGATATAATAGATATTGTTAAGGCCAGGCAACGGTCACCAAACTCCTCAGATATATGCACTGGGTTGCTAATAACATTGGTGCTGTTCAATGAATCTGCATAAAACTTTCCCAAAAAAGTTCATCCTATTTGGGTTCAGCACGGCAACTTTTGTGCTGATACATCAAGCGCAGTACCAAAAAAGAAGGGGTGTTAACAAAAGTGACATTTACTGTTTTAGCTCCCTTAAGAGGATTTGAATTGTTTTTCAGGAAAAATAATAGAAAGAAAAATCAAAAACGATTGGATGAAGGAACTATTTGTTGCATCATCCATTTTGGAGCTACAAAGCCAAATCAGGAAGCTTTCTGATAGGCAAGCTACAACTTAAAACAAAAATGGTAAACCCACCATTACAAGATGTGGAGACACAGTATCCATGTCCTAAAAAGATTGAGGGAGACATGAAAGGACAGGGAGAGCATTCACTGAAACCTGGTTCAGGTGGTGGAGCTGATTTTGAAGCAGAATTTATGAACCACGTGACTGGGGTGATCCCTGAGGTCTACAAAGCCAAGTTAAGTTTGCAAGGATTCTTGTTAAACCCACTCTAGCGTGTCGATGTACTACAAAAGAAAAGCAAATTTTAGAATGCATGTTTTTAATTTCCTTACAATATGCTTTGCACTTAAAATCTGATTTATAATAATACACATTGTTGAATAGAGCACATCTTAAATATTGGACATTATTGCCAACAAAAAAACACTTTTCAAAACACTGAGAGAGATAGCTGCAGTCTCAGGCAACCAATGAATAGTAAAAGGATAACACTAAAATGCTTTAAATCTTTCTATGAGTACTAAAATGCATTAGAGAATGATGCAGAGGAGCGGGTAGGTGAGCCGGACTGCTCTGAGCGGGAGCAGCGACACTACGTTGAGTGTCCATATACTCCGCTGCGGTCTGATGAAGCAGCACTTGAATCCTTAAGAGGTTGGCTGGTTTTCTCCGGGGCAACGTCCTACCGAGAGAAGAAGTGGTTGGCTGCTTTTCTCCGGGGCAACGTCCTACCGAGAGAAGAAGTGGTATGTAGAACCACACCACACACTGTAGATAGTTTTCATTTAGTCACTAGGTCCTGAGGAATCGCCAACTGATCTATTAGAGACATTTTATAGGCGAGAAACATGTTGACCACTAAGTTTTAGAGCATAATTTTTGTCAGGTTAAAACAAAATAGTCGCCCTCCTTCTTTTTACTTTTTATTCAGGTTGTGACCTCTCCAGAATAAAAATAATTATAGAGGATTCCTTACCTGTTTTAACCCACACACCACATCTACATCTTACCAGGCCCCTCACACCCACGGCACCTATAACGGCAAGGAACAAAAGATCTCCGATAAAGAGCCCCTTTATGGGTGCCCGTCGAGCATTGCAGCGCCGGCTCGACGAGGAGCAGACCCATATGATGAAGCATGACACCTAGCTTGCTGGGTGTGTGAGGGTCCTAGTTCCGAAAGGAGGTATTCCCCACCTCCCCACCACTCTGAGTACTAACCAGGTGGCCAACTTGCCACCCAGGAACACCGTACCTCTTTTGTCTTCTAGTAAAAATACGTAACATGTAACATGAGTACAAAGGTCCGATGTTGTAATCTCTCGGTTCACATGACATTTATAAACCAATCAGCCTTCGGACTTGTGATTTATAAATTTTACCAGACCCCCTCCATGGCAATATAGACCTATATGGGAAACAGCCTTAACCACGCAGCCTAAACTACACTTGGCTAAACAACGCAAGCGGAACCACACACGTCTAAACCACGCATATGCGTGGTTTAGACGTTAGTGGTAGTTAGTGCTCTAAACTCGGAGCAAATGGGCAGGGGGTGGGAGGTGTTGCAGACTTGGAGGGACTTCCTGCACAGACGAGGAATGGTTTGGTGAGTACGATTTCTGGGAGTGTTGGGTCAGGGAAGTTTTTAGGGTTTTAGGTCTCATGGCGGGTGGTCAGGGTACTTTATAGGGCAGGGAAGCCGGTTTTAGGGCTCAGATTGGGGGCTGGGTAGTTTGCAGGGCTGTGTTTTAGGGCTTTAGGACGGGGGGTCAGGGTACTTTTTACATCTGGGGGGCGGTTTTAGGGCTCAAGGCTGGGGGCTGCGCTCAAGGTTTAACGGCTCAGAGCGGTGGGGTTCTGGGTCATTTTCAAGGTTGGGGGCTGGGTTTTAGGGCTCAGGGCAGGGGGCTGGGATGTTTTAAAGGTTGCGGTGGGGTTTGTTTTTAGGGCTAGGGACCGCTTTTTGGACTCAGGGAGGGGGGCTGGGGTGTTTTTATGGCTGGGTTGGGGTTGTACTCAGGGCAAGGGACTGGGTTTTAGGGCTCAGAGCAAGGGCTAGGGTGTAACCTTGCCATTTTATTTCGATGTGTCCTCCAGTAGACTAACCATGTCAGAAACTATTGGTCTACCTGGTGGATTTCTTGTTTTGTTTTATGGATTTAATGTATTACTAAAAATACAGGAATTTTGGGAAAATCATATTTAGGGAACAAATAATTATCCACCTAAATTAGTCCTCTCTCCTTCCATTCATTTAGTTTATCTAAACATACATTAATCATCCATAAGCAGTCTTGGTTGGTCGCTTGTTGATAATATTAGGTGTTAGACAGTTGTCTTCTTACCTCATTCTCATACTTCTTCAGCATTATAACTATATTACCACCCTTATTTAAGTTACTTATGACAATACTTTAGTCTTCACTCAATGTCCTTAATGCCTCTCTACATGCGCAGTTTATTTTTCATCTTTTGCCAAAAAAAGCATTCCTTCTTAGTTTTTTCAAATCTGTTGTTATCATATCTTGGAAAGTATCAATGGCTTTATATGCCAACTGTGAAATACATTTTAAGCTCGCTCTCAAACTGTTGTCACTGTTCAAATCCATAGCTATTGCCATTCCATTTAAGTTTGTCACAATGTCTCTATTTTCTTTTATGTCTATTTCTTCACTCAGAACAGCCACGGTGAAAAGTGTCTCTATATCAGTAATTCTAATTTTAAGATTGGTCGATTGATCTTTTCTCATGCATTTGTTAGTATTTTTCTTTTCTCTCAATATATGAGATTTCATCAATTTCAATCAATGGGAAAAGTTTAACATATCACTCATTGTCTGTACATAATCAACGTCATGGTTCGGACAGAAAGAGAGTTTCATTTATAATACTGTAAACTCAACATCATCAGCTCTCTAGGTGGCAAGGTGACCACAGTTTGCATTATAACAATCAGAAGTACAAGTTCTCTAAGATGAGGATTGACAACGTACCAGGGTGGTAATTGTTTCTGCTGATCACTCCTTGCAGGAAATGGTTAGAATGAATGAGGGACTTATGTTCAAACTGTTGTGAGCAAGGCCATAAGGCTGAAAAGCTCTGGTATCATGGTTTTTCCTGAAAAAAGTAAATTAATTCACCAGTAGCAGTGGAGTGCCTGTAGTCTCTTCGTGCTTTTATGACGATGTCTCAGTGGATACTTATATTACATTACACTAGTGGTGCTAGTGAAGTTATGGTTAGGTCCAACTTTTCATAGGACAGGCATCTTTTGTTTTCTTAATAAATTTGTTGCTGTCCAACAAATCTGTACAAAACTTTCCAAAACAAAATTCAGCCATTTGGCACTATAATGAAAAGTTATGTGCTAATCTGTCAACTGTGGGCCAAGAAAAAGGGGGGATTGCAAACTGTGATTTCACATTTTAATTCCCATAGGAAAGTTTGCTCTCCGATACAGAAAAACAGTTCAATAGAATTACATCAAATTCTGGAACTAGGTTAAAACTTTATCAGAAAGTGTGCTTTTTGTGTGATTTGGTGTACATTCGTTTTTGGGAAATTAGCATTTAAAGAGGAGCTCTTGTTGGGCATGAAGGGGCTTTTTTTAAATGTATTTCTATTATTAGAAAACTTAACCCTAGAGTGGTACCGATTCTCTTTCCTTTGTCCCTTCGGCTCCTTCTATCACCTGTTTCTATGTTCTGCCACCAAAGGGGCAGCCTTTCCACTTTGCTGTTTCATGAATGGACGAGTGCCTTTCACTGGACAGAGAGGATGCCCTGTTGCCTGATTTGGACCTGCTCATAAACTCCTAAAGTGTTCTGGTAGTGATCTTACTTACATAATCGCGTTTTTGCAATAAGGCAGGGAAGCACATTGGTTCACAATTTATAATAGCTACTTTAGGGAAATAAAAGGCTGCATACAAATTCTGACTGTAAGATAAACACAAGATGCCAAGGCAAATGAAGTCATAGCATAGAAGAGTGCGGTCTAACAAAATCGATTCATTTGAGCAGATTAAAACAAAGCACTTGCACTCATTGATGCCTTTGTGAGGTTTATGGACAGCTTAGATCTAGACACTGACATCTTTAAAACTCACTATATAGTGTGTGGTAGGCAGATCAGCAAAACGAGTCCAATTTCTCTCAAGGGTAAAATAATCGGGAGGGTTAGTGAGTTTCCTCATCTAGGGATTACCTTTGATGCATGGAATAGCTGGGCACCCTTCCAATCTAATCACTGTTTGCGCTTCAACCAATCTTGTGGTGCTCTATTTAAATTTTCTTCCAGCGTTGGCAGGAACCCCATTCTGCCCTTGTTGGAAGTGTGTAAGTTAAAGTGCCTCCCCGTGCTGACTTATTGGGCAGGCTTATGAGGATATCCTGCCTGCTTTAGGTTGCAGTGAGAGGAGAACTGTTTTTGTGAAGGCTGTTGGGTTTGGTCCCAGGAACCCCTAATTGTTTGATGCATGAAAAACTAAACTTAGTGTATGTTGAGGATACAGTCAGAATTGGCCCCATGCTCCGATGGCTGGCAGTATAGAGTAATGAATTTACATCTCTTGATTGAGACTTGATTGAGGATTGCTCAAATTGTGAGTTTGGCCATACGTTCCTATGCCTTGCCGAGGTTAAGCGCTAGGCTGACTCTCTGGGCAGACCTGAATTGTATTCCTCTCCCCTGGCAATGAGCAAGAGTGAGTGTGCAAAAATTAGAGAGCAATATGTCCTGGGTGCTAAGGAATGTGAAAAAAGGGACCCCCTGTATACAGGTAATGGTTCCACGGGCAGGGAAAATACAGCAATTTAAAAAAAAAAAAAAAATTGGGAACCAATTTGATAATACATTTACAATGTAAAGATATTGGCCAAAAGAACATGTGAATAAAAGTACATACTTTATTAATTTTCAAAGATAATATAATAAGTCAGGTTTTATCCTTATATTTGAATGGGGTATAAAACCTCCAAAATTATATTATAGTAATATCTCATAACACAACAATAATCCATAATAATGGACGTTTATGTCGCTATGAGAGTATAAACAAACAATTCTTAATGTACGCATGATGACAAAGTGAACAGACAAACCATGACATACTCAATCTCATACAAAACATTTAAAAAACATGGAATATGTACAAGTTAATTCAGAATTAGTGGCTTAATTCATCATTCCGTGATAATCAATGTTTTTACAAAATAAGTGGTTTAATTATCATTTCCCGAAAAATGAGAATGATGGACCCAGACGTCCACTAGGCTTAGTGAGATATCTTTCATCCTGGTCTGAGACACATTTACAGGGCTACTCATGCCGGTGGCACAACCAATGCTGTAAGCCCACTAGTAGCATTTGATTTACAGGCCCAGGCAGACTCAGTGCACTTTACTAGAGACTTACCAGTAAATCAAATATGCCAATCATGGATAAGCAATCATAATCACAATTTGCACAGAGAGCATATGCACTTTAGCACTGATCAGCAGTGGTAAAGTGCCCAGAGTCCTATACCCAACAAAAACAGGGTCAGAAAAATGGAGGCAAAATGTTTGGGGAGAAGCCTGCAACATGGGCCAGGCCTAACAATAACCATGAAATGTGCCATTAAAATGTTTGTACTGGTCCAGACTGTTAATAAAATCTATAAATGTGTCTAAAAGGCGTAGGAGGCTCCTAGCTGTAAGGGCAATAAAAAACGCATCATCTGCATATAAAGGTACTGGAATAGCTCTTCCACCAACGCTGAGAACATCTGCAACAGTACCCAGAAGCACCTTCTCCAGCTGATTTACATACAAGATAAATAAGAATGGGGCAAGAATACAGCTCTGACGGATGCCTTTTCTAAGTTCAAAGGTCTGAGTACATTTGCCGTCAGGTCCATATCTGGCCACCCGTTAGGCCACTATGTAGATCTCTCATAAAAGATACAAGGGCCTGATCCACCCCCAAAGACCCCAGCTCAGTCCAAAGCTTATCTCTGTTGACACAGTCCAAAGTTGAGCTGAGGTCCATGAATGCCAAATGACAGAACCCCCTCTGGCCCTAGTGTACTTGAATGTCAGGAGATGCAGATTTAAATTTTGCTCAATTGTCCCTCTCCCGGGTCTAAACCCATACTGTAAACCACAGAATATTTCTTTTTCATAAGCCCAAGTTGTACATCCCTCCAAAATCACTTTTCCTATGATCTTCACTTCTATATCAACCAGAGAGATTGGTCTGTAGCCTGCAGAATCTAATCGGTCTCCTTTTTTTAACATAGGGACTATTACTGAGAGCTTCCATGTCTCTGGTTTCGGACCTCTGATGGCTGTGTTTGTAGGGAGACTTATAAGAGGGGCCAAAGATCCACTAGCGATTTAATCAGATCGCCCGGGACACCATTGGCACCAGGAGCCTTTCCCTGGGGTAGAGAGAAGATTGCCTCTCTGATTTCTGCCCAATGTATAGTAAGGGTAGGTATATTATTAATAGGGGGAGGAAAATAATCAATACCTTCACAGTCATAGGGAGCTGCAAAGTGGCTTACCCAGGCCTGAGCTGAAACAATGCTCGCCTGGTCCGGTACTAGTTCTTCCTTAAAGAAGGATTGATTCAGTACCCCCGAAAACTTGGTGCAATCTTTTAGTGTGCTAGCCTCTACTATCTCGTTCCAGAGGTCATTCTTAAGCTGCATCTTCCTATTAACGACAGCTGTTTTATATTCTAGTCTGCATCTTTAACCTTTTCCCTGTCTTGTGGGGTGCTTTTGAATGCTATCAGAAGCTCCTTCTTTGCCCTAGTGCAGTTTTTGTCAAACCATGTACATGGTTTGGGTGGGCCAACTGGTTCAGAGCTAATAAGAGTGTGATTTATATATTTGCAGATAGAGTCAAAAGGTAAAAATATTTGAACATCTGAGGCCTCATCATCAAGATAAGTTGTGAACTCCTCCTGACATGACAGCAGCATCTTAGCGTTGAATTCTCCAGGAATAACATCTCCACATTTAATCCTGCACCCTCTGTCTTTGGAGGTAACTGACGGGTTTATAAAAATCATTTATGCCACATGACTTTACTTCCCATAAAGAAAATAGCAATCAGGGGATTGTGATCACTATTCGAATTACACTCTGTGTAGAAACTTAAAGAAGAAAAAAGCCCCCTGGATACAAACATGTAGTCAATGGTGGGCCCTGCTCCTGGCCCCTTAAAGGTGGGAACACCTTCCTGGAGCTTAAGTGTACGTATAGGGAGTACATTAAATAAATTAAAGCTTTCAGCCAAATCAATGAATATGTTCCCTTGGGCGGAGTGCTTAACATGAGCCTGTCCCACAGGAAGTCCCTCTGAATCCTTGGTATCATATAGAAAACAGTCCATACATGGGTGTAAATTAAAATACCCTGACACAATCAATTCAATCTTTCTGCTGGAGGTGGAAAGGAGGAAAGCTTCTAAGAACCTGCCCACTTCCCCCAGAGTTTCTGTATTCTCTTTCCCATGAATAAGAATATGGATGTTAATGCAAAGAATGGTTGAATGTTACTTGAAATTCAATGAGAAGCCAAAAAGTTGTAGGAGTGTGTGGGGATCATCTTGGGGCTATTGACCAGATCTAATTTCACGAGATTGACTAAGACCCCTCCACAAAGCTGCCAAGGTGTCAAATTGCTAGGTGTGACATTTTCATAATTTCAGTGTAATTATGTGTGACATTTCAAGGACTATGAGTGACACTTTGATCGTGCACAAAATCAAGTAACGATGACCAAGGAAACAAATAAATATCAGAAATTACACCCATTTGAGCAACGAGAAACTCTAAGATTTTGCCCCAGAATAAACTGTCCTATATAGAATCTGGAAACCTTAGTGTTCTAATCTTGGTCTCCCCACTTATCAATACTGTGTGATCCTTGTCAAATCACCCGATGTTCCTGTACTCAGCTCCGTTACCTACAAAATAGGATTGCTAGAAACAGATGCCTGCCCATATTAGATGCGGTGTAAAACACCCAACCACGCTTAGTGATTATTATTTCTGAAACGCTCATCTTTCTAGAGCCGCTTCTGTGTACGGTATGCATGAAAATATTTCAAACGGACTACCGGGGCAACATATGTTTTCTAAGAATGGCTGTGTCAAGATGTGTTTTCTGTGAGCTATTTCATGACTGACCTGTGTTTTACCTCAGTCCAAAAGAGTATAAAAAAACAGCCCAGAAGAACTTCAGTTATTAATACGACCGGCACTACAGGCAGCTGATCGCGTGCTGCCACTAAAAAGCTCATTTAATTAATACACTTGGCTGCCTGCACTCACTTACCTGCGAGACCGCAAGCAATGGGTCCAGTCCTGGCTGCCACAACGTCAATCCCATGGCAATTAGCGGCAGGGTGACGGTCACGGAGTGCAGTGCTCCTTTTAATGTTTCGTGAGAGAGGCCCCAACACAACAACATTATCCATGACAGTGAGTAACAACACTCACAAACAACGGTCAGGTCTCGTGAGCACTGCACCCACCCACTCCGACTGCAGGCAGAGCTGCCAATTTTAACACGTCCGACACACTGTGTACTGTAACACTCTGGTTGGTGGCTGGTACTTACTTGTTGCTCACACTACCGTCCACTTGACTCGGACCCCAGGCACGGTCAGTCGGCTCGGCAATATTAATAGAATTTTCACCGCAGCCGGTGGCCATAATAGATTACAGCCTCAGGGGGCTGGTCCAAGCAGCAGCGCTGCGAGCCGAGCACCATGATTTCAGCCGGCACCACCCGCAAACCACTAGCCAGCCGCTCACAACCGAACTCCCCGCTCTGGCAGCAGGACGTAACGTCCCCCTGCAGCGTCATGGGTGGCCAGACTTACAATCCCCTGACTGGGCCGGCTCCGGGCTCTTTCATTGGGCACTTTCTCTTGACTTCAGGCAGCAGGCTGTCTGATTCAGTCGCGCGGTGCTGCAGCAGGAATCTCATCATGTAGAAATACATTGTTGCAGAGCAGTGAGCCTTCCAGCAGGCCATGGCATAGCTGCAAACACCCCAAGCCTACTAGAGCAGCGCATGCAGGCCACCGGCGAGGCGCTGCCAGCAGGCAGTGCTCTTCAGACACATTTAATGCGGAATGCATCAGATATGCGTGACAATGCATTTCAGTGCGGTGATGCGGAGCACCACACTGAAATGCATTAGTCTAACGCCTGATGCGCGGTACTTGGCAGGACTGCCTCTAGCTCGACCACTTGGGGATGGAATTCCCTTTATGCTAAAAGACACATATACTTCTCTATCTAAGCACTCGTTGGGATAGTTTAGAGTAACCTCAACTTTTCAAAACAGCGGTGTAAATAGCGTTGAAGCTGCAAAATAAATTACCTCTAAACTGACAACAGTGAATTCACCAGAATCCGCAAATAGCTTGAGCTGTCAACAAGATACACTGTTATCAAGAATGTTCTCACACAGTACAGTTAATAGGCATGCACACTAAAAACTGAAAGAAATGGTTTTATATGGTATCATAGAAAAAAGAACTCGCAATTACGGCTGCGTTCTGCATTTCAGGCAAAAAAATGCAAATTGCTTCAGCAATAAAAAAAAAGTGCTGCGTGCTCTTGAAAAAAACTGCAATAAAGTCAAATTGATTTTTGGTTCTACTTTAGCCTATTTTAATCAATGTTATGGACTTGCCCCTATAAAACTCATTGTCTTCAGTGTTACAGTGGTTTTTATATTCAACTCATGTTATTTGCTAGAGCGAAAATGAATCGCTTTATCTAAAAATATATTCATAAAATGGTCTATTTAATCAAACTTGATTTATTTTTGTGTACAAACCGTTGTTTATTTGTAACTAAAGCAGTTATTCTTGATATTCAAATGCCTTTCGTATTAGTATTAATATACATGTATATTTGAAATAAAGCACAATATAAGTAAACAACTAACAAGACAGCATTTCCTTTCCAAATGCTTCTAACTTACCTTGAAGTCATGCTTTCCTTTGGCAAGTATAAATAAATGGCCAATTGTATTATCTTGTATACAATCTAAGAGATCTATTCACAAAGTTGAACATATATAGCTGCTTGGAGTACACCTACGCATTGCAGAGATGCACAGCTACCTAATTCACAAAACTTCCAGAGTTGTGGCAGACTTCAGGTATCTGTCTCGATTGCGCACATCTAAGGGGTGTAATTCCACTACGGCTCCCTTACACAGACACAATCCGTTTGATTTAGTAGACATAATGCACATGCCTAAGGCAGAAAACTATATATCTGCTAAAATGGGTCTGTCAGGGTGCACATCAGTGCCGCCCTGTGCTCAGATAGAGAAGCTACAAAGAGCACAGTGGTGGATCTTTATCCCAACACTTTATAATCTGGACTCTAAACCCTAGCAGATGCTGGTAGAGGGCTTGAGGTGGGTCTTCCCCTGGCTAATACTGGCTATCCTACGAGGCTCCAAATTTCCAGCAGAAGAATCATATCTTGCTGGCTCCAAGTCCAGCTGTGGATTCCTGTCCTATTGCCTGCCTGGTGGTGTGTCCAGCACAGGAAGCAAAGTAAGTAAAGAAACAGAAGAGTTGCTGCTCTGTTTATGTGTAAGTGTGCCAGAAGAGTAATAATGTTTGAGTGTGATTGCAAGTGAAGGAGATTCAGTGTGAATCAGCAAGGGTCTGAGTGAGTGAGTTTAAGTGTGTTTATGAGTTTGGGTAAATGAGTAGGTGAGAGTGAGTGAGAATCAGTGAGTGCAAGAGATTGAGTGGGAGTGAGTATGTGCGAGAATGAGCAATTCATAGAAAAGGAGTGTGAATGAGTGAGTGAAAGTGAGAGAAGTGAGTCAGTGAGTGTGAAACAGTGAGCGTAGGTGTATGTGTATGAGAGTGTGAATCAGTGAGTGAGCGAGTGTGGGAGTGTGAATGAAACAGTGTGAGTGAGTTAGAATGAGTATGGGGGTTAAGAAAGAGTTAGTGAGTATGTATGAGAACAAGTGAGAAAATGTGAGTGAGGAGCGTTACTTAGAAGTGAGCGTGGGGGAGTGAGTAAGCGTGAGTGTGACTGAGAGTGCATATGTGAGTGTGTGTTAGGCTTGTGAGTCTCTTGCATGCCATGGTATACTTAAGGTTATTCTTGCTTAATGTGGGCACCAAAGGCACCATTGTGAAACTAGTGTGTTGGAGGTCAATTCTAAGTGTAAGGGAGGACCCCTTGCATACAGGAGATGAATCTTGGCATGGGGGCACACATGACAAAATGCAGGCCCTGGACGTATTTCTCAAGAAGGGTAACCATGGCATATAGGGGCAGGGGGAAACCATGAGAAAATGCTGACTCAACATACAGCAAGCAATTTTTGACATATAGGTCACCCATGGCTTGAAGCAGAATCAATGGCAAAACGCTGCTGCTAGCATTATTGTGCATAATTCTTGGCATAAGGGGGTACCAATGGCATATGCATGGCACCCATGATGATATGTAGGCAAAGGCACCCTGGAGGAAATTATTAACATATGTGGGAAGCGAACCCATGGCAAATGTTTAAAAAAACAGGCTCAACTCGTGGTAAGTGTTGCAAGATGGGTTCCGCCTATTTAATACGCCCAGATTTTTTGCTTTTTGGATCACTTGGTTTTGGATATTTTACTGTGGGTGGGTCTCACTATATGTGTCTCACCCATGGTAATCCCATGCCAAATGGACTGCGCGTTTACCACCAATGTCTTTTAAGATAAGGTCGCTGCGATGCAGCAAGGGTAAGGTGCACTTGGTTGGTTACACGTGAACATATGTGCATATGCAGGTGTACATGGGTGAGAGCTGCGTATGTGAGGCTACTGAAGTGCACGGCCCAGTAACTGTGCATAAGTAGCTTGGCGCAGAAAGGACTCTGCAGCATTAGATATTAGCCTGGGGTAGGACTTATATTGTTGGTGTACACTCATAGGGAAAGTCAGTGTGGGTTACTGTCTGCAGTGACACTTAATTATACACATTGGAGAAGACTGCCTTCGTTTCCTTTTGATACAGAGTCCAGTGACATATCAAAAGCAGGTGGACCATGTATGTCAAAACCAAATCTGAGGGTTCCTAGAAGAAATCTGAAGAACTTATGGGTCACCCAGGGTTGTCACATTTCTCTGGCTCAGCTCAGGATCAGCAGCAGGAAAAAAGGCAGATCCACACAAAGGGAGCAATTAACAGTACTTCACTCAGCTACTGAGAGGTAAAGGGGTGGGGATGAGAGATCTGCATCAATCAATTAGCTGTTACACTGTACCAAGGATGGGCCAGCCCAAGCTCACTGAACAAAGGAGGGAGCCAAGACTTCTGGCGCCAACACAGGAGGGGCTCCACTTTGAAGTTAGGTGGGAAAGGCCCTGGTAGTGATGTCAGTGAGGGATGGAGCTGAGGCCCACCGAGAAGATGTGACCAATGATCTCCTGAGTGACGCATGCCATCTTGAATTGTTCCAGCATGCTGCGCAGGAAGGTTGGGACAGGGGCGTAGAAGGTGACGTGGCACCCCAGAATTGGCCAGAGGTGCCTGGCTTCTAGAACTTTCCCTCCCCACTTAGACAGGCTTGTACAAGAAGGAAAGCTGTCCTGGTTGTGCTTTTTTGCTGGATACTGGGCCTGAAGGTGGCAGATATGGACAACTGGGAGGAGGAACCCCCTGACACCCATCTGGTCTAGGGACTCTGACTGCAGTTGTCCCCAGGACCAGTGAGCCTCTTCCCAGGCCCAGGGAAGCTGGCCCCCTTACACCCTTGAAGGACCAGTTGGGGGAAAAATTGGACTTCTGCCCCAAGGAGGAGAGAAGCCCCTGAGGACAAAGAGGAGAAAGGCTGGCATAGGGAGCCAGTG
The DNA here is from genome assembly GCA_963921515.1 of Calotriton arnoldi. NCBI lineage: Eukaryota > Metazoa > Chordata > Amphibia > Caudata > Salamandridae > Calotriton > Calotriton arnoldi. The sequence continues at coordinate 373,212 of CAWUFW010002868.1, forward strand.
GAACCAACTCTCTGCAAATGTTGACACTTTAGAGGCCAGGAGGCCTAAGGAAAGTGCCCCAGGTGGCTAGGGCTTGCCACCATAGGCAAAATGAGCAAATGATGGAGCAAAATGGCCCAATTTGGCCTGAGATACTGAAGGACAAAGGATTTGACTTTTGACAACCAGTGAGGCCCGGAATGTGTGGAGCTCCGCTGCCGGAGTACTTCAAACCCCTGTGGTGTGCCAGGGCCTGGTGGTAGCTGCAAGGAGCTTGTTCACATTTTTCCTGGGAGAGGTGCACATGGGGCCCCCTCCCCAGTGCCTAAGAGGCCTGGGGACCCCAATCCCTAGACTGGTTCATGGATGTTGGGAGCCCAGGACCCCAACTCGTAGCCCGAATGGCACAAAAGGATGGGGGAGTGGCAACACTCTCCCCCGAGAGACAGAGAGGGGGAGGCGGGGACCGGGATCCCCAACTCCAGGCCCCAACATGTTGGCCTGCCCCGCTCCCCATGCTAGTGTCTGGGGGGAGCAGGAGGTCACCACCAACAGCACTGCCGGTGCTCAGGAAGTGCTACCCGCTGCCGGGCGATTTGAGGCACAGCACATACCCCCAGGGATGCCCAACGTATTTGCGAGGGAGACCCTAAGTTGAAAGGGTCAAAGGAAGGAAGACCACTCTAGGCTCCTTTGTTGGTATGAAGCCCTCCCCCGACTGGAGCTGGAGCTCTAAATCTGGGAGTGCAGGGCCCTCAAGGGGCTGAACGTATGGATGCATTTTATGTGGCCTGAAAGCTGCACCCTCTAGAGGCTGTTTGTGTGATGTCATTTTTATGATCTGAATGTATATAAAAATCACACAATCTCATGTTATGTTCATTTTGCAATATTTTTATTAAAGTATTAATGCTGAAAATGATTACTGATGAAGGTTATGTTTTATTGACATTAATATTTGCATTTACCAATGGTTATTATTGATCGCTACATTTACGCACAAAATGAAGGTTTTCTTTTTCACATGTGTCTTGTTGTTCCTGTAATATGATGAACCCATAACAATGCCAATAGACCTGTCTTACCTAAAGTGATACCCCCCATACTGTGGTATTCTATCTGGCATAGGTGGTGGCAGTGGCGGCGGCTGCCTATCTAAAGTGGTAGGGAGGCCGCTGGGGAGGGCAGTGGATGGGGGGAATTATATAAATGACTTTCCTGCCGCTCTGCTCCCGCTGACAGCCGCACCGCTGCTCCTCTCGTCGGGCCGGAAGGGCACAGGCTCCACACCCTATCCAGACACTGCTCTCATAGCGTGAGAGCAGTGCCAGGATTGGTCTGAGCGGCCTCGTTTGCTGCTCAGACAGTGAATTGGAGCCTGTGGCTTTTCTCCAACCCGGCTGTGTAACACAGCTGGGTTGGGGAAACATAAGTGCGCATGTGTGTTTGGCTGGCCTAGGACGCCAGCCAAACACACATGCACACTTATAAGTGCACACTACTCCTCCTCCCTGACATGCCCAGCCCTGCCCTGCCCTATACTTCTTGTGGGGCTCAGACAGGCAGCATAAATAAAATGATAATAACTTTCTGTTTATATCATTTTATTGATCATAAACTGGCACGGGCTGTGGGGCGACGGTCCTCCGCCATTACGGAGGAACCACCCCTGGGTGGCAGGGGTTACTGTGATTTTAGTTATCATGACCCTTTAGGGGTCAAATGAGATTTCACTGTCATCTAAGGTACTTTCAATCTGCCTTAGGTATATATTTGTAAATTAATGTGTAGTATTTAGTAGAATGTGTACAATAAATGCACTTTGCCTCTATCTAAAGACAAAACACTGGCTGGACAATCTTTTTTTGAGTGTTATTGTTGCGTGTCAGCAAATAGTGATTATTAGCCCACACCACCTCCTCTGAGTAGGCCTTGGACTGCTCTGCTTCAATATCCTGAGAGTCAAGCACTACAATGGGGTGCTTGGTTCTCAGTAAGAGGACCTATTACTTGTGCAGGCCTCACATCTTGCACAACTAATAACCCAATTTCCTACAGTTGAGCTACATGGCAACCCATGAAAGTACTAGAATGTTTCATACGATAAGTACCCTCTAGTATTTTAGCAAATTCATGTGAAAACTGTGGTTTAAAGTTCACTGTTCGAAACCCTCCTAGAAGTTGTGAGACTTAATTTACACATTCACAGAAATTCAGGGTATTTGGCCTGGCCCTTTTTGCAGGGTCACCTCCAGCTTTTTCCCTTCTGAACCCGTTTTTGCTGGCATTAGGAGCCTGTGCACTTTTTCCCTACTAACCAGTGATAAAGTGCTTGTGCTCTCTCTCTAAAATATATTACAACTGGCATATACCTGATTAGTGCCTTTAACTTACATGCAAATCCCTAGTAAATGGTACTAAGTGTACCCAGGGCCTGTAAAATGCTACAAGTGGGTAGCAGCATTTATTGTGCCATCTGCTAAAGTAGCCTTTTAATGAATGCCTCAGGCCTGCCACTGCAGCCTAAGGTGCAGTTTTAAACTGCCATTTCGACCTGGCAAAATAAACCAAGTGTCAGGTCTAAAACTTCTTTATTAATACTTATACGTCACCCCTACAGTAGGCCGTAAAGGCTCATGGGGCACAGTGCATTGTATTTAAAAAAGTAGGACATGTGTACTTAAGTTTTACATGTCCTGGCAGTAAAAAACTCTTAAAGTTGTTTTTCACTGTTGTAAGGCCTATCTCTCCCATTAACTAACACAGTGTTATTTTATTGTATTTAATAAGTGCTAACTTTAGATTGGGAACAGGTAAAGCTATGCTGTTTGCACTCAAATTAATTGTAATGTAAAATCCTCATTACTGGTGAAGTCGGGTGTTAAGTTATAATTCTGAAAATGCTGCTGTTAGAAAGTTGGCATTTTCTTGTCCCAACCATTTGTACCTTCTGCCACTGTCCTAGGTCACATAGCGGTGAAATGCTTTGCTGTTGGGGGTTTGTGTATTTCTTCCAGACAGCAACACAAAGGTGGTTAGGCGTGGATAAAATGGGCCATCCTGGGAAAAGGACTCAGGAGAAGCTGTACCCAGCCCCGCTTTCACTTGAAAATTATTTGCCTCTTACACACACAAAGGAACCTGACATCAGGTGTGCCTGCCATTTTTCACCCCAGTTTGGAGCCTTAACAGGGGAAGGGGAAGACCATTCCAGAAACAGATGTGGGGGTAGGAAAGGGAGTGCCTCCACATAAAGGCTGGCACCTAGTATAAATATGGGACCTCCAGAGCCAGTCATCAGAACACTTCTGGGTCTGTGGAAGATTCAGAAAAAGGACTGTCCTGCTGCAAGAGGTTTGCCCTGCAGCTTGAAGGACTGCCCTGCTGCTTGAAGGACTGCCTTGCTGTCTGAAGAAGGAAGACTGGACCTGCTCAACTTGATCCCATGCTACTCAGAGTGTCTCCAAGGGTCAGTTGAATGACTTCCTATGTGAGCTACAAGGACACAACAAGCTTCAGCGACCTCCCTACATCTGCCCAGCAACTTGCTGCAACTGGACTTCCTTGGACCTGCAACTGGACCTGCTTGAGCCCACTGCTGGAGTGAGTCCTGATCCCCAAGAGGTTTCTCTAAGGTCCTTGAGCCTTGGCTGGAGTCAAAGCATACTCCGCCCAGTGCAACTGAAGGTTTCATCGAGACCAACGCAGCATGGCATAGCCCGAGGCAGGAAATCTGATCGCAGCTCCTAATTGGCATCTTCACTGGAACCGACACAGCGCAATCAAATACAAGACCTCTCAGGACAGCATCACGCAGCTCCTGATCGGTGGTTGATCGGAACCGACACAGCATGACACAACTTAACACAGGACCTAACATCACAGCCCCTCACCGCTCTTGACTGTCAGCTTAACTAGAACCGATGCAGCGTGCCACAGACCTTGCAGGACCTCACATTCCAACACAAAGGACACTAAGGTAAACTCCCAGTGAGCCAAACTCGCTCCTGTACCCGGGCCTGCACTCCACTGCGGTAAGTTTGAACTGGTGACTTTAGTCCAGTGCGACCAGATAACCGCAGTTGGCACATTCTGCTTCTTGATGCTATTTTCACTTACAAATTCAAAATCAATATCTCCAGTCTTGCTGGCTGGATTTAGTTGTTCTGGCATCATTTGATTTAATAACGATTACTCTATTTTTCTAAATTGTTTTTTTGTGTGTTGTGTTTTCACTTCATTACTGCTTGTGTGCTGCATGAAACACATTACCTCTAAGTTAAGCCTGACATATTTTGTGCCATGCTACCAGAGGGCTAAGCAAAGGTTAATTTAGTGACTTTTGTGGTTCACCCTGACGAGGATTGTGGTTGTTGCCTGAATAGGGTTTCCACTCCCCTCAACCAATAACTCAATTTCTTACAAAGGGCAAGCATTACGCCCCACCATTTTCAAAGATCAACAGCCGCCACTGAAATGGTGCACTGTCTCTAAATTTCAAAGTAACTCACAGAAATGTAAAGCAGCACATAGAGTCATCCTGTCATGGCATAGTTTGGGTATTTCGTTTTTACCAGACTCCAGGAATATGTAGTAGAACATGCATGGTGTGAGGCTGGGCATTGGACTTGTAACAACTGTAGATTGTTGGATGACAATGACTGATATATTGAGCTATTAGTGTATGATTTGATGGTGTAGAGCTGTGCTCATATGATCAACTTGCTTCTGATAGTCATTTCCCGATACCTACTGTGTTGAGAAAGAAGAAATGTTAATCCCTTTATTAAATTCAGATTTCTCTGTTTGTTTTGATAGTCTGGAAGATTCTGTATGAGCTGTCAATAGCCTGAAAGTAGGAATGTACCCACTTTTCAGCATAGGGGAAGCACAAGATCATTATTTGTCACAATAATTCTCGAAGGGTTTCATTTTGAGTACAGCAGGCAGCCCGCCATCCGTCAGTGACACGTATGGCATTACCTCCATCATCCTAGGACAGTGGTCTTCAAACATTTTAATGCTGTGCCCCCCAGTATAAAAAAATAATATTTGGGGCCCCCCAGAGTTTTTCACAATTATTCTATTCAATTTGCAATGCTTAGATATGGCTAGACTTATGTAAACATTACAGTTATGTTAAAACTCTTAAAAATGCAATCAAATACATGATTACCAAACATACTATTCTGTTTAGCTAGGCCTTACTAACGTGTTCAAGTATCCACAGTGCGATTACTAGAAATGGGGGCGGCGAGGTTTGAAGAATATTTGGAGTTCTTTCCCTTTTGAGACACACTCCCAGCCAGATATAAATGACAAAAGATGTTAGTAATGGCCCATTACATAGTGGCTTACTGCTGATCCTTTGTTTTCAGCTTAAAACAAAGCACTGCTATTAGCATGATGCTTCTTTTAACCAGAGCCTGTCCCCCCCAACCCCCCGCCCCCGGATCAGTTAAGGCCCCCCTGGGGGGACCCGACCCCCCCAGTTTGAAGACCCCTGCCCTAGGCATTTTCCGCCCACAATATTTTGAAATCTCATTGGCCTTGAAGAGATCTCTGTGCCATCAGAGGAGCGAGGATGGCTCCTCTCAAGGAGCTAAAAGTTTGCTAAGTGACTGCCATGCTTTAAGCATCACTCAGCAAACTTTTTCGTTTTTTAAACCAAACTCCAAAACAGGAGTTTGTTTTTGATAAAAAAAAAAAGAATGACTCCCCTCCCCGACACACACCCGTGGTTTCCCTGGTTGTCCCGAACTGAAAAAAAGCCCCTTAGACCGCTCTAAATAGGGCGGATGGTCTCATGCACCTACAACGATGGGCCAGATCGTTGGAAACAAAATGGTCCAACCGAATCAAAGTAGAGGTAGTGGAGAGTCAACTTGACAGACAGGGTAGTTTGCAGGGGAATACCCTGTTCACTAAAACGCTAAATCAGGCCTTTAGTGTATTTTCTAAAAATATTTCTTGCAATAAATGCCTTATTTATAGTGTTTATTCATTGGAGACCAGCGAATGTATGTGATAGAATTTCATGTTGTAATTTAAAATAAGCTCAGGTGAGTACCTATTTAAGAAGTTCAAAATTAGTAGTTATATGAATATTTTATTTTTCCACCTATCTTCCAAATCTAAATTTGCACACCAATGAATTAATTCCAAATTAACAGACTTAAAATTGTACTATGTTTTGATACAAGTACGACTTCTGATTTCTTTCACCATATTTTACCAATCTTTGGCTCTGGCTTCCCCATTTTTCAGCATTACAAACATGACTTCATCCGGCTCACAAATAATGCCTTCATTAAAATATCTGAGTTTTGACTTACGCCTCTCTAATTTGAGTAACTTATTCTTATTTACCCTCGATGATAGCCAAAAAGAGACAGCTTTCTCCATAACTATTACCAGAAGGAAGGTTCATTTGTTTGAAAACATTGTTAAAAAGGCAATCTTTATTTTCTAGGTAGGTGTAAAGCAGGAAACGTGGTTCGGTCTTGTTTTTAAAAATCCATGTTGGGGTAATACGAAGGCATAGGGTAACTCAGAAGACTGATCAATAGCCTATCATTTGTTGATTAACAGGGCTGGCGTTATGGCGCTGCGACCGGTGCAGCCGCACCTAGTACTGCGGCTAGGGGGTGCTGGGTTTAGAAAAAAAACGTTTTGGTTTAAAAGCACCTGCTGCAGAGTTCCTTGTGTGTCCAGCAGGTTTTAGCAAAAATAAGCAATAATAAAAATGTCAAGATAACGCTGGTGATTAATGTTTGTGCTAGAGCGAGATCCGAGTTTTGTCTATTGGCAGTTTCTGTTCATGATAAAGTTGTGCACAGGGTTAATATGCCTGCAGCAAAGAGTGTGTACCACGCAGATCACAGAACCATAAATATGTGAATAACTTAGTGGGTTACAGCTTTGGTCACAGAGATCCTTTTGTTACTTGCAGTTCATAAGTTACAATCCTAATATGGCACCTATGAACTTTCATCAAAGAGCAGCATGCAAACTGCATGGTATAGGTTAGAATGTTATGTTTTTTCACAGTCTTTCATTATCTTAATGTTTCTAAAAAATGGGTTGGTTTGGATAGAAATACATTCTTATAAGTAAAGCCAACCCCAACCACTATGGTATGTTTTAAATTGTAAGTTTGTGCTTCTTCAGACCAACTACTCATAAAATATACTGCCTACTAGTTCCCTTGAGTTCTCAGGTCCAAGCATTGGTTGGTTCTTGTTTTGGCATACTTTGTATGCTAAAATATTTCCTTCCACTATTGTCATCAGATACTAGGAAGATTGTGGTCCAAGCCCTGGTGACATCAAGATTGGACTACGCAAACAGCCTGTACCTGGGCTTACCTGGCTACCTCATCCAGCGCCTCCAATTGATGCAAAACGCTGCGGCCAGGGCGATCCTTAGACCTAAACCCAGGTCTCATATGGCCCCCATCCTTAAGACCCTTCACTGGCTGTGAATGAAGAAAAGGATCAAGTTTAAAGCCCTGGTGATCTTCTTTAAATCCCTCCATGGCATAGGAGCCAGTTATCTAAATAAGCGCGTGAATCGCTACATTCCAGCAAGGACCTTAAGATCCTTCTTCTCCGACCTCGTCCGCATCCCTAAAATTCGCTTGACCCGCATGGGGAGGCCGGTATTTCGGGTTTTTGGGGGCTCAGGCATGGAACAGACTACTTGCCATGCTGAGATCCACTGCTGACCTGATCATTTTCAAGAAACGTCTTAAAACTTGGCTCTTTAAGGATTAGTTTGTGCTGCAGAGTCCTGCCACCTGTTTCCTCAGCGCCGGGACAAGCTTGTTGAGTAGCTGTGCGCTATATCAAATCCTTGCCATTCATTCATACTAGTATGGATGACATGTGATTCCTACACCTTGTAATACTCATTGTCTTATGTAGCATTTCCTATAGACTGATTTACACACATATGATTCAGTTTATGTGTGATATAAAGTGATCTGACACCATACACTGGTATAAATAGTGCTATAAAACAATTGAAATGCATGTGCGAGAGGGGCTATGAAGAGATGAGGGGCATTGTTGGATGGTGGCAGTGAGGGAATCTGTGGAGAAGGAGGTGATAGGGGGTGGGGTAAGGTGCTGAAAAAGAAAATTGCACGGGGCACCACCAGCGCTAAAGCCAGCCCTGTTGATTAGAATGGTCTTTTTAATCAGAAGAATCACTGACTATGAAAATCCTACTAAGCACAACATTGAAAAATGAACTAAGATCATATTAATGTGATTAAAATAAACATTAAAGAAAAATTGGCACAGAGAAACTTGTGGGCTAGAGACTAGTGTAGCATATGTCACAAAGGCAGACTTAAGGGGCAAGATACATGTGAGACATGCTGAACTCAAGGTGGTGCATATTATACGATATCGGGGAAACTGAAACACTTCCATGGTTTTCCAGAATTTGCAATGAAAGTTATTCTGGAGATGCTGAGAGGCAGGAAGTTTCATAACTCTGGTCCTAGGAAAACCATGCTGGATCTCCTATGTTGGACGGAATAACTGAAGTAATTGGTACTTTCGTTTTATGGGGGTGGTCATTCAGATTGTGAGTAAGCTAGTGAGGGCCTTAGATCAAGAAGGACAACCCTGGGAGTGCAAGCTTTACAGACACTGCATAGGGCAGAGTATCAGATACATTTAAGGACTACAAGGCAATGTTGAGCTAATTAGTTGAGGAGATGGGATCTCCTCCGATGAGTCATGGAATTAAAAATTTCAGATTTCTCGACTCATCGTAGGCAAATCACGTAACATCTGCAGGTTAAATGTAAGTGCTGTAATCCAGCAGGGTATGAGAACAACCACAACAACTTCTCAGTTTGGAAGAAGAATGGGAATAGGTGGATTCTGCAGATAACCATGGTTGGAAGAAGTAATTACCACTGTATTTACATTTGATATCGGTAATCCATCTCTTAAAAAAGCCCAACGCCGCAAACCAAGGTCAATCATTTGCGCCAAAAGCCAGTTTGGGATCAGAGTTCGGATGTGCAAGGACGAGACAGTTTCTCAAAAATAACCACCTGAAATGTACTTTCATCAGCACTTCAACAACAGATATTCTAACTTGAGAAAACATGTGCAACCAAGGATCTGGTCCCTGGTATTACCTATAAATGGCAATATATTTACACAACACTATTTTATCCATATGTATTGGATTTTTTCACTATATTGTAATGTAAATTTAAACTACTGCGCTTGATATGTTGATCCCAATGGCTAATACAATTGCTACACCTGGTTGATACTCTCATAATGGTACTGCACCTGCATTTTGCTAACGGTGGGTAGCACAGTACACACAATATTGTTTTTACTTTTTATGGGTAGTGCGAACCAGGCCTAAGGGCATTAGAGCGCTTTACATGAGGACTTGATTACATTAATTACATTATATATTTTTAAGGCATGGGGAGATTGAGTGATTTTCCCAGAATGACAGGCTGTTGAGCCATGCCGGGAATCAAACCTGGTTCCTCAGTTCTAAAGTCGGCAGATATGGCCGTTAGGCCACACTCCTCTCCTAAATAAAATCAAATAAAGATAATGTATCACGTTCACTTTTAAAAACCACCTGTTTCACTGACATCCATGAATTATGATTCATGTTCCAGCATGATATGTAAGTGGTCATGTGTTCAAAAGCACAAAAAACATGGAACTGTTTGAAGGTATATTCCAAGATGGAAAAATCTGATAAAACCTTCACTTTGACTTTGCATTTCACTCTCAGAAACAGTTAATGAAAAACATGCCTCTCCCAAAGTAATTTGGAAATCTCTACAACTCACAGATCCTGGTACTTAATTAGTTAGGAAAAAAACTCGCCATAATTGTCCCTCTGTCTCCAAGGTAAGGGATATTACTGAACTGACATCTACTGAACATTTGGACAGGCCCTTTTGGTTTAGCTTCAATTTCATCTATTGACTTGTTTGGGTTGTTATTTACCCACATGCCAATTATGAAAGCTGATTAACACTGAAATTCCCTCTTTATAAACACGATAATTGGCTGCAATTAATTGCTTCCATCAACACATCCCAGCAATCAACTGCTGCTGACAGATAGATGTGAAAAAATACAAACTGGGGCTAACATAATCTGGTTTGAAGAATAGAAATAACAACAATATGCAACGCAGACTAATTAGAAAAAGTGCCAAAACCCACGTTTGAGAAAGCTTAATTAAAAAAACGAGTAAATTAGTAAAAAACTGTACAGTGCGGTTGAGTTAATCTTCTATTTAGAGTACATGTCATCAAACGTGCAGCTCAAGGCGCTTCTTTTTAAAAGCTAAAACACAACTTGGTGTGGGTCGGTAATGTTGCCATCGATTATTTCACTTTTTAAATGATGACACAAACCCAAAGTTAGACTGGAAACCTAAGGGCCTACAGTCTAATTGTTTTGTGAAACAAACATTCATTTCTCCCTCTTGGTGCATCATTATAATGATCCTAGATATTTCATGCCCAAGTTCTTTTTGCAAGACAGACAAAAAGTTGCAGATTTTGTCCTGCAGCTAGGGTACCGAGATATTCTCTACAAGTGTAAAGAAATTAAACACATCCCCCGTTTTTAATAACAAAATTGACTTCCAAGTTTTTAACATTGATTTTGCTACACTGCGAAAAGGAGTAGCATGGTATTTTTCAATATTACATCAGTCAGAGATAACTCTGCTCTTTGTTCATGTTGAAGCAAAATAAAAGGAGGTAAGCAACTAATTATGGATTACCTCAAAGTCTAAGTAATAATGAAAACAAATTTGTGTGGCAGTACTTTGAAACATTTGACAGCGCCAAATGTTAATATTATTTTCTACATATTATACTGACTTGCTCACACCTTGCATTCATGACTTACCTAAAACTCCATTTTGTTAGAGAAAAAAACTACAGGCACTGATCTGGTTGTGGTTTCACCAATATATAGTCCCTTCGGATGCAATGATTCAAATGGTAAACCGAAGAATTTACTCTGAAGACCAATAGTTCATTCTTTTAAATATGTTGAAAAGTAAAAGGGCAATGTGTGCCAAAAATGATATTTATCCTTAAAATTATATGCTATAGGTTGATCAATGTTCCATAATTATTGTTGTCTTGTAATTTTAGTTGTAATGGGCCATAGAAACTGGCCGTGGTGAGCAAGAGGCTGGAAAATCTCTGCAAATGTACTACAAAAGACCTAGGGGCAACAGAGAACTTACTGGAGGCCAACCTCTCTGAATCTCAGTGGCTAGTCATTTCAGTGAAATCAGTTGTGACTGAGTACCAGAGACAAGAAATGAAGAGTGTCAGATTCATGGTTCCACTATGGGGATGTCTGCACTTTGATGCTGTCCTTGTTTGCCACCTTGTCCTCTAAGGAGGCTAAGGAGCTACTCGCAAGGACACAGGAGAAATGGGGAATAGGGGACGTCATGCATGAATGCGTAGCACCCTCCCTTAGACTTTTTATGCATTTGTCTCATCCGTTAGAGTCCTGATGAAAGTAAACAAACAACATTTACTATATAGTCACCTGAACTGAACTATCTAGAATAATGTGTATGGTATAACATATGGATTTGGATAACCTCTGAATCTATGTGTTCTTGTGAATACAAACGGTTCTCCTGCAACATATAATATGAAATGTTAGTCTAAAGTCGAAGTCCTCGACGGTAAATTGTTATATGCATGCAGAACATACATACATCCCTCAACAACCTTGAATAATATTGAATGCAGTTTCCAATACATTAAGAAACATCAATTCTACTGTTGAAATTCAGCTTATTAAACAAAGATATGTTTTTTGAGATGATTGCAGCCCAATTCAGTCTTCAAACTGAGTGAGACGTCAGCAGACAAAAAACAGCCATTGGGACGCAAGATTCTTCATAGTAGGCACCTTCAAGATGCCCGCCACAATCTAGTTCACATTTCTTCTCATTTGGGATGTAATTCTCACTAATGAGGAAGCCATCTTGATTTCAGAAAGATACACCAGACGCTCACAATTTCATTCAGCTTTCATCTTGGAATTATAGGACGTTACTAAATATGCATTTGATACTGAATATGCAAAATCAATATCCAAGATATAAATGTTCAGAATGACTAAATGTGAGAAACCATAAATGTACCTAATGTCTACGCCCATCTACCTCGATTGACCCCCCCACAACGAATCCACTCCTATTCTAACCACAAGTAACACATAATGTGTTGATGTTCCTGACAATGATGTGCCTCAATATTAATATCTAACCAGCTTAGTAGAATACACCAGAAGTGGCACTGAGGAAACTGTTGTTTTTTTTGTAGATCAAAAAGCCTTGGAGAACTTGAAAGACTGAAATGCCACTGGGCCAAGTATCATTTCAATCATTAACAAACATTTCTTGTATCGGAGGTGACTGGTTTGGCCTATTGCTTTGAAAGGTTCAATGTATAAGTAACATTCTGATATTCCTAGCTTAATAATGTGGTGCTCCTATTACATACAAAGGACTATGCAACTTTAGTGAAGTCTTATTGGGAGATGAGTTTAATTATCATGGGCTTTAAAATATGTTCTAACAGGTACAAGGGCTGAAGAAGACTGAACTGAGAAGAAAAGACACTAAACAAATAAACCCACCTACAAAATTGCCTCTATTTGTTACTTTATAGATTTCACATTTTACAACTGATTTAATATCTAAAGAAAAATCGTAGAGTAAATTTGTCATGATGATGATGGATAAGTGCCTACTTACAATCAAATGACTCTCCTCTAGTCTGCTATCTCTCACAGGGGAAGGTGAGCTGGTAGTAGAAATACAAGAGATGATTGACAAGGGTGCCTATCAGACCCAATGCGCTTTTCATTATGTATAGGATTTAGCAGCAGTGGGTGCCTTCAAGGACCCACTTTTGTTGAGGCTGAAAATTCCATGGTAACGAGACCAGCTCAAGACAAGTGGAAGATAACTGATGCTTCAAATCGAAAGCAGTGGCTTGTGGTGACACCCAGAAAAAGAAATTGAACTCGTTTATACAGGAAGTGAAGGCATTCAAATCTGTTTTTCTCAACATTTGAAAGAATCTTACATATAAATTGCTTGTAAGTTTTAAAGGTTTCGACTTTGTCCAACTCCTCAGTGACACAGACCCGCATGAGAGCAACACAGTAGTTGAACAACTGGCACAATCCTGCGCAAACAGACATCTTGCGGTGGAAACAAAAAATAGCTTTTCTTTGACAATCAACCGCAAGGACCTTAAGTGGAATGCTAGATACCCAGGCATTTCTTTCTTATTTTCAATTAAAACACCATTAGTTAAAAACTATTATTTATGCTCATATAGGACCATATATCTCTGGGACTCCATATTTTACTATGTCACGTGCAGCTGACAGTTTACTTGGGGATCATATTCAGACAGAAAGTCTGCATTTCATTTGTCAATCCTTCTGTGCATAATTGTTAGTTTTCAAGGTTGTTTGCAGTTGTTGGCACTATGCTATAGTCACTTTCCAAATTATTGCGTCCTGTTCCCTCTTCCAGTCTAGTGAAGTTCTACTATTCCTTACCTTGTAACTGCTTTATCTAATTTTAACTCATTAACTGTTTATAACAGCAGGTATTTAATCACTTTTTAATTCCCTTTAGCATTTCTTAAGTGAAAGAAAAAAAAGAACAAACTGATGCTGGCACAACATATATATATATATATTCACTGAAAAAACCATAGGTTTCAGGCACGTTATAGTTAGAAATTTGCATTTAAAAAACCTTAGAAATTCACTGAAAAAACCATAAGGTTTTAGGGACAGTTATAGTTAGTTGGACATTGCACTCGTACAAAACTCGTGAAATTCCCCCGTTATAGTTAGTTCAGGTAACTATAACTCGCGCCCCCGCAATGCACTGCTGATGACGTCACATATTACATCACTCATGACATGGTCAGTGACATCACTGATGACATCACTGATGACATCTCAAATGACATCACTGATGACATCACTGATGACATCATCCAGTGACTGTGTGTTTGTGTAAAGTTTAAATATGTTTAATATATATAGGGAAAGGCGTATTGAAGAATGAGTGGCTGTATGTGTCTGAATGGATGATTTAGTAGGTGCGTGACTGAGTCTATAAGTGAGTGATTAAACGTATCTTACTGGATGCATGGGTGAGTGACTAAACTGTGTGAATGTCTGTATCCGTCTGTCTGTTGTTGTGTAAGCAGCTGCATGGGTTTCTGACTAGCTAAATGAGTGTCTATATGGGTTATGGATTGGTTCTCTGAGTATCTGTATGGGTGCCTCAGTGTTTGTGTGGGTGGGGTGAGTGTGACTCTGTGCATAGATGTGTGAGTGGGTGATTCACTGGGTGCATGGTTTCAAGAGTGCGTCTGTGATGGACTGTATGGGTGGGTGAGTGTGTGTATGGGTGTGTTAGTGATTGAATGTATATCTCAGTGGTACATGTGTGAGTAACTACATATGTGAAAGGCAGTATATATGTGTGTTGGAGTATATAAATGGCTATAAGTGAGTGTGTGATTGTGAGAGTGGCTATATGGATGAGTGTGTGCTTGCATCAGTGATTGCATAGGAGCGTAAGAATGTGCTAGTATTTTTATGAGTAAGTGAGCTGGTGTGTATAACTGTATAGGTGAGTAAATTGGAGTGTGATTAATTATTTGCATGACTGACTAGGTGTGTGAGTACCTCTATGGATGAGTTGCGTTGTGTGAGTGTTTATATAGGTGTATGAGTGCATATGATAGTCCTGTACTGAGTGACTGTAAGTATGAGTGACTGTACGGGTGAGTGAGTAGATGTGTGTGTGTAGACCTAAGAATCAGTGAGTGGGTATGTTCTTATTGGTATTGGAGTGTGTATGGTTTTGAGAATGGCAGTCTGTAATTTAGAGTGGGTGTTTAAAAACTTATATTAGGGTGTGAGAAGATGCATTAAATTCTCACATGGATGATGTCATCAGTGATGTCATCAGTGATGTCATTTGAGATGTCATCAGTGATGTCATCAGTGATGTCACTGACCATGTCATGAGTGATGTAATATGTGACGTCATCAGCAGTGCATTGCGGGGGCGCGAGTTATAGTTACCTGAACTAACTATAACGGGGAATTTCACGGGTTTTGTACGAGTGCAATGTCCAACTAACTATAACTGTCCCTAAAACCTTATGGTTTTTTCAGTGAATTTCTAAGGTTTTTTAAATGCAAATTTCTAACTATAACGTGCCTGAAACCTATGGTTTTTTCAGTGAATTTCAAAGGTTTTTAAATGCTAATTTCTAACTATAACGTGTCTGAAACCTATGGTTTTTTCAGTGAATTTCAAAGGTTTTTTAAATGCTAATTCCTAACTATAACATGTCTGAAACCTACGGTTTTTTCAGTGAATTTCAAAGGTTTTGTAAATGACAATTTTTAAATGTATTAATTGTTATATTTATTTTTTTCATACTGATTTACTACATTTTTAGAAACATTTTTTTTTACATATTTTATTTTTAAATTACATTGTAATTACATTATACATTACAAAAAATACTTTCTCAGAATGAATTACTTTAGTTTAAATACTTTGCACATAGGCAATAGACTTTTAAGTACAGTAGTTACAGTTGTTGCAATGGGCAACACATTTTCAAACACAATGCAACATTCAGCTCAATGTGAATTTCTAGTTAAATGCAATTAGTTACTTTATGGATTACTTTTCTAACCACAGGACTGGATCCTAGATTCAGTCCTGGGACATCTCCTGTAAACAGTTGAGTAAAAGCGTTTTGGTTACAGTTGTGATTTTTAAGGAATATTATTGTATTTTAAAAGTTGACACTTAGAAACTTTTTCTCATAGAATCACCAATGTTATCCTATGGAAGGAAATTCACTTAGCAGGTAAAAACTGTTATCGTTACTTTTTCTTACTCAGTGTTGGATCCTGGATCCAGCACTGGTGCATCTCCTGTAAACAGTTGAAAGAATGCGTTTAAGTCATACAGGCGATTTTTAAGGAATATTTGTAGTTTGTGAAAATCGACACTTTGAAACTTTTCAGCTGAAAACCAGACAATGGATTCCTATGGAAGAAAATATAAGTTACTGGTAAGTACGGTTAAAATTACTTTTCAGGGTCAGTGCTGGGCTAAAAGATGCAGCACTGAGGTCTCTCCTGATAACAGGTGAGTAAATCGGAATTCGTATTTCGGCAGATTTTAGAGGAATATTTAACAATGGTGAAGGTAGGGGGCGGGGCCTGAGGTGACATCTGTGCAAACGCGCCCCGTGGCGCGTTTTAAGTTGGGGGATTAAGTCCCCTTGAATCATGAGGGTCCCTAGGGGCCAACTAGCCCACCAGGAACCTCCAGTATGCGCCAGGGGCTGCGTTGCAGAGACGTGTAGAGAGGCCACACCCCTTTTACACCTCTCTGCAACGCAGCTCTGTGGCGCTTTCTGGATGTACCTGTTGGGCTAGTTGGCCCCCAGGGACCCTCAGGATTGAAGGGGATTTAATTCCCCATCTTAAAATGCGCCACTGGGCCTGTTTGCACACATGTCACCTGAAGCCCCGCCCCTCCCTTCACCACTGTGCAAACGCGCCCCGTGGCGCGTTTTAAGTTGGGGGATTAAGTCCCCTTGAATCCTGAGGGTTCCTGGGGGCCAACTAGCCCACCATGTACCTCCAAAAGCGCCACAGAGCTGCGTTGCAGAGAGGTGTATAAAGGGGCGTGGCCTCTGTACACCTCTCTGCAACGCAGCCCCTGGCGCATACTGGAGGTTCCTGGTGGGCTAGTTGGCCCCAGGGACCCCAGTATTCAAGGGGAATTACTTCCCATCTGCAAACGTGCCAGGGGCGCGTTTGCAGAGTGGTGAAGGAAGGGGCGGGGCCTGCGGGCCGATCGTTTTTTTTTTTTCCCCTGAAGGGGGCTGTGTGGCCCCCTTCCTTTTTCTTATTTTTGGGTCCTGGGGACCCCATCCCCCAGGGCCTTACCCCTTTTTTTTTTTTTTAATTATTTCTGGGGAGGGGGCCGCGTGGCCCCCCTCCCGGGCCACTACTTGCCCCGGGGACCCCATCCCCCGGGGCCTGGCCTCTGGTTGGGGACTGTGGGGGTCCCCAAACCCCCCACAGTCCCGCCGGCTCCCCGTGTCCTACGGGAGCCGGCATTGCTTTACACATGGGGAGCAGCTAACATGCTGCTCCCCGTGTGGAAAAGCAATTGTCTTTGGATATTAGGCGAGAGCAGGTTTCCCTGCTCTCTCTTCCAATATCCAAAGCAGTTTGCAATGACAGGACGGGAGCCGCGAGGCTCCCGTCCTGTCATTGCAAACAGCAGTGTCCCGGGGGTAGGCACCCGGGACACTGCAGGAGCCGGCCCTGGGGGTGGCGGTCCCCAGGGCCACCACAGGCTCCAGGAGGGGGCCGCGCGGCCCCCTCCCCACATCAGCAAAGCCCCGGGAGGTGGTGGTCCCCAGGGCTCCAAAACAGACCCCCATTTTAATTTGTTAGTGCCCCGGGAGGTGGCGGTCCCGGGGCGTGTGGGGGCTCGAGCCCCACCCCACACAGGAAAAACTAAAAAAAAAAGAAGCCCCGGGGAGGTGGTGGTCCCCGGGGCTGCGGGAGGGCTCAGAGCCCTCCCGCACCATTTTAAAAGAAAGCCCCGGGTGTGGCGGTCCTCGGGGCTTGGGGGCCCTTTGAGGCCCTCCCACCATGCCCCCGGGACTTGGGCCACCCGGGGCAAAATACAATCGAAGCGCGGAGAACGCCCTTCGATTTTTTTTTTTCGGCAGGATTCGCGCTCCCTGAGCGCATCCTGCCGATTTAAAAAAAAAAATGCTTTTTCTGCCAGGGGTCCTTGTGGGACCCCTGAGCAGACCTAGGGGTCAGGGTGTTTCTACCCTGCCCCCTTTGTGCGTTTTGCGCACTTTTTTTACTGCTTTCTTGTTCCTCGGTTCTACCGAGGAACAAGATGGCTGCCAACACTTCCTGGTTTGGAGTGTTGACAGCCAATTAGCAGACAGCTAGTGATCGGGAGGGTGCGCGAATCCGACGCTGCCATAGATATATATGTACTTTTACTTTTGATTTTCTCAGCAACTACTGAACGGATTTACACCATTTAACAAAAGGGTTCTTTCTGAACCAAGAACTACCTCTTTGCCAAATTTGGTGTAATTCCGTTCAGCAGTTCGGGCTGTAGCCGTGTCTAAAGTTTCCTATGGGAAAATGAATGGGGAAAACACGTTTTGGGACCCCCTTTTTCTCGGCCCCGTTGACGAATCACCCTGAGACTTTCAGGGTAGGAGCGGACCGGAGCGGGCCATAAAGTTTGAAAATTTCGCGAAGATTCGCCAACCGACGCAAGAGTTATTTCAAATAGAATGTCGCGGATTTCCTATGGAAAATAGGTCCTAACTATAACTATCTACTGGCGACCGCCAGTAGATAATTATATATATATATATATATATATATATATATATATATATATTTTCACTGAAAAAACCATAGGTTTTAGGGACAGTTATAGTTAGTTGGGCATTGCACGCGTACAAAACCCGTGAAATTCCCCCGTTATAGTTAGTTCAGCTAACTATAACTCGCGCCCCGCAATGCACTGCTGATGACGTCACATATTACATCACTCATGACATGGTCAGTGACATCACTGATGACATCACTGATGACATTTCAAATGACATCACTGATGACATCATGCAGTGACTGTGTGTTTCTATAAAGTTTAAATATGTTTACTATATATGCCAAGATGTATTGAATAATGAGTGGGTGTATAAGTGTCTGGATGGATGATTTAGTAGGTGCGTGACTGACTCTATAAGTGAGTGATTAAACGTATCTTACTAAATGCATGGGTTAGTGACTAAACTGTGTGAATGTCTTTATCCGTCTGTCTGTTGGTGTGTAAGTGGCTGCATGGGTTTGTAAATAGCTACATGAGTGTCTATATGAGTTATTGATTGGTTGTCTGAGTATCTGTATGGGTGCCTGAGTGTTTGTGTGGATGGGGTGTGTGTGACTGCACACAGATGTATCAGTGGGTGATTCACTGGGTGCATGGTTTCAAGAGTGCATCTGTGATGGACTGTATGGGTGGGTGAGTGTGTGTATGGGTGTGTTAGTGAGTGAATGTATATCTCAGTGGTACATGTGTGAGTAACTACATATGTGAAAGGCAGTATATATGTGTGTTGGAGTATATAAATGGGTATAAAGTGAGAGTGTGTGATTGTGAGAGTGGCTGTATGGATGAGTGTGTACTTGTATTAGTGATTGTATAAGAGCGTAAGAATGTGCTAGTATTTGTATGAGTAAGTGAGCTGGTGTGTGTATAACTGTATAGGTGAGTAAATGGCAGTGTGATTAATTATTTGCATGACTGACTAGGTGTGTGAGTACCTCTATGGATGAGTGGCGGTGTGTGAGTGTCTATGTAGGTGTATGAGTGCATATGATAGTCCTGTACTGAGTGACCGTAAGTATGAGTGACTGTACAGGTGAGTGAGTGGATGTGTGTGTAGACCTAAGAATCAGTGAGTGGGTATGTAGTTATTGGTGTTGGAGTGTCTATGGTTTTGAGAATGGCAGTCTGTAATTTAGAGTGGGTGTATCAAAAGTTATATTAGGGTGTGAGAAGATGCATGAAATTATCACATGGATGATGTCATGGATGATGTCATCAGTGATGTCATTTGAGATGTCATCAGTGATGTCATCAGTGATGTCACTGACCATGTCATGAGTGATGTAATATGTGACGTCATCAGCAGTGCATTGTGAGGGCGCGAGTTATAGTTAGCTGAACTAACTATAACGGGGGAATTTCACGGGTTTTGTACAAGTGCAATGTCCAACTAACTATAACTGTCCCTAAAATCTATGGTTTTTTCAGTGAATTTCTAAGGTTTTTTAAATGCTAATTTCTAACTATAACGTGCCTGAAACCTATGGTTTTTTTCAGTGAATTTCAAAGGTTTTTTAAATGCTAATTTCTAACTATAACGTGCTTGAAACCTATGGTTTTTTCTGTGAATTTCAAAGGTTTTTTAAATGCTAATTCCCAACTATAACATGTCTGAAACCTATGGTTTTTTTCAGTGAATTTCAAAGGTTTTGTAAATGACAATTTTTAAATGTATTAATTGTTATATTTATTTTTTTGATACTGATTTACTACATTTTTTAAAACTATTTATTTTTAGATATTTTATTTTTTAAATTACATTGTAATTACATTATACATTACATTAGAAAATATACTTTCTCAGAATGAATTACTTTAGTTTAAATACTTTGCAAATAGGCAATAGACTTTTAAGTACAGTAGTTACAGTTGTTGCAATGGGCAACACAATTTCAAACACAATGCAACATTGAGCTCAATGTGAATTTCTAGTTAAATGCAATTAGTTACTTTATGGATTACTTTTCTAACCACAGGACTGGATACTAGATTCAGTCCTGGGACATCTCCTGTAAACAGTTGAGTAAAAGCGTTTTGGTTACAGTAGTGATTTTTAAGGAATATTATTGTATTTTAAAAGTTGACAGAAACTTTTTCACATAGAATCACCAATGTTATCCTATGGGAGGAAATTCACTTAGCAGGTAAGTAGTGTTATCGTTACTTTTTCTTACTCAGTGGTGGATCCTGGATCCAGCACTGGTGCATCTCCTGTAAACAGTTGAAAGAACGCGTTTAAGTCATACAGGCGATTTTTAAGGAATATTTGTAGTTTGTGAAAATTGACACAAACTTTTCTGCTGAAAACCAGACAATGGATTCCTATGGAAGGAAATACAAGTTACTGGTAAGTACGGTTAGAATTACTTTTCAGGGTCAGTGCTGGGCTAAAAGATGCAGCACTGGGTTCTCTCCTGATAACAGGTGAGTAAATTGGAATTCGTTGTTTGGCTGATTTTAGAGAAATATTACAAAGTTCCAAAACTCCACACTTAGAAGAATTTCCAAGTGAAACTAGTCAATGTTAGCCTATGGAAGGAAATTCAAGTTACTGGTAAGTACGGTTAAAATTACTTTTCAGGATCAGTACTGGGCTCAAAGATGCAGCACTGAGGTCTCTCCTGATAACAGGTGAGTAAATCGGAATTCGTAGTTCTGCTGATTTTAGAGGAATATTTGTATGTTTCAAAAATCGACACTTAGAAACGTTTTCAGCAAAAAGCAGGCAATGATATCCTATGGAAGGAAATTCAAGTTACTGGTAAGTACGGTTAAAATTACTTTTCAGGATCAGTACTGGGCTCAAAGATGCAGCACTGAGGTCTCTCCTGATAACAGGTGAGTAAATCGGAATTCGTATTTCGGCTGATTTTAGAGGAATATTATAAAGTTCCAAAACTCCACACACAGAAGAATTTCCAAGTGAAACCAGTCAATGTTAGCCTATGGAAGGAAATTCAAGTTACTGGTAAGTACGGTTAAAATTACTTTTCAGGATCAGTACTGGGCTGAAAGATGCAGCACTGAGGTCTCTCCTGATAACAGGTGAGTAAATAGGAATTCGTAGTTCGGCTGATTTTAGAGGAATATTTGCACAATGGTGAAGGAAGGGGGTGGGGCCTGAGGTGACATGTCTGCAAACACGCCCTGTGGCGCGTTCTAAGTTGGAGAATTAATTCCTCCTCAATCCCGAGGGTCCCTAGGGGCCAACTAGCCCACCAGATACCTCCAGTATGCGCCAGAGAGCTGCTTTGCAGAGAGGTGTTCAGAGGCCACGCCCCTTTTTACAACACTCTGCAACGCAGCTCCGTGGCGCTCACTGGAGGTACCTGGTGGGCTAGTTGGCCCCCAGGAACCCTCAGCATTGAAGGGGGTTTAATTCCCCATCTTAAAACGCGCCACGGGGCCTGTTTGCACACATGCCACCTGAAGCCCCGCCTCCTCCCTTCACCACTGTGCAAACGCGCCCCGTGGCGCGTTTTAAGTTGGGGGATTAAGTTCCCTTGAATCCGGAGGGTCCCTGGAGTCCAACTAGCGCACCATGTAGCTCCAAAAAGCGCCACAGAGCTGCGTTGCACAGAGGTGTAAAAAGGGGCGTGGCCTCTGTACACCTCTCTGCAACGCAGCCCCCTGGCGCATACTGGAGATTCCCGGTGGGCTAGTTGGCCCCCAGGGACCCCCAGTATTCAAGGGGAATTACTTCCCCTTCTTACAACGCGCCAGGGGGCGCGTTTGCAGAGTGCTGCAGGGAGGGGGCGGGGCCTCCGGCACGATGCTGTTTTTTTTTGCTTCCTTTTTTTTTTATGGGAGGGGGGCTGTGTGGCCCCCCTTTCCTCATCCACTTTTGTCCCCGGGGACCCCATCCCCCGAAGCTGTTCTTTTATTTATTTTTAATTTTTTTTTAAAACGGGAAGGGGGCCGCGTGGCCCCCCTTCCCTGGGCCTGTATTTGCCCCGGGGACCCCATCCCCAGGGGCATGCCCTCTTTCTTTAAAAAAAAAAATATTTGGAGGGGGGCTGCGTGGCCCCCCTCCTCAGGCCATTAAAGGCCCCGGGGACCCCATCCCCCGTGGCCGGCCTATGCGTCCTTTTTTTTTATTTATTCCTTTTTTTGGGAGGGGGCTGCGTGGCCCCCTCCCGGGCCACTAATGGCCCCGGGGACCCCATCCCCCGGGGCTTGGCCACACGTTGGGGACCGTGGGGGGTCCCCAATCCCCAGCACGGTCCCGCCGGCTCCCCGCGTCCTGCGGGAGCCGGCATTGCTTTTCCATAAGGGGAGCTGCTGACATGCAGCTCCCCTTATGGAAAAGCAATCTGCTTTGCTTCATTGAAGCGAGAGCAGGTTTCCCTGCTCTCGCTTCAATGAAGCAAAGCAAGTTTGCAATGACAGGACGGGAGCCGCGAGGCTCCCGTCCTGCCATTGCAAACAGCAGTGTCCTGGGGGTAGGCACCCTGGGACACTGCAGGAGACGGCCCTGGGGGTGGCGGTCCCCAGGGCCACCACAGGCTCCAGGAGGGGGCCGCGCGGCCCCCTCCCCACTTCTGCAAAGCCCCGGGGAGGTGGTGGTCCCCGGGTTTCGGGGTCCGAAACGGACCCCATTTTAAAATTTTTAGTGCCCCGGGAGGTGGCGGTCCCCGGGGCGTGTGGGGGTGCTGGAGCCCCACCACACAGGTATTTAAAATTTAAAAAAAGAAGCCCCGGGGGGTGGCGGTCCCCGGGGCTGCGGGAGGGCACAGTGCCCTCCCGCACCATTTTTATTAGAAAGCCCCGGGGGTGGCGGTCCCCGGGGCTTGGGGGGCCTTAGAGGCCCCCCCATTAACTATAAACCCACCCCCGCATGCCCCCGGGACTTGGCCCACCCGGGGGCAAAATAGCATCGAAGCGCGGGAGACCGCGCTTCGATTTCTTTTTATTACGGCGGGATCCGCGCACCCTAAGCGCATCCCGCCGATTTAAAAAAAAAAATGCTTTTTTCTGCCCATGGGGTTCCTTGTGGGACCCCTGAGCAGACCTAGGGGTCAGGGTGTTTCTACCCTGCCCCCTTTGTGCGCTTTGCGCACTTGTTTCTCTGCCTCGGTTCTACCGAGGGACAAAATGGCTGCCAACACTTCCTGATTTGGAGTGTTGACAGCCAATTAGCATGCAGCTCGTGATCGGGAGGGTACGCGGACCCTACGCGGCCATAGATATATATGTGATTTTACTTTTGATTTTCTCAGCAACTACTGAACGGATTTACACCATTTAACAAAAGGGTTCTTTCTGAACCAAGAACTACCTCTTTGCCAAATTTGGTGTAATTCCGTTCAGCAGTTCGGGCTGTAGCCGTGGCTAAAGTTTCCTATGGGAAAATGAATGGGGAAAACACGTTTTGGGACCCCCTTTTTCTCGGCCCCGCTTGATGAATCACCCAGAAACTTTCAGGGTAGGAGCGCACCGGAGCGGGCCATAAAGTTTGAAAATTTCGCGAAGATTCGTCAACCGACGCAAGAGTTATTTCAAATAGAATGTTGCGGATTTCCAATGGAAAATAGGTCCTAACTAACTATCTACTGGCGACCGCCAGTAGATAATATATATATATATCCAAAAGAACGATTGTGTACTCAGCGCGCTCTCAAGGATACAATCCACAAGGTTAGCGGTATCAAAAAGGAGGATTTATTCCATCATAAATCCACACATAACGTGACGCGTTTCAAAGCTGTGAGCGGTCTTGCTCGTGATTACCGGTGCCTCCGCCGGGAGAGCGCCACCTCCCACGGGTCTCCTGGTGCCCGGAAGGAGCGTTTGCCTGCAGGATATATATATATAGATATATAGATATATATATATATATATATATATATATATATATATATATATATATCAGAACCACCAGGCACGGACCTCTTATATATATATATTGGACTCGTTGGTGAAGGTAGCAGGGCGGATTGTTTTAAATCGTCTTCAAGCCGGGCAGAGGAAAAAAATATTTTAACAGACGTACAGTATGGTTTTAGGCAGGGGCTGGGTACTACGGAGCAAGTTCTTAACCTTAGTATTTTAATAGGGAAATACACTCAGGCCAAACCAGGGAGATTATATTTAGCATTTGCTGATCTCACAGCCGCTTTTGACTGTGTTATACACAGCAAATTATGGGACATTTTAACGGATATGAGTGTGGACCCCCCGATGGTCCGGTTTTTGAGGCAGCTGTACAGCGGGGCAACCGCTAAGGTACGACACGGAACCAAGGGGGAATGTACTGCGTCGTTCAAAGTGGAAAGGGGGGTTAGACAGGGCTGCGTCCTGGCACCATTCTAGTTTTTTTTGGACATTTTACGCGTCAGCCAGAGACGCGTTACAGAGGCCCAGTTCTGCAAGTTGGCCTGAACATCTCTGGATTGGCTCCTGCTGCTGTTTTTTGCTCCGAGGTATAGGAATGGTTCAGGCCCGCCTCTAAAGCCAAACTATACAAGGGCGGCTGCTTTGCAGTTCGTGACTGCACAAAGGGTTGGCTACATTGTTGCCCCTGCCCCTGCCCTGTGGACATTTGGATGGTGAGGCTAGAACGTTATGGGGACCCGATGAAGCCTGTGGACCCTGGACTCACCTTCAACAACTTAAGAACCCCCCTTTTGCCCGATATTCAGGCACTCATTGAGCACGGACTCCGCCTTTGGTACTCACCACTAAGATGCATTCTGGGGGCTGCAGTCTTCAGACATCGGACTGCAGCTGTGAGTAATCTGCAACGAGGAGCCAGCTGACTTCCCCATTTAGGGGGAGGATCGCAGCAGCACAAAAGGAGGGTGTTGGTGATTTCCGAGTGAGAAGGGCGTCTGATGAAGGCACACTCTACGCCGAAATGCATTATGCCCTGTTAGTCCAATAAAGAGCTTCTTAAGGATTCCCCTGTGTGGCCTCTGCCTTTTCTACCTGGAGGAGGTTTTTTTTGGAGCTATATATATATATTTTCTCCATTAAAGCGTGAAAACTTACCTTCCTGTGTGTGGCCTTCTTTGAGGGGACAACGTGTGTGTGTGTGTGTGTGTGTGTGTGTGTGTGTGTGTGTGTGTGTGTGTGTGTGTGTGTGTGTGTGTGTGTGTGTGTGTGTGTGTGTGTGTGTGTGTGTGTGTGTGTGTGTGTGTGTGTGTGTGTGTGTGTGTGTGTGTGTGTGTGTGTGTGTGTGTGTGTGTGTGTGTGTGTGTGTGTGTGTGTGTGTGTGTGTGTGTGTGTGTGTGTGTGTGTGTGTGTGTGTATGTATATATATATCAATATCAGAACCACCAGGCACGGACCTTATATATATATATATATATATATATATATATATATATATATATTGGACTCGTTGGTGAAGGTAGCAGGGCGGATTGTTTTAAATCGTCTTCAAGCCTGGGCAGAGGAAAAAAATATTTTAACAGACGTACAGTATGGTTTTAGGCAGGGGCTGGGTACTACGGAGCAAGTTCTTAACCTTAGTATTTTAATAGGGAAATACATTCAGGCCAAACCAGGGAGATTATATTTAGCATTTGCTGATCTCACAGCTGCTTTTGACTGTGTTATACACAGCAAATTATGGGACATTTTAACGGATATGAGGGTGGACCCCCCGTTGGTCCGGTTTTTGAGGCAGCTGAACAGCGGGGCAACCGCTAAGGTACGACACGGAACCAAGGGGGAATGTACTGCGTCGTTCAAAGTGGAAAGGGGGGTTAGACAGGGCTGCGTCCTGGCACCATTCTTGTTCACTCTTTATACGAACGCCTTGGAACAAGTGATGGTGGAAAAGGCTAAGGACCCACCTTACATCAACAAACGCCCGATAGCCACCCTTCTCTATGCGGACGATGCAGTACTGATGGCCCGCACCCAGATAGGCCTACAGAAAGCTCTTTCCACCTACACCACTTTTATGGATAATTTAGGTTTAAAACTGAATGTCAAGAAAACATACATTATGACATGTGGGAAGGGAAGACAGAAATGCAGGAGTCTATCTACAGGGGGAAGTAGGGTTGAATCCACTAAGACATTTTCATATTTAGGCACTCTATTTGACTGCACGGGTTCTTGGCGCCAGGCTGTCAAAAGTAGGAGTCTTCTTTTTATGAAATCAATGGCAGCTGTCGCCAATTTTGCTAAAAAACTGGGCAGAAGGCCTCCAGCGCTGCTCCTCCAGATTTACCGGGCAAAATGCGTGACCATTGCCACCTATGGCGCGGGCGTGTGGGGCTTTCAAGATTCGCAACCTATTCAGATAGTTGAAAATGCCTTTTTAAAGTTTCTTTTAGCGGTCCCAGGGAGTACTTCTGTTTACAATTGCCACAGCGAGCTGGGCATTCCATATATTGCAGATATTATTAAAGCCCAGCCGGTATTACTATGGCATAGGATTTGGACTTCTAGTAGTACAGGTCTGAATCAAGATATTATTAAAGATTCTATGAAGCTGGACCAGGTTACTAAGATTTCTTGGTTGAAATACATCAAAAACTTCATGTATGACCTTGGGCATCCTGTTTATTATAATTTCCCTGAATCTATGAATTCTGTCTCTAGGAAGGAGTTTAAAAGAATCTGTATGAGCCACCTCGAGGCAAATAGACTCGCTCAGGAAGTAAACAAGCCGACAGTAGTACAGCATCAACTGATATTAATAACCTGGGATATCCAGCCGTACTTACTGTGTTTCCTAAGTGGATATGGCAGATACTTTTTAACTCGATTTAGATTTGGGAATTTTCACCGTTTGATTAGTTTTCCTGAAACAAACAACTGGTCGAAAGAGTTATGTTGTTGCCCATGTGATGATCTGTCTCCGCAATCAACTATACTGTCATAGGGTTTCTGCACATACAGAGCTATGCACAGGATAATAGGACCTTGGAATATAGTGGTGAGCCAACCATAGACCTTAGCACCCAAAACCCCAACTCAACTAGCCTTAGCGTCCCATTAGCACCAATGTACCAATGATTAGACAACCCAGAACACGGTATCTCTCTCTCTCAGGACTCGCAGAGGCAAGAACACTCTTTCGTCACTCACTCGTACCTGTCCACAACATGCGTAAGAAGAGACACTGTATAGGTTAAAATGTTTATTTCAACTTACGTGCTCTAAGATACAGTACACGTGTGGGTACTACTAGCATAATACATATGAATAATATAATCAGCATAGTTACAACTCCATAGAATACGAACGGGGAAAGCATCTCATAAAGCAGTGGATATATGTCTAACTAACATTACCACCCTCCCCGTGCTGGAAGCTAGTTTATTATGCAAATAGAAGACCTTTGGGCTTTGACTAGCGAACCCCCATACCTCAGTCTCTAGATGCAAAACTACATCAGCAGACAATCACAGCTCTTCTCTCTGGAAAGATCGCCTCCAAGTGCCCTAGAGCGGGCGAACCGCATTATTAAAAGCACACTAATTTCTCCATGGCAGCTGTACATGGTGTTATGTCTAGGTGCGAGGGACGGGCCAAATCAGTAAGAACCAGGGACGTGTTATTCGACCTTGTAACTGTTGTTCAGACTGAGCCCAAAGGGAACAGGAGAAAAGGTGAAAAACAGAAAATACAGACAGTTGTAAAATAACTTGGCAGGAGCAGAGGGCGACAGAACAACGGCTAAGAGTAACATGCGCAAAAGTCATCATGGCAGCCAGGCCCGTGCCAACATATCCAGGCAGGCCAGGAGGCCACAAACCACAAGACACCCTCCCCTGGACAGTCCATCGGACAAGACTAGAAACGAAGACAGAGTTCTAAACACCTGAGCAGAACAGAGGCGTCCACAATGGAAGGAGTGGAACGCGGTAAGGTAGCAAAAAACAGTCAGCGAGGCAGTCCACTGACAGTGAACGGCAAATCAATCCAAAAACGTGGAAGTGCAGAAAAATGCTATACCGTCCAAGAGGACATCATTGGAATCGTCAAAAAACGTAGACGCCAAACAGTCCAACAGGTCAAAGCTGCAGGAATGTTCCTCAGAGGATGGAGCATCCAAAAGCAATGCGGGACAGCTTGCGTGATATTCAATATAGCTTTGTTGTAGGAGATTCTGAGCAGCCGCCCAGATATCCCATTGTGCCAAAATCCCCAGTGCAGCCGCACGCATCATAAAGCCAGCAACGGAACAGTCCCGTTCATGGGCCTCTAAGGGACCCGCCAACTGAACAAAATCCGGAACAGACAATGACGAATTGGAGAGGCAATAATCCATGGTCCATGTGAAAGGACAGCGGATGCAAGACATCACAGGTTGCACGCAAGTGAAATACGCAAAGCTGAAAAGAAAGGGTGTAGGACACACTGATAGTCGCCAAGGGCAGAACATCGAAGCCAACCAGAAGTCGCTCACGGAGCAGCTGGAGGCGTTCGGGATCGAGAAGGGCCCAGTGGTGAGCAGCCATTGCGCAGAAAACAGACCAACAGCAAGACACCAGCCACCAAAGCGAGGATTAATGGGAAACCACCAAAGACGCTAGAAAAAATAGAATGTATGAACGCCGGTATCACACCGAAAATAGTTTGGAAGGTGGACACCAGGCCAGACCCCACAATCTTAAAAAAATGCACTAGACCCTCAGTGTTTGATGCGTTAAAAATACGATGAATTAACTCCCCGAAATGTTGGGGGAGGTTGGTGTTCAACAGGGCCTGTATTTCACTGTGGGTACTCGCCACCTGGAGAACAAATGTCTCCCGGGCGGACGTGAGCGTAACCTCCTCGCTCAATAATAGGGCCTTTATTCTGCTCAACTTATTGAAATCTGCCTCCATGGTAGGAATGGAAGGCCAAATAGAGTTATCAACGATGTCATGAGGGGGAGGAAAAAGCACATTCTTGCAGCAGACAACTCTGTGCGAAACCGTAACAATATACGGAATGCCGGCCTGTAGGCCACAACAGTTTTCGTTATTTAAAAGCAAATAGCTACCGTTAGTAAGCAAAGTAAAAGTAGGAGAAATAGCAGGAGCAGGAATACCCTTTAGCACACATGCAAGATTCGGAACTGAAACGCTACAAGCCCCGTGCAATTTAATATGTTTACAAATAGCGTAATGACCCACAGTTGAATCACAAGACTCCCCCGTGAGAAACACCTCCTTGCCGTCTCTAAGGCATTTATACATGAAAGTCAAGGACCAGAGTTCATGCAGGAAAGCACTACCCAAAGGCTGAAAACGGCCCACAGGATAATGTTTCATGCACAAGCTAAATTCAAACAAGGAAAAAGGTAAAGCGATAACCCCACGAACTAGCCACACAGCAGAATCTAGTTCCGCCACAGAGAATGGTAAAGGATCCACTTTCTCGATATGTAACAAAGTGTAAGATGCATCTTTCATGGACATGAACTGCTGTTTTTCAGTCAAATTAAAAGGCAGAAAAAGGGCAGTGGTGTTCAAGAAATTCCAAGGAACTTTACCTAACTTAAGGGTTTGCAAAGTCCACGCAAACTGCATTACTGAACGCAATTGATTCTGACCATGATACAAAATAGAAACATCATCTTGTACAATATCAATAACAGAGGACACAATATTCTCTAATGTGTAAATGCGAGAAGACAGGGTATTTATACTATTGTCAACAACAGCAAGCACCTTTTCCAAATTTGCTTGGTCTATTTCCCGAAGACGGGAAGCAGCTTCCATTTGTGACAGCTTCCAGAGTTCATTATACGCTTCATAAATGAATCTCTTCGGTCGGGGACCACGAGGTCCCAAGATAAAGTCGGACAGATCAATAGTGCCTGATAGGAGGGACAAATGTTTCTTAACAGGGTCTAAGGACGAATGTTGTAGCCATTGTTTACATAATTTACCGACTGAATACGTGGTGACAGTACGAGATTCAGCAAATCTCGGATCAGGCTTGTCCTGTCTGTAGCCAGGAACTGTGCCATGAAAACGCAGTTGGCATGCATTCGATGATATGGGCCATGCCAACCAGGGTGACCGTACCAGTGCAGAAACGTTGAAGGAGTTGTTTTGAAACAGAGACTGCAACGCCTCAAGGGACATATTAAAACGCAAGCTATCATTTGGAGAACTCGACAAGGATGGGATGGCTGGCGCATTTAATTGTTTAGTGGTTGCCAATCCCCAACACGTGGTTTGATGAATGGAAGCATTCAGAAACACAATTTGGGCTGGGATAAGGCAAGCGCGGTGTAAAGCCTCGGTGCCCTGCACCTGCCATTGTTTTGAACCCCAGATTGATTTTAAATCGACTGTCTTTCTAGTACTCATAACCACCCACCGCCAAGGCGCTCAAAAAAGAACCCGAATAAAGTAATTTGGTGTGGGTCAACATTATTTTTTGAGTCAATGGGGCACCCAATTTAAAATAATAGGACCCAGGGTTCGGTCTGGACTGTTCCCATGAGGCACAGGGTCAAGACTGATTTGCATATGGCTATGTCTGAACTGGGGTGGCGTGGTGAAGCAAAATAACGATGGATTAAACCCAGATCTGTGACTGGGGGTGAATGTTTGCCAATGTGCAACATTCCGTCCATCATCTTGTGTGTTTTGCATTTCACCCTAAGTGGGAAGGGTATGCCCAGACGTGGGTCCCGTGCTCACTACGCCACTGGAGTCAAGCTATCCTGGCTGATGAGGGCTGAAAGCCCGAAACCGGTCCTAGGATGCTTGATTCTGGTCCAGGGAAGACATGGCTTGGCAGTTCGGTCTGGACTGTTCCCATGAGGCACAGGGTCAAGACTGATTTGCATATGGCTATGTCTGAACTGGGGTGGCGTGGTGAAGCAAAATAACGATGGATTAAACCCAGATCTGTGACTGGGGGTGAATGTTTGCCAATGTGCAACATTCCGTCCATCATCTTGTGTGTTTTTCACTGGAGTGGAAGCCTGCTGTCCACCTGTGTGTCACTTCAATGCACTTGCCCAGTTCTTTTTTTTGTAATCTTTTTATTGATTTTTCAACACTTTTAACATCAACATACTGTAACAGTGCATCCCCTTCCCACACCCACCCTCTCCCATCTCCCAGTTGCATTCCAAAATACCATGAAGTAGACCCTTTTGATGTCTGCCACGGCTATCTTGGTGCCCCATGTGCCTCAGTCATCTTCATATTTTCCCCGGCGCTTCCCACGGGCAGCTGGCTCATGGTATTCCGTGATGTGCTTTCCACTCTCTCCAGATTCTATCATACGTCCATGTAGCCCTCTCAACTTATACATTGCTTCTTCAGCTAAAGAGCCGTAATCCTTCCCACTTACCACTTTGAGATTGAAGGGACCGCCCTAGATCTCTAGTGGCCTGCTATGTCACGCTTAGCCAACACACAGTTGATCCCCACCACCAATTTCTATCCTCTGTTCCCATCCCATCCCAGGAACACTCCCATGATTGCCAATTTGGGGTCACATTCTATCAGTAATCCGCCAGACATCTCAAGGTTACAGAAATCAAAACTTCAGTACCCCTGAATCACCCGGCAGTCCAATACCACATGCATGAAGGAACCTCTTGTCTGGCTAAAACAGAGGCACTCTGGGCCACCCCTTCCTCTCCCTATCCTCCACAACCTGTCAGGGGTGTAATATGTTATGTCCTGTAAAATAAAAAATCAACTTCGATTAATCTCAGGTGGGCTGGTATTACTAGTTATCGGGCCGTCATCTTAGCCTTGATCCATTCCTCATCATCCAAAGGTCTCTGGTCAGATTCCAACTTTTCCCGCAATGTGTTTAGCGGGTCCAGGAGATTTACCACCAGAGTTCTGTATAAGTTGGAGATGCCATTCCTACCAATAGCTGACATTGTGAGATGGATTTCTAATGGGCTATACTCTGGGAGCTCGATAAGGAAGTCAGAGCTGCAAGTAAAGGAAAAACTGTGATCTGTGCAGATCATATATGGTAGTGCGTTGGTCATTAGACATCATGTGATGTATCTGCCAAACATCTCCCAATATGGAGATCCCCAACTTGTCCCAATTCCCGAAGTTGTACCCTTTCAGATATCCACATGCCCATTCCCTTTGGCCTCTCCCTAGTGGGCATCTTCCACCATCATATCCATTGCAGTGCTCCTCACAGCTAGTCATGGGGACAGCCGTAATGGCTGGGAGAGTGTGCGGGAGGGAGTCCCCATACAGCCAAGACTATGGTGCCCACAAACTAAAAAAAAGTCTGCCCAAGCATCGTAGCTGCATCCCCCCAGTTCTCAACGATCCAGTCATTGACTATGAGCATCTAGTCTGCCCACCGTCATATGGGGATTGTATGCTCTTTTTATGGGAAATTCAAGGGACAGATCCTACCCACACATAGCTATTAATGTTGGCCTGCACGGTTGTAAACCCAGTGAATAGGAATTTTGTGGGGAACAACAAAGTCACCATTTTAAAGAGGGTTATACGCTTCAGCATGTTCAAGGGGAGAGTGCTCCATCTCTTCATATGCCTCTCAGGTTTGTGTGTCAGGGGGGTGATATTTGTGTCACAGCAATCTATGGGATCTTTTGTTATGTGCATACCCAAGTATTTAAAGGCTCTGGTTGTAAACCAAATCGCCGGAGAACTCGGAGGCCGTTCTGGAGGAGTGCCCACCACAGGGATTACTGGCAATTTCTCTCAGTTCACCCTCAGGCCTGACATCACCCTGAAGATTTTTAAAATACGAATCAGCTGTGGGATCGACTGGTTTGGGCGCAGGATATAGAGAAGGACATCGTGGCGATAGCTGTCGTCAGACCCGTCATTGTGGACGCCCATTCAATTGGTGGAACTTAAGCAGACACAACCGCCCTTGGGACACCACAAAGAGAACCCCGTAACCACCACATATCTGACCATGGCATCCGGAACAACATCCATAACCACCAGGGGGATGTTTTTATGTTCAAGGATGGCAACCGCTCTGGATCCTCTACTGAACCCTGCACGGTAGACCCTCTTAAAACCATAGTGTGCAAGAAAGGCACACCCCTTCCCAAGCAAATGCGTCTCTTGCAGCAGGAGAATTGCCAGGACCAGTTTCTGAACCCACCAAAGTATAGCTGTACATTTTATTTTACACAACAACCCATTAACGTCCCCAGACAATATCTTATAGTGGGTGGCGTTGTTTTCAAAAGTGATGGTGAGTCTTGAAACGCATGCAAGTGTCCTGCATGAGGAATAGTATGGTGATTGGAATAAACCCAAAATTCCTCCAAACAGCCCACCACCCAGCACTTCTGAAAAGGAAGCATCTGTTGCCCAAACAACAAGCAGCCCCAAGGAAACAATAAGCAATATAACATATCCATACATACAGATATGGGACTTTATATAACACAACTTTATATCTCTTAATTATTTTTCATATGCATGTATACCTTTCTATGTAGTTATGTATCTATATATTTATTACTTTACTCCTACAGGAGAGGGAAAAAATGGCCTTCAACTCTCTCTAATGTCCTAATCTCATCCTATACCTCTCTCAATATATTCTCTACCTCCACTCTGACTCATCCCAAACATCAGTGTACTACTATGATCTCCGTAATAACCCTTTCTAGACTCTTCCTTCCTTTATTTCTCCTTTGACTCATCCCATACCTATTTTTACTACTATGATCTCTCAATTTAACACTTTCTAGAGTCTTCCCTCCTCTAGCCCTACTTTGACTAATCCCAAACCTCATTTTACTACTTTTATCTCCCTAATAACCCTTTCTAGACTCTTCCCTTCTCTATCCCTCCTTTGACTCATCCTAAACCTCATATTACTACTATGATCTCCCAATTAACACTTCGTAGACTCGTCCCTCCTTTATCCTATTGAATCCAACTAACAGACTTACATGTCCATCGCCTGAGTTAACAACTTATATTTCCCTATACTAATCCACCACTAATCCATTTTGGGCTCTGGAGTAGTATGCTACTTGCCAAAAAGCATTTCAAGGCCTCGTCGGGGTAGTAAGCACTATATAAATACAATTACAATAAGACTATGGAAAATTGGAATAAACATTGTAGTCTTGTGTAATGGGGAGTGGTATGCCTCACGCCAGCCCCCTTACGATAGGAAATAAGTCTCTTCGGCAATCTCGAATAAGAGCAAACATGAAGCTCTACGTGTTGAATAGGAAGGAAGAGGACCAAACCCCTCCTCCATGCCGCTGACTAAAGTTGCTTCAGCTCTTTGTATGGTCCTCCTTCCCGTGGTATACAGAGCTCTCCAACAAGGAAGCCCCCCACATCTGTCCCCTTGTTGCAAACTGAGCTGCCCCCCATTGACCAGGATGGGCCCCCGGATTGTTCAGGCACCCTGAGGGGAGACACCTCTTGAGGGGGAGAAGTTGTGAGCCCCTCTTCCACCTCTGTTGAGAGATGTCTTATGAAGCTCTCCTAGGCCAGCGCGGCTGCCGTCTCCCCCTCCTAGCTGTGCCCCCAGAGTCAAAGCAGGCAGGGGTATGGGTGGGTGACTTATAAGGGTGGCTGCTGGCTGTGCCTGCCACCGGAGGGCTTGTCTCCCTACAGGCCATCTCTTGCCCAGATCTGTTCTCTCCTGGGGCAAAGGCAGGCCAAACGGGGCAGGTGCTGATGCTGATGCATGGATTATAGCAGTCACAAGAAGAGTGCCCCAGAGTCTGCCCACCCGGGTCGCTGTTGTATTCCCAGCTGAGCATGGTGCCAAGCCCATCTCTGCTTCTCAGAGCCGTCCATTTGGCCACAGCCACCAGGAAGAAAGACAGGCCATCCCCTCTCCCCCGCCATACCCCGAAAACCGTAGCGCCAAATGAGATCGCCTCGGGCAGGATTCAACAGGATTTCCTGGGCTGGCGCAGAGCTCGCCTAGAATGTGGTAAGCTCCATCTTTGATGCTTGGTCATCCCCCCCTCACTTGCCTAGTTCTTTGCACTAACATCCTGAGTATGTGTTAAGTATGTGGGTGTTTGGAGCAATAGGCACATGCATCTTGTGTGTGAGTGAACCAAAGTAACTGAGGTCAGTGGGATCCAATTTGGATGCCCTGCCCTGGCCATGCCTTGCACAAGATGGAGGGAGAGGACTGTACTCTCAGACACAGGAAGCATTTGGCTTGCATTCCTGCAGTGTGAGGGAGGAGATCAAGGCAATGAAGTGAGGAGAGTGGAGACAGGTCTTTTTTAGGTATTCGTTTAGTTAGCAAGGAGATTCTGGTTCCTTCCTTCCTAAACCTTGCCATGTGGTGGATGGTTGGGGTGAGGGGTGGAACCTCCAACTCTGTTGTGAAAGGTGAGGTAGTCGTTAGGTGAGGCCTGCACTTTTGTCTTTTCCTTATTTCCAAATAACAGCCAAGTGCAGAAACCTCACAGCTAAATGTTCCTCTATTGTGGGTGATCTAGAATGGGGGCTACCCTGCTGTGAGGAGCATAACTGTAAAAAAAAGGCTGAGTCTGGAGAGTAAACTTTAAAGGACACTGGAAAGTAAAACCACACCAAAGTAGTTCTACAGAGACAGTGGATCCACATCTCCTGACTGAAAGGTGCTTATAGAGGTGGGAAACAAACCACCCCACTTTGTTCCAATTTCAAGTCTTCTATGACCAAGAAAGGGAGTGCTCTACAGAGCATTCAGAGGGCTACTGTGTAACCAGGGCTTGTGTCTGTTTGACAGCTATTCTCCCGGAGAGGACATCACTTTAATACTGGATCTCTTGCTGCATGAACAGTGTTACTGCCTGAAACACCTAAGAGTCTGCCTGCCTGCTGGGAGAGAAAATGAATCTGCCTAGCCATGCAGGAGGAGAGACTGTCCAGGAAGGAGTGAGGTTGAGTATGTCCCCATTGCCTGAATGGGGGCTCAGAAGATGCACAGGGAAATGAGGTGACACTTTACCTTAGGGCTCTCCTAAACTTTCTCTTTGGTTCCTGGCAGGAATTACAACCAGTAATTACATGATTGCTGAAAGCCCAGTTAGGCTTAATTGTGTGATCGCCAAAGACCCATGCAGGGCTGTATCTGCCAAATTGGTGAAGGACTGCATGGGACTTGATAGAGGCCCAAGTGGGGCTCAATCTGCAGAATACCTGAAGGTACAAGGGGGGGGGGGGGCTGCATCTACTGATGTGAAGACCCAGTCAAGCCTGCTGCAGTAGGGACCGATGTGGGCTACAGCTGCTAATTGCAGAGGGAACACTGGGACTGCACCTACCTAGCGTTGAGTTGGGATCACGTTATCTACAGTGCTGCAGATCATCAGGCGACCTTCTACATCGGGCATTGTGGAGCTGCTCCATCCAGACCACCACAAAAATGAAAGAAGGGACGGGCAGGGACACTGTCAAATAGGGCCCTGTGCCCATGCTGAATAATTCCATTGAAGACTGCTGGTGTGTAGAAACTCTTGCAAGTTCACTGGAGCACTGCTGGAGAGTAAGGCAGCCCTGAAAAGACCTTGAGAGACCTCTTCCATAATGCAAAGAGGAAAAAGTTGACAACGCAAAAATTAGGAGGATAACCAAGAACCAGGGGAGAGAGCCTGGAAGGGGAACAGAGAGTGAGTGGTGCGGGTGCAGCACCAGCAAGAGTGAACGTTCCGAGACACTGACTTGTATACAAGTGTGTAGTACTGTGGTACAACTGTGTAATTAAAGCATTTTTTTCTTGCTAGGTTAAGCACTTGGCAGAACATTCATTCTATTGGATCCGTTAGTTGAATGTTGAGCTCAAACACCCCAAATGACCTCTTTTGGACTGGGCACTTTCCGCAGGGTCATCCCCAAACTTTTTTGTCTTCACTCTCCTGTTATTTTGAACCCATTTTTGTTGGCTTTTAGGACAGTCTGCACTTTACAACTGCTAACCAGTGCTAAAGTGCTACTGTTCTCTCCTCTAAACATGGTAGAACTGCCTTACACTCAATTGGCATATTAAGTCCTTAGGAAAGTGGTACTACCTATGTACCCTGGGCCTGTAAATTAAATGCTGCTAGTGAGCCTGCAGCTCTAATTGTGTCAATCGCCTAAGTAGCCCTTTTATTTAAACCTTTGCCAGGCCTAAACCTTCCTTTTTAATACAAATAGGTCACCCCTACCATAGCCCTGGACAGCACAGAAGGCAGGGTGCAGTGTATTTAAAAATAGTATGTGTACTTTTAAGTTTAACATGTCCTGGTAGTGAAAAACCCTTAAATTAATTTTTGACTAATGCAATGTCTACCTCTCCCGTAAGATAACATTGGAGTTATCTTATAACATTTTATAAGTTGTGACTTCCAAATGGGAACTGGTAAACAGTTCATGTTTGGTGTCTTTGGAACTGTAAAGAAAAATCCTCTTTTATGGCGAAGCCAGATTATTGATTACAATTTTGAAAATGGCCCTTTAACAAAGTTGGCATTTTCCTGCATTAGACATTTAGTGCTTGCGTCCTGTCTGTGGGTCATATAACTGGGTGCAGTTGGTTTTGTGTATTCCTCCTAGACAGCCACATACAATTGAGAGCGTAGGTGTGTCTGGACCGGCCATCACTGTCATGATGGGAGGGCGGAGTAGGGCACAGCCCTACTTTTGCCTGATTTTGATGTGTTCTACCTTCACACAAAGGATTGCATAACCCATGTAGTTAGTCGGGAGCCAGGGCAAGGGAGGTAGGAAGCCAGTGCACTTTAAAGCAAAACCTCTAGAAGCTTCCCCCACTTCAAAGGAGGCACCACATATAAATATTGAACCTCAAACACCAACTCTTCAATACACTCCTGGACCTGTGGATACTACAAGAAGAAGGACTCCTGTGCTGCTTTGCTGCCAGAAAGACTGCTACTCTGCTGCCCCATTACTCTGCTGCTCTGGTTGCTGAGAAGGAAGATTGGACCTGCTTCCTTAATCCCGGGCTGAAGTAATTCCAAGGTACAGCCAGCTGACCTCCTGTTCTGTTCTGAGCTACAGGGACATAACAAGCTCCAGAGGCTCCCTGTAACAGCCCAGCTGACCTGCTGCCTGCACCTCCAACTGGACCTGCAACTGGACCTGCCTGAGCCCTGCTGGGATCTGCTGGAGTGAGTTCC
The DNA here is from genome assembly GCA_963921515.1 of Calotriton arnoldi. Taxonomy (NCBI): domain Eukaryota; kingdom Metazoa; phylum Chordata; class Amphibia; order Caudata; family Salamandridae; genus Calotriton; species Calotriton arnoldi. The sequence goes on from CAWUFW010002868.1 coordinate 411,785, forward strand.
TGACCGACCCCCGAGTGGTGCCCCTCAGGTCTTGGACCCATGGTGTGGTCTCAGTTGAGCTCCCCTGCAGTTTTTGGCCTCCCGCGAACAAGCCGGCTTGTGGCGAAGCCTTGCCATTCGTGCCCATCACCAATGCGAAACTCCGGCAAACCAACTCTTCGTGCTACAGCATCAACCTCCACGGTGACCACAACACGTAGCTCCAGCCTGACCGTCCGCGACGCTGCCAGGATCTTAATGCTACAGGAATGACCATTCACGACGCCCGGCTGGTTCTTCGCATCCTCCGACACAGGGCCATAGCCACGGGGGGCATTTGCCCATATTAATCATTGGCACCCCCAAATGACCATGGCAAAAACTCAGTTTTAAAGTCCGTTTATCGATACAAACTGCATTCACGTTTGGATGCATACAGTCTAATCGAAAACAACATGCTGGAGTTCAGAAGGTGAATGAGCAATAAAAATTACTTTTTTTTATCTTGTTACATTCAGTGCCCTTTCAAAGACAAAGGTTAAATATCAGGCTATGTCTACTGACAAATTACTCCTTATTCTTTTACTATGGAGATGTTGTTTACTTTTCTTTCACTGAGTGCACAGTAAGAGGATTTTGAAAAGTGAGCATGTGTCAATCTCATTGGGGTAAGGCAGGGTCACTGGAATTATGTGGCAGGGGAGGCCCACACTATGCAGCAAGGTTGACTAAATAATGCAGCAAGAAAACATAAAATATGCTGCTTAATGCAGCACATTTTGGGATAGCATTACTTACTTATTATGTCATTTTTACACGTTAGCTCTGCCTGGGTAAAGGTTTCACTTCATTAGCACCGATTTCACATCCAAATACAGATATAAGTAACTGAAAGGTGACCAGTTAGACTTTGCGAAGGACCTTCCACTGCGAAGCAGCATGTGATGCAGCATTTTTAGTAACGCTTGATCGCTTAGAAACAAACTGTTTTTTGGGTTAAAATCTGTAGATTATGCAGGAGATGATGGATTATGAGTCAAATACTGCAAATTCATAATTAGGTGGAAAAGGTTGCAGCAGTAGGATTGCATTATTCCAGTGGTCCTGGGTACAGGAAGTGCGAAAAGAAAGACTGTAGGATGTCAATTTGTTTCTAATACACAAAAATATGTAAATACTGGTAAATAGACTGTACAAACATTTCAACATATATCAGCAGTTATAAAAGCACAAATGAAGTACAATTTGTTTTGTAATTCTGAAGTGTGATGAAAAGATTTTAAAAGGATCAAACCAAAAATGAGTGATGCTCAAATGATAAATATTGTACTGTATCGCAGCATTTGTAGAGCGCTTACTACCCCTACGTGTGGCACTGAAGCGCTTATGTACTTGGACAACAATCTATGCCATATAGGGTGGTGTGTCGTTGGAAGGAAATTGTCTTTGTTTTGTGATCCTATATTGCAAGTGTTTCCATGTTGTGCGAGATGACCACAGAGGTGCGGTTATCAGAAGCAGCATGTAGCAGTGTGGTGGATGGTGAGGTGTGAGAGACACAGATGCACAGTTTATGTTTTTTCAGTACACTGGCATCTTTGAACAGCTTTGCAGGTCCCTTTATGGTATTTCTTATGATTATAGTCTGCTTAGTTACGGACCTGAGCTGGCATGGTTGGAGGGAAGGAGAGAAGTAGAGAGATGTGCTGGGATGTGCATTGTTACTATCTTCCTCTATCTGAGTGTCATTGCGAGATGAGAATTAATGAGGAGGTCATAGTACATAGCTATTAGGGACCTGGAGTCTTGGACTAAATATAAGTCCTCCTATTGACCCAGAGTGTGACAGATCTCTTCAGTTATGCCATGCCTCTTCATTTAGTGACAAATTCTTTAATGGCTGCACAGTACTGGTAATGGGCACCTCTCGTACCAGATATGTCTTATGTGAATGTCAGAGGTGTAAGTTACCGGTGGCAGCTGACCTCTGAGTATTATGGTATTAGTATTAGTGTGGGCCAGAAATGTTATATTAGAAATTTCATAGCTATATTTTACTGCAGCGAACCATAGGTAAACCTTCCTTAACTTACCTGCCTATCAAAAGTAGTTTGCTGGTTGGGTTAATTCCAATCTGTGGATTGTAAGTTGAAGATTGAGTTTGAAGTTGTGACTGACTTTCTGGGTTCTGCTGCAGGAATGTGTGGTGGTGTAGATGTCTTAGAAATAGCCATGTTTTCAACTGTATTCTGAAGTGTATATGCTCCTGGAGGCTTCGAATGCTGGCTGGTAGTGAGTTCTAGAGTTTGGTGGCTTGTACTGAGAAAGCAAAGCTGCAAATGGATTTCTTATGGTGATATGGTGCGATGAGTGGTGCAAGGTTGGAGCGCAGTGTCCAGTTTTGCTAGTACTGCTTGAATTTAGCTTGTCAGTATAGTTGTCCTTTTCCTTGTTGGCTCTGTGGACAATTCAAAGGGCTTTGAACATTGCCCCTCATGCTATAGGTAGCCAGTGCAGTGAAAGCAAGACTATAAGCATGTGTTGTCTTAGATGAAGGTGGCGAAGAAGTCTTGAAGAAGCATTTATGATGGGTTGTATTTTGCGTATGATGAATGCGGGTGCATCAAGGTATAGTCTGTTGGCATAGTCAAGCTTGGAGATTACGATTGTGAGGATAGCTTGCAGCTTCAATTGGTATCCAAGGTATGGCAGGATTTAGATGCAATATGGTATTTTCATTGGGTATAAGGCACTCTGTTTGATGTTTTTAACATGTGTTGTCAAATATACAGTCTGAATCCATGGGTAACCCTATTTTTCTCACTCCTCTTGGTATTGATGGAGGAGCCTCGTATTCCTTAGGCCATATGTAGCAGGCTGGTATTTCTGCCATTGTCCGCAGGTCATAATCTCTGTCTTTGTGGTATTTAGCTTTAGATGGTTACTAATTCTCCATGTGTTTAGGGTCCAAAGGCAGACATCAAATTTTGACTTGCAGAGTTCTTCCAGACCACACATTTTCTTTTAATGATTTGGGTGTCATATGCATAGCTGTTACAGGTGTGCTTGAATGATTTAATCAGTCTTGGAAAGGGAGTTAGGTAGATGTTTAATAGCAGAGGGGATATGATGGACTCTTGAGGGACACCATAGTGAAGTGTGTAAGGAGCTGATGTAGAAGGTAGTACAAACACTGGTTTACAGTCACAGCTGAGAGGCCAAGAATTCAACAGGAATTAGCTGAACTCCCTTCTCACTTGCACAACTCTAGAGAACATTGAGTCATGTTATTCTTAAGCCAGCAACTTTCATGGCCTTTCCAATTCCTGATAAATAAGCAAATGTCACTACCTATAACTACCAGCCTTTCAGTTGGAAAGTGCAATCAGGAAACTCCAGCTTAAAATGTGGCATAGTACTTTGATTAGCCTTTTGTGCTGATGCAGTCATAACAAGCCAGGTACAACTTACTTTTAACAGAAATTGCTCCAACATTCAGCTTTTTTAGGGGCACTGGCCTGTGGCAAAATATAATCTGGCAAAATATTGTACCTCCCCAAGAGAAATTAATTTTGTTTGCAGGAGCCAGATAGTTTGTTAGGGTAATGCACCTGTTTAAGAGAGCTGCAAATACCCTAATTAGCAGTAGTGTTAATGTGAAATGACTGACTATAGCCTATTATATCACAAAGGGCTTCTATAACTCACTATCTTTCAAAAATGGTTTAAGATTTAGATAGCCCTGCCATGGTCAAGCCAATAAAGATTTATCTCTTTGTAATTAATGTACTAAATACAAAATACTTGGCAAACGTTTGGGGTAGCATGTTTATAAGAAGTGTGGGGAAGCTGGGTGGAAGGAACTTTATGGATCCTCACAGATTCTAGAATTTTCCTTCACAGAAATATGAGGAAAGTCTATGATTTAGCCAAACTTTGATGTTTGCAGGGCATTCTCGGTAAGAGAAGAAATTAGGATCCATGCAAGCCACACCACCCCAGTCTACCCCAGGTGACTTGTTTTCAGAAATGTCTAGGCCAGGCAGGTTTCCCTGGGTGCTCACCGAGCCCTGGCCTAACTACCGCAGCTACCTACATCACCAGAACTGGTTTATTTGCAAGGCAGAATCATGATGTTTCCTTGTGTCTTAGGGGGCTTAGGGAGCCTTTCCTTTCATTGGAGATAGTCCAGTCACACAAATGGGGTGCTATTGTTATCAGGAGAAGTGTAAGAACACTGTGTGGTAGGACATTTGTGGATCCCTGCAGAGTCCATTAGCTCTGTCTGCTTTCACTTTTGTTTTGCTGTGTAAAATCACGGATCACAGCGTGTTGCGCAATACAGGACAACAAACAAAATCAAACTCTGGACTCATGGTAAGCATTTGCCTTGCGTCCCAATTTTAATTTTGGAAAAGAAAATGATTCTGGTGTTTCTACCAGAAACATTTTCTTTTCCAGTTCTGTGAATCACCCACTGAAGTCTACCACACTGTGAAGGTAGTGTGGTGGACATCAATGGGGTGTCATCTACCCTCAAACAGTGAAAACCCACCAAATTCATGCACCCGGATGTCCTGTCCAACAAGAATTCACAACAAGCTACAGAGATATGATGGCCACTTTGCTCTAACTTCTTTGTTCAGTGATAGTAGGGGAATTCTCCAGTGACAGCAGGCGCATAGGATGGTAAGCTTCTGGGACTGGGGAACAGTGAAAAGCATGGTGGTCCAAGAAAGGTGGCGGGTGCTGCTAATGGCCATGCACAGTCAAGAGGATGTTTCAGTTGCCATACATGGTCTATGGAGAAGAGGGCTAGAGAAAGAATACAAATATTGAGAAGTACAAAGAAGATAGAAGAGAAGATAGACAGAAGAAGTTCTAGAAAAGGAGAGAAAGAAAGTAGAGCAAATAGTAAAAGCAAGACGTAGAGGGCAGGAGAGACAGGAATGGGAAGATAGATGCAGCAGCAAACAGAAAGGGGTAGTGAGGAAAAGGTTGAGCGAGGCAGTGGGGACAGATATTAGGAGATGAGAAGAGACTAGAAAAGGTAAGAGAGCCAAAAGGAGCAAAATGAGAGCTAGATACACATGGATAAAAGGTGATTGGAGATTTTAAGTGGAATTTAGAGCTTATCATATTTTGGCTAATGCACCTGACCCAATGTGATTTCAGTGGACAATTGTGCTCTTTATTTTCTAAGAGGTATCTTAGTGTAGGATACAAACAGCACCTTATATAGTGGTCTTTAAAGACCTAATAAGGTTCGCCCATTGTTACTTGATCCAAGTTGTGTTTTTCAATTTCCTTAACAATGGCACTACCTTTTTATTTGTTACTATATGCTCTTGGTGAGAATTGCTGATGCCTTCTCGTTTAATGCATATCTGCCATTTGCGCATTTGCTAGTATAGTTGCTGGAAAGTGCAACCTACTTGCTGAGAAGTGCAAGTTCTATTAAGGAGGTGATTTTGACTTTCTAGTGTACATTTAAATATGGCAGTCTCTTAACTGTTTCATAACATGAAGCTTGACTTTTATCTGCACCTGTAGTAATGCCGAACAATCCCTCTGCAAGTAAATAGTTTCAATTTCTGGTACACATGGCAGGCTTTCCTGCTTTCTACATTCACCACTCAGAAAAGTGCATGCTTGCCCAAGCAATGTTAGCCACTTTAAGGATTCTACTGCATGTGAGAGTAGGGAATGTCCATAACTCTGGAAGTGGAGGAATCTGTAGCATCTACATTTGAGGTACCATGCGAACAGCATCAAATAGACATGCTATCACAGAGCAGAATCCTAGATGTAAACCATGAGACCACCACTCAAAGCCTTAGAGGAAATGCTGCTGCTTGCCCATCTACGGCTTCTCTGACTGGTGATGGAGCTAGTGTCCTCTGCCAGGACACAGGCCTCAAATGTGCTCACATAATCACCTATCCTTTCCCATGCCTTCCTGTCATGCTGGTCGATGTCTAATGAAGGTCTCCTTTTGCACAACCTGCCTGTAACTATGAGCTTCAAGTCCATTCAGTTTTGACTGGTGCTTTTGATTAAATGTAATTGGAGTACACATCTTTTTTATAGTGGAATTCATTGTGGGACCTTCCCAACTTTCCCTGTAAAATGACATCTAAGTTCTATATAGTTTTCACCATTGTTGCAACCCGAAAATGTTTAAAACCCACTGTTTGCCACTCGTTTCCCAAAATGTTCCTGATGTATATTCTTCATGCTCTCTGTAAAGTTATTTTACATTACTGGTGAGTTAAATTAAAACTTCACTTATGAAGATGAGTGGAATTAGGAAACTCCACACTTTAGGAAACAGAGGACGTTTTCTAACTTTACGTAAGGTCAGATTTATCCTTCTCAACCTTCCAGGTATGATAATTTCCTGATGCAGAATGTCCAGGCAGGTCATCCTCGGCAATCCACGGTGCAGCTGTGATGGTCAGGCACCAGTACCAACCAGGCCCGAGGAACCCTGATCACCGGGCTCCTCCCGGTGCCAGAAGAACTGCTCAAGTGGAGCCCCACTCACGGGGGCTCTTTTCAGGGGAAACAACGGCTGTAGCAGCAGGCACCAACAGCGCCCTGTGGCCCCCCCACTCACCGGGGCGCCTCGTGGACTCTTCCGGTCTCTTCTGGCGGCCGCACCACCTTCCGGGCCTTGCTGGTCTCCTTGGTGCCTACCAGCGCAGGGTGGGCTCCCACCTGGGTCTCCTCCGCTGGGCCGCGTTTCCTCTGTTTCTTTCCACCGGCTACCCCGATCAGGCTGCCACCGCCGGTCTTCCTCGTGGAGACAGAGGGAGGCGGAAATGGAGCCCGCGAGGCTCCGTAGCTGCCGCAGGTCCCGCCCACGGTCAGGCACAGGCGCCTGACTTCCGGTCTTCGGCGCTCATGGCGGTCAGCACCACAATGCGGGGTAGGCTCCCGCCTCACCAACATGCGGGGTGGGCTCCCGCCCCAAAGTGGCACTGCAATGCGGGGTGGGCTCCCGCTTTTCTCCTGCGAGCACCTTCCAGCGCGGGGTAGGCTCCCACCTGGATTCTCTTTTAGATCGGGGGTACTCAGGCCACGCCCCCAACCAGGCACAGCTGCCTGGCTTCCACTCTGGCCGCGCTTCTCTCGGGTCGCTGCTCGTGCAGCGGCGGCCCCTCAGCAGGGCACAAGGATCCGGGGTGGGCTCCCGCCCAACTCCTACGCAGTGTAGGGGAATCCCCACGCCAAGATTCCCTCGGCATACACGTTGCAGCCCAGCGCTGCAGGGCAAGAACGCCCTCTTCTCCTTGAAGAGGCTGGAGTCCCCCTCCCTGGGGATCCAGCAATAAAGATATAGTGCTCTCGAAGCCCTAGAGTCCAGGACTTGGAAAGGGGCATAGCTGGGCCCAGGCAGGCCAGCTCACAGGGCCTTCCAGCATGGAGGCAGTCCCTCATGGTGGTTCCTCCTGGGGCCCAGCAAGCAGCACCCCCAAAGCAGTACAAGGAAGCACCAGCACATGGGGCCACAGCCCCAGCATATATATCCTATTTTCCTTTGTTCTGCCCTTGGCACAGGGCTTGGGGAACCAGCCTGAACTGGTTCTGGGGGGTTTTGGAGCACTCTGCTTACAGGGCTCCTCTTCCCCATTGTCAGGTGGGGGCTCGGTCATCAGACCACAACAGGGGGGCGGAGCCAGCATTCACCCAGGTAGGCACAGACCTATTCAGGGTCAGGGGACGACTCCTCCCACTACTCCAAATGCAGATCCCCTATTCAGCCTAGCGCTGACTCACCCTGCCCTCCCTGGAGCCACACACACACCTCACCAGCCCCTGTCACTCCAGAGCCAGACATGCAATCCACATCAGGCAGGCAGACACATAGCACACAGAAATGCCAACTTCTAAAAGTGCCATTTCTAAAATAGTGATAATAAATCTGCGCACACCATTGCGCAGCATTTATTATTACTATTCCAACCATACCAAACTTGACCACGCTGCTCCTCCCATATCAGGGATTACCACTGAAACACTTATCAGGGAATCCCCAATGCATTCCTATGAGAGGGCAGCCTCACGGTAGTGAGAAACCAAAATGGCTGTTTGTCACTACCAGGACATGTCACACACTTAAGGTACATGTCCTACCTTTTACCTACAATGCCCCCTGCCCATAGGGCTAGCTAGGGCCTACCTTAGGGGTGACTGACATGCAGTAAAAGGGGGGTCACAGACGTGGCACACACTTTAGGTGTCACGTCACAGCGGCAGTGCGTGCACAGGCCCTGCAATGGCAGAGGCCTGAGACAGGTTTGAAAGGCTACTTTGGTGGGTGGCGCAATCAGCGCTGCAAGCCCACCAGTAGCATTTAATTTACCGGCCCCGGGTATCTGGGATACCGCTTTCAAGGGACTGACAGGTAAATTAAATATGCCAAACAGGTGTAGACCAATATTACCATGTTTACCACAGAGAGCACACGCACTTTACACTGGACAGCAGTGCTAAAGTGCCCAGAGTCCTAGAACCACCAACACCATGTCAGAAAAAAAAGGCTAGGAGGAAGGCAAAAAGTTCAGGGAAGACCCTGCAAAAAGAGCCAAGTCCAACACAACCCCCTTCCAGCCAAAACGCAGGGCAGGCCAATCACTACCTTGATGGACTTCCCTGCTTTGGGCGATAGAACACGGACACGGGCCCGCAACTGCAGGGGCACACTCCAGTTCTACGCCATTCTGAACCCATGTGGTTCCCTCTGTCAAAGCTCCCAGGACCAACTAGGCTACCCCACTGGTACTTCCTAGCTGTCCATGGCCAGGACCAGGCACTAGGCCATCCAGATGTCTTCGGTCTTTGCCATCTCACAGAGTGGGGGGCAGTAACCCCTGGCACATAGTAACCATTCTCCACTCTTCCTCTTATCAGTGCAGTTCTAAACTGCCACTGATCAACCTAGGGTCCGCACCCTCAGGCTGACCAGAGGTCACAGGCGAGTCTCTCCTCCCCCTACCTCTCCTTCTGGGGTCCCGCACTCTCCTCCTTGGAGAGGCACCCTCAGAACACAACTCTCCCACCAGTTCAGGACCTCTCTCCAGCAACTGGTCTCCCAACCTAGGGTCTAAACCCTCAGGTTGCACCGGGGTCAGAGGCGAGGACTCCCTCCCTCTGCACCCCCTTCCAGAGTTCTGCACCCTACCAACTGGAGTGGTACCCCCAGAAGCCAAAACGGTAGGGACACTGATTACATATGTCCTTCCCTCCAGGTCAGGCAGAACCTGAACCTGGCCTCCCAACCCAGGGACTAAACCCTGCGGTTGAACACTTGCCTGGCACACCAGGACTTCCAGGGGCGCACACAGCTTCCCCCTGAGGGTAACACATACCTCATGTGTTGCGTGACAGTCTGCCTGGCGCAGATCTCCTGACCCCTGTTCATCTGACAGTGCGCGAAGATCCCCCAGGACAGAAGTGGTGTCACCATGGTCACTCCTAGGAGACTCAGCCCTTCTGGCTGGCCCCTGACTCACTGGTTCTCCCACTGGGGAACACATCCCCCTCTCACCCCTCCTTCTGGACTTCTGCACCCTCCACTTAGGAATGGCACCGCCAGACACCAGAACCACTGGAGCTCCATTTACAGACGCTCCAGGTTCTCCTGACACTAGGATATCCCCCTCAAATGGCCTACTAGTACAGCCTAGGCCCCCAACCTGGTGTTCCCTTAGGGAACCCTCCAGGTTCTGAGACTGGGTTTCGGGCACCTTGGGACACAGCCCACACTCACTCCTTCTCCGCTGAGACAGGACGTGAGCCCCTACACCCCTCCCACTACACCGGGACCTAGCTGGGCTACTCTGAACCTCTCCCACCACACAGGTCTGGAAGATACCTGAGCCACTTCTTTTAGGATCACTCCCAAATGCCTCTTCAGACCCTCTGGCACTCACCCAGAGGTCTGCCTCCTGTGGAAGCTCCCTGGGATCAGAGAACTCACACTCCAACAGGTGTTGGCGTAACCCCAGAAAACAATTACTGAACATGTGCTCTCTGACAAACAGATTGAACAGCCCTTCAAAATCATTTGCCGTGTTACCCATCACCCAACCTTTCAATGCATCACAACATTCATCCACAAACTCCCCCCAAGACTGGTGAGACAGTTTTCTACTGCCCCTGAACCTCAACCTATACTCTTCAGGTGTGACACCCTCTTCCTGGGCACTAGGCACCACGCTCTGGGATCTGGGATTGGGACTTCCTACACTGGACTCCATATTGCTGCCACCACTGGACCCCACCCTCAATGGTGAATCCAGACCACTAAAACTACACTCAGGGGACATATCCTCACGAGTTAGCTTTTCTCTGGCGAACGCCCTCTCTGCCTCCGCCATCCTCTCCTGCGCTAAGACCCTCTCAGTCTCTAGCTTTTTCTCTTCAAGGACCAACGCCTTGAGACTCAACTCCTGGGCCAACAAGGCCTTTTTCTCCTCCAAACCCAGCCGTGCTATCTCCTTGGCATACTCTGACTGGAGCGTGTCCAAAGCCAGATGATGCTCCCTTTCTTCCCTCCTATCCACCCACTCCTCTGGGGACAGGGAAAGGGATGGGGCACTGCCCCCGGCACTGGACCCAGCAAGGGACTCCCTAACTATGGGGTCCTCACTACCTACTGGCGTCCCTGCCCTGTCATTTTCTACCTCCTGTGCAGACTCTTCAGGACCTCCCTCAAAACCACCACTTAGGTATGCGGAGGGGTAATCTGAAAGGTCCCCCCAGGGCTCTAAGGGTTCTCCCCTGCGGAGGGCTTCATAGAGGAACAGTTTTCTGAGGATGTTACCCACTATTGGTATCCCCCTCTTTCTGCAGAATTCCTCCAACTCCTCCCGGGTGTACTCCAAAAGGTCATCCTCATTATAGACTAACCCCATCTTGGCAAGATACACAACCCACAGTGCAGCAGGAGAACACAATTCAAAAATTACACTTTCAGGAGAAAGAAAACTCAGGAAAAATAATCCCCAAACCTGTGATTATCTAAATGCAGAGTTTGTAGTGCAACCAGTTGTTGCTGTGGTACTGCGCAAACGCAAGTCCTATCCTCACCGCTGACAACCAATGTTAGAAATGGGATTTTTGGTTGGCTAGGGCAAACGCCTAAGCCAGGCAGAAACCACCGCTCTAGTCAGGGCAAGGGAGTTAAACACTGAAGATAACCTCTGCTCACCCCCTTGGTAGCTTGGCACCAGCAGTCAGGCTTATCCCAGAGGCAATGTGTAAAGCGTTTGCGCAACACACACACACAGCAGCAACACACTAGGCACACCACAAAGGAAACTCCACACAAGGTTATATAAAATAGCCTTTGTATTATCCAAAACACATTAGATCATAACCACACATATACACTGTGCCAACTGGCACTAGGCAATATTCACAGGGGATTATATACATGACAGGGCCAATCGGGCCACTGTCAGAACCATCACCATCACAAGTAGTAGAAATAAAACACAACCAGTTACTACTGGCAGAATACTGTACTCAGCATTAGCATGGGCAACATAAACGCATTATGTCTGCATCACCTTAGGCATAAAACACATTATGCATAAACATCCCAAGCATAACATTTGCATTGGGCATCACCACATTAGGCAATAACATTAGGCATAAACACATTATGCAATCCTTTAGGGCCTTGCACCCTCCTAGTACACTCAGGTACCAACCAACTGGCCTTTCTCTGGGGCTCAAAATGCCCTCTGTCCAGAATGTCAGGGTGTAAACTGTGGGCCTTTCAAGTAGCCCTATGGCTGCAAAAGCAGCAAAGCCAAGGTGCGCAGTGCGCTGGGGTGTGGGGTGCGTCTCACCACTTCCTTCTCACCAAAAGAAAATGCCCGCTCTCTCGCGGTGCCGCTGTGCGAATTAGGCCTGGTACCACTGTGCCTCTCCAGTCCCCCTCCGGGACTCTGGCAACACGTGCCCCCCTTCGTGGCAGCTGCCCACAATCCACGGTGCAGCTGTGACGGTCAGGCACCGGTACCAACCAGGCCCGAGGAACCCCGATCACCGGGCTCCTCCTGGTGCCAGAAGAACTGCTCAAGTGGAGCCCCACTCACCGGGGCTCTTTCCAGGGGAAACAACGGCTGTAGCAGCAGGCACCAACAGTGCCCTGTGGCCCCCCCACTCACCGGGGCACCTCGTGGACTCTTCCGGTCTCTTCTGGCGGCCGCACCAACTTCCGGGCCTTGCTGGTCTCCTTGGTGCCTACCAGCGCGGGGTGGGCTCCCGCCTGGGTCTCCTCCGCTGGGCCACGTTTCCTCTGTTTCTTTCCGCCGGCTCCCCCGATCAGGCTGCCACCGCCGGTCTTCCTCGTGGAGACAGAGGGAGGCGGAAATGGAGCCCGTTACGCTCCGTAGCTGCCGCAGGCCCCGCCCACGGTCAGGCACGGGCGCCTGACTTCCGGTCTTCGGCTCTCACGGCGGTCAGCACCACTATGCGGGATAGGCTCCCGCCTCACCAACATGCGGGGTGGGCTCCCGCCCCAAAGTGGCACTGCAATGCGGGGTGGGCTCCTGATTTTCTCCTGCGAGCACCTTCCAGCGCGGGGTAGGCTCCTGCCTGGATTCTCTTTTCGGTTCGGGGACACTAAGGCCAGGCCCCCAACCATGCACAACTGCCTGGCTTCCTCTCTGGCCGCGCTTCTCTCGGGTCGCTGCTCGTGCAGCGGCGGCCCCTCAGCAGGGCACAAGGATGCGGGTGGGCTCCTGCCCAACTCCTACGCAGTGTAGGGGAATCCTCACGCCGGGATTCCCTCGGCGTACACGTTGCAGCCCAGCGCTGCAGGGCACGAACGCCCTCTTCTCCTTGCAGAGGCTGGAGTCCCCCCTCCCTGGGGATCCAGCAATAAAGATATAGCGCTCTCGAGGCGCTAGAGTCCAGGACTTGGAAAGGGGCACAGCTGGGCCCAGGCAGGCCAGCTCACAGGGCCCTCCAGCAGGGAGGCAGTCCCTCGTGGCGGTTCCTCCTGGGGCCCAGCAAGCAGCACCCCCAAAGCAGTACAAGGAAGCACCAGCACATGGGGTCACAGCCCCAGCATATATATCCCATTTTCCTTTGTTCTGCCCTTGGCACAGGGCTTGGGGAACCAGCCTGAACTGGTTCTGGGGGGTTTTGGAGCACTCTGCTTACAGGGCTCCTCTTCCCCACTGTCAGGTGGGGGCTCGGTCATCAGACCACCACAGGGGGGCGGAGCCAGCATTCACCCAGGTAGGCACAGACCTATTCAGGGTCAGGGGACTACTCCTCCCACTACTCCAAATGCAGATCCCTATTCAGCCTAGCTCTGACTCACCCTGCCCTCCCTGGAGCCACACACACCTCACCAGCCCCTGTCACTCCAGAGCCAGACATGCAATCCACATCAGACAGGCAGACACATAGCACACAGAAATGCCAACTTCTAAAAGTGCCATTTCTAAAATAGTGATAATAAATCTGCACACACCATTGCGCAGCATTTATTATTAGTATTCCAACCATACCAAACTTGACCACCCTGCTCCTCTCATATCAGGAATTACCACTGAAACACTTATCAGGGAATCCCCAATGCATTCCTATGAGAGGGCAGCCTCACAGTAGTGAGAAACCAAAATGGCTGTTTGTCACTACCAGGACATGTCACACACTTAAGGTACATGTCCTACCTTTTACCTACAATGCCCCCTGCCCATAGGGCTAGCTAGGGCCTACCTTAGGGGTGACTGACATGCAGTAAAAGGGGGGTCACAGACGTGGCACACACTTTAGGTGTCACGTCACAGTGGCAGTAACACTGCGCGCACAGGCCCTGCAATGGCAGAGGCCTGAGACAGGTTTGAAAGGCTACTTTGGTGGGTGGCACAGTCAGCGCTGCAAGCCCACCAGTAGCATTTAATTTACCGGCCCCGGGTATCTGGGATACCGCTTTACAAGGGACTGACAGGTAAATTAAATATGCCAAACAGGTGTAGACCAATCTTACCATGTTTACCATAGAGAGCACACGCACTTTACACTGGACAGCAGTGCTAAAGTGCCCAGAGTCCTAGAACCACCAACACCATGTCAGAAAAAAAAGGCTAGGAGGAAGGCAAAAAGTTCAGGGATGACCCTGCAAAAATGGCCAAGTACAACACTACCCATGGGCGTGCAGCAGTGATTGTGTCACCCACTTAAGTAGCCCTTTAAAACATGTCTCAGGCCTGCGATTGCAGCCTGTATGCAGGTGTAAACTGCGATTTCGACCTGGCAAAATAAACCTTTTGCCAGCCCTAAACCTTACATCTTAATACATATAGGTCACCCTTAAGACAGGCCCTAGGCAACCCGTAGGGCAGGGTGCATCGTAATTAAAAAGTTTTAAGTTTTACATGTCCTCATAGTTAAAAACTCATAAATTAGTTTTTCACTACTGTGAGGCCTACCTCTCCCAGAGGATAACATTGGGTTACATTATTACATTTAATAAGTGTTAACCTTTAATTGGGAGCAGGTAGGAAAGTCATATATGGTGCTGAGAAACTGTAATTGAAAATCCTCTTTAATGGTAAAGTTGGGTTGTAAGTCACAATTTTGAAAATATCACTTTTAGAAATCTCTATATCAAATGTGCAACCCAATATACCTTTGTGGGTGTGGGGTGATAAGTGTCGGGTAATATTGTCAACAAGGGATACATTTAAAGGTGTATTTAAGTGAAATTAGCAAGCACTTCCTATGTCTAGGAAGCACTTGCTAATTTCACCTAAATACACCTTTAAATATATCCCGTATTGGCAACATTACCCAACAGTTTTAGAAAGTTGGCATTTTCCTGCCATAACTATTTGGTGCCTGCAGTCTGTTCTGGGGTCACATGACTAGGTGTGACTGGCTGATGGCCATTGTATATTCCTCCCAGACAGCCACACAATAGAGGGATAAAGTGTGCTTGGATGGGCCATCTCAGGCACTGGGGGGGCAGAGCTGGGCACAGCCCCACTTCCAATTCAATAGGTTGTGCCATGCTCACACAGAAAGAATTTCACACTAGACTATTATGCCTGTAGCCAGGCTAAAGCCAGGACATGGAGACAGGAAATTCCAAGCACTTCTGAAAGGGGGACATCTAGAAACTTCGCGTACTAGGCAATTCTTCGTTCAACCCTAAAGTTTACCTGGGAGATTTTGTCTGCTTTCATCAACAAAAATCTCTGGAAAAAACATGACAGGTCTGTGGTTTTTTCAGTGGATCTCTTAATTCCTGTGAGAAATTGAGGTTTCTGGTTGGCGGAGTATACATCCTGTCCCAGCAGGAGCTACAATGCTAGTCAGGGTAATCAGATATACAACCTAAATTAACCTGTGCTCACCCTCTGGTAGCTTGGTGAAGAGCAGTCAGGCTTAGCGTAGAAGGCAATATGTAAAGTATTTGTGCACACTTTAATTACAGTAACACAGTGAAAACACAACAAAAAGACTCCACACCAGCTTAGAACAGTAGAGAATACTTATCTGGGTACAACAAGACCAAAATGACAAAGATCCAATCAGTAGAAGTCTAGATATGAATTTTTAAAGATACAATTCCAAAAACAGTGCTTAGAAGTCAGTAGCGCTCAAAGATAACGAGGTTGTGCTAGACGGGGGTAAATCCAAAGTTCGAGCCGACCGCGAATGAGGGCAAGCCAGCTACAGGACCCATGCAGGGCCCACTGAAAAAGTACCTTGTACGGAGCAAGCGTCGTCATCAATGACTTCCTGTGTTGGTTCCGATTCACACAGTCGGGTCGATGCGTCGAAGTCAAGCCTTGCAGTCGGTATCCAAGGGTCAGTGCTGCATCCTAGTTGAGCACCGCAGATTCAGATCGGTGCTGATCCATCGTCGAACCTCGCAGTCGAGACCCATGTTGTCACTGAATCGGCACTGCGTCGTTGCCGGAGGGTGCTGCGTCAGCTCTGAATGGCGCAAAGGGGTAACTGTGTTGATTTTTGCAGAAAACAGCTGCAGAACCCACTTCTGAGGCCCAGAACTGGAGGGGGGCACCTCAGGCAAGGATTGGACTCACAGCAGCACCAGCAGAGCTGCAAGAAGTCTTTTGTGACCCTTAGAATTCAGAGAACAGGAGGCAAGCCAGCAAGCCCTTGGAGAAACTTGGGTTCAAGGATGTAGAAAGCAGGCCCAGTCCCTCTCGCCCCAGGCAAGAAGCAGCAGGTCAACGCAACAGAACAGGTAGCAAAGTGGAGTCCTTCCTACAGCACAGTAATCAGCAGGTAACAGGCGAGCAAAGCAGTTAACAAAGTGGTAGGCCCTCCTGGAGCATAGCAGCTCTTCTTTCAGGCAGAATGTCCATGCTTTCAGCAAAGTTCTGATATGGTGGTGTCGGGAGGTCCAGTACTTATACCCAAATGTGCCTTTGAAGGGGGGGGGGGGGAGACTTCAAAGAGGCCTTTGAAGATCACAAGGTCCCTGCCTTTCCTGCTCTGACTCCAGACTCACTACAGGGGGGTATGCAGTTCTTTGTGTGGGGGCAGGCACAGCTCTATTCAGGTGCAAGTGTCAGCTCCTCCCTCCTAATCTACCTCAGCCAGGTGGTGGGCCATCAGGATGCAAATGTTACACCCCAGCTCCCAATGTGTGTGACTGTCTAGAGGGAATGCACAAAGCCCAGCTGTCGCCCAAACCAGACATGTATTCAAATACAGGCAGAAGCACATAATGGTTAAAGTAAGTCAATGCCAACTTTCTAAAGGTGGCATTTTCAGACTTACAGTATAAAATCCGACTTCACCATAAGTTGTGATTTTAAATTGTGAGCCCAGGGACACCAAACTCCAAATCTCCATATTTTCCCATTTGGAAATTACACTTGATGTTTTAAGGCAGTCCTAATGTTAACCTATGGGAAAGATAAGCCTTGCAGTAGTGAAAAAGAATTTAGCAGTTTTTCACTGCCAGAACATGTAAAACTCAAAAGTACATGTCTTACCTTTTAAATACATTGTACCTTGCCCATAGGGCTGTCTAGGATCTACCTCAGGGGTGACTTATATGTAATAAAAGGGAAGGTTTAAGCCTGGCAAGTAGATTAAATTGCCAGGTCGAAATGGCAGCTTAAGACTGCACACACAGGCTCTGCAGTGGCAGACCCGAGCCATGTTTAATGGCTACTAAAGTGGGTGGCACAATCAGTGCTGCAGGCCTACTAGTAGCATTTTATTTACAAGCCCTGGGCACATATAGTGCTCTTTACCAGGGACTTACAAGTAAATTATATATGCAATTGTGGATAAGCCAATGTTACCAGTACAGAGCATATGCACTTTAGCACTTGTTAGTTCCCAGAATCCTAAAGCTATCAGAAACGAGGTCAGAAAAAGAGGAGGAGGAAGGCAAAAAGTTTGGGGTGACCTTGCAGAAAGGGCCATTTCCAACAGATCTCGATGATGCTACTAACTGTTGTGTGCTCAAGAAGTCAGGAAGGAGAACCAATTACAGTGACAACTGAAGAATAAGGGGCGGTAGCAAAGCAGCAGAGGGTAAGTGGAGGGAATGAGAAATGCAAAGTGTTTACATGTCAGTCAATGGGTGATCAAGTTAGTGCCTCTCAGTGTGAGTAGCATATATGTAAACGAGGGGCTTCAAATTCTGTAGGTTATGGAGGACCCTAACCAGTATTTATCAAGACCCACAAGCAGGAATGCCGACTTTTTGTTCTAAAAGAACTCCAGGATACCATATTAATTCACAAACGTTTCATATACTTTCACTAGTAAGGGATAGAGAAGGGGTCACGTAAAACATACACATCCACCAACGTCACATAAAGCTGCGAGGCTGATTAGGATTAAGCATCTTTTAAAGATTACAGCTACCCAAAACTTTACTGGGTTAATGTCATAAGTTCATATTCTAAACATTTAAACATTTTTATTTCAACATACTTCAAAAAAGAGTCATTGCTTGAACTCATTTTGAACGACACATGCTTCTGTAGTAAAGCTTGGCAGTAATCTTCGGTACTTCCCTGTTTATTTGGCCTGCATTAACATTATGTCTGTGTCATTTGAAGTTGCTACTTCAGAAACGAGCGCGCTCAAGCAAAGAGTCTGATAAGTTTTAAGTGAATTAGGCAATTTTGATTAGAGTTTAGCGGAACACTGCATCTCGCCATTAGTGAGTGGCGCTACTCAATTTAAATAACCAGACCTCTTCCTCGGTTCAATTAAACCGGGGCTCAATTAATGAATGAAATCGGTGCCTGCAATTCTCTATTGACTAACAGTCATTAGTTAATACGAGCTGGGAATAGAAATAATCTAGAGCATACATTCCTACTTGTATTACACACTTTATTATTTGCTGGAAAATTGGCGTTTTGTGCTTGGGGTGTAATGGAAGGTTCATCTGTTAATAGCAAATCATGTTTTATCCTGTCTAAACATGAATTCGAGTTTTAATTGCAGCTGTCTGACTGTCAAGTACTCACACCATGAAAACTCAATAATAATTATCTATCAACCAGTAAAGTACATTACAGAGCACAAAGACAAGATTCTGCTTGGATAATACCTTTACTAACCAATCTTGACAATTTGGCCACCCTCAAAATATATTTTCTTTCATCCACATGCTATGTTGCTTCACATGTACCAGCAGGTATAATTGACCTGCAATAAATTCATCCTCTAAACATTGTCAACGAGACCATAATAAAAATTCTTTTTTCGAGAATGGACCAAAAATCTTTTTTGTAATAACTTGTACTTAATTCCTGATTATTTCCCATTCTCAACTTTTGAAGCCTAGCGGCAGGACCAGAAGCTGATAATACAGAAATGTGGACGGTAGTACAGTGTAGACATGTTTGTGTCATGCATGGCACGCCCCAACCTTGCACCTATATTTACCGTCCTGACTTCCCTCTTTCCATCAGGCGTGTGGATAGAAATCTTATTTCTTCATGGCCACAGAATTCATTATGCGAGATCTGACCCTGGTGCTCATGGTGATTTCTTTTGGGTTGTTTTTAATTTTGTGCCAAGCTTTTCCACCATGGGTTACTTATGCTGCAAACATCCGGCTTTAACCCTTTGATTTCATTGGCTGTTTGCTGGGCGCGAGGTGAGCAACCTCTGTGTGTAGTATTTGAGGAACAGTAATTTGGTCCATGCCTGTACTCTATGGGCTACAATCAGTATTGCATTGTCTCCAGAACGATGTGACCTCCTCACAGAGCAATAGTGCATCCAACCCTCAAGAGATGTAGAATGTCATCATCAGCAAGATGGATCTGGCCCTCCTCATGTGGTACAAATGTCAAAGTGCGAGGTTGCAAGACTGTTTTCTCCTCAATGTCAGACTTGATCCAACCAGAAGCTTTAATGGTCCAAAGAAGCAGCGCAAAATATTTCAGAGCCGAGGGTTTTTTGAGGAACAAATGCTCTCCTTCTCCCACAACCATCCAGTCGAGCCAGCTCCATGTCTGGTCGTAGATTTCTGAGGCTCTTATTGCACTAAAGGATTTAGCTTGTTGTTCATTGCGGGTGCAGTGCTGAGGGCTCGTTGAACTTGAAAGACTGAGCCAGCTTCCCTCCTACTGTGGGCAGTCTCTGTTACAACCCCAGCCAAATCACGTGGGTCCATCAACTAATTCGTCCTCTTCTTCTACAGTTGAGGCCAGCCCCTGAGTGCTGTATGTGACAGAGAAGATGGAGACCATCATCTTGTCAGCAAAGGGTTAAATTCAGCAGGAGGCGGCCCTTCACCAATGTTGAGGCTCAAGAGGTAAGAGAAGAAGCAAAAGCACTTAGGAGCACTGAGCTCCACTTTGCAAACCTCTCTAGGCAGTCAGTAGCTGCAGACTACCAGCTGGCAGGCCACACAGGCAAACAAGGCACAATGCACCAAGACGTACATGATCTCATCAGCTTCTTTACTCCACTTCCTGGAAAAGCAAGAATTGTCATTGTTTTCCCCGACAGAGCCACAGTGATTTCTGGAGCTTGTCCCAATACTGGTGGTTTTTCTCTTCAGGGCTTAGTTCTCAGTGAACTCTTTCCCCAGCTGTTTACGCCTCAGAAGGTGTAGACTCCATAGTGGACAATTCACTTTCATCAAACACCATTGGACCAAAAGCAACCGGATCAGGAGTTACCACTCTATTTTCCGCTCCTCTCGATCAAGTATCAGGTTTGGCCTCCACAAAGTTTATGATACTTCGTTCATAATCCTTCCTGGGTGGTCTGATTGGGAAGTTAAAGACTAGGGAGAGCATGCCTTCTCCGTAACCTCAAATTATGATGCAGCCTACACCTGTACAAGTGCAGGTCTCCCCATCCCTGATGCAGCTCCTGAAGACTTCAGTGCAACTTGTGCAGAGCATCAACTTAAGCCTTAAGTGTTTGTCCCAATTGCACCACTCATTTAGTATTAAATATGCCAGAAGCTCTGCTCTTCGCTCCAGCAATTGCCAACCTGCCAGCAACATGTTTGCAGCTAGCATGCTCATGCTGTAGTGCCTTAAACATGGACACATTTCTACACCCGGCAAACCCAGCTCCCAATGCAATATAAGATACACTATACTGCCGACTGCCTCAGACAAACGACTAAAGTGCATGCCTCTTTTGAATGTCGCCTTTAAAAGTGACTGTGTACTCAGATGCCTTATAATGCTTTCAATAGTTCGCATAAAGAAATCAAAATAAATTCATTTATAAAAAGTATTACAGAAATAGCAGCTCAAGACAAAATGCAAGCACCTACATAGACCCACCACATACAATAGGACTCTTATGGTTGATGCGAGATAGTATGATAGGACTATTCAAACAGAGCGTGGCAGCTGGAGAGACATGCTACATCAGGGCTGTGTTTCAATTGTAGTGCCAGTTATAGAAGATGGTTGGTGGTTAATATTTCACCTATCTCAGGGAGGATGTCCCACATAAGACCAGCGTAGGACGAGTTAGGGCGACATGTCCACCAATAGGAAGCTTAGTGCTGAATATTGAGTGAGTAGAACAAACTTTAGGCTACTTTGCGGTCAGAAGCAACTAAAATGCTGAAGAAGACTACACAGAAAAGATGCACAAAAGAAACAATGTACACGAGTCGAGGAAGACCGCCTTAGCGTAAGCCTTTTGAACCCTGATAGATGGAGATTTCTGATAGACAGAGGACAGACTTCCTTCTGATTGCTCAGTTTTCCTTTCCTGAATGCAGGCATTCTCCGCGGGGGGGGGGGCATTCCACAATCTTCTATGTGCTGTTCCTGCTGTCATGTTTGTGGGGATCTCCAACCTCTCCAGAAGGAGGGTGAAGCAGTAGTACCCAAAACGGCAGGGTGCTAACTGGCGTCTGCTTCTAGATGCCTTGCTCTTCTTATAGTTCTGCAATCGTTGAGTTTTATACCAATGCCTGTTTAGGATTTAGTTATAATTAGGGCCACTGGAATGATGCAAATTTGCGGCTGTGGAGTTTTCCGCATCATTGTGGATTTGCTGCATTAGCTACATAATCCATCATCTGCTGAATAATCTGCAAATTTCAGTCCAAAAATTAATTTCTAATTCACACGGATCAAAAGTTACAAAAAATGCGGCAGTGGAAGACACATCTCAAAGTTTAACGGATCACTTTTCTGTTGCTTATTTCTGTATTTGTGTGTCAAAGTGGTACTACTGAGGTGAAACCTTTGCCCAAACGGTGTTAGCATGTGTAAAAATGCAAAAATAATTAAGTAACACTAGCACAAAATGTGCAACATTATGCTAGGTCCTCCCCTGCTGCATAGTTCCTGTGGCCCTGGTTAAAGTGTACATTCAGAGTAGATGTATGGTTGTTGACTTGCACCATAGATACCACTGGGACTTGCCCACATCATTTGTGGCCAGCAGAGAATTTCCTGTTGTATTGTGCACTGTCTTCTTATTTTTATTTATTGTTATATGCTTAGTTCATAAAAACCATTGCATAAAATACACTAATAAACAGTATTAAAATGTGGGAGGCATTAATAATTAAGTCAATCATGTGAGTATACTTTCTCAATGTCACGGGCCAATGTACATAAAGTGCATGATTGCTTGTAAAATTCGTCCTAGGAGCTCTCAGATTAGGGCTGTTAACTTCCTCTGGATGAGTTGACTCCTGTGACAGTGTTTTACGAGAGTTTTTTGAACGTATGACAGAAATGTTATCGTCTGTGCGTTTAAACATATGTTTGCTCCATTAAAACATGCAATTAGTGCTTGTCGGCAGGAACGTACTTCCAGAGTCTTAAAACAGGGGCGCAGTTTGTCCCCGTGCTCGTTCTGGGATGATGGGCAAATGCGTATTATGCGCCTGATAGTTTCTGGGGTTTGATTGCAGCCTCTGCAGGAGTGACTTCTGAATGTAATGCAATTTGTATGAGTCTCTCTTAAATGTGCACTTTAGTTCAGTTCATATCATTGCACATTTTCTTAATTCGTTTGGTTACCCATGTGTGACTTACTGACATTGCTGCAGAGCATTAAGAATCTCCTTCAGATTAAAAAGATGTGCTTTCAACAAGCACTGTGCAGCATGCATATTCCATTTATCTAATGTAAATAGTAGGTAGTGTAAAAACAGTGAGAAATTTGTCATGGCAACATCATTTTAAAATCGTCACATTCGCATGGTTGATTATATTTAGTATTTGTAGTGCATGTTTTGACAAGAGATTTTACATTGTTGTTGCATTATTTTCATCACTGGGTGTTATTCTGGACAGCAATATTTTAGGTGTGGATTTATGATAGAAATGCAGATTGGAATTAAAGCATCTTTTTTCGCTGTTCCTCCTGTAAAGTGTGTCCTGTCACATTCTGGGTGTATTCCCACAATACTCCCTTGTGGATTAGCAGAGACTCCAGTAGATTGGGACATTTCGCTCCTCGGTGAAGTCCATATAACACTCCCATGGCTTAACCATGCCTCCCGTGGGTTGAGCTTTTGTAAATGTCCCTCCAACCTTTTCTTTTCCTATCTCATTCGTTCCCTCCAATAACCTACCATTTCAATTTGATCTCAGCTACTTTCTTGATTTATCTTTACTCTGTTTCATTCTCGTCGTTATCCTGTAGACAATCCTTTCTTTCCTTCCCTGTTAATCCCTAATTTTTGACGCTAGCATATCGTAAATTCTTTCTCGGGCTCTCTACACTATTTCTAATGCTACCCACCCACTCTTGCCACATCTTTCCCCCTACTCTTTTCACAAATTCTTAAATCTGTAGTTCTTCCCTTTCCCCGGTCAGTGACCTTCTGGACTCTTTCCCTTTTCTTTTTCTGCTTATGTTTTTTATTCTCTGAAGGCAATGCTGACATGATTTTTGGAAACACTCGTGTTCAAGCGTCACCAATGTTTTATGTTCATTTGCTTACAATGGTTTTATGATGGCTTCCTTGTAAGAGATTACCATGTGACCCCCATGTTGTTCTACTCTACAAAGAGCCGACAACTCCCCAGGTGAGTTGCACTTCATAAAATGAGAAATAAATAAAATAAATGTAGCATGGTATTTTCTATGTATGCTACAGTTGATCTCAATGTAGGTAAATATCTACATAACTGCCTCTGTCTATTCTATTACTCTCTGCAACGATTATGCACTGCGACATTCGACCCACCATACTTACGCCAAGAATGTGTTCGAATGTGTTCAAATAGGCCGAACTAGAACCAACAACCTTTGAAGGAGCCACTCTGAGCCACTCCTGTGGCTTATCAACTTAAGTAGCTTTATTCGTTTGGACTAAAGATCAATATATCCAGAAGACATCTTTAATTCTAACTTTCCGGGCTTGTTGGATGTGCTCCTTAAGATGGTATTGATTGGAGATTTCCTGGTTCAGCAGAATCTCTTGTTTAAAAATTAACTAACTCCCTTGCCTTCTTTATGTAGCACAACTCCACCTATGGATTCCATGAAGCTTTTCTTTAAACATAAGATAGAAACTTAGATAATTCCTTTGGACTAGGAAGAGACTAGGCCCTCATTATAAGTGGTGTGGAAAATAGGAAATATTTCCCCAAACCCTGGAGTTACCAAGAGTACCATGGGGGTGGGGAAAATCGGTAATTCGGGGTCCAGTTCTCTTAGTCATTCTCCATTTTTCCCATTTCTTTCAAGCAGAGATTTCAGTAGTTTTCAGAAGCCAAAATCTCTGTGTTTAAGTACACAACCTATAATTGCAACAGGGCCAGTAACTGCCCCGTTGAAATTAAGAGGTAGCTCGTAATGAGGGTCCAAAAGTTAACAGGTCGACCTTTCACCAAATGGAGGGAAATTAGTGCATTGGATTAACCCTCTTAGAATACCATATATGTGCAGATCAGAACCGTCCTGCTGTAGAGTGGTCTCTTCCGAATGCAATAGACCCACGGGTTTATTGGAACATCAGTATTCCAACTTCTCCCTCTGTCCTGTTCTTTGGCTGCCTAGGAAGCATAGACAATACATGGGTAACCCCTAAAGAACTATCACTGTCTTACTAGATCATTGGCATTTAATTTCCAAAAAGGTCTTCTTAAAGCTTCTTTGCACTGGACTCCTATAGCTTATAATACAAGGTTCTAGGCAGAATTGATAGATGACAGTTTTAGGTCACGCAAAGAAAGGAGTCCCTTGATATTAGGAGACATGTAGGATACTGTCAAAATAGGAGGCTAGGAGTCGTGATTTAATCTTTTTTACTTAATGCCCTGAGACGACTTGCATCTACTCCACTGGGCCAAGACCCCGTAGATTAGGGAGCAGGGCTTGAGAGATCTAACTTTCCTAGAACAACTCTTGAAAAAATGGACTGTAAGAACAGGTGATTCCCTGCTGTACAGAAGATTTTGTTCTGCAGACTCCTCATGGTATTATACCTAATCAGAAATAAGTGAGAGAGGGAACTACCTATCCACAAGGATTCATGATCCATCATATAGTTGACCGCTATCAAAATGTCTATATGGAAGAGGTTTAAAGAAAATGTATACAGGATATTAATGCAATGGTGCATGACACATGCACCCCTGAAGGCCATGCATAGCTGCTCTGATATTATGCAGAACGTAGGTGACCAGAAAGGTATGCTTGAGCACATGTGGTGGTGGTCCTGTCCTGTGATTGCAATTTTTTTGGAATGATACACTAAAAGTTTTAGAGATATAACTGGACCGGCTATTCGGCTCGACACACCGTATATTACTATTTGGATACACTGGAGAGAAATAGTGAATATTCTTTAACTTTTTTGCTACTTGCACCTAACTTAGCATAGCCTAGATTTGGAAGTCCCTTTTTCGCTGTTTCTGGGGTGGACTAAGATGTGGCACTTGACTGCAGTGGAGATGCTCAGAGTGGCAGTCAACAACAAACTTTCAAAATATGATAAAAATGTGGGCCTCCATTCGAACTTTTATAAATGGGGAACTCATTGGAAGATCAGACCGCTATCAATATGAGACAGTGCAGAGATCAGGCTTACTCAAGACAACATTTATGTTCTGAATTACATGACTGAGAGTGAGCTCAGTTTCTTCGTGAACCTATTTGCTTTGCTGTATTAACTAAACCCGATTTGTAACATCTACCAGATGTTGCACACTATGTACTACTGCCCCCTCCAATCTCTCCTTTCACTTCTCCCTTTCTTACCTAATGAAAACTTGAATGGACAAAGTTATGAAAAACAGCTGACTTTTAAAATAAGTTTGTGTTTCAAATACAGATTTTCTGAGCAGTTAGCTCCTTACCAGTGGAGCTCTCTCTCCGTTGAACGAGACACTGAATTCTGAAGTCACCCTCAAGGCACATCACTTCAGTTTAGAGGACTTGCCTGTAACCAGCGCATTTTTGCGGTGGGTTTCTCCTCTGTTTCTACTGGATAGACTTCACAGAGCCTGTACTCTTGATGCCTGTAACCAGCACATTGCTGGGACTGCTACTTTGTTGCTTTAGATGGAATGAGTAGAACATTGGCCTAACTACCTATAACCAGTGCATTCCTGTTGCCTGCTCCTCTGTTATTCCTGGGCGGACCTCAAGAGAACATACCTAGCCAACAGTAACCCAGCCCATAGGTCCGTCTCCACTTATAAGAAGTGGAAGTTCCATTCTAACAGAGAAAAAAATAGGAATAAGGAGACACTTGATGGAGTCACGCAAAAGAGGCCAATTGTTCCCTTACAAATTTCAGAGGCTTGTCTGCACAGACTACTGCATCCTGCCACCGCAGAGATGTTGCAAGCGTGGCTGCGCGTCTCCGTACATAGCATCAGCCAAACTTGTGGTTTGTGTGGCCTGAGGGATTCATAGGGTAGAGCGCTATCTTTGCTTGCCCCAGAAGAGGAGAAGATGCAGTGGGAACCACCAGGGTAGCAGTAAACAGGTGCTGTGACAGAATACAAGGAAAGGAGAAGGACAAAGGAGAATGCCTTACTCAAGACAGCCAATAAAAACCACCTTATTTTTCTAGAGGAGAGCCTTCTCTGGATCTCCCCAACACGCAAGCAGGATCCTGGGAAAGACTCCAGGGGAAGAGGCTCGCAAGTTCATCCAAATTGGAGGACAGAACATGGACACTGCCACTTGACTTCAGGCTTCGTATTCTCTCCTACAGGAGCCTGGGAACAATTCACACACCCCAAAGAATATCTCAGCAGGGTCTACTCTAGTCCCCCAATCAAGAAGGATTAATCCTGAAACCTCATTTGAAATACTTCACGAGACTTCATTCTGGGAAACACCTCATGGTCTCCTGAGTGTGACAACAACACTCCTGCACTGTTTTAGGGTACGGACGATACTTCTACAGACTCTTGCGAACTGTACGTGGGAATAAACCTTGGAATCCACTTCATTGCTACCTTACTCTGCTCATTCCACTCCATGCATAAGCACAGTTACATAATCACAGTGACGTGCGAAATGCATTCCAATACTGTTCAAACACAGCACCAAAAACACTTTCCACATAGGCCACACTACATGCCAACAATCTTCCAAATCACAACTCTGTACAGTGTAGCTTCCTACCCCATCCACTAAAGTGCATAGACTTCTAATCTTGCAACTACAAAATACAAAACAAACATTGCTACAGCCAATATGTTTAGCTTATAATTGAAAGTGGCTCTTTGTTGATTTGCTTCCAACCATTCATCCACCCATCGACTCATCTTGCATTTATCCATTAGCCCATCCAAAATAGCAAATAAACATACCAATCAATCAAGGTGCATTTTCAGTTATAAGCTAGATCTATTGGCTTTGGCAATCCTGATTAGATAAAGGTACTAGGGGGGTCATGCATACATGAAAGCATTGGCCCACACTGTGTTCGATTTTTGCAAGCATGCATGGTACTAAACTCTTGACTAACCCCTATAGAAGCCTTTTCCAGTCCTGCAAATAGGTGGCAGGGATACCTATGAATTGAAAATGGGAAGGCTCCTAGGGACCAAGAATATGAAAGCTACCATGAAGGTAAATGTATCCTTGTTAGAAAGTAATACTTCCTACAAGTCACCAGCCCATTACTACATTCATTAATCAATTGTTAGCAACAATCAGATACACCTTTGTGCAACTATGACTTGTACAACTGCAATAAGTAGGGTGATTAACTATCAGCACAATCTAGAAACGTGCAAACATACTTGTTTGCCAATTTGTGAAAAACTGGTTTAAATTAGGACAGATGTGTGTGGTGGCAGTAATAATGTTGTTCGATTTCCTGCCCTTATGTACCTCACATCAACAATTTACTGGGGACAACTCATGGTTATAGTACATAGCACACAGATTTATATATGGCACATTGATTTAAATACTAGCCACCACTAGATGTGCAGGGACCCAGAAGCTGTGCTCACTCTAGCCACATATCTTAGCGAGAGCAGCTCTATTTATGCTTTTTATCTCCTTGCTAGTAGTAACAAGCACTGACAAAGTTACTAGGTCATCCACTGGCTGCCAGAATTTCGACTTTGCCAACGCCTGTATTGTTTTTGATGTTTTTTCCTCAAACATTGTAGTCGGGGGAGCTACTGACCCCTCGCCATAACAAAAAAATAATAAAAACATTGGCCAAAAGGAAAATATTTTTTCCTTCTAAAAAGCATACATAGCCATAGTAGGCCTTGGCAATGAAGGGAACTACTTTGTGTGTGAATGTGCTCCTTTTGAAAGAGTGGACAGTTGTCACTCACAGTAAAATTAGCAAATGGCTGAAGTGGGCTGATCCACTGCTCCATGCTGGATGCTGTAGTAAGAAAAATGTGAACATAACAGATTAATGGATGAAGCACTCTTGCTGTAAGCCCCTATAAGTGTACTATATATAATTTTAGTAAAAGAAAATGGTCTTGTCCTAAACCAGACTTAAAAATACATGTGCTGAAATGTTTGGCGACTGTGCCTTTAAAGTATAGATACGCACAAATTCCTGCACGAGGGTCTGATGCAGGAACTTCAAATTAGTTTACTCCAGAGACTGCCCTCAAGAGTCATGGTTTAGGACAAAAAGTTATTTCCTGGTTGAAGCATGGAACAGAAGTTCTGTTTAGTTTTGAAAGTTATGCATAAGCTTTCTAGGTACCAGGGTTACTTGACAGAAAGAGTGAAGATTGCGTCTGTGTATTAGTCAAGACACTAGTTTCGTGCTGACAGTCAGTGCTAACTTCATGTGTCATAGTCAAGGTAACCACCTAGGACTCTTGGCTCACCTCCCCACACTTCTGAGAAATACCTGAACATTTCTGTCACTTATGTCTGTGTAGAGAGTAATTGAATGAGGCACACCTACAGGAAGCTCTACCAATGCAATAGACAGCTGTCTGCCTGCTTTCCACGAGACACGATAATAAGAAATTGCCCAGGCTACTAAAGAGGAGAATGTAAAGACATACAAAAAAAAATTCTTCACATTGGCACAGGAAGCACCTGCACAGGGGAGATGATTCCAGAGTTGGTGACGGGTAAAACCTCTTGCTTTCTGTCTATGCAGTTCATAGGATTCAACTGTTCACTGCCCAAACAAGGAAAAGTACACAAATATACTTAACCTGATCCATTGCTTATGAGATCACTACAGTTCCAACAGAGGACAAACTGGCATAAAGAGGAGAATAATAAGCTCTGTAGTTTTTAAAGGCATAACACAATAAATAATACAACTTTAGTATTTTCATAAAGAATACGTATTTACCAAGTACAACATGTATCCAAGGCCTGTAAATTAAATGCTATTAATGGACCTGCAAAAGACACACAAATGATGGACACTCTTGGCTGAGGATGAATGTTTGATTTGCTCCTCATTCTGTCCATCATTTGTGTGTCTTTTGCTTTCTCGCCCTAAGTGCGCCGGGTCTTCCCAGACGTGGGTTCCGGGCTCACTGTGCCACTGAATTCAAGCCAGCCTCGCTGATGAGGAGTGATTCCCCGAAATCGGTCCCAGGATGATTGTTTCTGGTCCAGGGAGGACCTGGCTTGGCAGTTCGGGCTGGACTGTTACCATGAGTAGCAGCATCAAGACTGATTTGCATATGGCTGGGTTTAAACTGGAATGGCATGGGGAGCAAAAGAACCATGGATTTAACTCAGATCTCTTGACTGGGGGTAAATGTTTGATTTGTTCGGCATTCCGTCCATCATTTGTGTGTCTTTTGATTAATGGGCCTGCACCACTTATTGTGCCAACCACTTAAGTAGCCTGGTAAATATGTCTCAGGCCTGCCATTGCAGCCTATGTTTGCAGTTTTAAACTGCCATTTCGACCTGGCAGAGTAAACCTTTTGCCAGGCCTAAACCTTCATTTTTAATACATATACACCACCCCTAGGGTAGGCCCTGAATAGCCCATAAGACAGGGTGCAATGTATTTAAAAAGTTGGACATGTACTTTTTAGTTTTACATGCCTTGGTAGTGAAAAATTCTTAAATTTGTTTTTCACTACTGCAAGGCCAACCCCTCCCATAGAATACCATTGGGTTATCTTATAAGATTTAATAAGTGATAACTTTCATTTAGGAACAGATATGAATATCGAATTTGTTGTCTATGGAATTGTAATTTAAATCCCTCTTTAATCGTAAAGTTGGATTTTAAGTCACAATTCTGAAAATGACACTTTTAGGAAGTTGGCATTTGCTTGTGCCAAACATTTGGTGCATGCAGCCTGTATCCTGGGTCACATGACTAGGCATAGCTGGCAGTTGGTTTTTAAATGGCTCCCAGACCGTGGCACAAGGGGAATAGGTGTTGGCAGGATGTGCCATCTCTGACTTGATGAGGGGGAGGAGCTGTGACCTACCGCACTTGCACATCACAAAGGCTCTGCCTGAGCAGTCTCACAAAGGGTTTGACACTGGTCTTTTGTGACCCCGGACAAGCTGGGGTATGGGAAGTGAGGCAGGAAGTTCCAAACACCTCAGGCGGTTGAATCCTCCAGAACCTTTTTCTCCTTCAAAACTGGCACCAGTTGGACCCTCCGACCCAACTCTTCAGTACAGCTCTTGACCTGTGGAAGACTTAGAAGGACTGCTGTGATGCTTTATAAAGAAGGACTGCTACTCTGCTGCCCGAGTGAAGGACTGGACCTGCATCTTCAACCCAGTACCCCCAAAGTGACTCCAAGTGCTAGGTGGCTGGCTTCCTGATCAGAGCCTCAGGGACAGGAGAGGCTCCAACCACCTTCAACCCAGCACCTGAACTCAGCCTGTTGTGAATCTTACCTTCCAAGTGGTGCCACCCCAGTTCTGGACCCTTGGAACTGGGCCTGAAGGTGCTCTGCGAGCCCGGCTGTGGTCCTGTAAGCAGAACCGATGCAGTGCGACATCTCCTTGCAGCCGCATCAGAATCGCTGGATGCTGGACCTCGCATTACAGCCAGCAGTCTCTTTGGAACCGCTGCTGTGCAACTCAGGCCTTGGCATCGCAAGCCCCTCATTCCTCAACGACAAAGCGGACTTCACATCACAGCCCCATAGCTTCTTCAGAACCACTGGTGCACAACGCAACCTTGATGCTGGACTTCACATCGCAAGTCCCTCATCGACAGAATCCTTGTGACAAATGCAGGACTCTATATCACAGCCCCACAGCTCCTCAGATCTGCAACTGCGTGACGTATCCTCGACGGGGGATCTTGAAACGCTCCACAAACATGGATTTAAGGTACTTTATTCTACAGGCATGAAATATCAAAAGGGAATGAAACCACTCCGATCTCGAAACCAAAAATCTCTTCAAAATTGTGTTGTGACCCTCAATAGCTGGTTTCTATCAGCAGTAGGTTGTTGGCCACTGACGTACTAACAGTTGGTAGCAACATCATTGGGTCTTACTCCACCAGGAGGAAGAGTCTCTTGGTGTAGGGGCATGGTGGGACTTTGTTCAGTGGGCCTAACTTGGTCCCTGTATCCGGCCCACAATCCATCGCGGTCGGCTTGAACTTGGGACTTTGTCCTGGTCTGGCGCTAACAGATAACCACAGTTGGTGCTTTGCGCTTTAAGCACTATTTTCACCTGAATCTATAAAATTGCATATCTCTGGTCCTATTAATTGGAATTTTATCGATTTCGTTTAAAATAATGTATTAAATTGAACTTATATTTCTCTAAATTGGTGTGATTTTGTTTGTGTTGTGTGTTCACTTTGTTACTGTTTTAACCCTTTCCATGCGTGTGCGGAGGACGGCCGGGGGCCGTCCCAGACACGCCCACTCAAGGGAACGCCCAGCACCGCGGCGGAATCCGCGCCGCGGTCAAGCGGTTAAGTGCTGCATAAATACTTTACACATTGCCACTAAATTAAGCCTGACTGCTTTTGTGTCAAGCTACCAGAGGGTCAATCACAGGTTTATTTGAAGGTTTGCTTGTGTTTTACCATGATAACAATTGTGGTTGCTGCTTGAGTAGGGTTCCACCCCCTCAACCAATAACCCAATTTCCAAAAGTATACAGATTATCATTAGCAATGTTTAGTATTTTAAATTACGTATATTGTCTATCTTTGTTTTCTGTCCCCTTTTTAGTCTAAAACTCAATAAACGTCTTTGAAGGAAAAAAACGTAATCCTACATTTACATGTACTACACTCTTAAAGCCGTATTCATAAGAATACATGTAAATGCATGCATCCTAGACTTGGAGCTACAATTGATGATTTCCAGACATATCACTAGCCTTACATGTGCAGTGCATGAGAAGTTCTACACGACATAAAAATCATAGGCATGCCCATGGTGTACATGGATGAAAGTATACCCTCCTCTATAAATTACGTTTACTCTGTGGGGAAACGTTTCCCACTTTGTAGAAACTTGGCTTCTCAAAATCCCCATCAAATAATGGGTATGGTCTTTCCTTTATCTCCCTGGAAAATCACTTTCTCTTGCCTAGGAGCAGGTTTTGGGAAGGAAAACTGAATGCAATAGGTTTGTGGACCCACACAAAGATACACATGTGTTGGTGTCCACTACATTTTGTATGGTCACACCCTGGAATATCAATGTGCATGAAATTACAATGGCGGATAATCCACTTTGGTTGATTTCGCCATGTTTGGTGACAGGGGGGCTACGCCCATTGGGGTGAAAGAGCACCACCACCATCCCCCCACACCCACCCACGTTGTTTTCCGTAGCCCAGGCTGAGGCTGTATGGGTGTCTGTCCCAGGAAAAGCCTGGGCGAAGTATGGCTGGAGAAGAGTTCGTAGGAATAAACATTTTATTTTCTCCAACAGACACGTTCAGCTGCTGCATTGTCCTCAAAGGAAGCAATGGGGGGTCTCAAGTGATTCACAACATCCAGGACAAAAACCCCACAATGGGTGTTCTAATTATGCAAGGCAGTGTGCTTTACTGATCACCCTTTGTTTTAAAGAGCGGCAATGTTTGCCCATTAACGCTAGTATGTGAGACCCCATCTACAATGAAAAGTCAATCTCTGCCATCTTCCTGTGCATCCAAACAAGACAGAAATCCTAAATTGCAATTGCATTTATATAGTGCTTACTTACTACTCATGCGAGGGGTTATAAGTGCTAAATAAATGCTAAAAGGGAATAAAGAGATTTTATTGTTTTTTAAATGCAATGACCATCCAGCTGTCCAGACTTTTCTGTCAAAAGCAAGGGGAGATGGGGTAATTTGTGGTTTTGGTTCTAAAAGTGCCAAGTGCTGACTAAAACATAAGAACATGCAAAATGATGTTGGCAAAATAGGGGTGGGGTGGATGGATATCAAAGAGGGCCCGTGGGTAGCAGTCCCAATCCTCTGGGTAAACTGTTCCTGGCTGCCTGTCGCTTTTTATTTGTGCAGTTTTATATAAAGCAAACACGGACCAAAGGCATCAGGGTGCTTTATATGAGAACCAGATTATATTACAGAAAATCTGTTTGTTTTTTTAGGCATGGGCAATTAAGTGTTTTGCCCAGGATCACAAGGTGTTAAGCTGACACTGGGATTCAAACCTCATTCCCCAGTTGCAAAGTAGGCAGCTCAGGCAGTTAGGCGAAATCTCTCAGTTAGTATTGGCATCAATGGCGGCTGGTGATCTTTGAAAGTGGTGGGGGCGTAATACTGCCCAGGAGTTTACCCTACTTTTTCAAAGTTTGCCTCACTCATACGCATTACTGCTCACATTTAGACCCATATTAACAACCATTTTGCACTGGGTTTATGTCACAAAAGTGACGCAAACTTATGCAAAATGTTTTTTTTAATTACTTACCAGTGCAAAACCTATTTTGCACTGGAAAGTTGCCTGAAAGTAACGCAAAGCAGTGCAACTCTCTTCTTTGTGTTACTCTGCATCAAGGGAAATTCCATGGGTCGTACATGGGTGTTCCCCATGGTTTTTCACATAAAACCTTATCTACTAACAACAGTAGACAGTGTTTTGCATCAAAAAATTAACGCCACTTGAAACCAGACATTAAAAAGGAGAAAAGCTTTTATTTCTCCTAACATTTCCCACTTTGTATGCAAACTGGACTGTACAGCACAAATCCGAAGTAGGAAAAGTTTTAAAGTTAGTCAAAGCATAGTATTTTGTACTGGAAGGGCAACCTTCCAGTACAAAACCTATGCTAGACTCACGCAGACACCTTTGCACTATTACGCAAAGGTGTGTGGCACTCGGTTGCCTAATTGTGTGCCAGGGCTAGGGAGAGAGCAGGATGGTGCCATATCTTTGTAGATATGGTGCATTCCTGCTCTCTCCCTCTCACGCAAGACAGCAACTTTGAGTGCTGTGCTGCGTTGTGTGAAAGATTTGATAATCTGGGCCTTAATCTCTTTTCCCTCACTCCCTCTAACTCATTCTCTCACTTGCTAATTCTCACGCATACTCACTCCACTCACTGTTACTCACACACAAACATACTCCTCCTCACTGATTCTCATTCTCACTTGCCAACACACTTACACACACTCACTAACTGGGCCCTGGTGCAAGTGGACCTGCTGCATGTTGATAGCTACACCCATGATTTACTTCCAATCCCATTCACAACCTCCAATCAATAACACGTTCTAACACACTCATACTCCTTCACTCACTCCCTCATATTCACTTTTACTTATTTATGTGCACTCCCGAACTCGGACTCTCACTTTCACTCTCATTTACACTTTCAAATACAAACACTTTCCCTCAATCCCATTCACTCTCAATTAATCACTCATAAACACAAACGCATAGAGAAATAACATTTAGGTTTTACTTGTCTGGCTTACTTAGCTGGCAACTTGGAGGCTCCATGGCAGCAGAAATCAGGTGCTAGGTATATGAACCAGCAAGCAATGATTCCCAATGAGGAGCCATATGGAACAGCAAGGGCAGGATTGAAAAGGGGGAAGACCCACCTCAGTACCCCTCTCAGCTTCTTGATAGGCATGGCTGCTGGAATTATGCTTCAGGGGAGGGCCAAATTATGCGACAGGGTTGATTAAATTATGCGGCAAGGAAAAGGCAAATTTTGTGATAGTATAATTTCATTATTTTGTCATTTTTACATATGTTAACACTTCCTGAGTATGGATTGCACCTCACTGGTGCCAGTTTAACACCTAAATATAGCAATAAGCAGCAGAGAGGTGACCAGACAACCTTTGTAAAGGGACTTCCGCTACGCAAAAACACATGTTGCTGGGTTTTTAGTAACTTTTAAACAATTTGAGCTAGAAACAAAATATTTTTTTCGTTAAAATCTGAAGATTAGGCAGCAGATGATGAATTATGTGGCACATGCGGCAAAAACACAATTTGTGAAAACGCCACAGCCGCACAAATGTATATTTTGATTGGACTGGAAGCACAGTCCTATAAGAAGCTGGGATAGTACTGGGGATCCTGCCCCTGCTGCACTTTGTGGCTTTATATTAGCTTCAGGGATGCAATGATATGGGCCCTGACAGCCCCATTTTAACAGATATCCTGTGCTGCTTGAGGCATGTGCAGTATGTCTGCTAAATAAAATAGATTGTGCCTTTATTAGGGGACCCTAGATGAACTACACACCTCAGATATCTAACAGTCCATCTCCCAGAAGGTCCTTGTGTGCCTCTTGCCTGTTTTTGTTTGGTGGACAGACATATAATAGACTGAAGAGGTGGATCAGAATGATACAGTGGATAGACAGCACCTAGCACTTCTACCACTAATGCTTTCTGCGATAGCAGCATGGTTTTCTACAGATTGCTCTGCCCTCTTGTGTTCTGCCCATTGATAATACTTACTGTCTCTGCAAGAGGCAGTTGGTGATTGGAAAACCTTGAGCCAAAGGGAGAACAGAGCCTACTCCAAATCCGAGACCGGTAAGTGTAGTCCGGTTGGGTTAACACACCTACTTCAGAGACATGGCCCACCTAACTCTCCTCTTTTTAGAGTTCACCTGTTTTAAAGCTCAGAGAAACATTTTATGTTTTTTCTTTAACTTTGCTTTTCTGCTCAGGCCCACTTTTTCCTTTCCATGTGCTACAGTGCAGTTTAACATCTATTGCATTGCCCATAGGTAGTCTCCTAGACCTCAGCACTGTTCATCCTGCCCTATGTCCCTCTTGTCACTCTCTCATGTCACTGCCTTCTCTCCTGTTCCCTGTCATCCTCCCTTTTCGTTGTTCTCAATCTGCCCCTTTCCACCTGTTAGAAATGGGGGTCTCTAGTTGGCAAGGGTTTGCACCTTTGTCCAAGTAGGGACCCTTTCTTCTAGTCAGGATAAGGGAGTTACACTCCTAAAATAACCCCTGCTCAGCCCCTTGGTAGCTTGGCATGAGCAGTCAGGCTCATCTTAGAGGCAGTATGTAAATCATTTGCACATAACCAACAGTAATATAGTGAAGGCACTACAAAAGGACACCACACCAGTTTAGAAAAATATCCAATGTTTTATATATCCAAAACATGACCAAAAACGATAAAAAATTACCATACAGTTCTCAGAAATCTTCAATAATCAAAAAGAGACTTGAAACACAGTTCCTTGAAGTCAGTAACGCCGTCTGTGGCTATCACGGCATCGTGAACAACAAAACCAAACAGCTCTGGCTGACCCCGGCATCGCGGGCCAGCTACGGTGTCGGGAAGACCCGCAAAACAGTACCTTTCGAAATGCAGGGCATCGGCGACCTCTCGATGAGCCCTGAAGAGCCGGCGTCCACAGGCGTCGGTTCCGGAGGTTGGTGCAGGTGTCGTTGGGCCCTTGAAGTCACACGCGTTGCAGATCGAACTCCTCGCGGTTGAAGTCGGGAGTGCCGGCATTGGCAGGCGTCGGGGCTGTGGTGCGAAGTGCCGTATTGCTGCGTGCAGTGCCCTCAGGTGGCGGTGCAGGCATCGGCTCGGTGACGGTCATCCAGCGGCATCAGTGAGACCAGGGCTGTGGTGCAAAGTGATGCGGTGCTCGTCACGGTGCTGGCAGGTCACGGTGCAAGCAGCGGCGCCGTCGTTGCTGAAGCTCTGTCGTCGGCTGACAAAGTGGAGTCGATGGAGCCGGTAGGCCAGAGCTGCAGGGCAGCGTGTAACTCACGAGCAGTGCCCTCAAAACACGGTGCAAGCAGCGGCGTCGATGTCGGCATGGAGCAGCGTCATCGGGGATACTAAGGCGTTTTAGTGAATTAATGCGGTGCAAAGTGCGGTGCCCACAGGTCGCGGTGCAAGCAGCGACTTGGTGGCGGCGCCAGGTGGATTAGTCAGTGAGACCAGGGTTGCGGTTCGGCAGTGCCCTCTGCGGTGCCTTCAGGACACAGAGTCGGCAGTGGTGTCGTAGACGGCGTCGGGATTCTTTTTCTTATATTGCAGCACAAAAGACACAGTCCCCAGTGCTGATGGCAGAAGAACTTGAAGTCTTTTCTGTTCCTGAGACTTCTTGAACATTGGGCAAGCTCTACACCAAGCCCTTGGAGAAACTCACAAAAAGAAATTGCAGAAAGTTCAGTCCAGTCCTTCCGCTGCCCAAGACAGAAGCAGCCACTGCAGGCCAACACAGCAAAGCACACAGCAAAGTGGTAGTCCCTCCTCACAGCTTCTCCAGCTCTTCTTCTTGGCAGTCTTCTTGGTTCCAAAAGAGTTCTAAAGTTCTGGGACCCAATATTTATACCCTAAATTCCTTTGTCCTCTCAGGCAGACAGTGTCTGTGCTTAGTCCAAACCAGTTCTGTCCTCTCTGGCCCAGCTTCCTGGCAGGGGGTGGAGACAGCATTGTGGAAGGCAGACCAGGTCCATTCAGGTGTAAGGACATCTCCTCCCACTACTCTAAATGCAGCCCAGGTCTATTCAGCCCATCCCTGAACCATCAGACTCTCTGGAGCGACTGCACATCCCCAGCCCCTGTCACTCCAAAGCCAGACAGTCAATCCACATCCTAGCAGAGGCACACAGGATGGCTACGCAAGAAAATACCTACTTTCTAAAAGTGGTATTTTCAAACACAGAATGTAAAAATCACCTTCACTAAAAGATGCATCTTTAGAGTCTGAGTTCAGGCATACTAAACTTTATTTTCCTATCTGGTCCCAATGGGAAGTTATATTTAT
Organism: Calotriton arnoldi; assembly: GCA_963921515.1. Lineage (NCBI taxonomy): Eukaryota > Metazoa > Chordata > Amphibia > Caudata > Salamandridae > Calotriton > Calotriton arnoldi. The sequence continues at coordinate 449,842 of CAWUFW010002868.1, forward strand.
AAGATGTTATAAATTAACTCGCATGCTTTCCTATGGGCCAGATAGCCTTTCAATAGTGAAAAACGAAATTGGCAGTATTTCACTATCAGGACATGCCACACACATCAGGGCATGTCCTACCTTTCACATACACTTCAACCTGCCCACAGGGGTACCTTGGGCCTACCTTAGGGGTGACTTACATGTAAGAAAAGGGAAGGTTAGGGCCTGGCAAGTGGGTGCACTTGCCAAGTCGACATGGCAGTACTAGACTGCCCTCAGACACTGCAGTGGCAGGTCTGAGTTACCTTTGAAGGGCTGCTTGTGTGGGTGCCACAACCAGTGCTGCAGAGCCCACTAGCAGCATTTGATTTACAGGCCATGGGCACACACAGTGCACTGTACTAGGGACTGACTAGTAAATCAAATGACCAAGCATGGAATCACCAATCCATAACAACAATGTACAACAGGAGCACTTGCACTTTAACACTGAACAGCAGTGAGAAAGTGCGCAGAGACACTAAACCAGCAAAAACAGAGTCAAAACCGGGAGGTCAGAAAGCAAAAAGACAGGGGAAACATGCCAAAAGATGCCAAGTCTAACACCACCCCATACATTTCACCTTTGTCTCGTTTCATAATTAACATTGTCTCCTTGTCTCTGCCTGATCTTCCCTGCTCTTTCAAAATGTCCTCACTACAAAAGTAGATCAAAAGCACATACCAAAATTATAGAAATGCAATAAACATCAAGAAGGCACTCACAACAAATCACACTCTGGGAAGGAAGAGGGTGTGCCATTGAGAGGGGATAAAATGTCAGGGTAAATAGAGATCAGCACCATGTGTCCAAACTCTTGCAGCGCAACCTCAATTAAAAAATCACCATTGAAAAGGGTGAACTCTGCTTGGTATCAAGAAGCTCATTTCAGCGCCTATTTTATTAAGAATAAGAAGTTGGTTGTTCTTTTGGAGACAGGCTAAACACTTAGAAGACATCAATTCCACAAAGAAAAGTAGGTTCTTGTGCATACAGAGAGTGTGGAGGTTTGTCATAAACATACCGTATCATATTGTAGAGCTGAATTCACTCCTCTGCAGCTAGAGCTGAGCTCCAGCACAGATGCAGCGAAGTCCCTCCATACATAGTGCTCAACCCATGCACAGATAGAGCAGAGACCCTGTACCCATAGGTAATTTCTTTCATTGAGCTGAGTTCCTGCATACATAGCACTGTGACAATAGGCAGACAGAGCTCTTCTACATATGCAGCTGAGCTCCACTGCAGACAGTGGTGAGCCCCTGCGCAGACCTAGATCAAGGTGAGCCAGTTCACAGCCAGAGCTGAGCTCTTTCAGCATTCATTCCTATAATGTAAAACCCAAGGTTCTGTGGGAACTGAGAAACCAGGACCAGCTAATATTCTGAGGGAGTATCACACATCTCTCACCCAGGTTAATCTTACCTGATAGAGACTAGAGAGTAAGTAGGATAAGGTGGGCAGGAGGGTGACAGTAAGAGAGAAGGGATTGACAAAAGTGATTGAAGAGAGGGAGAGAGAAAGACCAGGTAGATAATAGTAAAAGAGAACTAAGCATGTGTGCACATATGAACAGACAGATGAGAAAGAAATGAGGAGAGTGTGACTGAGATGGAAAAGAACAGGGACGGAGAGTGAAACCGGAGACTGTGGAAAGTTTTTACATTATCCAGGCTACTAGGATTATGTAGCTTGGAGGTCCAAGGTTATTGAAATTATGCGACAAAAAATGCAAATTATGTGGCTCTTTTTTCTTGCTGTATTATTTTCATCCATTTGAGCTAGAAACAACAATTTTGGTGAAATCTCCATATATTTTGGAAATTAAATGGAACATTCAGTAAATCCATAATTATGCTGTAAACCCTGCAGCCACAGAATCACATAAGTCCACCGATTGCCTATTGTTGTATCAAGAATTTACTTGTGACAGGTATACAAAACCTCAACATTTTAATTCCAGTCAATGCCCATTGTTAGCTGCACTTTGAATAAAACAGCTTTTAATATAAAAAATACATAACGGGTCCCTTGTCATTGCCATCTCAGACTTCTGGTGATATTTACAAACTACAAGGCCAAAGTTAGCACCAGAACCCCTTAATGGTAATACACAGTTACCTATTATGCATGCTCTGTATGTACTTAACTGTAAACCAATGTGTATATGCAAATGGATAAACCTCAACCTTTAACAAGAGACAACTCTTTAGGTGCTACCCATGTATAAAACATAAATACCAAAATAATTTGTATTCGGTCCACTCAAACAGCATGAGGAATGCGGCCTAATGGCTATGTTAAAATATCAACAGAACATGAATGTTCACAAGGAGTGGTGAAACTGAATGTTTCTTGAAAGTTCTAGTCCATCAACTAAGGAAGGAGATGTGGTCTAGTGGCTAAGCTGTCAATCGCAGGACCTTCATTTGAATCCAGCTTGGCATTAACTGAAAATTGAGCAGTTCTGAGAAATCACTAAGGGCCTGGTTTAGATCACGGCAGATGGGTTACTCTGTCACAACGTCCGCCAAAATATAAATCCCATTGTATCCTATGGGATTCATATTCCGGTGGACGGGATATCCGTCACCATTGTAACGGAGTAATCCGGCCATCGAGATCTAAATTAAGCACTTAATCACAATGTGCCTTAAAATTTAAATATGGGATATTAGTGTAATTGTATGTAACAAAAAGATATAAGCCACCACTTCTTGCATCATTTTCCATCACCTTCCATACTGGGTAACACTCTATTGCTATTGGGTTAGGACCAGGATATAGAAATACCAACACGTGCATGCATTTACTTTGTGAAAAAGTATCCAGCTTATTTTTCTCTGTGGATGCCCTTTCCTTTTGAGCTGTTGGTGAGCCCACCTCATTTGTGACAGTCAGATAGAAGCTCCCACGATTTTCTTTATCCTGGTTTATTCTTCACACCTCAAGTCTACTTCTCAATGTCTGTGGGAGCACTTTATTGGGCACATTGGGAGATTCCCCTACACACATCATCTTGTTTCCTGGAAGCATATTATCAGTATGTAGTTGATGCAACTTTTTTTTTTTTTTTTATATATTTTTATTGATTTAGCCGTACAAGCATATTGCAATACACTGATCAAGCAGTACATTTCGTGTACAAATATACATAAGAAAATATCTTCTCCCGGATATAATTCCATCCTAGAGAAAGAAAAAATAATAAAGAACAGTGCATTTCCACAACAATCGTGTTGATACTTATAATATTGTAGTAAGGCGCATCCCGGTCAGTTTTATCCAGAAGGAAGAAAACATAACATAATAACTTTAACTATCCCCTCCCCCCGCCCCCCCCCCCCGAGTCACATCAGGGATAGCACTATCTTATAGGTGCATTGCAGGCCAAATGTTAAATATGCGTAAAGATATCTTACACTACGCCGAGGGTATGTGAGGCCTGTGGGCTTGCTGCCACCTCGGGATTATTCTCAGCAGCATCTTGTGTCTCTACTTGTGAGGAAAGATCCTCCCCCCTGTGGATATCTGTGATCATGGCATACCAAGCCAACGCATCTTCTTCTATTTTTTCCATTGTTTCGGACGCGCCTCATCCGAATAAACTCTGCTGTCGCCCATTCCCGCAGATCCCCAGCCCACTGCGTTGCTGTGGGGGGTCTCAGACTCATCCAGCTAATTGCGATCCTCCTTTTTGCCAGAACTAGTCCCAGCTGGGCGAATTTACGTGTGAGCTTTTTCCCTTTGGGTTTAGGGAGCAGTCCCAACAAGATCTCTTTGATAGATTGAGGTAGTGTCCACCCCGTTACTCTACGTAAAGTCTCCAATATTTCCCCCCAGAAGAGCCCCAGCCCTGGGCAATCCCACAGCATATGTAGGAATTGGGCGTCACCATGCCCGCACCTGGGACATTCAGCGAGGCGATCCGGGTATATTTTATGTAGAACACTCGGTGTCAGGTAGGTTTGGTGCACTATGTTAAATTGTGTAAGTTTAAATCTGGTATTGGAGCTTATGCTTTTAACCCCTTCGTGCACCTTTTGCCATTCCCCTATCAATATTTAACAGAGAGATAGGTCTGTAAGAGCCCGGGGAGAGGGGATCCCTATCTGGCTTTGGAATCATGGTTACGAGCGCCTCCATCATGGTGGGAGGGAGGGTCCCCGTATCCAGAGCCTCGTTATATACCATCAACAGGTGGTCTACCAGCTGTGGGGCAAAAATGTTATAAAATTCGGCGGGGAGACCATCACTCCCCGGACACCTTTCTGGTTTTCATTTTTGAATCGCTGCTAGTATTTCTTCCCTAGCGAGTGGCGCCCCTAGAACTTCAGCGTCATCATCCTCAAGGGTAGGGAAGGTTATGTTCCCAAGAAAGTCCTGTAATGTCTGCGGGCGAGTCTGTGTCAGAGTCGAACATGTCTGACGGAGATGGGCAGCGAATTCCTGAATAATCGCTTCTTGGGTATATACCATGTTCCCCATTAGTTCATGCAACTTTAATCAGAACAGACGCTTTTCCAGTAAGCCTTCAGTGCTTTCCTTTCTGACATGCACAGGACTGGCTTGGTACCAACCATCTTGCAGACAATCAATGCTCGCAGGTCTGGTCTCTGAGCTCCAGCAGTGCTTGTTGTCTTGGGGGAATGCATTGGCGAGACAAAAGATCTGGCTTTAATGTGCCACTGCAGGAAAGAACAGGTATGGACAAATTCTGTTTCAAAGCATTAGCTTATCAAACCCAGACCTATCAGCCTTCAAACATGTATTCTAACACTGTCTCGGCCCCCAGTGTGCAAAATGGTAGCCCCATTAACACTGGTTAGTACCATTCCCCCCCCCTCCCCCGAAGTTCGGGTCTAGTTGCACCCCTGTTTGATGCCGTCTATGGATCCAATTGCCCCTGATACACTGATTCTATGAATCAGGGAATTGTGACCTGCAAGTCAACTTTTGTGCATGTTGATTCCATTTATTTTTTCAAAAATCTCAGTGACTGGCATGCTTTGATTAGGGAGGCATGGATGAATGGCTTGAAAGCAAAGAGTAAAAGAGTCGGAGGTGTGTTAGAAGAAGGAAGGCAGAACATAGTTAAAAGTCCATATCTTACCCAGAACACATCCCCATAAATCTACAGGGAAAGCTAGAGAAGCATAGCCCTTGCAGATAAGCCATTAATGATAACATCCGCTGTGCTTGCTGTAATGTGCTGATGTCATGCGCTGGCATTTGAAGGGACGCACAATCACTGATTCTTGATAGAAGAGGGCAGCATAAATTGTATTTAGATATAGCGCTTACTACCCCTGAGAAGGCATTGAAATGCCAGCACCACTTTGTCTCCTCTAACGTTCGGCTGTACCTGTGGATTCAGAACCCTAAATAAGAGCAGTTCCAGTATCTATGGCTCAATCACTTGCATTGTGCTGATATATATATATATATTACCTACTGGCAGTCGCCAGTTGGTAGTTATAGTTGGGTACTAGTTTCCATGGGAAGAACGTTTTTTGTTTTGCCAATAACTTTGGCACCACTTTATAAACTTTCACAAAATTTTAGAAACTTTTACTTTAGTTGGTTTAGCCGGTGCTTTCGGTTTCGGGGTGATTTGTCAAGAGGAGGCCAAGAAAAAAGGGGGGTTCCAAAATGCATTTTCCCGATGCATCTTCCCATAGGGATTTTAAACACAACTACAGCCTGAACCGCTGAATGGAATTACACCAAATTTGGCAGAAAGCTAGATGTTAGTCCATAAAGCATTCTTTTTGTGATTTGGTGTAAATCCGTTCAGTAGTTCTTGAGATATTTAAGGTTAAAGAAATATAGATATCTGATGGACTAGCGGATCCACAGTCCCCATGCTGAAATATTATTGGCTGCCAACACTTTAACCAGGAAGTGTTGGCAGCCATCCTGAGACGCGGCTTGAAGCTGAGTCCCACAAAAAATTTACAAAACAACGAAAAGGGGGCAGGGTATTCTTACCCTGCCCCCAGATATGGTGGGGGTCTCCGCCAGGGGTTAAAAGCATTTTTTCAGATTAAATTTTGCCGTAAATTTGCGGGTGGATCTGCGTCAAAATTGAAAAAAGAAGTGACTAGCGGTCTTCTTCATGTCTTTTTTAGGAAGCCCCCGGGTGGTCGAAATCCCGGGGGCATGTAAAAAAATAAAGGCGGGGGCCCCCCTCTTAGGGTTTTTTAAAATCCCGGTGACCACCACCTCTCCAGGGTAATACTTATAAGTTATGCGGGGGCTGCATGCCCTCCCCCACAGTCCCGGGGACGGCCAACTTCCCGGAGCTATTTATAAAATGAGTGCGGGAAAGGCCTGTATGGCCTCCCCCGCAACCCTAGGGACCGACACCTCCCCGGGGCTAATGTAAAAGTAATCGGGGGTGCCTCATGGACCCAGCTGTGCCCCGGGGCCCAACACCTCCCCAGAGCAGTTTATTTTGTAATGGGGGGGCCATTAAGGGACCCCCTCTGAGCCCTGCAATCACCACCACCCCGGGCCAAATTAATTTTTTTAAATAGGAAGGGAGCCGTGCAGATCCTCTCCCGGGCTGTTCTTGGCCCGGGGGACCACTACCTACCCAGGGCAGGCCCTAGAAGAAGAAAGGAGGAGGGCCACGCAGCCCCCCCTCCTGGAGCCATATATGGCCCTGGGGAACACCACCTCCCAGGGCCGGCTCCTGCAGGTCCACACCCGGGACATAGCTGTTTGCTATGGCTTGGCAGGAGCTTTACTCCTCCCACCAAGCCATAGCAAACTGTGCTCCGCTTTCAGCAAGCGAGAGCATTGAAAATGCTCTTGCTTGCTGAAAGCGCAGCAGAATTACTTTGACAGAGAGGGAGCTGCATGTTCAGCAGATCCCTCTCTGCCAAAGCAATACTGGCTCCCGCATTAGTTAGGCTCAGATTTCACTTGTACAAAACCATAGAAATTCAGCAATAATAGTTAACTGAGCTAACTATAACTTACGCCCCCGCAATGCACTGCTTATGACCTCACACATTACATCACTCATGACATGGTCAATGACATCACTCATGACATCTCAAATGACATCACTGATGCCATACTATCAGCCACAAAACCACTCACACACCGACTCACACCCCCATACAACCACTCATACGCCCACTCACACACACATACAACGTCTCATATGCCCACTCACACACCCACACAACCACTCACATATCCATTCACAGACCCAGATCCATACCAGTACTCGCACACCGACTCACTCCTCCATAGAAGCACTCACACATCCACTCATTCAGTAACTCATACAGTCACTAACACAACCATTCAGTCACCCGTACAGTCAGTCACATAGCCACACACTCACCCATACAGCTACTCACACACCCAATTCTTTACCTACACAGTCACTCACACACCCAGTCATTCACCCATACAGCCACTCACTCCCCCATACAAGCACTCACACACACCAATACAGCCATTCACACTGAAACACACTCTCCAATACAGCCACTCACACACCAACTTAGTTAACCCCATACAAGCACTCACACACTCACAAACACCCATACAGCCACTCACACAGAAACTCACCCACTCAGTCACTCACTCACCCATATAGCCACTTACACACCCAGTCACTAACTCATACAGCCATTGAGACACCCACTCACTCACCCATACAGTCACTACACACCAACATATCCACCCATAAAGCCACTCACACTGCCACTCACCCATAAGCCAATGAAACACCCACCCACTCACTCACCAATACAGTCACTGACACAGGAACTCACTCACCCACACAGTCACTGACACACCCACTTATACACCCATACAGCCACTCACACACCCACTTATACACCCATACAGCCACTCACACACCCATACACACAAGGATACATACAGTCACACAGCTGCTCACATAATATAATAGTATCACTCAGTAGTAGTGCAACTATTATACTCGTTTAACTTTTGTAGTAGGTAAGTATATATGTTTAACAATCATAAACTCTTACAAAATACTTACACTCACTCGATGATGTAATCAGTGAGGTCACTGACCATGTCATGACTGATGTAATATGTGAGGTCATAAGCAATGCCTTGCAGGGGCGTAAGTTATAGTTAGCTCCGGTAACTATAACTGATTCATTTCTATGGTTTTGCACGACTGAAATCTGAGCCTAACTATAACGTTCTGAAACCTTTGGCTTTTTCAGTGAATTTCTAAGGTTTTTTTAAATTCTATTTCCTAACTATAACATCCCTGTAATCTTTGTTTTTTTGACCAAGGTGCATTGAATGCATCGAAACGCGCTGGCGTTTGTGCCTCTGCTTTAAATAAAGAAGCAACTGAAAACTAAACCGGAGTGCTGTGGGATCCATTCTACCATGTGTGTGGAACCGTTTTTCGTTATATATATATATATATATATATATATATATATATATATATATATATATCCGCGTACACTGCTTGAGTATATCCCGCCGCGGCTCCAGACCAGAGGGTGCGTCGTCGTGCTGGACCACCCAAGCACGGTCCAGATCAAATTGCCACTCGACCTCGTAACCAAGAATGACGACGCCTTGTATTGGACCACAAAATGATTAATTTGTCGGCTGTTGTAACAGCCGACAAATAAATAATTTTGTGGTCCAGTACAAGGCGTCGTCATCCTTAGTTACGAGGTCGAGTGGCTATATATATATATATATATATATATATATATTTTTTTGTTTTAATTTATTTTCCTTGGAGAGGATATACCCTAACCCATTGCAGTAAAACTTCTTGTTTCCTTCCCTTTGCCAAGGTAGAAAGACAATAATTCTACTATTTAATTAATGTTAGGGAATACAACACCATCCGCCTGTGTCGTACAAATTGCACCCTCAGTTATGGAATTGAGTCCCTAGCAAAACTGCTGTTCAAAGTGGTTCACAGAACCACCTACGGTAGTGGGTTTAGGAGAGAATGTCCTTCCTCTCCGTCGCCCTTTTCTTTTTCAAAGACTTTCTGCTAAGCCTCTGTCCGTGCTCCTCTAAAAAGTCGAGGCCTGTAATGCTCGTAATATGTAAAGCATTCTGCAGTCTCGCTCTCCCTCCCACGGGGGAGGCATTCACTGTATAAATATCCACAATAAAAACATAGAATAAATAATACTAACGCAACCGATTTTGGATTGCAACCCCCTAAAGGAGAATTATCCGCGATTTATGCACAATTTCATCGAGTCCTGAATTCAAAGCGGAAATGCACAAAAATTGCTACCGCGCCTTGCAGATTATTTTACCTGCTGCAAATAGCAGGCAAACTCCCATGTCAGTCGCAAATTTGAGCCTGAAATGGGTTCAACTGTCCGACAGTAATAAGGGCCTTAGTGTAAAATACTTTACTATGCAATTTGTATGCCAGCAAATAAGGTTTCAATCATTGCAGTGAAAATATATTTTTTAAACTCAGAAAACAAAATATTAACGCTACTGAAATGATATAATCCCATTAAGTTACACCACTGAAGTTAATAGTAACCGAAAACAGGCCTTAAAATGTGCTGATCATGCAACGTTACTTTTAAACCGATGAAGCAGTGATTAATTAGTCAAATTTCCCATTGCTCTACTTACATTAATAGAAACTTTTTAATGTATCGTTCTGCCCTTGAACTTTATAGTTTGATGACACCTTTGAATATTTCACTCGAGGCTAAAGTTTGCATTAAAAGTTAATTTTCCAGTCAAATGTAACCAAAATGACTGTAGTATTCAGAGTGAAATATAAAAGGGATGAAATGTAAGTCTAAGCGGTGATCAAAACATTACTTTAAAAAAACCAATAATTGAATTTTGAAAGAGGTTCATTTTTACTGCTATATTTTTATCATGCAGATCATAAAAAAGATTAGTCAAAAGGGAACTTAAAATAAGTATTCGCAAGTTTTATTTTTACTTATTTAATACACACCTTCCTTCTCTATCAGAGTTCATTTTTAAAGTCATAATTATGTACAACATAATTCTTCTTTATTGCTATTCGAATTAAATGACGGTCTCAAATATATGTCAAGACAACGAGCTAGTTTACAGTGCTAAGTGCCACATGGCAATACCCTCTCCTTTCTTCTCATGAGAATGTGAAATTACTAGATGCACAGCAAGTTTAATTCCAAATGTCTGGTGATAGTACCCTAATTCCCCGGACAGCTGCACAGAGCAGCAGCGTGTACACACCACAGAACACCTAATGTAAACCAACCACAGGGCGGAGGAGAGTTTCCTCTCTGTGATTGGAACAATGAGTGGAGGCTTAATTATAGTTGGGGCTGGTCTTGCGATACAGCTGTTCCAATGGCTCATCAGTCTGGGAACCAGACAAGACCCTCGCTCAAAATATCAGAAACCTGGTGCTATCTTAAATTCGCACCTCAGTTCCATCTTTCCAGCCATTGCATCATGGAAACAAGCTTTCTCTTTCTCAAAATCCTCACAGGTACAAATACTGAAATGAGCTAACTCATGTTCTGGTGATAGCACGCCAGGGCTATTGCAATATAATCTATACATATATAAATGCACTAAATGCATAAACAAACCTTACTTGTGAGAAGGGTTCCTTAAAAAACTATTGCAGTGGAAGTGAAGGGCCACACTTGGGTTATTATTCAATTGTTCTACCCAGGTCCCTGAGTTGCCCCTTTTTCTTGAATACTATAAAAAAAATAGTGCAGCACTCAACTAGAACCTTCTACACCAGAGGGAAAGAAATGAAGCATGAGGGCCTTCTTGTACACCTACATTTATACTACCCCCCTAAAAATATTATTTTGCTCAATCCCTGTCTATTTCTTCCTTCTTAGGGCTCCGAAGTGACCTAGGAGATGTAGCAAAACTAAACAAACCTCTGTACATTGACATTGTTTTGATGGGAATGTCCTCTGCATCATAAATAGCTGTGTACCTCTGTCTTGAATGATCAAAACACATGTGAAATTGTTATCCTGACCTGTTCTTTGACTTAGCAAACACACTAACTTAGCTAGTACATACTTTAAACAGTAAACAAAATAAGAAATCACTTTGAAATGTGTTATACAGCTGCCCCAATGATCCCTCACTGATAATTAAAGTAAACAAAGACAGAAAAGCAACGGTAGGAAAAATAGATGATTTTATATAACGTTCTCTATAAGTATAACTTTGGAGAATCTTAAACCATGGAAAAATAGCCAGTTTCTTTCTCGCAAAAGGTGGCAACCCTAGCCGACATCCAGTGTGCATGTTGGCTGTCTGTGTTTAAGAATGAATGCTAGCAAAACTCTGAGCTGTGCTGAGAATATAGTTTCTGGGACCATCAGGGTACATTTTGTATTTCCCATAGTATGATATGGTACAAGATGAAGAATGGAAGTAAGTCAGGAGATGCTGTTGTTAGGGGGAGGGACGTTTCTAGGGAGGGTCTGCCCATTTGTGTTTCCCTGACTGATACTTCAGGAAGGCTGATGACAGCCAGATGCAGGCTTGACACATCATTGTGCTCAGATATTGGATACCCCTGCTTAGAGTCAGCATCATCACTATCTGTTATGAGAGCCATCATCTTACGCAAATGGAGTGCCTGCACTACAGCCCAAAAATGAAATTTGAAAGGGAACCTCCTCAAACCACGCCTTTAGACAGTGGATCAACATCCCCTATCTGGAAAACCTGTATAAAGGTGTAACCAAAACCATCACATTTTGTTACAGTTCCAAGTTCTTCTTGACTATGGAGAGGAGTGCTACACAGAGTACTTAAAGACCTACTGTTATCTAGTGCTGGTGTCTGCATGGCAGCCAACCTCCCGGAGGTAAGGGTCATTACCTGAAGTCTGCACAACTTCCTGGAGACCTGGGGGATACCTAGTGCCTAGAAGCCTACCTGCCTGCTTAGAGAGGAGAGGAGTGTGCCTGGCCTTGCAACATGGAAGACTGTCCTGAAGGAGAAACCCAACTCTGCTCCCGGAGTGTGGAGCTCCAAAAGTGTGTAACCAGGGTGGACCTGAGCCTAGTGGGGGTCAGCCCTCATCCCTGCACAGTTCATGTGGCAAACAGTGTGAATAAGGTTGCTCTCACTATATTGAAGGGGTTCACTTGGCCCTGTTGTCAGAGTCACAGTAGAACGGACCCCAGAACACCAGAGACAAAGGACCTCTATCCACCACGGTTGAGCCCCAGTAGTCCCTGCCTGCCCTGTGTTCCTCCCCATCACCAAATGGGATCTAAGAGGGCTCAAGTTGAAACACTCTCACACTATCAACAACTATAATAATTTCCAAAGTAGAAATATTACTCTTTTTGAGATTCCTGGTAATAGACAGGCAAATATACAATTTCAAAAGTGTAATATTTTCTCTTAATTGCATAGTAAACATTTTATTAACTGTGCAGATGTATTTCTATATGCACTGGGTCTAATTAGATATTCTAACTCAAGGCTTTTATGATGTGGCTGTTGAACAACTGGTATATTTCAAAATATTTAATGCTACTATTAAAATGTGGTGTAAATAATTTGTATAAAATCAACAAATCTGACAAAGTCACAGTGCTTGTATATTGTGCAACAGTTAACACGTGCCTGGCAACAGCCAAAGTATGAACTGAAAGGCAGGTATTACAAGGCCAAAACTCGCTTGTGAATGCCCTGTGCTGCATTTTAGCATCTAATGGCAATCAGATATGAAACCTGACTAATACCAATCCATGACAATGCCAGTGGTACGCTAGAATGTTGAAGGTTGAGAACACCGTTTCTATAGGGTCAGCCCGGATAGTCTTGCCTTTTTTTGCTGTACCCTATTTTTGCTAGCTATAAAACACTGTGCACTTTACCCCTGTGAATCACTGGTAAAGTGCTTGTGCTCCTCCTTTCAACATGATGAAATTGGTATACACCTGATTGGTATATTTAACTTACTAATAAGTCCCTATTATATGGTAAGAAGGTGTACCCAGGCCTCCAAGTTAAATGTCACAAGCAGACTGAGCACCCATTATGCCATCCATTACAGTGACAATGAAAACTTAACTGCAGGCCTGCCGCCAGAGCCTGGATGTACAGGGCTTTACTGCAAATTTGACCTGTCACAATAACCCTTTTTGGCAGACACAGACCTTCTTTTGAAATATTTATATATCATCTTATTGTCTATAAGGCATGGTGCATGGCATTTAAAAGTGGGACATTTAAAAGCTTAATGTTAAACACGGCTTACAGTGGAAAAACCCTAAAAACTATTTTCACTGTAGCAGGGTTTGCGGTTCCATGGGAAAGCATGGGGATCTCTGCTTAGGAAACTGCTAGAAATATGAAACAACTTGAAAATGTTTTGAAATATATATTATGAGCCCATTTCACTGGTGAAGTTGAATTTGTAAAAATATTTTGGAAAGAAAGCTTTTAAAAAGTTACCTTTGCCCTGACTGAAGTCCCAGGAAGCTAAATCTGCATTTTGTTCTCCTACTTCTGCCAGCCAGTAATTAGCATTTCTATAGGCGTGAATGAGGTGTGAACGTGTGTAGTGTTGGGGGTTCTGTATTCTTTTGCTCGTGGCAGCTGTCAAGTGTGCATTCTGCATTCCTGTTTGGAATGCGAGCCTGTCCTTGACAGTTGCTGCTCGATTTACTACTGGAAGGTTGTTCTGTTCGTGGGTGGTGTATTTCCTGGAAATAAAGTATTTTCTTCTACTCACTGTGTCCTGGATACTTTACAATTTTGGCGATGAGTTATTACACCACCCCGACGGACTCCGCATTCCTGGTGACCTCCTGTCTTCTGGATCACCTTCGCTCTGCTTTCTTTTGTGCATCCAGATCCAGCTTCTTCGGCGCTGTTTACTAAGGTGATTTCTGCACCTTCCTGGCATTTTGCGACGTAAATTGTGCTTTTCTGTGTTTTTTTTCTGCTTTGTTGGATGACCGTTGCCTTCACCATTGTGTCTTGACGTCACCAGCTCGCTCCTGCTTCTTCATTCGCGGCTGTGATGAATGCCAGACGGCACACTTGGTAACGTAGTAACCTAGTTACCACCTCCTGTTGTGTTCTTCGTCATACGCCTTACATCGTAACCGTGTTTACGACCAACGTTGCTCCATTTTCTTTACATGGTCAGCCCTCCAGCATTGCAGTGATGTGTCACGCTACGTGACGCCATTTTGGTTTTTTTTCTTTTTGCTTTTCTTTATTGCATTCACACGGAGATCGACCTTCATCAAGCATCCTACTTCCCTTTCACTCAGCGGAAGTTTACCGATGAAATTTCTATCGTTTTCACCTTTTGACACCCCGTTTTGTTTTCTCAATTGGGGGTAAGTTCTGCTTGTTCAACTAAATATATTTTTTTTTCTCAAACTAACTGCAACCTAAGTTAAGACGCTGCTCCTGATTATCAGCTTCACTCCTCATTTGTCCATGTTTTATTTTATACTGGGTGAACAAAATATTTGACTTGTCTCCATTTCTTCTGAAGGTGGAAAAAAGACACTACAAGTACTGTGTACTGTGTTTTTTTCTTATTTTCAAATCTTCCGTCTTAACAACAGGTGTGCACAGAATTACGCTCTTAATCCTCCTCAATCGTTCTGGCCTGCTGGTGGAGTTCCCTGTATGAAGTGGGTGGAATGGAAACCTTTCTTTTTACACTATATTGAGACACTAAATGACCAAGGGAAAATGTCTCCTGAACAAAAAAAGCCCATCTTTTTACATTGTATTGGTCCTGAAGGTCTAAAAGCTTTTAACCAAATGTCCAAAGCTATTGGGGGTGATGGGGACGCTAATGTTTTTGATTTTGCCATTGCCGATTTTGATAGGCACTTTTCTCCTAAAGTCTGTATTGGTATTGTCAGGTACAAGTTCTTTCATAGAAAACAAGAGGCTAATGAGAGTGTTGATGATTATGTGGCCGCCCTTAGAACATTATCTCTTGATTGCCAATTTGGATCTCTCCAAGAGGATTTTATTAGAGACCAGATTGTCATGCACGTAAATGATTCCTCTATTCAAGACAGATTATGGGTTAAAGGCGACTCTAATTTACAACATATTTTAGCCTTAGTAAGGAAAGCTGAAATGTCTAGTAGAAGTGCTAAGGTTATTCAAGCTGAATATGTTCCCAAACAAATGGAAATTGTGAGTAAAATTAATCCTAATTCTCGCTCTTTTTAGAGTTATGGTAAAATGGATCACAACTAATCAGACAAAAACAGAGATTAGTCTAAGTATTGTTCTAAGGAAATCTTGAAATGTTTCAGGTGTGACAGCCCTTCTCATCTTGCCAACAATAAGTTTTGCCCTGCGCTGAAACAAAAGTGTTCTCTACGTGGTTTAATTGGCCGGTCTGCAAAAGGAAAACTAGACAAAAAGTTAAGTGCGTTGAGGACTGTGATTATAGTGATGACGATGCCAAGTCCTCGTCCTTTGCTGATGAGAATTTTGTTCTTATTATCAAGGATAAAAGTATTGAGAAAATTTGCAATGTTTCAAACAAGAAAAAACCTCTGTGTGATATGACTATTGGTGGGGTTGACATTCAAATTTATGCTGATTCTGGTTCTCCATATTCTATTGTTAATGAAAATGTGTGGAACTCTTTATTTACCTCCAAATTAGGTGCTGATCTAGAAGAACCTGATATTTCTCCGGAAGGGTATTCTGGGGAAAGAATTGATTTATTGGGTTTCTGCAATTTAGTTTTTAGGTTCAAGAACAGTGAAAGTCTTGGTAAATTGTATGTCTCTAAAAGGACCTTCCGTTTTAGGTTGGTTTGACCAGGGTGAACTTGGTATTTTATTAGATCCCAACAGCCCTGAACCGGTAATGGTCCTAGCGGATAGTGAGCTTACTGGTAAAGACATGCTCAAGAGGTTTCCCAATGTTTTTAGTGAAAAAATTGATAAATTAACTGACTTTGAGCATAAAATTATTCTCAAGAAGGATGCGTGTCCCAAAATTTTCAAGGTCAGAAACATTCCCATTACTGTTAGGAGGGAGGTGGAAAAAGAACTGAACCACTTAGTTGCTGAAGACATCATTGAAAAAATTGAATCTTCTGAGTGGGTATCACCTGTCGTTATTGCCAGACGTTCCAATGGCAATATTTGTTTATGCATTGACTTAAGGTATCTTAATAACAATATCCTTGTCGACCAGTTTCCATTACCACGTATTTCTGAGATGCTTTCTTCCGATAAAGATGCCAATTTTTTTTCGTCCATTGATCTTTTTGCAGCGTACCACCAAATTGTTTTACATAATGACTGCAAAATGTTAACTGCTTTTATCACTCCTGTAGGCTGTTATCAGTACATGAGGATGCCTTTTGGACTTGCGTCCGCTGCTGCTGTTTTTCAGCGTCTTATGCATTCTTTATTTGGCCAACTGGATAATGTCCAGTGCTTCCAAGGGGACATCCTTTTGTACGGTAAAGATAACACGATTCCATTCTCAACAAGGTTTTAGAGATATTAGATTCCAGAGGCCTTATTGTGAAATTTTCTAAGTGTAAGTTTGCCGAAACCTCTGTTACTTACTTAGGTCATGTCTTGTGCTCTGATGGTGTTAAACCTAAACCTGAATTAGTGGAAGCAATTTTCTCTGCACCTGCTCCCAAAAGCAAAGATGACGTTCGATCTTTTCTTGGTCTCACTGAATTCTATGCCAAGTATATAAAAACTTTTCTTGCAGAGTGTACCAAATCAGGCAACTTCTGAAAAATAAGTCTACATTTTCGTGGTGTTCTGATTGTGAGAGAGAGTTCAAGGATGTCAAATCTCCCATTGCTGAGGCCACTACCTTATCTGGTTTTGATCCTAATCTTCTGAGTGTGCTCACTACTGATGCCAGTTCTAAAGGCTTGGGTGCTGTTTTATCCCAGAAACAAGTCGGTGGCAGTGAGGCCATGATTGCCTATGCTTGAAGATCCCTTACTTCTGCCGAGGAGAAGTTTTCAATAATTGAAAGGGAGACTTTAGCTGTTGTTTGGGCCTTGGAACATTTTAGGGCTTTTATCTGGGGTAAACAATGTCACATTAGAAGTGACCACAAACCTTTAGTCAACCATCTCACTGCGGATGGCATGCTCAAGGCTTCTGCACGCATTGCTAGGATGTCTATGAGACTTCAGGATTTTGTATACAAGATTTTCTATGTTCCGGGCAAAGACAATGTTTCTGCTGATTTTTTGTCCAGGATGCCATTAAAAATTAAGGAATACGTTTCCAATTCTTGGGATGATTTCCATATTGCTTTGGTTCATGATGAAGGCATTCCTTTTATCCATAAGCAAGTTTGGCTGGAATCTTATTCTGAAGATTCCGTTGTGCAAAGTGTATTGTCTTTTATCAAAAATGGTTGGCCTTGCAAAAGCCTTTTGAGTCCTAATTTAAAGTGTTTTTGGGAAGTGCACAATGAACTTTCTTCTGCAGAGGGCATTCTTTGGAGAGGAGATAAAGCTGTTCCCCCTTTTAAGCTATTGTTAAGTTATGTCATGAAGGTCATTGTGGCATTGTGAAAACTAAATGAGCTGTCAAGAATGGTTTCTGGTGGCCAGGTTTAGACATTTTTGTGGAACGCATTGTCAGGAATTGTGTGATTTGTGCCAATGCTGATAAATCTCTCAAAACTTTGCGACCGAATATGAGTTTTTCTTGCATTTCTAATGGTCCTTGGGAAACCATTGCTGTCGATATTATGGGTCCTATTGGCAATGAGTCTAAGTATATTATTTCTGCTATTGATGTACTTTCCTGGTGGCCCATTGTCACGATTGTTAACAAGGTCAATACTGATGCTGTTTTATCCTTCTTGGACACTATTTTCACTGAGGAGGGTCTTCCCAATCAAATCATCTCTGACAATGGTGTACAGTTAGTTTCCCACAAAGCTCAATTTATTTTTTGAAAGACTAGGTATCAAGCATCACACCACTTCTCTGTACAACCCAAGCGGGAATGGTATGATTGAGCGTTTCAATAGGGTGCTCAAAGGTGCTAGCCAATCTGTTGGTACTGAGGATAGTAAGTGGGAGTTACACATTTTAAAAACTGTTCGTAGTTATCGCACTACTTTTAATGAAATGACTGGATGTACCCCTTTCGAAATTATGAGAGGTAGGGTTCCCAGAACTAAAGTTAACCCTGCATGGTTGGTTCCTAGCACTGTCTCTAATTTAGATTTGGAGGTGGTTAAAGAAACCATCAGAAACACTCATGATTTGTACAAAAGATCTTATGACTATAGAAATGGTTCCAAGGTTAATACCAACATTGAAATTGGCTCACTTGTTAAGGTCAAGAAACCTTGGAAGGTGAAGAAAGGTATTAGTCAGTTTCTTGGTCCGTTTGAGGTCACTAAAGTTTTGAAAAATGCGGTCATGTTAAATGATGGTAAGGTTTGGAATCTCAAACGCATTGCAATTCTCAAAGGTAACAAAGATGTTTATTTTGATTCTACCTCTTGTGTAAAGAGCAACTGTTTGGATGATGTGGATTCTTCTTGTGGAGATTTGGTCATTGCTGATGAAAATTCCGTGTCCGGCTCTCCTTCTGCGGAAGTCTTATCGTCCCACGTTGTTTCTAAAGAGGTTTTACATAATGTACCTTCTGCTTTGGGGAAAAGAATCATTAAGAAACCTTCTTGGATGTCTGATTTTATTTTTTGAATATTTTTTTATTTTTTTGTATTTTGGGTGGAAGGTGTGTAGTGTTGGGGGTTCTGTATTCTTTTGCTCCTGGCAGCTGTCAAGTGTGCATTCTGCATTCGTGTTTGGAATGCGAGCCTGTCCTTGACAGTTGCTGCTCGATTTACTACTGGAAGGTTGTTCTGTTCGTAGGTGGTGTATTTCCTGGAAATAAAGTATTTTCTTCTACTCACCGTGTCCTGGATACTTTACAACGTGCTCCCAGGACAGGGACAAAAGGCTTTGGGAAGGTGTTGTTATGCCTTTCACAGGATGTACTGTAGGCTGTACCTGATTAACTTCAAAAAGGCCTATCCTGTCACAAGCAGATGTAGTGAACACCCAGGTCTGTACGCTTCTTTTGTTTTCCCGACCAGACCTGCCTCCATCACAGTGGGCCTCTTGTTGACATCACTATGTCAGATCCTGCAGGAGTGTCAAGACCTGTTTGACAGGTCTGTTGGGTTTACATATAACATTTGAGTCACACTTCAAACGAAGGAAATACAATGCCAAAAGAATTTGTGGTTATTCACTGTGAGGTTGCAGAAATTTCCGCTTTGCTCTACCAGATTTCTGTCCCAGAGTTTTTTGGGGGTACTTAAAACTGAGTTTTAGTCTTGGATGTGGAGGACATTAGGATTGCCATAGTACACTCTCCACCCCTCCAGCCCTCAGAGCCCAAGTTAAGTGAGACTGAAGAATTTGATTATGGTGAAAATGCCCAAAGTGGGTGGGGTTAGCTCCGGGATCTTTACCCCATTGGTTAGAGCATCCCCAAGGACGATCCCACCCACTAGCTCATGCGAGGCATAATTGTGACATCTCCAGGCACCCACTTCAGAACACTCCCGCACATGTGGAAGATCAGAAGATGGCTGAACCACCTCTTCGAGTCATGAGAAAAGCCTAGAAGATTGGACCTCTTGTATCCAGGAAAAACAAGTGGAATCCAAGGGTCAGTAGGCTACCCTTCTGTTAAAGCTATAGGGACACACATGCACAAGCTACAAGAGGCCATTCCTGCCCATCTTACTAGTGGCAACTGGACCTGGACTAGACCCTCCTATTGGCCACTGCCTACCAACCTGTGAGTCTCTATGTACCTCCCCTGAGGTCAGGGTCAGCTCCAGAAGTGTGCATAAATGGTGGATTTGATTAAAGGACTAAAGTAAGAAGGTAAACTCTCTGACCAGGACAAAGCTTGTTACTGTATCCGGCCCACACCCCATCACACCTAGTTCCTGTTAACCACTAACTAACCCTGGCACTCTGCACTTCTTGGTGTTGTTTCTACATAAAGCTTTAAAAAATCATAACTCTGGGTCTTCTTATTTTTTTTGTTGTCATTTTGGTGTCCTTTTTAGGTCTCGCGCCTAGCGTTGCAGTGCGCAGACCTGCTCGCGCAGCGCTGCTTGCGCAGCACGAGACTTATTGTAGGGGCTTCAGAAAGCTGACCAGACGCTCGTGCGTCATGGCCTTTTCTGTGCGGTTACCCGCACGGCCGGCATCTGTTTCCAATTATCGTGCCCAGACACGGGTGCGATAATTGAAACCACATGTCTCGCTGTGGCGCGTGCGCGCCCACCACTTGCGGGCTTGTTATGGAGGCATTTGCGGCTGAGACTGATTTTCTTCTGGTGATATGCTTTGGGCTGTTTTCATTTGCTAGCACGGCGTTACTTTGCTAGCCGTAGATTTAATGCATTTTTTATTTCTATGACCACAACACTTTCGAGTTCGATTTACATCAAATTGGCTACTTTCCAAGATCTTCCGTGCAGGAAGTGTAAAAGTTTTTATTAATGGCGCGTAGGCGAGTGTCTTAAAGCGGTAGTAGGAACATATGAATCACCAGTAAGAGCACACCTGCCAATCACGCCGTGCTCATCAGTTTTCACGTTGGTTGGTCAACCAAGTATATATGAAACCACAGTTGCGAAGGAATAATCGGCTCAGGTTGTCGCTGCCTCACAGTGACCGGAGCTTGGGTGATGCGGCTCGCTCTCAAATTACACCTCTATTGCGCCATGTTCGAGCAATTTTTAATTCTAGAAAAAGTAAAAAAACGAAATTATGAGCCAGGTAGTCAAACACGTCCTTAGCTTGCTTTGTTCTATTCAGGGCACAAGTCCTAAACAAGCATTTTTTTCAAACAGATGCCGTTATGTAAAATCATGTGGAGGTAGGCGAGTCACCCAGAAGTTAAGCAGGCGGAAGGAGGCCGCTTTCTCAGTATCGCGTGATCAGGAATGTGGGTAATAAAACATCGATGTGCTATCAGCGGGCCGGCAGGGTTTGGTGAGTTATGGAAGTCAGAGCGGGAAGACAATGTACGATAGCACAGTGAGTTGATGTCCTGTACAAAGACCACGAATTACAAGTTGTATTTTATAAAACATGTCAATTGTGCATTCCTGAGTCAATAATTGGTGTCATGAGTGTTTGGAGACACCTTGAAAGGTTTTCATCGGTCATAGGCTTCAACGGTCATAAGAATTGTTTCATTGTTGTCACATTGCCACCTGAAGCCTGTAGCCTTACTGCTAGATCTGCCGACTTTGGGGTTGGGGAACAGGGTTCGACCCTCGGCGTCGGCTTAGCATTCTGTGATTCTGGGTAAATCACTTAATCCCCCCGCGCCTAACAAATAATGAATGTGTCCTTGTGTAACGTAACTGGTGCTCATGTAAAGCGGTCCAATACCTTCGGGTCCAGTTCGCGCTATATAAATCAGCAACAAAAAAAAAAACATTGAATGGAAAGAGTAGTAGGTTAATGCTGTGCAACGTCATAACATTAAGGGATAGGAGTTGGCAAGGTCTCGTGGCTGACATTTTATTGGCTACAGCTGCTTTATAATTTTCTCCCGACGATGGGGCATTTGCGCGAGCCTAACATGGCATGGGCAAGGTGGTATGAAGGCTACAATATCTGCAGCTGTTGTCTGCGAGCGGTCCATTGCAGTTCGATAATGGTTGGGATAAGTTGCATTGCGGTTTTGGGGAGCAGGTGGTTTCTCATGCAGAAAAAAGGAATATCATTTCTTCTATGGTCCTTCGACCCGTTAGAGTTTGTAGGCATCTTAACACTGTGGGGTGAACATTGTTTTCCCATGATGACCTGGTAAAATTCTGAACAAAGCTGCTTGGTGACAGCGGCTTAGGTTTTTTCAGCTCTGCCCTTAGATAGGAGAATAGCAAGCAGGTACATGGCATTCCCGCTCGTGGACAAGTCGTTTTTTGGTCGAGCCTGGGCAGCGCATGCACTGCTCTGCAATGCATGCTGCATAAAGGTATGGATGTGAAGCTCCGCGCACTCTTCGCCCAGTTTTTTCATTGGCTTGTGTCATTGTCCATTGTAAATTGTGACTTTTCATTAGTCAATAGGCTTAGTAGTCCCTCCTTAGTACCACCTTTTCCAATTTTGTAACCTCCCATGAGGACACCCCCTGTTACGTGTGTTGTTGCTCGGTAGGCTTTAATTACAACCTTCAAGCACTATTTTCTCAAAGAGCTTTGTCGTGCCTGCTCTTGCCGGCAGGAAAAGGCAGGACACGCTCTCTCCTAACAGCTTTTGCAATGCGATAGGTCTCGCATTTGCGATAGTTCAAACTATTTGCATTGTAAATGACAATGCCTTTTATTTACCTGTTTTTAAAAAAACACATAAATAAAAGGCATTGTTATTTACAATGCCAATAGCTCAAACTCTCGTAAATGCGAGACCTATTGCATTGCAAATGCTTGTTGTTTATTACCGTTTACTCTATTTTGCTAATTTGTTTTGCTGTTTTTCTTGCATTTTCATTTTTTTACTTTTTTAGTACTGCATAAATACTTTACACATTGCCCCTAAGTGAACTATGCCAGCTCTGTGACATAGCTACTAGGGATTGAGCTCATGTTTATTTGGTGAGTTTAGAGGTTCATCCTGACAAAGATTGTGATTATTAGTTGACTTAGGGGGCTTTTATCCCCCTCAACTAATAATCCAGTTTCCTGCAATGTTGCAGTACAAGAATTCTATGGCTGATTACATATTGAGACCCCATGTGGGAAGTGTTTTTGCATTGTGCAAGTTGACTAGAGGTGTGGTCTTATCTTGTTTTGGGATACCGTGCTTAGCTGTGTTATGAATGAAATGGTATGAGAGACAGACGCAAAGTTCATGTTTTGTAGTGTGCTGGCAGCATTGACAAGCTTGGCAGGTTCCATTATTATGTTTATGATTTCTTTAAGCTCTGAGTCCACATTTATATGCTAATTGAAAGAGAAGGAAACCCACTCTGAGATCTTGTGGATGTGGCAGGGAAGCTGTGGCATAAAGAGGGAGGAGATGAGACAGACATCTGCTATGATTTAATGGGTTAGTCATCCTTTACATGATTGCTATTATAAGTTCTCAACTATGAGGTGGCATTTAACGGTCACAATACATATCTAGTCAGTACCTGCAGGTTTGTACTAAGTTAGAGTCCAGTGGTGGTCAGAAATATGCTTGCCCAATGGCATCTAGTGTTTGGCTATAATGAACTGATTATATCTTACATGGGGAAAAACATTACATAGTTAAGTGTCACAGTTTTGTAGTAACTTGATAGTTGTAAGGAGGACAATGTACCACTGGTACAGGTGAGTTAGCTGTTTCTGACATACTTTGTTGGCAGCTGGCTAAGCAATTGCTGTAGGCTGTGCATATACTGGCGGCAAGCTGTCTTTCTTGGCTGTTTTCAGGTCTAGTGGCTTGGGATTATGTTGGAAACAGCCTAGTTTTCACCTCTTGGCTGCATTTCATGTGCTCCTGTTTACTTCATATTTTAGCTGGCAAGGAGTTCCAGAATTCTGCCACTTATATGGAGAATTGAAAGCCACCTATGGATTTCTTTTCATATCAGGTACTATGATCTGTGGAGCTAATCTCAAAAGTAGTGTATTGTTAGTGCTGTTTAAACTTATACTGTAAATTTAAAGGTCCTTTTCCATGGGAGGCTCTGTGGACGATGCAGAGTGCCCTCAACCTTGATTGTCTAGCTATAGCAAGCTAGAGAAGGTCTTGTAAGACTGGTGTCAAGTGTTTCTTTGGGTATAGGCAGAGAAGTACTGCCAAAATATTCTGGACTCATTGTAGTTTGCATATAAGGAAGTACAGAGTCATTTATGTATAGGCTGTTGACATACTTGGAAAAAACGAGGGTGAAGATGGCTGGTAGTTGTTGTTGATAGCCAATGTATGATAAGGTTTTTTTGGGTTTTTTTTTTTACGGAGTTTTATATAGCGCGAACTTGACCAGAAGGTATTGGGTATCAGAGCGCTTTACACGAGCACCAGTTACGTTACATGAGGACACATTCATTTTTGTTAGGCACGGGGAGATTAAGTGATTTGCCCAGAATCACAGGAAGTTGAGCGTCTTTGCCGAGACTCAAACCCGGTTCCCCAGATTAGAGGTTGACCGCACTTGCCGTTAGGCCAACTCCTCTCCCCAAGGTGTGTCTCGGTGTTGTCATTGAGCAGAAGGTGTTCCTAGTGACTTTATTGACACATGGGAACAGGGACAGTTTTGGGTCATGGTTACACCTGAGTCGCTCAGTTGTCTTGGCATCGCTGGCTAAGCATCAAGTTGTTTGAGACATCTTTTTGTAGATTAGTGTTCGTGCCTATTCACGTTTTGATCTCCGTTTTTGCAGCGTTGAGTTTTTAGCTATTATCCATCAATACACATCAGCGATGCAGATGCAGTCATCCAAACCTTTTTGAGTGGAAATCTTCGAGATTGCCGATTTTTAAGATGATTTGTGTGTTATCTGCATAGTTGAAGCACCTCAGGCTTAAGGATTTAATTACATCTGTCATAGTAGTTGAGCATCATGCTAACTGGGTCTGGTCATGACCAACTCAAAGCTCTTTCTTATCTCATGTATGTTCCCCTCTAACCAGAAAACTAGGATGTCCTTCGTGGGATATGCACTTGTGTTTTGCAGTTTTGTGGGTGGGGCCTTACCACACTGAAGTGCCTTACCTATCTGGATTTTTGAAGGTAAACCTTTTTAAAAGGCACTATGCAAAAAGCAGAGTTGCAGAAAACTGTTTATGTGAAACAGGCTAGCAAATTAAGACACTTGATGCCTGAATTAAATTATGAACTTTAATAGTATAGCCGTATAACTGGTAATTATTCATTTATCCTAACTATTTCATAACCTTTCCCATTTACTACTGTCCTGTATGCTGGCGTACTGTCAGGGCAAACTTAGCTACGTGTATTTCTAGTTCTACCTAGCACTCATGAATAATTTTAGCTCGTTTTCAGTTTTTTTCGTTTCCAACGCCTGGAAGGTTATCTGCCAAAGTATCATCAATAGAAATATCGTCTGAAATAAATATTGTGAGATAAATATCACTTACCCATATATTGAGACTGAGGGGTGTACATTTTCTATTAGGAACTACGCGCAGGTGGTATTTCTGTTAACGAGATTTAGTACACAATTTGTAAGTCATCGATATCCTGCCAATGTACACTGCTCCACACAACAGGAAAGCTGACAAACATGAGCACAGTGCTCTAGGCCCTCAACAGGGCACCGTTTCACTAAAAGGATATTGGTAGTGGAAGTGACTGAACATTTGATGCGTCAGGTATAACACTACGTGACACTGGACCACAGTGACAGCATGTTACCAAACTGACATTGATAAGAGAAGCAAACAACCAGCTACAAAAAAAAACAGAGAAAGCTAAAGGCAGACAAAGGTGTTATAGCCTATCAGGTGGTATCATTGTTAGATCAGTGGGCATACGTTTTTAAAACAACCGGCTCCAATAACTAGAAAAAGGTAACGGCAGGCATACGTTTTAAAAATATCTGTAGTCAAATGATTAAATTACAGAGGTAGCAAAGCTGTGACAGAGGCTTCACGCAGCAGCATCACCGGCGGATACCGCTAGCTAACCTAACCGATGCCACGACCAGGTAACCAAGAGCAGCACTTTTCCCGGAAGCAAGCAACACGTGCCTCTTGGCCTCAGCATGGCACTAACAGTTGTGTTTGTTACAAGTAGTAATTCCCTTCATTGTGGGACCACGGGTTTTCTGCCTGTTTTTTTTATAATTGTGAAAGTCAGATGACTGTAGTTTCCACAAACTCGAAAATCCACAAATATTGTTAAGTTTAATAATCTGTGTTTTCATGAAACAATATATTTAGATAAGGATAAATGAAGTTGGTAACACGGCACACTTCTAATCTTGCTGAAGAGTGCATAGCACACCATTGCTGAAGTTCAACCACACGCACAACTGAGAATATACGTCACTACGGAGCTGAGGTGTGAGTACAACTACTGGTCTCTGATGGGAATTAGGAGTTTGACTCTCCATGAACGGAGGATGCTACAAGACTAAACAGGAAGCCATGAAAGGTTGTACAAATGACACGGAATGAAAGGTTTTGGTGTAGCTACTACTTGAAATCATTTAGGACACTTGTATATCAGAGTACAATATGTTTTGGGATGAGAATTAAAAAGGATTTCTATAAGAACGCATGAAGACTGTCGATGTCATGCACAGAGCAAAGATAAGTCCTCGGCAGACACACCCCTTTAAGAAGCAGTGCTACCATCGGTTGCAAAACTGCTTCTCTGTAAACCCCTTGAAGCTTACCCACAAGGGAACATTTTATGCTCTGCTTACCACTGCATACCCATGTCCGTGTTCCATCCCTCTCTGTCTTTCTACCCGCCACGTAACACTTAAAAATATCCGCATCTGTTGCGCTCTCTCCCAGTGGTGCTGGGACAATTGCTATAGTGGTAGTGATGGCCATTCTGTCAGAGACGTTTTAAGGCATGAGCAAAGTGGGCTCTGGCCCAGGGCCTCAGCCTTTGAGGGGACCGATTGACAGAGCCAGCTGTGCTTTGCAGAGAGTCTTGCCTTGATGACCTTGAATAATTTTTAAACAGATTGTTGTAAATAGCATTTTTCTTTCACTTATTTTTAATGTGCGAGAGTCTATTTCAGACATTTTGCAGACAAAATGTGTTTATGTTTCATGCAACATCCATATAAAAAGTTTGCTTTAGATCAAAACAGGACCTCACATATGAGAAATGGGAGGGTGTGACAGAGATTATTTGCAGTAATATTAGTGAGTTGCTGCTGTGTTACAATATTGGACACACACATCACTATCCCTGAATATCAGATGTACACATATTTAGAATTTGACCAAAAAGGGCGTGAAAGAGCTGAAACTGGATCATAAAATCAAAGCTGTTCCGAGCAGGGGCCCCAAAATACATTTGGCCCAGTGCCCCCAAAATCCTCAAAACGTTCCTGCATTCTGTGTCAGCCCGGGAAAATCCCTTGGCCTCTATCCCTTTCCTCTAACCAAACACTCTCTCCGCCCAGCTGTTTCTGCTCTTCCTTTGATGCTTAATTTAATGTCACTTCTAACTTATTGCTCTTTGGCTATCATTTTACTGTAAAGACATTCAAGTCACCACCATCCAGATCTGTATCCACTGCTCAGTATCAAAAGTGCACTGATGCCTATCTTAGGTAGAGCTCAAATATATGAAAATATGAAATTAATAAATAAGGATTTTGAAACATCAGGTACTGCATAAAAACAGAGTGTTTTCAATATATTTGTGCAAACTAATCACAACTCATTCACCAATCATCCCAGATTGCTACATTTTTCTGGGCAGGGGAGAGAGGATTGCTTAGGACACAGGATAATGCCTGTTAGAAATGGGGGTCTCTAGTTGGCAATGGTTTGCACCTTTGTCCAAGTAGGCACCCTTGCTTCTAGTCAGGGTAAGGGAGTTACACCCTTAAACAACCCCTGCTCACCCCTTGGTAACTTGGCACGAGCAGGCAGGCTTATCTCAGATGGACTGTGTAAAGCATTTGTGCATACATACAGAAATACAGTGAAAACACTACAAAAGGACACTGCACTAGTTTAGAAAAATAAGTAATCTTTGTCTAAACCAAACAAGACCAAAACGACAAAAATCCACAATACATATACCAAGATATCCTCAAAAATAGGTTATTCACACAAATAATGCTTGTAGCAACAAATAACTCCACATGGAGCTATTACGACATCGTGACAGATGAAAATCCAAAGGTGAGGCCTCGGTTCCTTACTGCGATGCAGGGGAGGTGAGGCGTTGGTTCCTTACTGTTGTCAGGGAGGTGAGGCATGGGTGCCTTACGGTTGCCGGGGAGGTGACATCGTGGTTGCAGTAGGGCGTCGGTTCCTCACGACGGTGCGGTGGCGATGGATTTGGGAGGTCACCCACGTCAGGTATCGGCTCCGCGATGATGAAGTACTGGTGTCAATGAGGTAGAGGCTGCGGTGCGAGTCGGGGCGGTGCATCGTGAGCATCATGAGCGGTGCCCTTGGCTCTGGTGCAAGCAGCGGCCTCAGTGACAGCGTCTGAGTCGATACGGTGTGGCGTCGGCAGGCGTCGGGCCTGTGGTGCAAGTCGGGGGTGGATGCGTCATGCACTTTACAAGCGGTGCCCACGGCTTCGTTGCAGGTCACGGTGTCGCTCGCCGGCATCGGTGTTGCAATTTCCCGCTGAGGCAGCTGAAACAGCAGTTCCAGATGCATGAGGACAGAGGAAATGAAGTCTTTGAGTCCCTGAGACTTCAGAACAGGAGGCAAGCTCTACATCAAGCCATTGGAGATCTTCTTCAAGCAGGATACACAGCAAAGCTCAGTCTTGGTCCTCTCCTTGGCAGAAAAAGCCACTGCAGGCCAACCCCAGACAGCAAACAGCAAAGGGGCAGTACATCTTCAGTTTTCCCAGCTCTTCTCCTTGGCAGAGGTTCTTCTTGAGTCCAGAAGCATTCTAAAGTTCTGTGGTCTGGGCCCCATTATTTATGCAGCATTTTCCTTTGTTCTCTGTGGCAGAGAGGCTCTGTGCTCAGTCCAAACCAGTTCTGTTCTCTCTGGCCCAGCTTCCTGGCAGGAGGTGGAGACAGCATTGTGTAAGGCAGACCAGGCCTATTCAGGTGCAGAGAAATCCCCCCCACTACTCTAAATGCAGCTCAGGTCTATTCAGCCCAGCCCTGATTCATCCAGGAAAGGCAGGACACACCTCAACCCCCCAGTTGCTGTCTGAAGAGAATGCACATCCCCAGCCCCTGTCACTCCAAAGCCCGACAGTCAATCCACAAACCAGCAGAGGCACACAGGATGGCTAAGCAAGAAAATAGCCCATTTCTAAAAGTGGTATTTTCAAACACACAATATAAAAATCACCTTTACTAAAAGATGCATTTTTATATTCTGAGTTCAGGCATACTAAAGTCCATCTTTCCATCTTGTCCCCATGGGAAGTTTCCCCATTCAATCCTATGGGACAGATAGCCTTTCAATAGTGAAAAACGAAATACACCGTATTTCACTATCAGGACTTGTCGCACACATCAGTACATGTCCTAACTTTCATATACACTGCACCCTTCCCACAGGGGTACCTTGGGCCTACCTTAGGGGAGACTTCCATGTAATAAAAGGGGCGGTTAGGGCCTGGCAAGTAGTGCACTTGCCAGGTCAACATAGCAGTAGAGACTGCGCACAGACACTGCAGTGGCAGGTCTGAGACCCCTTTGAAAGGCTGTTTGTGTGGGTGGCACAATCAGTGCTGCTGGCCCACTAGCAGCATCTGACTTACAGGTCCTGGGCACACACAGTGCACTGTACTAGGGACTTAGTAGTAAGTCAAACAAGCCAATCAGAGAAACACCAATCCATATTAACAATTTATATAGGGAGCACTTGCACTTTGGCACTGATCAGCAGTGGCAAAGTGCCCAAAGCATCTAGACCAGCAAAAACGAAATCCAGAACACAGCAAAAATACAGGAGGCAGAGTCAAAAAGACTGGGGAAACCATGCCAAGGATGCCAGGCCTAACACTGCCTCTCTAACTACTTTATAGCATATCCTGTATCCTATAATCCTTTTGCGTTTCTCTGCAGTCAATGGTCTAGGGGTCAAAGTGAACTCAGTGGATGAACCCTTATTGGGTTTTTTGTAGACCCCCTCTCCCACTCTATTAGTGGCATCCTTAACCATAAGGCTCTTCATGATCCCTATAAACCAGGATGGGCTCTACCATATTCCAGGGAGCACTTTTGATATTTATCCAATGGGGTCTTGTTAAATAATAATACTTAAGGGACACCCGAGTATGTCTTCAAATATGTGTGCCCTTGGTATGGTATAAGGTTTAATATCCCTACATCCTGAGAAAAGTTGGCATGTTTCAACCCCCCCAGTGTGGCCACAGTGAGTCTGAGGCTTTTTTCAGGACTCATTGCTTTGTTTCACATGGCATTTCCTAAAGAATGTCCTGTCCCTATTAGTCTGGACATATAAGACATGTAACAAGCATATAGGCTTACACGCTCATTTCTCTACAGCACTATTAATGCCTGAAAGAATATAAATGGATCTTCAGATATCACATGTTATGTTGTTATATGTGCATACGTCTCTGTTACAGAGGAGTAGATGAGTGTTGGGATGGAAAAGTCCCTCACATGGTGTTGGACATGTACTCCTGCACTGAGTGCCCACAACTGTAATGATGCCTGGATCCCTGGTGCTGATTTTTGATAAAGGCCGGTTAGGCCGAAACGCGTTTGTCAGAGCTATGGTGGTGAAATCAAATGCTTTTGAAAGCAGACTCCTGAGTGCGCTACGCTTCCTGGAAAAGACTGTTTTGAAATTGTTTCCAGAATCGCCTCCGCGACTAAGCTGCACCCATTGTGCAAGAGAGCGGCACATTTGGAGAACTGAGGAAATATATATATATTACCTACTAGCGGTCACCAGTAGGTAGTTATAGTTAGGACCTAGTTTCCATAGGAAAAGCATTTTTTGACTTGGCTATAACTTTGGCGTCGTTTGACCAATCTGCTTGAAATTTTCCCCAAAAAGTGTCACAGTGGGTTCTATAGTTATGGAAAGTTCAGGGGTGATCTGTGCAGTGGGGACCGGGAATTTGGGGCAACTAAATAAGGTTGCGTTTACAATGTTAATTCCCATAGGAACCTTTAGCCACACCTACAGCCCGAACTGCTGAACGAACCTACACCAAATTTGGCAGGGAGGTAGATGTCGGCTCAAGGAAGTGCCTTTTGCTTTTTATGTGTAAATCCGTCCAGTAGTTGTTGAGAAATGCAAGTTTAAAATTATAGTGATATCTCCGGCCGCAGATATTTCACGGTGGTTTCGCGATGAATCGCAAATGCGCGCGCCAACTGGAATGCTCTGATTGGCTGGACACAACCTGGATAGAAAGTTGCGGCCGATACTTTGTCTATCAGTAACGGTTGCACAGGCTGAAAATTTGTGTGAAAGCCCATCTAAGGGGTAAGGGTGGAGATGCTCTGACCCCATGGTTGAGAAATGGGGGTGTTAGTAACACAAGTTATGTGTCCAAAATTCATTTTTTCAATCACGTGCGATATTCGCGACGACGCAGCGACCACCAGCGAGGCCCCTATATACCATAGTGGGGACATCGCAACTATCAATGTCGTCGCGAATATTGGTGGAAATATAAAAAAAAATATCAGTGAATCATTCATATGGATTGTTAGAGATATTGAGAATTTGATAAATGTTTTTATATAGTTATTTATATAGTGAGTTTTCTACTGTGATGGTTAGAATTAATTATATAGTTATAATTTTTTATGGTGGTGGTGGCTATTGAATTCCTGCTTTTGCTTTCTACTTTCTCGACGTAATCACGGGTATCACGATGAAGTTTGTCATCGCGATCTCCGGCCTCACCGCAAAAATGGAAAATAGGTTTTAGAGATGGTTGTTCTAGAAATACACTAGAAAAACATGAGTTTGAAGTGTACAGTAATAAACCCCTAGTTTGTAAAATACTGTAATATGTATGCATATATGTGTTTTCACTTTATAGAAAAGGCGAGATCGTCGCGGTTAACGACGGCACCGCGACATACCAATAACCGCGAAAACGGAAAATAGTGTTTGAAGACGATTTACCTGGAAACTCTCTACAAAAATATGAGTTTGAAAAGTACACTAATTAAGCTCTACTGTTAAATATACTGTAGAATATATCTATATATATATATATATATATTCACAAAATTTCCTCCACTTTGCCGGGGGCCGCCAACTCTGCAGGGCGGGCTCTCATTTATCAGGAATGGAGAATCCTGTTTGATAAACACGACAAAAGAGAAGAGCCCACAGCTTCGGCGTCATTTCAAGGCTGACATCTTTATTGTGGCTCAGAAACGTGGCAGCAAACAACTCTTAAATACCTTACTAGTTTCTGCGCGCAGCGCCTTGTTCACAGGTGAGTTGAATTCTAAAATCCCAGTGGTCATGTGGCCTCAGTTTCAACCACAGTTCCCAGAATGCATTTTTATGCAGATTTCCCAGCCTGGCTCGACATCGTACCTTTAATAGCATTAGTAGTTTTTCATTTCTGTCAAAGTCCAGTATACTTTTGCTCTTTTTATGTGATGCATTACAGGAAAGTTTTTGTAACAGCACAGTGCTCCTCGCTGCCACGATATAATTGCTGCTTTGAATTGAAGCACGGAGACTGCTGAAAAGAGGTAAAACCTCCTTAGTTCCCTTTCACTCTAGCCACTCAAATAGTCACGGCAATCCAATTTCAACTGCAGTGGTCGGAGAGCGAGTCATGCCCCCTCCATAAAATTCACAAAATTTCCTCCACTTTGCCGGGGGCCGCCAACTCTGCAGGGCGGGCTCTCATTTATCAGGAATGGAGAATCCTGTTTGATAAACACGACAAAAGAGAAGAGCCCAAGCGAGGAGCACTGTGCTGTTACAAAAACTTTCCTGTAATGCATCGTATAAAAAGAGCAAAAGTATACTGGACTTTGACAGAAATGAAAAGCTACTAATGCTATTAAAGGTACGATGTCGAGCCAGGCTGGGAAATCTGCATAAAATGCATTCTGGGAACTGTGGTTGAAACTGAGGCCACATGACCACTGGGATTTTAGAATTCAACTCACCTAGGAACAAGCAGCTGCGCGCCGAAACTAGTAAGGTATTTAAGAGTTGTTTGCTGCCACGTTTCTGAGACACAATAAAGATGTCAGCCTTGAAATGACGCCGAAGCTGTGGGCTCTTCTCTTTTGTATATATATATATATATATATATATATATGTTTTACACTTTGTACAAACCATGCGCTCTTCACGACTACCGATGTCATTGCGATGACGCCGGTTGTTGTGAATATACATTTTTTTTGTAAAGGTGGTTTTCTCCTAAATTGATCACAGAAAGAAAAGTTAAAACAATATCTTACTAAATATTTAGACTTAAACTTTATACAAAATGTCTTTAAGTGTATTTTTCAGTATGTGAAATACATTTACTGATCACAGATTCTCCACAGTAAATGCGACAATGTTGTGCTGACTCACAAAATTGTTAAAAATAAAACCAGTTATTAATGTACTTTCTTATATACACATACAAGATCAAAAAATGAGTGGTATATAATATAAATATATTACACAATATCCAATTATTGAAAAAAAATACGAAAATCTTAGAGGTTCACTTAAAAAAAATGGACATTACAATTAAGAAATAGAAATTCAGCAGTTATAGTTAGCTGAGCTAACTATAACTCGTGCCCCGCAAAGCACTGCTTATGACCTCACATATTACATCTCTCATTACATGGTCAGTGACATCACTGATGACATCATCCACAGAATCTCTGACGCACTCACTCACACCCCAATATAACCTTTCACACACCCAATCCAACTTCCACACTACCATTCTCAAAACCATTGACACACCCATACCAGTACTTACACACCCACTCACTGATTCATAGGTCTACACACACATCCACTCACTCACTCATACATCCACTCGAACATCAACTCACTAATAAAGCCACTGATATATCCCCATGTAGTTTTTATACCCCAACCACTCACCCATTATTTACAAATTTTGATGGTCTTGAAAAGGTGGTCGCAATTGAGTTAATACCACCGAAACGTGCGTTGACCTGTTCTTGTGTGTACCCTACCCACAACACGGTCACGAAGATTCAAACATCTTTTCCCGTGTATGACCATTATGTGTATGTGCTCTTGGGAGGGTTGTTAGTGTGGATGGTATGAGCGAGTACGAGCGTGGAAGAGAGAGGTTAGTACGAGGGTGTGGTGGACTAGTAGGGGTTGGACGTAAACAATATTAGTTGTGTGCAAATATGCCTATGAATTTCACTACACATTTGAAAAAGAGAAAAAATGTTGAATACAATGTATGGTTTTTAAACCCTTTTGATACAAACAATGATATACATTATGTTAAACAAAAAAATGTAAAAATAAATAAAAATACTTTGGACAAAGTAGCTATTGTTGCATGCATCATGTCTCTGATTGAATGTGCATAACCCATAGGAGCTTTTTTGCCCTAAAGGAAAGAAATATAGGTCAAGTGGGAGGTTTTTGACAGTTTCACTACTACGGATGACTACATGTATGCTGCCACCACTGCGTTTGTGCTGATTAACTCCTATGAAGAGGGTAGCCTTCCATCACTATGAGGGTAGAGCTTTGGGCACCCGTCCCAGTCTAACAAGACCGCAATCCGTGAGACATTCATATGTCATGGCGCAAACGCATGATCCGTATTTGCCTAAGACAAAAAATCAACATTGGGGTTC
Source organism: Calotriton arnoldi (assembly GCA_963921515.1). Taxonomy (NCBI): domain Eukaryota; kingdom Metazoa; phylum Chordata; class Amphibia; order Caudata; family Salamandridae; genus Calotriton; species Calotriton arnoldi. The sequence goes on from CAWUFW010002868.1 coordinate 484,349, forward strand.
AAGACAACAGTGTGGTTTGGCATTCAGGCCAGGGGTATCCGATTATTCATTATTAGAATTTTATTACTTTACAGCATGCAGGATAGAAAATAAAAAATTAAAAAAGACACTTAGAACATAAGCAAACACCACATCACACTGGTACAATTGCAGTGATTTACAGCACCATCATTGATACCAGGGCAGGGGTAACAGTTCAGGTATCAGCTTTTATAGTTCATAAGTCTACTAAGAGGAGTCTGAGATGGTTAAAGGTATGCAGTAAGGGGGACCCAAATGTTTTTTGGGCCTGATGGTTCAGATAGTTCCTCTGCATATATTTTTATTTGTTCTTTGCAGTAGCTCATATCTGAAATCCATTGTTGTTTCGTGGGTGTTTTCCCTTTACCCCAACAGTCGCCACCTGTCTTTTTGCCAGTAGTAACACCACTGTTGCCAGTTTATGCACCAGTGGGCTTAGCGCCTTCACATACCCAAGTAGATATGCACTTGGTTGCAGTTCTATTCATTCTAGTATCACATCGGACAGAGCTTCAATTATCTGTGTCCAGTACTGATATATACAAGAGGGCAGACTCATATTAAGCATACAAAATTTGCTTCTGGTGCTTTACATCTCTCACAGCATGCATCCTCTCTCAGCCCAAAGCAATACAATTTCTCAGGAGTGTAATACATTTAATGTAGGTATTTAAAATATATTATGCGTAAGTTGCCATTAGACATTAGCATACTCGTTTAGGTGAAACAGAATGCCCAGTCAGCCAGCGTGAGCGGTGGGTCTAATATCATATTCCATCTTGTCAATCTAGCGTTGGATGTCATTATTTTATCATTAAGCATAGCGGTGTATAACTTAGTGATGAAACCTTGTTATGTAGTGGTGGATAGTAGTGTATGTAGTGAGTTTAAGGTGGGGGTTTAATTAGGAAATTATGAAAACATTGCCTTTATGGTGGCTCGGAAAAGATAATATATGAAGGTCAGAAGGGCAATGTCGCATTGTGTTCTGAGTACACCATTCAGTCCCTTTAGGATAGATGTCTTTCATAATTTTAAAATTAGCTTTACTGAGCAGTTTTAATGGCTTTGGTTCCTGTGTTACCCTATATCACGGAGTAGTAGGTTAGCGGTAGTACTGGTGTGTGTATAGAGGTTCTTTACGTGCATGTGTGCACAGTCTGCGCCATGCCACCGCGGTGCAATGGACAGTGTTGAATTCTCTCCACACAGTGTTATCACCTTTGTGTGGCAAGATGGAGAGTAGCGAAGTCAGCCTGGTGTTTTCTACTGCTAAGTGTGGTACATAGGCATGTGGGGTGTACCAGTACTGCGCAAAGTGTGCCTGTTCACACAGATAGTATAGCTCCAAGTCCAGTGCACCAGAGCCGTCTTGCACATATGGGAGGGAAAGTGTAATGTTGTGTGATCATGTGATGTAGGACCCTTGTGGTCCTAGGTGGACTCCTTAAAAAGTTATGGAATCAGTTGGGAGGTATTTGGGTGTGTCTGAGTGTGGTCAATAAAGTCTATGACGTAGTGCGGTCAGTTAATGGTTGTCTGCTGAAGAATAAAGACGTGTATTAAAGAGCTCTGTGTGTGGCGTAGTCATTTGTATGCACCAGAGCTGGGATGAATGCTCAAACTGGCAACGAGTAGGGGACACGTGCCCTGAAGACACAAGACTGCTCTTCCTGAGAAATTTGCAAACTGCTCGTACGTGCCACGTGTGCCCCAAGAAGCAAGCCTTGGTGGGCGTATGTTGAGTCAAAGCACCACTCTAGCTCGTACAAGTACCTTGAAGGAGGAGCAGGCCCTAAAGAGGAGCACCGTCAGAAAGCCAGCCAGAAGCCTACTGGTAAAGCCAAAAGAAGAGATACTGCGCCGCAGCATAACACGGAGCCATCATCGATACAAAGAAGAGGGGAAAGGATGTGGTTTCACGGCAGGACTGCCGACTTTGGAGCTGGGAAACCAAGGTTCGAGCCTCGGGGTCGACTCCACGTCCTGTGATTCTGGGCAAATCACTTAATCTCCCCGTTCCTACCAAAAAAAAAAAATGAATGTGTCCTTCTGTAACGTAACTGGTGCTCATGCAAAGTGCTCCAATACCTTCGGGTCGAGTTCGCGCTATATAAATCTGCAAAAAAAAGCGCTAAAGGCAGCAACAGCCAGGTGCAAGGAAGTGTTGGCGGCCGAGATGACCAGGTGCAAAGAAACGCTGAAGGCATTAACAACCAGGTACGAAGAAGCACTGAAGGCAACAAAAGCCAGGTGCAAAAAAGTGTTGGAGGCAGCGGCAACCAGGTGTGAGAAAGCACAAAAGGCAGTGACAACTGGGTACAGAAAGTACGAACGTACTTACTAGCACGAGCGAGGAAGGTGCCACACGATCTGGAATTAGGAGTGACGACCAAGCATGGTTGAGCTGCCGATGCGTGCATAGTGGCAAGCAGCACACAATACACTAAAAGGGTTTTGGAATGTGACATTTTTCAATGGCTGCTGAAAAGAGCACCAAATACGGCGCAGCTGCACTCCTGAAACTACAGCCGCCATTCGAGACTGCCAGAAAGCAGAATATTGGCGCCAGATGGACTGCATGGATCAAAACGTTCGATGACTTTATGGATGCTCTAGAAGTAGATGACAAAAAGATCATCAAATATTTAAAGAACCTTGCAGGTCATGATGTGAGAGAAGTGATAAAGGAAATATCACAAGCTGATGAAATATCGTATCGCAAAATCAAAGAAATGTTGAAAGTCAAGTTCAATCCAATGCCGAATGTCGACTATGAAAGATATATTTTCAAACAGGCAAGACAGCAAGCTGGTGAAACGATGGATGAGTTCATTAAAAGACTTGATACCCTCATCAAGCATTGAAAATTCAGTGATTTTCAATGACGAAGTAGCCATGCATCTTATAGTCATCGATGAGTGCCTCTCCGATTGATTCAGACTACACATGCTGGGAGAGACGCTCAGTCTAGAAGTGGTACTGCGAGAGTTGGGGAACGTGCATATCAACAGTCTGCTGATATGGAAGCTGGAACAACCCAGAATGAATCAGCATTGATCATGAAGAATAAGCAGAAACACAAAGCGGAGGCCCAGAAGACAATGCCTCAGAAGAATAAGAACTTGTGTGTCTGATGGGGAATCTCTTTTCCACACGAAGGTAAACGTACCGCCATCGGACAGATATGCAAAGGCTGGGGGAGAGAAAAACATTTTGTAATGGTATGCAAAGCAAAAGAGAAACTAAGTGCATCAAGACGAGATGATAAAATGGGCGAAGTTCCAGAAGCATTCTAGCCACGCCCACAAGGTCAAACAGCAACATCAGTTGAGGCAAGTAGAGACTAAACGAAGTCGATCATCATCAAAGTCGTCTTCCAAAAGTTCTTCAGCGCAATTGTTGAGCAACAGTAACGACGATGGGTGTGCAATGGTGATGTCGACCGCGGAAAAATATGCACATGTAGGATTGGCTGCTTGCAAAGAAGAACACAAATCAAAGAGAGATCGCCATGTGAAGCGATTCAACTCATTTGACCGATGCCCCATAATCACGCTAAAGGTGAATGGCTGCCCTACAACTTTCATTATATACAGAGGTGTATCGATCAATATCATGCCAGTAGAAAAATACAACGAACTGTCTTCGATACCACGTCTAAAGCCATCAAAAACAAAGGTGGGCTGCTTCTACGCCATTGCAAAGTCAAGGGTCATTTGTAGTGAACATGAGGCATAAGAAACCGACAGTACAAGCACCAATTCATGTTCTCTAAGGTATTCGGCGAGCGCATGTCTACTCATGTTCAGCACTGCTGCTGACATCGGACTGATATCCATTAACTACAACCTCAATGCACATTCTGAAATAGTAAGTCAATTCTCAGCGTTATTTCATGGACTAGGAAAACTCAAGACAATGAAGGTGCAAACTCACATTAATGAAGACACTCATCCTGTTGCTCAGCGACACTGTTGGATTGCTTTTTATTGACAGGAGGCCGTTGACAAAGAATTAGAAGCATTATTAAAGCATGACATCATTGAGCGCTCTTCTGGTCCGAACGCATGGGTATTGCCCATAGTGGTAGTGCCAAAAAAGGACAGTGGAGGTGCAGTGCGCATTTGTGTTGATCTGCGCAAGGCTAACAAGGCAATTGAGAGAGATAGACATACAGGTCCGCACATAGCAGACATGATTACACAGCTGAAAGGCGCCAAAGTCTTCTCCTATCTCGATTTGAACAAAGGATACCATCAACTCGAACTGGAAGAGAACTGTAGGTACATTACTACTTTGTCAACTCATGTTTGTCTGTTTAGATACAAAAGACTAGCCCTCAACTCCGGACCACACAACAACGACTACAACCGTGCCTCTCCTTGATCAATAGCAGGGCCCTTCTCCTGCCACCACTGCTCCTTCCAGTGTAACTTAGACTCCCCTGCTCTTGAACCCCCACCCACCACCACGAGAGAACAACTCCACTGCCTGCTGATCAACACCCAATTGCTTCACAAACACGCCATCAAAGTCTAGGACATCATCACATCCCTCACACTGGATGTCGTCTTCCTCACCGAACCATGGCTCAACCCATCATCAGCACCTAGCATTGCCACCGTCACACCGAACGGATACAAGATAAGTCACTGGAACTGCACCAACGAATATGGAGGTGGAATAGCCATCATCCACAAAGAATCCCTCAACTGCACAGCCACAACCGGCAGTACTGCTCCTATCATGGAAAACCTCAACTTTCAAATGAACACCAACAGCAAAACAACAGTCAGAGGCACCCTCTCCTACAGACCCTCAGGATCCCACCCTGCCTTCTGTGAGGCCATCTCCGACTTCATCACCCCTCTGGCCATCAACTTAAAAGACTTCTTCTTTCTCAGGGACCTCAACTTTCACCCGAATAACCCCAATGATGCCAACACAACTAACCTCCTCAAGTGCATTGGCATCCTCTGCCTCTTGCAACTAGTCACTGACCCCACGCACATCACTGGGCACACACAGGACCCCATATTCTCTGCCAGCGACAGAATCAGGTACAGCCACACTTCCGAAATCACCTGGTCCGACCGACCACTTGATTGTCCACTTCTACATCACAGCCACCCCCACAAACCCATCCAGCATCCCCCACTGGAGCTGGAGCAAAGTAACCGAAAACCTTTGAATCAACACCCTCAGCACCTCCCCCCCAGACGCCACCTCCGACCTTGAGGTGACCGTTGAAAACTTCAACGCATGGATCACCGAATGCACCAATATAAATGCCCATCTCAAACCCACCAAACTAGGCAGACACCCAAACACGTCAGCTGGTATTCGCCAGATCTCAAATCCTCCAAGCACCTCTGCAAATGTCTTGAACTGATCTGGCGCACCAGCAAAGCAAAGCACCCACCGACCGACCTAACTTCAAACTAGCCCTCAACGGATACCACCAACTCCTGAAAAATGCCAAGGAAAGCGCACTGACCACCCGCCTCGAAGCCAGCTCACACCACAGCAAGAAACTATCCTTCCTCGCGGCCAAAGCATGGAACGCCCTTCCGCTCCGACTCAGACAGACAACATCGCTCCCCATCTTCGCAAGAAACCTCAAAACCTGGCTCTTCGACAGACCCCCTCCTTGATGGAATGGAACCTGCACCCCCCACCCCCACCCCTAGCACCTTGAGACCCTTACGGGTGAGTAGTCGCGCTTTAACAAACCCCTGATTGATTGATTGATTGCATCATCAAAGAAATCTCCAAACCTACAGCTACTGAGATCACAGTTACCCCTCCCATGACCTATGCAATATGCGTGCAGACTTCTTCTACAGAAAAATCGCCACCATCTATGAACACTTCGACTCCCAACCTCCCGTAGCAAACCTCAACAGACTCCTCAACCTCACTGACTCCAATAGAAACACAATAACTACTTAGGACCCACTCTCTACGCAGACCACTGCCGCCATCATGAACACCCATCCACTCAGGATCACCCAGAGATCCCTGCCCCCACCGCATGTTCAACCTGGGGAACAGTACCATCAGCAAGGAACTCACCACAATACTCAACTCATCCATAACCTCTGCCTCCTTCCCAGAGGGATGGAAACATGCAAAGCCAAAGCTCTCCTCAAAAAACCCACCACAGACCCCGAAGAACTCAAAAACTACCGGCCAATCTCCCTGCTCACTTTCCTCACAAAAGGTCTGGAGAAAGCAATAAACCTCCAACTCACCAACCACCTAGAAAACAACAACCTCCTGGACCCTTCCCAATATGGATTCTGCGTAAAATTACAGTACAGAAACCGCCCTCATCGTGGCCACCAATGACATCAGGGCTCTCCTAGACTGAGGAGAGAGACCGCCGCCCTGATCCTCCTCGATCCTCTGCAGCCTTCGGCACCATATCCCACTACACTCTCCTACATGGAGTCCACCAGATGGGGATCCAAGGAAAAGCCCTCACGTGGCTATATCCATCCTCATCGGAATAACCCAAAGCATCCACATCCCACCCTACACCTCGGGCCCAAAGAAAAAATAATCTGCGGAGTTCCCCAAGGGTCCTCTCTGACCCAAACCCTGTTCTACATGTACATGGCCCCTCTGGCCACCCTGGTCAGATCCTACGGCATGAACATCATCTCCTATGCTGACGATACTCAGCTTATCCTCTCCCTATCTTCAGACCCCACAAACATCAAATCCAACTTCCACAGATGCATGACCAGTGTTGCCAGCTGGATACAGAACAGGTGCTTCAAACTCAACACTTAAGCGACACCTCCCCATGGGACGACTCCTCGTGGCTAACTGAACTTGGCCCCACACCCACAGAACATGCCAGGAACCTCGGCATCATACTCGACAGCAAGCTCGATCTTCAAGTGGCTCCCCATTAGCACCAGACACACCGTCACCCAAGCTCTCATCACCAGCCGCCTGGACTACGGCAACTCCCTATATGTGGGGATCACCTCACAACTATTAAACAGACTCCAGACCATCCAGAAACAGTCAGGCTCCTACTTGACCTTCCGAGGTGGACCCACATCAACCTTCACCTCAAGTCTCTGCACTGGCTCCGCATCAGTAAACGGTGCCAATACAAACTATTTACCCACACCTAAAAGGCCATGCACAACAAGGGACCGGCCTACCTCAATCACAGAGTGAATTACCACCAACCCATCAGACAACTACGCTCCACTTCCCTCTCCCTAGCCCACTGCTCACATCCATAGAAGCAGAAGTGGAGGCCGCGCCTTCTCCCACCTGGCCACAAAATCCTAGATCGGCCTCCCCTTCCACCTTCTAACACCCCCCCAACCTGCAGGATTTCAGGAAAGACCTAAAAACCTGGTTATTCGACTAACGTCCCTCTGCAGCAGCAGCACCCCCGCCAGCACCTGGATACCCTCAAGGGTGATAAGAAGCACTATACAAATCCTGCTTGATTGATTGATTGAGTTTTGGTGTGTCGTCAGCTGTAGTAATCTTTCAGTATGTCATTCACCGAGTTTTTCAACCTGTCACACATGCTTTTAACTACAGTGATGATATATTAGTGCATGGGGCCACACAAAAGAAACATGACAAAGCTCTGCCGCAAGTATGTTGTTTGCTCACTGAGGCAGGTCTCACGTTAAATGCAGAGAAGTGCGAGTTTCACAAAACCAAACTCAAGTTCTTTGGGCATATTTTCTCTGAAGGAGGATTACTCCTGACCCTGAAAAAGTACAAGCATCGTCATCCACCTGTTCCACGCAAGATGTAACCATGCTGCAATCCTTCTTAGGCATGGACCGCTATTGCTCCAGATCAGGGGTGGCTCCTCCGCTAAGGCGGAGGAGTGTCGCCCAACTGAGCAGGTCAAAAAGGAAAAAATAAAATGATGACTCATTGTTATTATCATTTTATGTTTCCGTCTTTGCTCAGCTGGGAGGGGAGGGGCTGCTCTACACAGGGCAGGGGACGAATGGTTTGCCCACTCCAAGTGCGCATGACGCTTTGGCCGGCCATCTTGGGCCGGCCAAACATTTATGCGCACTTTGCATGTTCTCCACCTAGGCTACATTACAGCCTGGTTGGAGAATATGCCCAGGCTCCCATTCCCTGATTGAGCGACGAGCCACGGCTCACAGACCAATCACATCGCTGCATTGCAGTGTTGTGATTGGCTATTGGGAGCCTGGGAGCTGAGAGCTTACTGCCCTGGAGTCCTAGAAGTGGGCGAAGAGGATCAAGAGGCGGCGGCACACAAGTAAGTGTTTCTTTTTTTTTTCTCATTCCCTCCCCCCCGCGACTCGTCTTCCGCCGTTAAATACCAGCCACCACTGCTCCAGATACCTTTGTGATTTTGCCATGGTGAGTGCTCCATTAACCCCTTCCGTCGGCCAACGGCTGTCGCGAGCACTACCTGGCTAGTGCTGCGCACGTCCGTTGGCAGACGCGGCCTCGCCCACTCTTTCAAACCGCCGCACCGCGGCGGAATTCACGCCGCGGTTAAGAGAGTTGACAAAGAAGATTGTTTCCTTCCATTGGCCCTTTGAATGTGATCGAAGCTTCAGGAAAATCAAACACACAATTGAAAAGGCAACTGAAATGGCTTTCTCTGATCCAAAGTTGCATACTGAGATTGTTGTAGACGCAAGCCCAGAGCGGTTGGGCCCAATCCTTACTCAACACAATGGACATCCAAATGCTCAGAGTCACATTGTGGCCTATGCCAGCCGAAACATATGTCAGAGTGAACATGCCTATTCTCTTCCAGAAAAAGAGACTGGCTGCAGTGTGGGCTTCTGAAGATTTTCATGTGTTTCTGTACGTGAAGCATTTCACCCTTATCACTGACCACCATTTTTGGAAATCTGAAAGCCAAGATGCCTGCTCGCATCGAGAGGTAGGGGTTGAAATTGCAAGAGTATGATTGCACTATTGTGCATAAGCTTGGGAAAGATCAAAACCCCGCAGACTACTTCTCATGAGTGCTGTTACAGCATAACAGTGCAACTTCTAAAGCAGCTGAAGCATTCATTCATTTCATAGTAAAGTCGAGCACCCCTGCAGCTCTATCTATTGAGCAGATCCTTGCTGCTACCAATACAGACCAAGACCTTCCCACACTCAAGGACATAATTGCAGCACAATCATGGAGAAAACATACTCAACCTCTCACAGATGACATTGAATATCAAAAATTCAAAAATGTGCAGGAAGAACTCTCTGTCACTCAAGAAGGTATCATATTAAGAGGTTTGAGAAGTGTCATACCTGAAAGCTTGAAACAATAAGCTATTGAACTGGAATCCTAAGGACATCCTGGCATTGTAGCCACCAAGAGAGCCCTCAGAGACCAAATGTGATTTCCTCGCTTTGGCGAACGAGTCGAGAAGGAACTGAAAGCATGTCACCTGTGTAACTACTTGTATCTCAAGACAACACATTCGCTAAATATGTCTGATCTTCCTAAACAAGCGTGGGAGCAAATTGCAGTTGGTTTCTTTGGACCTTTAAACAATAGCCATCATCTCATGGTAGTTATTGATAAGTATGCATGTTTTCCCTTAGTGGAAGATTTATCATCGACCACACATGACAAAGTCATCGAGAGGCTGGATAATATTTTTGCAGCTTGGGGTGTTCCGTCCATCCTCAAATCTGACAACAGTCTGCCCTCCAATAGCAGAGAGTTTAAGGATTTTCTCAGTCGTTTGAATGCAAACACCAGAAATGCATGCCTCTCTGGCCACAGGCAAATGGTGTTTTTGAACGATTTATGGGCTCCCTGAAGAAATTGGTTCTGCGCGCTGCACTTGAAGGAATCGATTTCAAGTCAGCTTTGCGTCCAACCCTTCGAGCCTATGGATCGAGTTCCCATTCTGCAACAGGTGAATGTCCTGCAACCTTGCTGTTTGGGAAGACCATTGGGACAACGCTACCACAATGGACAACGAGCCGAGTACTAGACACTTATGATATTCATGTCACAGTCGCTTCTCGCAAAAGAAGGATGAAGACCTATGCAGATAAGCACAGATGCGCTAGGGACACGGTTTTCGAAGAAGGAGACCGAGTCATAGTCAAGCAAAAATGAAAACGCAAGCTTCGTTTGATGATGACCCATTGAGAGTCATGAAAAGTAAAGAACATATGGTGAAAGCTCAACATCTCGGAAAGTCGATTACGAGAGACTAGTCCCATTTCAAACATCTGCATCGATGTTTGTCGGCTCCAGACCTCACGAGTGGAACAAGTCCAACTGAGTGCCTAAGTCAAGCATATGAATCTACAGCTACGATGACAGTGCAATTGCTTCACCTCAAACAACTCAATCTGGAAGATTGGTGCGAGCACCTCAACAACTCATTGAGGAACTTGAATGTATATATGTTGTTTGTATTTTTTTTTAACAAAGGGAGAGATGTAGTGTCATGTATTGATGTGCAGTTCTGTTTTAAAGGGTAACTCTCTGGAGTTTCTTCTTTCTAGTAGGACCTAGGCAGACTCCTTACAAAGTTACATAGTCATTTGGGAGGTATTTGGGTGGGTCAATAAAGTCTATGACGTGGTACGGTCAGTTAACAGTTTACTGCCGAAGAATAAAGATGTATATTACAGCGCTCCATGTGTGGCGCAGTCATGTGCGTGCTCTAGAGCTGGTGTGGATGCTTCAGTAAGCACCTTCCCTTGTAGTCTGGGTTGTTTGTCTGCCCATACCAACTTTATCCACTGAGTGTTAAGCGTTTTGATCAAATAGTGTGAGTGGGCGATGGGGATATTAACAAAAAGAAAGAAATTTAGGCAATAACAACATTTTCATTAAAGCTATTCTGTCCGCCAGACAATAGCAGCCTTGGTCTTCAAGCTGTAAAATTGCTATGCCAAAGGTATTTTTTAACACCAGATCACGGTTCCCATGTATCCAGATTCCCAGATACTTGACAGGTTCTTCACTCCATTGTACTGGGAACTCTAGCAAGCAAGGCTTGGTGGTCGGAGTTAGCTTGAATATTGAGGACTTTTCCCAGTTAACACTCAATCCCAAGTAACGTCCAAATTTTATGCATTCTTGTATGATCAGAGACAGGTGGATAGCTGGGTTTTTCCACATAAAGGACCATGTCGTCAGCGTACATCATTAATATTGTCAATGGTCTGAGTGTGAAATTTAGAGCCGTGGTGGAGTACCGCTGACGAATTATACATGCCAGTGGTTCCAGCGCAAGCATAAAGAATAATGGGGAGAGGGGCCAGCCCTGTCGTGTTCCTCTTTGTGTGCTTATTGGGACAGAGGTATGTCCATTAATCCGCACGCGGGCGGTGGGGTTGGCGTATAATAATTTTACCCAGTTAGTGAAGTTAGTAGGCAATCCCATTCTAAGCAGTATTGTGAAAATATATGCCTATTATAAGGAGTCGAATGCCTTAGCAGTGTCCAACAGTACCGTCTCTAGGGCCACGTCTGGGTTTAGCTGATGCAGAAGAACAAAGATTGTGCACATGTTATGTGTCGTACTGCGTGTTGGTACAAACACAGACTGGTCTGGCAGCCCCAGGTTAGGGAGAAGAGGCTGCAACTTATTGGCGATTATTTTTGCTAGTGTCTTTATGCCTGTGTTGATAAGAGATAGTGTCCTACATGATTCACAGCAGTCTGATGCCTTGTTGGGCTCCTGGAAGGCAATAATAAGTGCCTCTCTGAGTGTTGGGGGTAATACTTGTTTGTTGTAGGCCTGGTCATTCAAGACAAGCAGGTGTGGTGCAAGTATGGCAGTGAATTATTTGTAGAACTCGCCTGTCAAGCCACCTGTACCAGGGACCTTACCATTCGGAAGAGCAACTATGGCTTCCTTAATTTTGTCTATTGTAAAGAGCTGGGAAACAATTCTCTTTGGCCATTCGATAGCCATGCCAAGTCAATATTCTGCAGATAGTCTGTTATCTCACTGCTGGTGGTGGTGAAGCAGGTGTTATACAGGTCAGTATAAAAGTCAGTAAATCCATTAGTATGGAAGCATTTTCAAACTGGTCTGCACCGCTTGGAGATATTGTTTTGAGAATATGTGCGTGTGCCCAGGGAGTTATTAGTTTGCGAGCTTTGGTCCTTCCAGGCTGACCGCCCTCTACGTATGCCAGTGCCACCACTCTTCTGGTCATGTGTAGCAATTCTTGTTTGGCCGTGTCATTATACTCTGTGACTTGTTCCGTGACTGCAGCTAGGACATTGGGATCTGGGCAGGATTTGTATTGACGCTCTAGTGTTTGGATTCTTTGTTCTATGGTGTGCAATCGTGCACTCAACGTTTTTAGAATGCCTGCCTGCTTGTCAAAGCTTAGGCCCCTGACAGTGGCTTTAAATGCCTCCCAAAATGTGCCCACAATGTCCACCAAACCCAAGTTATCTTCAAAGTATGTAACGATACTGGGCCAGAGCTCCTCTCAAAACACAGGGTTCAGTAGGGCAGCAAACTAGAACCGCCATGTAAATAGCGCAGGGGTCTAGGTGGGATGTTTTAACTCAAGCCAGACTGGTGAATGATCCGATAAGGTCTTGGGTAAGTGGGTAATGTCTTGTACCCAGGCACTGACGTCCAGGGTTGCCAACCAATAATCAAGCCAGGACCAATATCCATGCATGGAGGAAATGAATGTGCCCTCCCGCCGAGTAGTGTTTTTAAGTCTCCAAATATCGACTATCCCGTGGTCAGCCATACAGGTTCTGATGACTGAATAAGATTGTTTGCCGCGCCAGTCTGTCTAATGATGGGTCTAGATATGTGTTAAGGTCCCCTCCAAATAGTACTGATTTCGTTGACATTGTGAGGAGTTTATTCCAGACTGTAAAACTCTGGATCGTCCGTATTTGGGCCATACGTGTTAACTAAGGTGATGTGAGTACCGTACAGTGTGCCCTGTAAATCACATATCGCCCCTGGTCATCGGAGTGTGTGTGCGCATGATCTGGAAGGGGATGTCCTTCTTGATTAGAATTAGGACACTCCGCAAATATGAAGAGTAGGACGATGCATATCTATGCAAGGTGCATCTGGTGCCTATTTTGTTTCGGTGGTGTGCATTAAATACGTCTCCTGCAAGAGGGCAACAGCAATATTGTTGCAATCCAGATAGGCTAGCACCTGGAGAGTTTTCAGCGGGTAATTGAATCCCCTCATAACGTTACTGCATCTAGCTGTATCGTTCATTATTCTCCAGTACAGCTCGAAATGTAAGCGTAGGTATCTGCGGTGCAACTTCTATGAGTGGTATAGTGTGTTTCATGCAAAATTGTAATTCAACTAAATAATCGTTCCCCTTCCCACCCTCCTCCTACATCAACATCCCAATCATGTTAACATCGTTCCCATTTCCCCAAGAAAACATAGCAAAAGGATATAGGGAGTTTGCATCAAGTTTAACTCATAGTTCCCTAACATCAGTCATTGAGAGGGGTATTCCATAGAAGGTCACTAGAGTCTGAGTCAATACCTTTGATCTTGTGGAGGCAGCCAGGGAGTGTAGATGATAATGTGGCTGTGTTCTCACAATGACAGTTTTAGCTGGGGGCATAGGGTGCACCTGTTTTTTCATAAGTACAGACATTTGTAACATCTGGGCGTAGTGTCCCAATTCAGGCTCTAAATGTAGGGATCCTCAGTAGTGGGCTTCAGCCAGGGGCCTACTTCTTCCGCTGTGGAATCCCATGTGCCATTACGTTTTCTGGAGAGTGGTTTTAAGTATATTGATGCCAACTGGGGTGTCGTGAATAACTTCTGTTGGCCGAGGTTGTTGATGCAAAATAGTGCCATGTACTGCATGGTGTTATTTCCTGATGGAGGACCTAAAACATGCGTATTCACAGCCTGGGTCATATCAACATTCTGGCTAGGGAGTGATGGAATTAGTAACACAGGGATCTAACCAAGCCCTAGGAGTTAAAGTAGAAAGATGTAGTTTAGATAACGTGTTAACATGTGCCTGAAGTGGCTGTAATTTAGTTAATTGCAGTTCAATTGAGGACAATCTGTTGAGAATACAATCCATAAAGGATGTTAACTGACACCATAAAGAATACAGGCTACAATTAGCTGCTATAGCATAGTTCATCCCCTCAGGCTGTTTAAACATGTAAGCCTCTGTGGCCCTATCGTCTGCTCTTGAGGCCATTTTCCCTTTCCCCCGCTGGCTGTGTTTGATATTCTTTTTCCTTCTGCTGGACGGGAGGAGCAAACCAGGTCACAAATTCCCCTAGAACCTAGAGTAGGACTAACAATAACTGCAGGAGTTTTTGAAGAGCTAGAAGAACAAGCTGACTGTCCACCACCTTTTGCCTTTGTAAAAGCTTCTAATACAGGCTGTTGGGGAGAAACCCGGGCACCAACCAACTTGTCTTCAAGTTTGCCAGAGGTTTTACCAAAGTCCAACTGAACTGTAATGGAGAGTCGTTCTTCAACAGAGTCAATTTCTGGGTCGATCACCCCATGGCATTCATCAAAAAACGTAATATAGTGTTTGAAATGGCCAGGTCCTTACTAAAAGAGGAAGAGTATTTCCTCTTAGCCATAATCCTTACCAAATCAAAGATGTACCAGTATAACAGGAATGGCTCTATAATGGGCAAAGCAACAAAGAGGGGTGGCCCAGCCTAGTCCTGCTGCAGGATTCACTAGCGCCTTAAGTGTGTATTGGTCTCCCCGCCTTCTGGTGGCAAAGACTGGGGTATATAGTCTTCGGCTCCCTCAGCCCCTGATGGATCAGAATCAGTTCGCGTCCAATGCTGCCGGATTTACGGGCGCCTTAAGTGCGCATTCGTCTCTCCACCTCCTGGCGGCAAAGACACATGGGGAATGTGGTCTCCGGCCTCTGTAGTCCCCGATGGAGCAGAATCAGATCGCGTCCCATGCTGCGGAATTCACAGGCAAGTTAAGTGTGCGTTGGTCTCCCGACCTCCTGGCGGCAAAGACTCCTGTGGAATGTAGTCTCCAGACCCCGCTGTCCCCGATGGAGCAGAATCAGGTCATGGCCTGTGCTGGGGGGTTCATGGGCACCTTAAGTGCGCGTTGGTCTCCCCACCTCTTGAAGGCAAAGGTTCATTTGAAATGAAGTCTCCGGCCCCCACAGCCCCAGATGGAGTAAACTCAGGTTGCGTCCCCTTAGTACTATAATTAATGCACCTTGTACAAAGACAACAAAATATCTCAAACTGAGGAAAATACAAATACCATCAGTTAAACATCAAGATGACACACCATGCATGGAAACAATGTAGAACATTCACGATCACAAGGTTTAAATGCAAAACTCAGAAAGTAAAATAAACTCAATGGGGGCTCAATGAGAGACCAGTGCTAAATCATGAGGCAAAGTCATGAATGTAAATAACGTTTAAACTGTGCTGCGAGATTTCGCATTGTTTTTTCCAAGTGGTAAAAAGAAAGCACTCCACATCATGACACCATTATTTCATGATTCTGATATTTTTTTACCTGTGCATTTTTCGGGTGTTAATGAGGCACGGATTTTGCTTGCCCTTGTGCGGTTTTATCACGACACTAGTGCGGGTAAACACTTTCACATAGATGACTCTGCAGCTAAACTCACAATGCACGTGAATGCTAATATGAGCCGAAAATCAGGCTTATTTACCATTCTCACATAACTTTAAGTGGGCACGAACGAGTAAGATGGTTGACAAATGACATGGTATATCAATTTCCCTTTTACATCGCAATCTATCATGTTTTTGGTGTTTACAGTTGCATCAATTTTTTATTAAAAAGGGACGTATTTGAAACAGAGAAAAAAAAATAGAGAAGTTGACTACGTTATGCAACACCTTGTACAACTAATCAGTTAGTTGTTTTTTGTTTTTTGTACCATACTAAAATCGTTGTATTCATCATATTTCGGGATTAAGCAACACGTCAGCAGACCGAGAAAAATTTCAGATTAAATTTCCTCATATTTTACAGCCTGTCTTTAAACACGAAAACAAGTGCTCCAATATAAAAGACACAAAGACCTCGTTTTTGCTAATATTTTCGTCTCAAATGCTTTCAAAGTTATAAGGGGGTGTTGCAGCACAAGCCCTAGTTCCAGGGCCCCCCTTGCCCTCCGTCCCCACCCTTCATGATCCCTGCTACTGGAAGTCACCCAGAATTAACCCTCATTTCTGCATTCTGTCCCCGTCTCAACTTTTAACAACGTTCCACTGCTTCGGGAAACTATGGTCGCATACAAGAAATACCACAAAACATAAAGGAAATAGACAATGCAGTTCTTCGAGTTCCTAAAACCAGTCACACTGTTCTAGAAAAAAAGGTTATTTAGTATTCGTAATGTACCTTGCTCAGGCAGTGCATTATGTTGTCCTCTTTTTGTTTCAGTTTGTCGCATTTTAGCCATATCAAGTAATTGTGTGACTTGAAGCACATCTGTAGTAAATTGGCAATTTCGGGGAATCACATCTGTTGGTTCATCAGCTGTAAATGAAGTGCCATATATGTCTGCAATGAAAACAGAGGACAAACAGGTCACCGCAGAAACCTGCAAAATGTATTGAATGATCTAATTTTGGGTATAATTTCATAAACACATTTTTAAAATTACCCATAAGATAGAAATATTGAAAGGTTATCAACATAATTACTGATGAGAACAGAACATTTCTTAACACAACTTTTTCAATTATTTCCCCTATTTACTAGAAGAATATAAATAGGAGAAAAACCGTTGTAATTAAGTATTGCTGCTCTCTGGGAAGGGTGCCAAATTAACTAATAAATAATCACACATAATTATGGACCCAAGCTGGAGAAGAGATGTGCTAAAGGCTATGAAGAGCCGTTATTCGTCCTCCCACCTCAAGCTACACAGGCAATGCCCCCACCAGTCTGCTATGTGTCCCACAGCACACTTTTACTGAACCAAGTTATCTGATTTCTAATTCGTTCGTAGGCTCAGCCAATCTTCCATTTACTGGAAGATGCTGACCTAGAATTATTCACAGAGTGTGGCTTGGAGGCCAGTGAAGATGGCCACATTTTGGAAGACCGCCACATCTCGCCTGATGACCACGGCCCTTGCTCTAGGTGAATAAGGAAGCATTGTGAGCAAAATTAATGGCAACGATGTGTGAATAGGGTAGCAGCATTCTACGGTGCTAAGAGTCTCCCATTGTGGCTTGTTTAATGTGTTTATTTTGTTCTACATTTTCCTACCCCTTTGTTCTCAGTGTTAACAAGCACAGTGGCCACATTATAGTGGTGGTCTCCTGATCATGAGGTGCCTACAGACAACTGTCTCTGTTGAATTTACTATTCTAATGGCTGCAATATTTAGGATATTAGACTATTTATTTGATTTATACTTAATCTTTTATCGATTGATATTTTATCTATTTATTTTTTATTTAGACTATTATATTTTTAAAGCACGACAACCATGCATAAGGCATCATTTTTTTTTTTAAACAAACTTTATTGATTTTGACATACGTTGTAAATCGGCAGTGATAGTGTATAGCTTCATAGTTATATTCCCATATTCTTGATAACAAGATCAGTCCTCCCCCGCCCTTCCCTGGGCAGTCCCGGTGATCATAATTGCGCTGTTGGTTCTTCTGCCCTGGCCCTTAATCTGAAGGAAGTCCTCCCACTTGTAACAATCCCCCCCACCACCCTCCCCTCAGGCGTGTCACTTGTCTACTTGGTCTCAGCCTGCAATCCAGTGCGTCCCCACTGTTCGTTGCGTATAGGTTTTATAGTCTTGATATATGATACCACTCCCAGGGATTGCAATGCAGAGGCAATGCCAGGGATCCCCCCCGTTATGTCGCAGCGCGCAGGCCCTGTGTTCGGATTTTAACCTATTCCTGCTGGGGGCTCTTCCATGGGTTCCTCCTCCTCGCCAGCGGTTGGGTCCTTGAGTGTCGCCACTAATGCTTCCCATGCTCTCGCTGCGTCTAATGTCTTCTCGCTTCTCGTCCTGGCAGCCAATTGCAATCTAATTATACCCTCACATTCTGCCCACTTAGTAAACTCCTTCCTCCATCTGGTCATGCTTGGTCCTTGTGTGGCCTTCCAGTGCATGGTTATATCCCTTTTGGCTAAAAGTAACCCCATGTCTAGAAATTTGCTGGTGACTTTGTTTTTGGATGTATGTGGAAACCAGTGCAGCAAGCAGTTCTTAAAAGATGTCTCAAGTTCCCTGTCGGTAGCGTCGGTTAGTACCGCCATCACCTCCTCCCAAAAACTACCCAAGTGGTGGCAGTCCCAGAACATGTGTTTAAAGTTCGCGTTCTCTTGACTACACCGGGGGCAGGCCGCTGGAGACGCAAAGTACTTGTTAATTCTTTCAGGCGTGAGGTAAGCCCGATGAAGAATGTAAAAATGCACCAGTTGGAACCTCGCGTTCCTGGTGCTTTTCCAGGCCCTCTCCACTAGTTCTCCCCAGGCCTTTTCTGGGATGTCGTCACCCAGATCCGTCTCCCACTTGAGGCGCAGCTCCAACAGGGGTTGTAATGTCTCACTCATTACGCGTCTGTACAAACAGGTGACCGCTTTAAAGGTGCCGACCGCCATCACCACATATTGGCATCCCAGTGATGTTGTTGGTTCAGAAAGTCCCCCTCCCCAGTGCCTTCGTATGGCCGCAGTGAGGGCAGAATTGATAGAGTGGGATGCGTTTAAAGCAGTCGTTAGGGGGCGCTGCATATCGGAACTGGTGGGGACCCGGAAGGTACTCCTCCAGGATATACAAAGGGCGGACCACCGCCTATGGGAGCTGGAACAAGAGAGGCCAGAGAACATAGGTAAACAGGGATACCTACTGGAGGCTAGGGAGGCGGTGGCGGCGCAGGTGGAACGCCTCCGCTGCTTTGACTATAAGCAATACCTGACGCGGGGCCACTCTGAAAGGGATAAATCAGGGGCTCTCCTAGCTTGGCTGGCCAACCCAGCCAGAAGGGGCACAGTTATCTTGGAAATCAGAGCCCAAGCTGGTGAGACGAGGTATGATCAGCAAGGCATAAACGATCTGTTCCTTGAATACTACACCGAGTTATATAGGAACAGAGTGACCCCAGGGGAAGAGGACTTGGGCAGGTTTATGGGAAACCTAGAACTACCGGCCCTGGACGAGGACTTAGCGGAAGCGCTGGGTCGCGATGTGGAACTGGGGGAAGTAAGAGGGGCCATTAAGTCCTTAGCACGAAACAAAACCCCAGGCACAGATGGGCTCCCGAGTGAATTTTACCTCAAATATATCGATCTGTTAGCACCCAAGCTGGTCCAACTATTCAATGAGGCAAAGCAGGTGGGCACCTTCCCGTCTCAACTAGAGAGGCAATCATTATACCCTTACTCAAACCAGGGAAGCAGCCATGAGACAGAACGGCATACCGCCCACTCTCCATGCTTAATATAGACTACAAGGTCCTTAGCCGCATGCTAGCCACTAGGTTGCTACCGCACATAACATTGATCCACAGGGACCAGTCGGGGTTTATCCCCACCAGAAACACAGCTCTTAACATCCGTCGCCTACTACGAGTCTTGGGGGCGGACACCTACGAGAAGGAGTCGGGGTCAATCTTTGCGGTAGACATAGAAAAGGCGTTTGATAGCCTAGAATGGACATACCTGTACCATGTGATGAGGAGATTTGGGCTGGGGGACGGGTTTGTTAGATGCATAAGGCATCATGGCGCTAGAATCAAAAGCTCTCAAAGAATATTATCTAAATATGCAAAAGGTAAAGTCAACTATAAAGGTAAGTTTTCATGCATTTTCGAAATGAAAGAAAGTTGGGAATCGTTCTAAAGTTGCTCCGTCAGTGAGTCTTTGCAGAACGTTGAATCACTAACAAATTTGCTGATTGTGATCCAAGTGTAGGAGACGGGATATAGTGAATAAAAAGATTTTGCAAACATTGAGCCTGAGAAAGAGGATGGTAAATGGCTTTATGGCAGAGTACTAAAGCTTTATTAAAGCATCTTTTCTTAACTGGAAGCCAATGCAAGGAGTTCCAATGATATGAAATATGCGGGTTTTTGCTCAATCCTGAAATACAACAAGTAAAACATTTTTGGATGCATTGCAGTATAGAAATCAGATATGCAGTGAATCTTAGATATAAAGAGTTGAGTTACAGTAGTCCAGTTGGGAAATAACCACTTTTTTTCGTTGTTAGATTCTGAAAATAATTAACAATTTTTCTCAAAACCAACTGGACAAAAGCTTAGTATTTGCAGTTTGAAGAGAAGGTTAGTTTCCAAAAGTATTCTTAGATTCTTTTCAGAGTCCAAAGGGAATGGCAAAGTTCCCAATTTATCAGGCCATCAGCAAGCGGTATTTCCAAAAAACATTACCTCAGTTTTGTCTGCATTAAAGCAGAACAACTTTACAGTGATCCGAGTCATAACAGACCACAGTGCTTGAATCTATTACGATTAAACTCACTAGGACAGTACAACTAAAATATCAAGTGTGTCTCATCAGCGTAAGAAGAAATGTAAACTCCAAACAAGAGAAACAGGGCTGCTACAGGAGTCATGTAAATGTTGAAGAATGTAGAGCTTAATGCTGTACCCTTAGGAACTCCACAAACCATCTTTTTCAACTCAAAGAAAAGGCTTCAGAGACACTGCTTGAAGACAATAGAAGAGAAACGAGGTGGTCCAGGCCCGGAACCTACCATTCACACAAATGTCCCTTAATCACTGTATTAACATGGTATGGGACACGGTGTCAAAGGCGGCAAACAAATCAAGCAAAATCAATGCAGCAGAACCATTATTGCCCAAATCATGCAGCTATTATCCACTACTGAGACCAATACCGTTTCAGTACTATAAGAATTTTGAAAGCCTGACTGATTTGCGTCAAGGGCATCATTAGTGTCAAGAAATTTCGATAGCCGAGAAACAAAACTTTCTGCAATTTTGGATGAAAAGACAATAAGGATATAGGACGATAGTTAGAGAAAACCTTTGAGTCCAGGTGTGTTTGTGGTTTTTAATACTGTAGTAACTACCGCCCGTTTCCACACAGATGGAACATTCTCTGATTCGAACAAAAGATTACAAAGAGTCTTTTGCTGCAACAGGTACTCTGAAAGTAATTTATAACAATTAGCAGGACGCTGGTTTAACTAAAAATGCAAAAGGAATCCTATGAATTTTGGGATATCTTTGGTCGAGCTGGATGAAAGAACCTTAGTTGTAGAATTTTCTTAGACAGAAACATAAGATGTGTAACCAATTATTATAGGGGATTGCAGAGACTGGTTACTTGTCGTTTTTCTTGTTTGGTTCTAGAGACAGTCAGTGACATTTTTTCAAAGAAGAAATTGTACAGACTATCACAAAATGTCTAAATGGATAAAAATGTTGATGTGTCGGCTTTAGGAGAAGATAAACTTTCAATAATGGAGAGGGGAAATTAAGTCGGATTATTGGATTTGGAAATCTTAGAGTAAACCTGATGAATGCTTGTCTGATGTTTTTTTTTATGGATCAATTCTGTTTATTGTGTAGAGCAGAAGCAAATCAGTCGACATACACAGCTGTCCGCCAACAACCCAGAGGCCGGCAGCGCCATCAAGTCATAATCAAAAATCATAACTCATAAACCATCCCCTATAACTTCCCTCCAGCCCCCATTACTCCTTCCAATAGGGTAGCATTGATGACCTATATCTTCGGTATTGCGGCACGTGATACGGACCCGAGTAAGCATGGGCAGTCACTCAGCCCTCAAGGGGGGCTGTTCCAGCGGGCGTCTGCACCGAGAAGAGTAAGCGCAACAGCTTAAGATAAGTCGGGGAAGTCAATTAATTGAATTCGGTGGGCAGGTTGGGGATGAATGGGGCCCACAGATCAAGGTAGTGGTGCTCTGCCCAGGAGTGCATAGATCTCCATGATAAGACATCTGTCATCCCTCTTAAGGAAAACCCATTTCTCAAAGGGTGTAAGGGGCGCTCTGCATATGGTTTGATGGAGGGCTGCATCACCCAATACCGAATTTGTAAGTCCTGGATGCGGTCTGCCTCTACCAAGCCATAATCCATCTTCAGGCAGTCAAATGGGAATAGCCCCTGAATGTCAAATATCCAACCGAGTCGCTTGCAGCTTCCCTCCCACCATCGCCCAAACCCCTCCTGGTGCATGCCTGGTAAAAAGTCATGATTAGCTAGGATGGGACTAATAGGAGAGAGAAAGGAGGTCAGGCCAGTCCGGGGCACCACGACATCCCCAACCCTTATGTGGGACCGGTCACCAGGGATGAATATAGTCCCCACGCTTGATGTCTGCGGGGTAGCCACGGCTCCTTTCAGATATGGGATCCCACTACAGCCTGGTCCATAAAGCACCAGTGTTTCTCGGAGTAGGTGCAACCCCACTCTACCATTAAGTGAAGTTGAAAGGCTTGGAAGTATCGTGCGACTATGGGGACAGCTAACCCACCCTCCAGGGTCAAACAATAGAGCAACTGCCTATGGAGCCAAGGCTTTTTCCTGTTCCAGATAAAGGTATTGATCCCCAACCGCAGGGACCGAAGGGTGTGATTCGGCGGGGTCAGTGACAAGGATTGAAAGACGTATAGGATCCATGGGAGGACTGTCATTTTGACAGCTGCCATCCTTCCTAGCCAGGACAGTTGCAACCAACACCAGTTAGCCAAGTCTGACTGACCTGCAAGGTGGTGGCAGTGTAGTTGAGTGCCGCTGTCTTTGCAACTGTTCAGGCCAATTTGATACCGAGCTCAGGTATGGACTCCCCCGCCCATTCAAAAGGGAACACAGAGCGAAGATAGGCTTCATGTGGCAGAGAAAGAGATAGGTTTAGTATTTGGGACTTTTGTATGTTAACCTTGAACCAGGAGACTTCCCCGAAGTAATGAAGCTTTCACACCAGGGCATGGAGGGATGACATCGTGTCAGTGAGGGCAATAATAACATTATCAACGTAGATGCTAATAATATGGCGGTCGCCGTCGCCTCCAAAGGGGATTCCCATGATGGTGAGGTCTGCTCTTGGGACTCCATGTATAAGGTAAATAGCAGAGGGGAGAGTGAACAACCCTGCCGCGTGCCCCTCTGGATGGGAAAGGGATGAGACGACACACCGTTAATTATCACTGACGCCCGTGGTGAGCTATAGATAGTCTGGGCCCATCGGCGAAATCTATCTCCGAAGCCAAATTGTTCCAGGGTTGCAAGGCGATTTGGCCATTATACTCTGTCAAACACCTTTTCGGCGTCGATTGAGAGGAGGTGTGCCTCCCTCCGGGACCTGTGGATCTTGTCCATAAGGTGGAGGATGCACTTGGTGTTATCAATCAGGGTGGTTTAAAGCGCGCTACTCACCCGTGAGGGTCTCAAGGCGCTTGGGGGGGGGGGGGGCACAGATCTGTTCAGCCGAAGAGCCAGGTCTTGAGGGTCTTCTTGAAGGTGTTTAGGGAGGGGGAGAGTCTGACGTCTGCCGGTACTTCGTTCCAGGTCTTGGCTGCAATGTGAGAGAATGATCTTCTGCCTGCTCTGGCTCTGTGGATGCGCGGGGTTTCGGCCAATGCGAGGTTAGAGGATCGGAGGTTCAGTTTGGGTACGTGGAAGTTGACTCTGTCATTGAGGTATTGAGGTCCGGTGTTGTGCAGGTATTTGTAGGCGTGAGTGAGGACTTTGAAGGTGACTCTCTTCTCCACGGGGATCCAGTGGAGTCTCCATAGGTGTTGGCTGATGTGTTCGTGGCGGGGGATGCCTAGGACGAGTCTGGCCGCAGTGTTCTGAATCGTCTGGAGCTTGCGGAGCAGGGCCTTGTTTATGCCGGCGTAGAGCGTGTTTCCATAGTCCAGTCTGCTGGTGATGAGTGCTTGGGTTACTTTCTTTCTTGATTCGGGAGGGATCCATTTGAAAGTCTTGCGGAGGAGGCGGAGGGTGTTGAAGCAGCTAGAGGAGACGGTGTTGACCTGTCGGTGCATGGTGAGCGATGAGTCGAGTACGATGCCAAGGTTTTTGGCGTGGTCTGTGGGTGTGGGTGGGCTTCCGAGGGCGGTGGGCCACCAGGTGTTGTCCCAAGCTGAAGGGGTGGTTCCAAGGATGAGGACTTCTGTCTTTTTGGCGTTGTTTGAGGCAGCTGTTGGTCATCCAGATTGCGACGTCTTGCATACCTTTCTGGAAGTTGAGTTTTGCGGTGGTGGGATCTCTGGTGAGGGAGAGGATGAGCTGGGTGTCGTCGGCATAGGATACGATGTTGAGGCCGTGTTGTCGGACAATGGTTGCGAGGGGGGCCATGTAGATGTTGAAGAGGGTCGGGCTCAGGAGTGAACACTGTGGGACTCCGCAGGTGATGTTCGTGGGGGCGGAGTGGAAGGGTGGTAGTCTGATCCTTTGGGTTCTTCCGGTGAGGAACGATCGGATCCAGTCCCGGGCTGTGCTTTGTATGCTGGCGTCGTATAGTCTGGTTACTAGTGTGCGGTGGGAGACGGTGTCGAAGGCCGCTGACAGGTCGAGTAGGATGAGGGCCGCGGAGTGGCCTTGGTGCAGGAGGGTGCGGATGTCATCTGTGGCGGCGAGTAGGGCGGTCTCAGTGCTGTGGTTGCTTCGGAATCCGGATTGGGATGGGTCGAGGACAGCGTGCTCTATGATGAAACGTGTTAACTCCCTTTTGACTGTTTCCTCTGCCACTTTGGCCGCGAAGGGGAGGAGCGAGATGGGCTGGTAGTTTTTTAGGTCGGTGGGGTCAGCCGTGGGCTTCTTGAGCAGGGGCCTGACTTCTGCTTGCTTCCAGTCATCTGGGAAGGTGCCTGTTTCGAGGGTGGTGTTGATGGTGCGTTGTAGTTTGGGTGCGATGGCGTCCGTGGCTCGGTGGTAAATGTGCGGGGGGCAGGGGTCGGTGGGTGCCCCCCGAGTGGATGCCTTTCATGGTAGCGGCGGTGTTGTCGGTTGTGATCGGTGTCCATTTGGAGATGGTGGGCTGGCTGGTGCTTCTGGGAGGCGGGGGGCTGGGTGTGGTGTCTTGTGGGTGGTCGGTGAAGTTGTTGTAGAGTGCTTTGATCTTTAGGTGGAAGTAGGTTCCAAGCTTGTCGCAGAGGTCTTGGGACAGTGTGATGTCTGGCTTCGCTGCGTGGGTTTGTGAATTCCGGAATGACACTGAAGAGTTCCTTGGAGTTGGTGGAGTTGGCGGTGATTTTGTTGTGGATGAAGTTCCTCTTGGTGGTTCTGATTTGGTTGTGGTAGTCCGTCATGGCGTCCTTGTAGGTGGAGTAGTTTTCTGCTGTCTTGGTGTTCCTCCAGTTCTTCTCCAGGCGTCTGCAGGTGCGTCTGGCTTTTTGGAGATCGGTGGTGAACCAGGCAGCTTTTCTGGGGCGCTGTTTGCCGGGGGGAGCGGAGTGGTCTCGAACCCTGCCTGGGTTGGGCCTGGGGATCTGCGGCGGAGCAGCGCACAGCGGAGCTGCTGGGGAGAAGAGCAGGCCTCAGACCGGGGTCAGAGGTCTTGCTCGCGCTCCCCCGCAGCGGCCGCCATTTAAGTAGGGGAGGAGGGAGGGAACGAGCAGCTGGGAGGCGCGAGCGGGGGCGGTGATGGCGGGAAAAACACAACGGCACAGAACATATGGGCACAGTAACAGAAACAATGAAAAATGAATAACGTATGGGCACAGTACAGAAAGACAATGCACAGAGTCACAAGTGGCACAAAAAATACACGATACTTACAAGGGGGCAACAACGCTGATACAGAGAGTCAGAATGCGAGGTGGGCACTCGCCAGGAGCGGATTGGTCTCGAACCCTGCCTGGGTTGGGCCTGGGGGATCTGCGGCGGAGCAGCGCCCAGCGGAGCTGCTGGGGAGAAGAGCAGGCCTCAGACCGGGGTTATCCCCACATTGGCATTTGGGGATGAAACCTGCCTGGTCGAGATTGACCAGGCCAGACATAAAAGGGTTACGCAGTGGGCGAGGATGCTGGCAAACTCTATAGGTTTAGGGATGACAGCGATTACTCCCTAGGTAAAATTTATGCTTTAGACATGACATTGCGTATTCTGCCCTATTGAGTTTCAGGCGCTTGAGGTGCAGGTTTTTCTCCAAACCCAGTCGTTTCTCCTTGCTGCGGCGGTTATGAGCCGCTGAAATAGCTTTCAGTTCCCCTCTGACTACCCACTTCAGAGCCTCCCAAAGAGAGGCTGCCTACATCTCCCCTATGTCATTGTTCCAGAGGAATTCAGCGATCACCTTTCACAGCGCAGGTACCATAGTCTTGGACTGGAGGAGGCCTCCAATGAGAAGTCCGAATGGCGCTCCTGTCCACCCGAATAACCATCGAGAGGGGAGCATGATCAGATAAAGTCATGGAAGCAATGCGCACATCTTGGACAAGAGCTTGTATCAAGGGGAGGATAGTAGTAGATGCAGGCATATGTTTTATGGGCTACAGAGTTGAAAAGGCGCCAGACTGGCCGAAACATTGACTGGATCAGTCCAAGTCTGTATCCATGACTAGGTTGAGGTCACCCCCCACCAGGATGGCTGTCAGGGGAGTGCAACACTGATGTGAGGGCACCCACAATTAATTTTTCCTGCTGTGCGTTGGGTGCATACAGGGAAGCGAGCGTGATGTGGAGATGGCCCATTTGTATCTGGTAGGCTCACAACTGCCCTATTGATCTCAGCAACTTTGGTCAGGACCTCTCCCCAGAAAGCCCCACAGAGAAGGATTGCCACCCCATGCTTTTTTGCAGGCCCTGAACTGACGCAGGAACCAGCAGGATTTCATCCTATGTTCATGCTTGGGGAGGGGATTTACCAGTATTCTGGCACCACAGAGGAGCCTCTGCTGCCTGAATGGGGTTGCTGGACCCCAGTTACTTTCTTCATTTGCCAAATTGTTATAATTGAAAGCGCTCTAGCGCGTATTTGCCGTTGGCACCACCCCCTGATACGTCCCCTCAACCACGGCCCACTTAAGAGGTAAGGATGTATGTCTGCGCAGCGGGCGTGCCGAAGCACCAAGCGCGAGGACCCCTGGTCCTTTGACTTCCCAAATGTATACTAGAGTCGAACTTTTAGAAACTGGCAATCAAGGTAAGTCTGCATCATGCACGTTAATGATAATGTGGAGCCATGTATGAAGCTTTGGTCAGTTCAGCAGTCTCCTAACTAGCGCCTTTAAAAATAAGGCCAAACCATCAGCTTGCGCCTTCGGCGCCATGATATTCTCATGAGCTTAGAGAATTTAAAAGGAAATGCAGGCACCAAAAACAACTCTGGAGGAACAATTATGGCCCTGAGGAAAAAATAAAATACAAAAATATGATAAGAGTATAAAACACTGATACAGGCAGCTAAAACTACATTTTTTACAGACAAAATCAGCAGCTGAAAACTCCACTAAGAAGCTTTTTAATACAGTTAAATCATTATCCTCCTTTGGCAATAAAGAGGTGGTTACCACCAACCAAAATCGTTGTGATGAAATAGCGGACTTCTTTTTTACAAAGGTAAATAAAATATTTCTGGTTTTTAAGACAATACCGTACAAAACAAATTAGTCCTCAAGGACAGTAAAGGAAGAAGAACTCATGGGGGATAAATTAACTGACTCTCCCCTGGTACTAAGCACTTTCATTCCTCTCATTGAAGAGAAGGTTGATACTCTAATCAAAACCAATAAATCAGGAGATCCAGCGTACCTATTCCCTCTGCAGGTACTTCATCCGGTTTCAGAAACCATCTCTGCTCATCTTTCCCTGTTGTTAAATAGGATTCTTAAGTCTGGCTGCTTTCCAGATGCCTGCAAAAAGGCATCAATTTTGACGCTTTTAATGAAACCCTCCCTTGACCTCTCAGAGGTGAAGAACTATAGACCTATCTCGTGCCTTCCCTTCCCTGCTAAGATCTTAGAAAAGGCCATTCATAAGGAAATTACTACCTTCTTTGAAATTAAGAATTGTCTTGACCCTGCACAGCATGGGTTTAGACCTAATCACTGCACAGAATACGCCTTATTGGCAGCCACCGGAGAGATCAGAGCCATCGCTGATAGAAGTGACAATGCGGGCCTTGATCCTGTTGGATCTGCCGGCCGCATTTGATACGGTTGACCGCTCCTCTTTGGTCAACTGTCTTGAAAGGATAGTCATAAAAGGTACAGCTCTCAAATTGATCCGGTCTTTTCTGTCAAATAGAGAGCAATGGTGGGCTTAGAGGATTTTACCCCCACCCCACTTAAGCTTCCATGCTGGTCTCTACAGGATGTTCATTAAGTCCAATCCTGTTTAATGCCTACATTACTCCACTAATCGAACTTAATAGATCCCGTGGGTTCTCTATATTCTCTTATGCGGATGATACCCAAATAGTGGAATCTGTTTAATCGGAACCTGATAAAGTGGCAGAACATTTCAAAACCTGTATGGATAGCATTGCCAAGGGGATGCACAAGACCTATTTAAAGATTAATTCGGAAAAAAACAGACGTGTTTCTATCTGGTAACACCTCCTCCTTCTGGAACACCTCCTGGTGGCCACTCAACCTTGGGCCCCTTTAACTCCCAGGACAGAAGGCAAGAAATTTGGGGGTCACCTTTGATACCAAATTAGCTTTCATAGACCACTCAAAGCAAGCAACATCCTCCTGCTTTCTAATGTTAAGAATTTCTTTTTTATTTTCCCTTTCCACCCATTGGAGTTAAGGAAAATCTTCATCTTGGCCCTAATCATTTCTAAAATAGATTATTGCAATGCTTTATATGTAGGCTCTCAAACGTGTCTTCTTAATAAATTACAGACACTTCAAAATGCAGCAGCCAGAGTGCTGATGAACCTTCCAGAATTTTGCTCAGCCTCCAAAGCCATTAAGAACTGCATTGGCTATCAATTAAGGTGTGAATAAAGTTCAAGGCCTTATGTTAAGTCCATAAGGACCTGGACCAGGTTGGCCCTCGCTTCCTGCAAGATATTTTTAAAGGATACTCTCCTTCTCGTACTCTACAGTCTTGCAATGCTAAGAAGGTGTTTGTGCATAGAATAAAAAGAGTTCACTGGGGAGGAAGAATTTTCTCCTACTCCACCTCCAAATGGTGGAATTCTCTGCCCAACCATCTAACAACTCAGCCCAATCTCCTAAAGGTCAAGAAGGAACTAAAAATGTATCTTTTTAGCTTCTCAGTGTAAAACCTTCTCCTAATTTCTCAGCAACATTTTTATGTTTCCTGGAACCAGGTCTAGTACATACCTCTGTCTTTGCACTGTATTTGTCTGGTTCAATTGACACTAGCACCTAGACACCGTTTGGTATTCACGCGCTTTATAAAATTATTAACATAACATAACTGAAGGAGGCAGACATCACTGGTAGACTGTTCCAGGAGAGCCAGGATGGAATATAAGCCAAGTCTCCACCCCCCAGTGCGGCACCCAAGTCTCTGGGAAAGAAAAGCCAAACCAGGGGGGTCTTTTAGACTGCGAAGCCGTGGCCAGTCTGTGATATGTGGAGTCCGGAAGAACAAACCCTCTACAACATTAGAAACAAAACGATGAAATTAGCAAGTTCATTAATAATGGAAAACTGAAATCTGGGCATGGTCCAGTCGGAAAGGCAGTATGTGGTCTTCCTTGTGTACAGATGTGTACCAGACCTCTGCCGCCTCAGAGCAGAGCAGGAAAAACAGTCCTGGGTAGATATGTATGACGAAGTCGATGAGAGAAGGCCTTTCAGGCCTGGGTGAGGAGTGAGGGTGTTTTTTATGTTTGCCGGCCTTTTACCAAAGCGAAGTATGAGGGGGGGGGGGGGAGTCCCGAGGAGAACCCGGCATTGAGCGGGCAGGAGAGTCCCCAGGTAGATCCAAGTTGCAGTGAGCCTCCCGCAGAGGCTTGGGTTGGAACAGTTGGCTCTCCCTGCGTAAGACCAGTCTGAAGGGGTGACCCCATCCGTAGGAAACCTCTTTGGAGCTCAGGAATTCAGTGATCAGCTTAAAGTCCTTGCTTCGCTGGAGGGTGAGCACCGAAATCTTCTGGAAGATCCCTATTTGATGTCCACGGATAGGATGCGTGACTTGGCCTTTTTCATGATATCTTCTTTGGTCTGGAAGTCGTGTATACAGGCCAGGATGTCCGGGAGCTTGGCGTTGTGGCCTCCAGGGCGACCGAACCAGTGCACCCTGTCAAGCTGTAGAGTTGTGTTAGCACAGCCCAGGATAGAGCAGAACAGTGCTTAGAAGTAGATCTGTACATCGGAGCCCTCAATGCCTGCCAGGACCCACAGTATTGCAGGGGGATCTATTCTCCAGGTCCTCCACATGTGCCCAGAGGTCGGCCTGTTGTTCGTGCAGACGGATATCCTCTTGCCTCAGCATCTTAACCTCCTCGCTCCTGGCCATTTCGTTGTCCTCTGGAGAGGATCTCCACTCACCCACAGACCTCAGGTCCTGTTTCACGTCTCGCAGCTCCTTAGAGAGGTCACTTCTGAGGTCATGCATGTCTGCCTTGAGGGAGTTGAAAAAGGAGGCCAAAAAGGCCCGGGTCACCGATGCCTGCTCCTGGTCAGAATCCCCTTCCTGTCTGTCTGTTGGGGCCTTTGCAAACCCGGGTTAGGATCCCTGGAAGCAGCTGGGGTAGAGCGGATGAGCATGTCTCGCACTCAGTGTTCACGTTTGCCTTTTGTTGCTGCTATGGCGAACTTGAGGCGGATCTGAACTGCGAGTCTATGGCCTCACTGCAGCAGGGCCCTACTTGGAGCACTCCTGTCCTGGCCTCAGTGCTCCAGAAGCACTCGCAAGCGATCACCGCAGAGGGCAAAAGACGCCAGGGTCTGTCTTTGCTTCCAATAGGCAATACAGTGTAAGAGTTAAGGTCTATCAAGGTCTAGGGGGTGGGCGGACTCACGTGGACCATCAATGTCTCAACGAGTCAGTTTTAAGTGAATGTAGCCCCTGTCGCACCGCCCACCCGAGCTCCATACTCACTGCGCCTTCAGTACCAGGCTGAATCCAGCAGGGGAGGGGCAGAGCGGGACTCTGATGGTTGTTGGTGCAACTCCGCTGGCAAGGGAGGCATCTTGCCCCACTGGCAGATCAGCAAACAGGCTTGTCCATGCAGGGGGACCATTGCACAGTGCCAGCCCCAGCCGCGCCCTCCTCAAAGGTCTCTGTGATCGTCAGGCCCCTCCCGGAAACTCCAATCCAGGCCCCAGGGCAACTTCAGCACGTCAGGCCTGGTGCTGCGGGCCTCGCTCCAAGGGATGTGCTAGAGCCTACCAGGTCATGCTGCAGTGGGTGGGCCTTCCTCTGGCACTGTTCAGACCGCAGCCTCGAGTCTGAGGCCCCGCGACAGCTGTGCCTTCCAGGGGTCGCCGCGGGTGGCGCAAAACTGGTCCGGACCCCCCAGTCTCCTCTGCGGTGCCCCCTCTCTCTGCTTCACTACAAGCCAGCCGCCGATGCTGTGTGATGCTTTACAACGAGGCCGGTCAGCCTTAAGCACTGATGACCGCCATCTTGTCGCTCCTGGTGCCACTCCAACGCCATCATGCGTCGGTGGGAATCCTCCTGGTGGTGGCACGAGCCCCCTGCAAGGCTCAGGTGACCTCTCTATGCCTGCACAAAACCGCTTCGTTGAGAGAGGCAGTATATAGCAATCGGCGGCCCTCAAGTGCGGGCAGCCACCATCCTGCCTGGTTCGGGGTTGGCCATCCGGGCCGCCATACCACGATCAGAGCACCTCCAGGGCAGAGACAACCCCCCCACTGGGAAACCCGGCAGTCACTGCAACATCCAGGGTGAGTCTGGATATAGTCATGAGCCCCGGGATTCAGCTAGGAACAGCACTTGGTGGTCTGGGTGGCGGAGGACGATCGGCATGTCTCACCCCGCCGCCATCCCATCTTGGCCACGCACCTTAATAACTACTCTAAACTTCCATTTAGTAGTAGTGGAGTATGCTTCCTTTTTTGGGGGGGGAGGGGGAGTTTTATATAGCACAAACTCGACCCGAAGGTATCAGTGCGCTTTACTTGAGCCCCAGTTGCGTTACAGACGGACACATTCTTTTTGTTAGGCATGGGCAGCATAAGTGATTTGCCCAGAATCACAGGATGTTGAGCGTCCCTGCCGAGACTCGAACCTGGTTCCCCAGTTTCAGGTCGACCACTCTAGCCGTTAGGCCACATCCTCTCCAAAAATGTTCCATCTTTTTGCATTCCTTCTTAGCTTGTGCTAGTTCCTGAGGGTAACAGGGGCTGGTAGGAATAGACTTCTAAGAGTAAATCACTTTCACTGCGATAGCTCAATCAAGCGCAGTTTTGATCCAATGGTCAGCAGCAAGCACATTGTTTTCAATCTGATAAGAAAAAGCTCACAAAGAGACCACTTGGTATACTGTACTGTTGATGGTCAGATTTCCAGATAGAGCACTGGATCATTTGGTATGTAAGAGGTGCACTCATATTAATTCTGAAGTGTCATGTTCACACTGTGAATGAGGTGACTATGAATGCAGCGTTATTTATTGATTTCTCAATTACTTTTAGGTGTTCTTTCTTATTGGTAAAAGTATTTTTGACCATAAGCATAGCACATGTATTGCAACTGGTGTATGAATCATGATTTTCCATATCTGCTGCGCGAGTTATAGACTGCCTATCGATTTAAGCGTTTTTTTTTTTTTAAGTAGCAACTACAACTCCTTTTCAATTTTGTAGTTTTCAACCTACATTTAGATGTTATAACCAAAGTGAACCATAACTTTACTCTATCCTTTGTTTTTTTCAATGACTTTTGTTTGATTGTATACCACATCCAACAGTTTCCTACACCTAACCCACTGCATGCAGCCCACCCAATTTTGCCAGACCCTGGTTTTTTTTTTGGGAGGGGGAGGTGTAGACCCTGCCATAAGGGTTGTAAACCCACAGCAAACTTCATGCTTGTTGATGTGAATTCACGGCAAGGTTTACGGGCTCTGTGGTTCTTTTCAGGGAATTTCTAAGGCTTTTTATTTAACCTATGTTTAGGTGTATTAACTAAAGCTATACAGCTAAACAAGTCACTTTAATCTGTTTTTTCCCCTGAATATTTGTACGTTTTTGATCATATACACATCCAACAATTTCTTAAACCCATTCTCCTGTAGTCCGCGAACCCCTGCTGTACACGGCCTTCAACCAGGCCCTGCCCTCCCCAGAACTCGCCATGAACAATGGGTGGCCAACCAATTGCAGGCAGCCAACCCCCACTACACACAGCTTTCAGCTGTACGCAATCAATGTTGGTCACAGGCAGTCAACATCACTGCGCATAGCGTTCCGCCTTGTGCAGAGGGCGTTGGCTACAGAGCCTGTCTCATGGCTGGGTCCTGCACCCAACCCACCGCAGCAGCCAACCCCATTTTGCCTGGCCCTTTTTTTCCAAAGGGTTCGTGGATCCTATGATAGGGTTTGGGAACCTGTGCCAACCTTCATGCCTCAGCACCACGCTTAAGAAATATATATATAATACCAGTGTTTGAGGTGGGGTTAGACACAAGAACAAGTTGCTGGAGGAATGCTGAAATACAGAGTTCCAGCTTCAGGCATAATGTCACAATATGGTATGCAATGAAACTTTCCATGACTTGGCATACTTATACAAATAAACTAACACAGCTATGGTGTTAAACAGTCAGCTATAACTAGGTAGGGATTCGACTAATCAATAAGGGATGTGTGAAATATGATTGGGGCTTATCCAGCATGTGCCCTGTTGCATATATAACTTGTTGAGGTGTTTATAACGTGCAATACTTTTTGTTCACGCAATTTGTCAAGAATAATGTATGACAAATAATCATATAGTATATACTGACAGTAACCTGTGTGTGTACTTATTTCAGGGATCGGGTGGGGCTCTATTGCACCACTTGCAAACAAGGGATTCTTTGAAAGATTTAGGGCCTGATTACGGCTACGTTGCCGTGGACCACCAGTCTGGCGTCCACCCACTGGATTACAACTTTGGCGGTTGGACCACCAAAGGACCGCTGCAACCGCCTGGGATCCATGATCCCGCGGCAGTTACGCAGCAGTCAGAGACTGCAATATGCTGGCAGTGCCGCTGCAGCACCGCTGAGCATATTACGAGTTGCCGCACCGTCATCCTTTTTATGGCGAGAGGCCGCCATGAAAGGGTGGCGGTGAGGCAAAAAAGGTTTGTGTCTCCTTGCATAGGGGTGCATGCAGGGGGGAACATGTTGTGCCCCGCTGTATTTTTGCACCCCAAGTTCCCGCACGGGAAGGAATGCACAACATGGTACATTCCTTCCCGTGCAGGAACATACTGCAGTGGTCCCACGGCAGTGCCTTTCTAAGGCTCTCCTACGTCCGTGGGACGGCCGCAGCACGTCTGCCCATCAAGGATTACAGTCGTAATCCGGCGGGTGGTATGAGGACACGGCACTCCGTAGGAGGACTGCCAAAGTCGTAATCAGGCCCTTTGTCTGATTCCTAAAGCTCTTGTCTATATGAGCATAGCTCACCAGGGAAATGTGAGAGAAACCTGCCAGTTTTTCTTTTCTCTGAAAAGGTTGCAGTGCGTGTGGGTTTTAGGAAGGCTACTGGGAGAGATATCTATAATTTAGAAGTAACATGAAATGGTGGCCAGCATGCCCCTGGTCCTTACAGCTTGGAACACAAAAAAAAATTGCACACACAAACTGAGTGGAGACATCTTGCTGTATTTTATAATCAATTCCGTGCAAGGAAAGGTGCCCCCTTGACGAACTGAGGTTTGTTAAGTGCTTGACAGTTACACAGGATGCAAGTGGTTAGAAACAATGGTAAGGGGAAACAGAGAAGGTAGAAATCGAAACAGTGGACATTCCAGAAAATGCACGCTCTGCTCTTACTTTCCATCCAACTGCATGGGGATTCCCACAATTAGGTGGTGACATTAGAAGTGATCCACTACATAGCAATGAAGTGTTCTACTCATGGACTGAAATACAAGCTGTGGAACCAGTGGGTTATTCACACCATGTGCTATCATAGATTCTTAGCACATTATCAGCTGTATAGGTTCACTGAAGAACCATTAAATGTCCACTGAACACATGACCATGTTTCAAGAGAGATTACCACATGTTACACATACAGTACATTTGAGACCTTTAACAATTTCAGGACAAAGATGGCCAACTTTAGCTACCTACACACCTCAACCAGACAAATGTCAACTAGTTGATATAGGTGACAACAATATAAAGACAGTCAAGGTCAATTGTACTACAACAGCGAGATACTGAGGTTACAGGCACTACCCAAACACCTATTCACGAACAATCAGCTGTCACTAATCCTGCAAGGAACAGCAGACCTCCATCTTCCCATTTACACTGCCAAATGTTAGACATTTTTTTAAAAAGAAGTATAGGTCCAATGAAAGGGACAGACACCGCTTTAATTCGGAAAGCTATCCATGGGGAGCTGGGCATGGTTCTCCCCCTAGGGCAACTGACATGAATCCAAAAGAGTAAGCTGTCCCACCTGGACATCTTCTCCTTTGCAAATCATTTACCACTCGAACTTGTGGTCGGTAACTGATCAATGGGTTGTGACAATAACTGTGGTCACAAACCATTGACACAATCAGTTGCAACTCGTGAATATGAAGGGGGGCCCTTCGATCTGCAATTTGGAAAGGGTTGCAAAAGCTCTTTTTATGAGGCTGAAAAACGTTTGCAATTCGTAAATGGGCTTTTGAACATTGTAAAAAGTCCTTTTGCAGTTGCAA
The DNA here is from genome assembly GCA_963921515.1 of Calotriton arnoldi. Lineage (NCBI taxonomy): Eukaryota > Metazoa > Chordata > Amphibia > Caudata > Salamandridae > Calotriton > Calotriton arnoldi. Next base: position 520,148 of record CAWUFW010002868.1, read on the forward strand.
ACAGTGGGATTTTGCAAAGTGAAGAGTTTTATTTTTACCACAAAAGGGCTTTTTACATTAGGTCATTAGCTTAAAAAATGAGTCAATCCTCTATGTAATACGAGATAGTACATCCAAACAATTGATGGAAATGTGTAGCGCATTAGATAGGACAAACCATCTTCTTCTGAAGTATCCTGGGGCTTCAATTTCATGGTGAAGATCTTTCGCAGTTTACAGTTCGCAGACACTATGATTCCATCCAATGATTGGAAAACAGCTCCTTTAAAAACTTCACTGGTGAATGAGACCAGGTCAATGCATAAGTTGCACCACTGGAAAAAAATACAAAAGGAAAGAAATATAATACTATTAGGTGTTTGACATGTGTACTTCATTATTCTGTATTGCAATGATCAATGAAGGGTTAACCATCTATAAACATAATACATCAGCCCGCGAAAATGAGAGACCAAATACTCTACCTCTACTTTCGATATTTTAGAAATCCCTGTAGCCATCGTAATCTCGATCGTTGGCATACATTTCCCGTTTAGGAATAATACTTCAACCTAAGGCCTGATTTTGTAAAAAATGGAAAAAAAAAAAATACATTTACAGCCATAGGCTTAAACATGGCTATAAGGAACATTTAAATTCCTTTCGTAGTTCACAGAGAATTCCCAGAGTACTCTTTGGAAGCTGTGACTATCACAGCTTTCCAGAAGTACTCATGAATATCTAGTTCTTCATTTTAAATGCAACAGGGTACATGTAAGGAAGCACAAACGCATTGCTAAAGTGTGTTTGCACTTTCCCCCAACACGTAGAAACAATATTCCTGCCAATTTAGGTGTGTTCTCTCACAATATCCACCCATCTCAGTGACTTATTCTGGCCCTTGACTGGAGTCAATTTCTTATTCTGTCCGGAGTGGAAATATGACTGCACCAATTTTGTGAATAGCATAAATTTAGGTTTTTGGGTGTTCACCTACTTAAGCAGACATCCAGACCCTGGAATGCCTCAACGCGCCCCTGTCAGCAGATTTGCTACCATACAAAATTACACTAAACTGCTGTAATTTTATGTGCGAACACATTTCTTTACGGGTTTAATTTTACATTTTGCGAATACCACACGAGTCCAAACTCCTAAATAAAAATATTTTTCCACCTAAGTTCAAACATCTGTGGTTCTGGCATATAGAGAGCATATTACATTTTAATCAGCACACGAGCTTGATATATTACACCCCCGACACATCACACCACCAACAGAATCTCCAACCCGTTCCTCCTGTCTTATTCTTGTTGATGAACTTGATGTCATCTGTATGCATATTATGTCATGTGATATGTAACTGTTGTTGTAATGTAAAGCGCTCTAATACTCTTAGTGAAGAAGAGCTATAGAAAAACAGTGTAAATAAATAAATAAATAAATACCATAATGATGTGTCCAAGTTTTTATTCTGTGTCTGATTGTATGTCATCCAATGTTCTGTTTACCCCCCCTTACACCTTCAAAATACCTGCGACCTGTTCCCTACACATAAATGACTGGAATAAGAACCATGCATGGGCCATTAAAGGTCAGCTTCAGCATCGTGGTCAGAGTCAAGGGCAGATTACAAGGAAGCAGAACTTTTAATGGTTGTGACAGCCCGCTGAATTGCGCTATTAAAGCTATTAGGATATTAAACCCTATGAGAGCAGAATCAAGAAGGGTGTGCACAAGATATAAAGGAGTCCAGGGCACAAGTCGGGGGTATACGCGGGTACACTGCATCAACCCACTACTTTCACAGGGTGGACGCCATCCACCCTGCAAGAAGTGGGCCCCACCGAAATATGCTGAACTTGTCTCGGTATAATTTTCAGCCACTGCAACACATTCCACAGCACCTGCACCTTGTCGCTTTCGTTTCAAGCAGCAACATGGAGGGGGGGGGGGGGGGGGGCTTTCATATTTCAGACTCCAGCTGGGCCCATAACAAAGGCCGAATTTAAGAGACCATCAGGCCTCCCTTTAATCCACTGTGCAGACTGGGAGATATCTGAGCCTCACACCTAGATGCAAATGCAAGGGAGGGAAAACAAAGGCACACAGCTTCACAAATACTTGAGAGGCATGCTTTTTAGGTTGTTTAATCCCTGCATATAAGAGATGTGGATGTACTGTAAAAATGCCAGATGTGTTGGTCTGGTCCAATATTTACACAAATAATTTAAATAGCAATATTTTGTTTGATTTCTTTTATAGTGCTACTCATTCCAATGCAGAGTGCTTTACATCACACGTACACTTTAAACATTGACAATAAATCCTATAAATGTGTAAATCAATGTACAAGATGTGTTATATAAGACAGTGAGGGTTACAAGGTGTAAGAGTCACGTCCTTCACAGCTTGCTGTGCTATATTAGAATGATTACAATTTATGAACTGCCAGTAACAAAAGGATCTCTGTGTTAAAAGCAGTAACTCACTTACCTAGTTACAAAAAAATAAAAATCTGTCATCTGCATGTTAGATGATGTGCTTTACAGGAGACACATTAACCCTCCATGCGGATTCAAAACTGGGACTAGAGAAAACACAGGTCTCCCCAGCAAAAGCGTTACCACCCAAAGTTATCTTAACATTATTATTGTTACCTGGGATTTACTGGGCTTACAAAGATCTCTGCAGCAGGTGCCTTATCCCCCCAAGATATTTTAAAATGCAGACTTTACTACCAATTAAGCAGAATAGATTTCCTGCTAAGTTTCTCCTTGTTGCCAACTTCTTTGTGGCAGAGTTTTTAAAAAATAAATGTATAAATTGAGGCCTACATTTTGCGCCGGGGTTGCGTCACTTTTTGGCACAACCCAGATGCACAATCAAATTTATTAAATCTCATAATGCGTTCAAATATACTCATGATAGACCTGCGAAACGTGTGTGAAGTGTTAAGATCTGATGTCACTTGTTGTGTTGTCACTTCATGTGAGGTCATGGATTGTGATGTCACTTCCTGTTATGCTGTGATGTCGCGCTGTGATGTCGCGCTCCATGATGTCACTTGCACACTGCCTAACTTGGTTAGTCCCCCCACTTACTTTTTAGGACTTGTGCCCTCAAGGGGTCTGCTGATCTTAACACCCCCGTGATATCTGATTTGTCTATGAATGTCAGTTGCTACTGGGACTCCCAATAACAGACATTCATGGACATCAAAGATATCACAGCAGAGATCACAGAGACTCTGGAGCCCATGCCAATCCACTGCCTTTGATAAGGCAGAAAGAGAGAGGGAAGGAGGGAGGGAGGGAGACAGGGCTTCAAAATTCTCACTTTTAAATCTTTGCTCCTCCCACAGCCATCACTGCATAACTAACAGTGGCAGTTGAAGGAGGGGAAAGTCTCCACTCATGATCACAGTCCAATGTTTTAATAAACTTTAGTGTGTTATCTAAGATATGCGAATGGCTCACATTTTTTTAACTCTTGCACACTTTTGATGTGACCACCCCATCAAAAGTGCTCGCAATTGGCGGTACTATTCCACCATGGTTTCAGCAGGCAATTAAAAAAAACGACCAAGCCCAGACCTTTTTTTAAAATTAAACACCTGTGGAGTTCAGCGAGGTGTGCCTTGCATGGATCCCCCAACTTTTCCTTACCCACAATGCCCTGCAAACCTTAAACCTTTTCTGTTAGGTAAAGTTCCGGAAAATACATGAATCCCCAAAATTACTACCACCCAGCATTTACACACTTCTCCAGATAAAAAACCTACCCCACTTGTGTTGCTGGGCCGAGCACAATGGACATTTATAGATCAAACCAATGACCATGCCAAGTCAATATGGTCTTTGCATGGTCACTGGCTTGTTGAGAGCACTATGCCTAGCCACACAAGTGGGGTACCATTTTTATTGGCAGAATTGTGGGAACACTGTGTGGTAGGAGATTTTTGGATCCCAACAGATTCCAGAACTTTCTCTAACATAAATATGAGGAAAATTTGTGTTTTTTGCCAAAGTTTTAGGTTTGAAGGGCAGTGCAAGTAAGAAAATGTAGCGGTATTCAAACAAACATGAAACAAAATTACTAAACACCATGCCATTGACTATCAAATTTTCAGCGTAAGTTAGAAAGTGCCAGAAATAACGGAACCTGATTCAAAAATGCAACTTACACTTGTGAGTAATTTACACTTTTGAGTAAGGTTCCTACTTTTTGCGCATTCCCAAAATCAGAGTGTAAGTTAGTACTAAAAACAAAACAGAAGTAAATACAGCACCACATATGGCTAACTGTTGGTACTGTAACACTCTCCCACAGAAAATAATAGAGGTAGGGAATTAAAATAAAGCCCCATAGGAAAAAATGTTAAATTAAACTAAATTATTTAATGGTTATTATATATAATTTAATGTTAAAATGTATAAAATAGTACATATTTATAATTTAATTATAAAATATTTAACACCTTATTTTGAATTTAAAAATAATGTAACAATAATTACAATTAAAATATAACTTTTTTAAATTAATTCTATACATCGCTTTTAATATTTATTAATGCCTAATAAAAACAAGTTACTAAAAACTCTTAGGTGGGAATTTATTTTTTCATTTATACAATATAAACATTATTTGAATTTAATGTAATTTATTTCCACTAAATATACATTTCACAATTAAGCTAAAAGCGCTGTTGCAGTTTTGGATATTTTGTTCTACATTTAAAATACATGTTTAACTGGGAGGCGGAAAGGCAAGATGGCGGCTGCGTGACCACTGCGAGAGTCACTCCCTGACCGCTAGCTCTGAATGTTTGGTGAACCCTTAGCGGAATTCATGCTCGTGTGAAACGTGACTCAGAAAAAGACGAACCGATGCCTGAATGAGTGTTCGGCAATACTTTCAAGCGCTACTGCGACAAGCAGCGGCGGTCTTTACCATTGGTGTACAGCGATTCAGAAACCGGACATACCTGCCGCCGGGGAAGGCACTGTTCGCCGGGAATTTTCAGCTGGGACTAAGATCAGGAGGGATGGCTCCACGGAAACCCGTTGTGAAGGAGGGAGCGACCGGCACCAAGACTCTTCCTGTGCCCAAGAAACCTGCTGCACCAAAGGGATTAGACGCTGTTCGCAGGCTCAGCCAGGAGGGGGCAGAGAACGTTGACAGAAGCCTCAGTGGCGAGCGGCGTCTCGTCGATGCTGCTGTAAGACCGAAGATTCAGATGGTGCCTGGGATGTTCTCCGGAAAGGGGGTAAGCGGCAGACAGGTCAAACCCTCGTTTAAGGATAAGATGGCAAATAAATCTCCAGTGTGGGAAGGAGATGTAGACGATGGGAGAAAGGCTTTACCTAACACTCCATTGGAGGCTGTAATACTTGAAACCCCCAATGCTCTCAATGCTCTCAATGCCCCTGACACTTTTAACGCTCAACCGGGTGATGTCTATAATACCGGGTCCAACGAAAGGGGGCAGGAAGGAATGATGCTCAGAGACCAAGGACAGAATGATAACACGGAAGTGGCAATATCTGCAGAGTCCAAAGATTACAGCACTGACTTACCTGAGACAGGAGATAAAATGTTAGGTACACCTGATGGGGAAAATTTATTTTCTTTAACCGACGAATCGGATCATACCAATGTTAGTGATCCCGATAACACAGAGCTTGATGCTTCTGGGGATGATAGCGACAGTGCCCCCACAACAACGGATACCTTGAAGAGGGCAGTTAATCGTACAAAGAGAAAGAGCGCTAATGGTCTAGAGAGTGGAAGTTTTCAATCTGATACTAGTGAACATCTTCAATGGGATTATTCTGCCACCTTGCCGGATACAGGAGCTGATGAAGGAAACACGAATGGATTTCCGTGTAAAGACCTAAGGGCTTCTGGCAATAAGACAGAGTCCACTCCCTCTATGGGATTAATATATGCCACACTTAAATCAATGCAGGTAGAGGCTCGTCAAGAGCATAAAAGAGCACAGCTTGCGAATAAAAAATCCAGGGTGCAATACGCAAGACAACGAAAGCCTGTACAGAAATTATAGCTCGAACCACTGCTTTGGAGGAGCGCGTAGGGGGGCTAGAGGCCGGGCTAGAGAGCACTGAGCAAAAAACTACTGCAAATGATGCTAGGATGACTGATATATTATGGAAACTTGAAGAATCTGAAAATAGGCAGCGAAGAAATAATCTACGACTGCTAGGTATAGAAGAAAATGCTGAAGGGAACGATATACGTGGGTTCGTGCTGAAACTTTTTAAAACTGCCTTCCCCGAACTATCACATTGGAATTGGGAAGTTGAACTTCAACGAGTACACAGATTTCCTTTGATGTTAAAAAAAAATAATTCTGGCTCAAATATTAAGCCTTGAGCTATTCTAATTTTTTTGGGAAATTTTCTATTGCGTCAGGCAATATTCGAAAAAGCGAGACCGGATGCTAAAAGAACGGCCGAGGGGCAGACTTTCTTTGTACGGCCGGATTTCTGCCATACAACGGTGGAAAGAAGATGGCGGCTATGGCAAATGATTAGCCCCTTTCAAAAACAGGGTTGTGAAGCATATTTAATTAATCCTGCACGTTTGAAAATTATTTATCAAGGAAAGGTTAGGTTATTCACCTCCGAGATTCAAGCGCAGAGTTATCTGCAGGAACTGATAGATGGCTGAACATGTTTGCGAACCTTGTCAGAGACGCTTGTATACTGCTTATTGGGTTCTAGTATTTTGGGTTTTTCTCCTAGATAGGTTGGGGAGTGATCTGGGAGCACAGTGGAACGCAGGAGGCATCACAAGGGTCTGAGGACCTTTTTTGCCTTAGTGAGGGGTGGGTGGGAGAGGGGGGGTGGGGGGCAGGGGGTGGATCCTAAATTCTACAAGGGGAATCTTGCACGGTATTGTTTATGATTTTTTAGATGTGCTATGCTTGAATTTAATGATGTTAATATACTCGGATTTGGTTTTTATTTCTGATGGGGAAACTTAGAATTGCTTCTATCAACATTTGTGGATTAAATGATCCTGTCAAAAGGCGTAGGATAAATCAGGACTTTCGAATCTTGAAGGCTGATATTATCTGCCTTCAAGAGACCCATATAGAAGCAGGAAGAAGTAAAATTATGAATTTTGATGGGTATCAACTGATCTCATGGACCATGCAAGATGTTAGAACCAGGGGTGTCGCAATACTTGCTGGGCGCGGTCTTGCCGATTTTCCACGATCTCTCCCGGATAAATTTGGTAGATGGGTAATTTTACAATGTTCAATCGACAACTGCCCGTTTACATTATGTTCGGTTTATGGACCGGTATTAGATGATCCTGAGATGTTTAATTGGTTGAATTTAGAACTGGTGGGCTGGCCACTCCCAATCATTCTATGTGGGGACTTTAATATAAACTTGAGCTGCCCGATATCTAACCATCCTGAGATAGGGTATCAGGGGCGGAAACCCAAAGTTTATAAATCTCTGTCCCAATTAAAGGAGTTTCATGGATTAATAGATGTATGGGCACAACTAGAGAGAAATGACCCTGGGTTTACTTATTTCTCCGCCCCACACAGAACCCATGCAAGACTGGACTATTTCTTCACTTCCCAATGTATGGCTCAGGGTAGTAAAATCACTAAATTTCTGCGAGTAATGTCCGACCACAACCCTCTGGTACTGGAAGTTAATATTAAACGAAAAACTCAAATAACATGTTGGACTTTTAATAGGGCTCTGCTAAATGATAGATCTTACATTCATCATATGGAGAGATGGATCCCTAGGTTTATAGAGGAAAATTTGGGAAGTACAAGTATTCAAAATGTCTGGGATACTCTGAAAGCTGGGATCAGGGGCGAAACGATTAAATATGGTTGGGAGACCCAAAAAGAGGAGAAGAGCAAAATTAATATACTATATGATACACTGGGGAAGGCTGAAACGAATCTGGCTAAGGTTTTATCTGAGGGCGGGGATGCTGAAACTGCACAAACAAGGATCACAATTGCCAAATCCGCTATAACTGAAATCTCACTTACCAAATCAGCAGGAAGATATTTAGCCTGGCGATCCAATCTCTATGAGAGTAATGAAAGGGTGGGTCATATGCTAGCAGTTCGGGCTAGAGAAAAGGAGGTACAAACACGAATTACTGAAATCTTGGATCCGGATATAGGCTTAGTTAATGACCCAGAAACAATACTTTTGGCATTTCAAAAATTTTATCAAAAATTGTATACAGAAGATATTGAAGATAACTGTGGGGTACAAGAAGATATCGAGAGATACCTTAAAGAGATTACATTAGGGAAGCTTACTTCTCAAGATCAAAACATACTAGAAGCTCCAATTAGATTGGAGGAAATACAAATAGCTATAGAATCTCTTCCCGCGGGTAAAGCGGTTGGTACTGATTCTTTACCAGGTGAATTATATAAGAGATTCCGGACGCAACTGATTTCAATACTGTTTGAGATGTTTAGCATAGTGCAAAGTGGTGAAGCACCTCCGGACTCTTGGAAGATAGCCAAGATTGTTGTATTTTTGAAGAAAGGCAAAATCGCAACTGATCCTGGATTATATAGGCCCATCACATTGATTAATAGCGACACGAAAATTTACTCCAAAAGTTTCGCAAATAGGTTAGCGTCGGTTATTAAAAAGTTGGTATCTCCCCAACAACATGGTTTTGTTCCTGGTCGGGAAACTATAGATCATATCCGATGGACAATTTCCCTTTTCGATTACACCAAGGTTACAGGAGACCCTATGGCCTTAATTCTACTGGATGCAGAAAAGTCATTCGATAGGGTCTCCAGGCCTTTTATGGGCTGCCATGGCAAAAAACGGTATAGGAAAAGGATTTATTAAAGCTATCCAAAGTATGTATAAAGAACCAACTGTTAGAATAGCGATGATGGGAGCTCTATCAGGGTTAATCAAGATATCACGTGGCACGAGACAAGGTTGCCCGTGTTCACCATTATTATTCGCCATCTATATCGATCCTTTGATCAGGAAAATTCTGGGAGACCAAAGAATTCAACCTGTATATGCTAAAGAGGGGGATGTAAAAAATTTAGCATACGCCGATGATCTGGCTATTATAACACCTGCTCCCAGTCATGCCCTTGAGGAAATAAATATCCTAACTACACAATTTGGTAAAATCTCAGGATACCATCTTAATGAACATAAAACCCAAATCGTAATAAATGATAAAATTATTCTAGAGGATCATCGAATAGCACAAAGTGCTAGATATCTGGGTATAGAGATTAGTTCTAAAGTAGAAGATATTGTTGATATTAATTTTAAACCACTGATGCAGAAAATAAAGGCTGATTCTCAAAGAATAAATAATTTACATCTGACCTTAATTGGGAGAAGTAACGTAATTAAAATGATATTTTTACCCAAAAATCTCTATTATTTCAGAGCAATTCCACTAGAGATAAATACATTTTGGTTCTTTAAACTAAATCAAATAGTTTCATGGTTTTTATGGGCTGGACAACGCCCACGTAGGGCTCTTAAATATATGACTCTAACTAGAGATCGGGGGGGTGGTCTGAACCAAACTTTCAAATTTATTATTGGGCATCAGCTTTGAAACAAATGGTCGAGCTGTTGAAAGGGGAAAATTTGGGATTTGGGGAAGTATCTATTTATCGTTTAATCTACGGTGTTGAAGCCAAAGGACTCCTTATGCGCCATATAGACTATGCTTATTTTAAGAGGGTAAAATTTAAGGTTTTGCTGGGTGCGTTCCGGGTTTGGACTGCCGTCCGGAAAAAGTAAAGTTCTCGATTGGTCGGAAACATAGATACTCCCCTCTTGATAATAATAAGTTACTCCCGAAATATTTCAGGATGCATATTTTAAAAATTGGAATAAGAAAGGAATTCTGTTTATAGATGATCTAATTTCTGACACCGAAATATTCACTTTCGATTCAATTAAGGAAAAGTTTGGGATCGGGAATAATTATTTTTTTAAATACCTGCAGATAAGCGATTTTTTAACCAAAAAGGTAATTTCTTGTAATAGAATTCCTTTATTAGATCTGATTTTGGGGGGTCGATCTACAATGTCCATGCTTTATAAACTTATCAAGAAAGGGATGGGGGGTGATATGCCTAAACACCTCGACAGGTGGCAAGTGAAGCTACAAGCAGGGCAGGGAGAGTGTGAAGACTCCCTTCTGTTTAGTCAGACAGCATGTATATCAGCAAGTCTGCAAGTACAGTGCTTCAAGACATGGTGCAATCTTTATATCACTCCGGCTCGAATCTATAGATGGGGCGGGACCTCTGGGGTACATTGCTCTCGGTGTGGATTGCTGGCGGCGGACAGTATCCATATGTTCGCTACCTGTCCAAGTCTTTCCCAACTGCTGACTCAAATTGAACAACGCCTTGATTCTATATTGGGATACTCTGTCGTGCTAACCCCCCCAGGCTATATTATTAGGGATTAGAAATCAGGAAATGGAGGAATCTGATCGGAAATTGGTTTATATATCAATGGCAGTACTTCGGCTATGTCTTGCCAGTGGCTGGCTTGATCAGAATCCTCCTTCTATACATGTTTGGTTTGGGAAATTACTTTCTATTTATAAATGGGGGATTTCGGTATTCAGAAGAAGGGGAATCAGGGCTAGAGCAAGGGGGTTAAAGATCTGGGAACCTTTAACCAGATGGTTAAATAAAGATGAGGATTAATAGACACTTAATCCTGGGGAATGCTAGGGGAATTCAGGACTAATCTCTTTTTTTTTTCTCTTTGTATTGTTTTACTCGGTCGGGATCCACCGGGGCGGGGGTGGGGGGATAAACGTATAAATTCGGATCTCAGTTAATTTTGGTATTGTACAATTTGTAACATTTTGTATGTTCTGATGTCCTAATAAAATTTTTAAAAAAATACATGTTTAACATGAATTTACATTAATAACAATATTTGTAATGATTATTTGAGTTCTGCTTTTTATTTTACCTACACTTTACCACTGGGGACTCCAGAGTTGGAGCAGAGATAGCCACATGGTAAAGTATAGGAAAAATGAAAAAGTTTGTCGCCAAAATAATTATTAAAAATGTTGTATGATAAAAATGAATGTACCTTTTGCTTTTATATTTTATTTTAAATGTAGTGCAAACTCAAAGAATTGCTACAGCAGTTGTTAACTTAATTTTGAAATAACATTTTAATTAACAGAAATATATAAAAATATATTTAAATTCTTTTTCTGAACGTTAAATTTAAAAATATATTCTCACCACAAAATATTTTATTATGTATTAAAATGTATTAAACGTGTTGCATAAAATTAATTAAAATCAATTCAGTTATATTATAATACAAATATTGTTACATTATTTACATTTAGAAGTGTATTAAATTAAAATACTTTACAATGAAATAATAAATGTAACATATTTTTTTAACATTAAATGATATTAATTTATATTTTTAACAATTTTAAACAGTTTAACAATATTTCCCATGGGGCTTTATTTTAATTCCCTGCCTTCATTATTTTCTACAAGAGGGTGTTGCAGTACTAGTGGCTGGCCAGGAATAGTGCTGGACTTAGTACTGTTTTTTCCAGTATTAATTTACAATCAGATTTTGTGAAAAATCAAAAAGTAGTAAACTTACTCAAAAGTGTTTGTTACCCTGTTTTACTCTTCCAACACCAGGGTCTCTGTGCAGCCCATTGCCAGACATTTTCTTCCAAAGGTTGCACTGGTATTGTGCTCACATCTTTAATGTTTTTGTCCTGTGTCAATCACTTATATTGGTAACACCCTTTTATGATATGTGAACATACTCCTTACTCTGGATGGCAAGGGGTTTAGTTAAGACAATTTACCTCTGAAGCAAAAGGAAGAAGTTGAAGAGAGCTGGTCTAGACCTTTAAGTGAGTTCCTTCATAGATCTGTGGGGCGGGAGGATGCGCTTCTCAGTACTAAATTTGAGTATTCGCAACAGCAAGGGCATAAAACACAAACATAGGCTTTAAGGGGGAAGAAATTTCAGTACTGTGATTACTACTGTGCTTTATTTTTTTTATTTTTTACCTAGTGATATTGGGCATTCAACATTGTTTCAGAGTACCATTTGTTTTGCTACATTTTAGCATTTTAGTATTTTTTGTCTTTTTCCCCTGTTTGAGATATTGTGAACTACAGTACAGATACGTGGCGATAAACTGCTGGTTAGGCATTCACAGAGATATGCCTCATATCTCGACTTCCAGACTGTATCCGAAGACCTAAGGAATGCCATGAAGTGTCTGAAGTGATCTCCTGAGAATAGAACTGTTCCATCCACCATTATGAAATCCCTCCCCTAGAATGTGTACAATTCCACTATTCAGATTGTTATCACCTTCTTCGTCAAAGTCATTTTCTCTTGCCTACTTAATACCAGTTAACAGCTGCCTCTTTCAAAGAAACCTCTGTCAGACTGGAGATTACCTTGCCAACTCTCAGGGAATCACCCACTTCCTTCTCCTGAAGTCTCCAAAATTAGCAGCCACCTCCTCTCTCAGATCTATAAATTAAGTTCCCACATCAAAGGAAGTAGAGAAACCGTAATAATCCACGAAGCCCTGCAGATCTTTGCAAAGGAGACCACTTCCTCCTTTGGCTTCATTGACTTGGATCCTTCTTTCAGACTGCCATTTACTACATCCGCCTCCTAACCCTTATCACCAGTATGTGCTTTGGCGATACAATCGTACAGTGGATTACCACTTTTCTAGGATGCAATCATCAATTTGAACAGAGACTCATTAAGGCTGTCCACTCTCAATCAACTGTTGTATCACCAAGGTTTCCAGCTTTTGGTCAGTGCTCTTCAACCTCACTATCGAATATGGGAGTGTCCTCAGCAATCAAGGGATATCCATGCACTAGCAATATCACAGCACTCAACAACGTCTAAAGGTATTGCAAGCAGGAAGCAACATGTGTCTAAAGATGTTGCCTCACCATAATTCAGCATTCAATGTTAGCCTCAATATGAAGCACTCACAGACAAACTTTGCACTTCCATGCACCGTAGACACTGTGCCACAATATATACTTGGCTTACCACCATCATAGCTTGTCAAAGATTGAACACTGAAATGGTCTGTTAAGTCACCTTCTTGATTGCCTGACAAGTGGGAGATTTCGCTTAGTAGCCACGAAGCCACCCTGCTCAGAACAGTATACTTGAACGGTATCAAGTGTAAGAGGGTGAAAGTTAGAAGGAAAACCCTATAAAGGGGAAAAAACGCCTTGGAAATCCTGTAGCTCTAAAATGAAGATGAATATTCGATTAAAGAATAGCAGCAAGGAACTAACCTCCTCATTACATCACAAAGGAGGAAAGAGTCAAGTGACAAACCCAACCCTTAAGGCTAGAGAAGTCGACCTCGACGCTGGGGAACTGGGTTCGATTCTCAGCAAGGACGCTCAACATTCTGTGATTCTGGGCAAATCACTTAATCTCCTTCTGGTCAAGTTTGCGCAATATAAAACTCTGGAGAAAAAAGCAAATAATACAAGAAGATTCTCAAAAAGATAGGAACATGAATTTGGGAAAAATTAGAAGCAAATGGGTGAAGAACTCAATGAAAGATAGGGAACTAAAGCGTTGTGATGCATTCAGCACTTGGAAATGGCTCCTTATATAGGATACTCACAGAAATTGACATCACAGGAAGAACTCAGCCTCCTCATGGATTAGGAACCTCTGTTAACATCCCAAGGACTAGTCACTATCTTGTTATCAGCAGTTATATAGAATGCGTCTGTGCCCTTTTTCTGGAATCCATAGTACTCCTGAGGTACACAAGGGAGCAGTCCAAGTGGGACATCCTTCGGCAAGGCAGTATTCTGAAACCTTATTAATGCCCGCTATCCACCAGCACCCAAACTAGCTTGTGGAACATCCCACCAGTCAGATGCAAGAATTGAGATGCATTGGATGGCTAAAGTTCCAAACTGAAACTTTTTCCTTCACAGACAAAAGCATCACCAAAAAGATACTTTGCTTAAACAATGTTAATATATATCTGGAGGATCGTGTATTAAATGTAGACGGAAATAGATGCAGTAAGACATGAGAAGAGGGTGTGTGTATTCTCTATAGATTTCCAAGCTTATTAAAACCTTTGCTGAACAATCATGTTCAGCCTCAACCTGAACGCTCCGTAGTTCTCCATAGCGGTGACAACCTGAGTACTGAGTAGAAAGACATTTCCCCATTGCCATTTTTGCTAGGGGGGCTATCAGTGGTCTCCATAGGAGAATACCACAGTCAAAGCCTGATCTCACGCTGAACAGTGATGAACAACAAACCCTTTCCCTTCCTGCATGAAGAAAACAGGTTCTGAGATCAAAGACACAAAACAGGGAGGGTTGGACTTTGGGAAGACTGGGTCAATAGAGAATGGGGCTGAAAAGGAGGTGGGACTTCTTCTGCATAGTCGCCACTAGAATGTATCAGGAAAAGTTCTATAGAAAGGAGGTAAGGTAGTTTGGGGAAAAGATAAGTAGTGGGAGCGGGAACAGACTGGTGCCTCATAACCAGGGCCAATGGAATTATGAGATTCTGTGGGTGCGTTTTATTCACATATTTATGGATTTGCTGCATTTGCCACATAATCCATCATCTGCTGCATATTCTACAGGTTTTAATATTAAAAAACTTGTTTCTAGCTTCAAATTTTCAAAGTTACTAAAAGTGTGGCCACGTGTTCGTGTGCAGTGAATGGCTCTTCGTTAAGGTTAACTGGCCATCTTTCATTTTCTTATTTCTGCATTTTGTTGTTCAACTGGTACTAATAAGGACAAATGTTTGCCCAGACAGTTTTACCATGTGCAAAAATGACAAAATATTAAAGTTATACTATCAAAAAATGTGCTGCATTATGCTGCATAATTTGCCTTTTCATGATGCAGAACTGTGCCGCATAATTTGGTGCTCTCCTGCCTCTTAATTCCAGTCACGCTGCTCAGAGCGTGTCTGAGTTGTATGGTTCCTGCCTCTGTTAGTCCTTGCTCAACGACTTGCATTCCCTCCACCTTTGTTGTTTTCCTTTGTTCATCTTGGTTGTCTCCCTTCCTCTTCTGACTACAGGTTGTGAACTGTCCACGCCCCATCCAGCTGGCATCATTCTGACCAGCACAGGCCTGAGGCCATGTTTACCACCGCTGTGCTTCCCATTGACTCCTCCTTCTGGAACCACAACCCGCTGGTGTTTCCCAGTGCTCTCTGTATCTCTGTGGAGTTGCCCAGTACCCCTGAGGAATAGTTACAGTCTTACATGTGGACTATTCTGTTAGCTACCTATCCTGGGGAGAGCACTACTCTTCGGGCTTTCTTCTGAAAGATTATTGAAGTTACGTGTGCTTTTCTTGCTGATTCAGAGATTCCTAGGAATCAGTGTTTGCACTGCAGTATCCACTCGTGCACCTAGAATCCTATGCCAAAGAAGATTGGGAGAAAAAAAGAGTTTGCATCTGATGGTTGGATGATATCCGCTGCAGTATCTTTTTCTTTTCTCCATTACCCCATTTTCCCCTGTGAGGCACTCAGTGGTGAGTTGTTACATGCCTCCCATTCATGGAGCCCCTCCATGTGGAGGATTAGTGGATGAACGATGGAAGCCATCCACGCTGCAGACCATCACCAAACAGTGACATCTTGTTTGGGCTGATGGATCTTGCTGGGATAAGCCAAATCAAATTGACAGAAATAGGCAACTCTCAGCTATCTAATGGACCTGTGGGTAATCTAGGAAGTCTTCACTTGCATCCACAATTTTAGTGGAAAAAGGGTTTAAAAGAAAATCGTTTTAATCATTACAAATACATAGCACTGCTATAGGAGTTGGGTTGATATGCTTAACACTTTGGTAGGGAGACAGATATAGCACTTTGTTTGAATCCATTAGTAAGCCAAAAAATAAAAGTGAGCTGCTGCTGTTGAAAGACTTTATGATGGTTGGCAGCAGTATATTGAAAGCAACCAGAGTTAGAAGCAGAGACATGCTAGATTTTACATATGAAGCACTCATCAGACAGCTAAAAGTTCTCACAGGTAAGGATGTGATATTACATCTGGTTGACAGTGATACAAACATATCAAAAATAGTAAAGTGAGGGGCGCTTTGGGGATCTAGGGACAATCTTTTTATTTTTAAATCAAATCAAATAACAATTACATTTGCATTCCTTACAAAGACAATGTTAGAGGAGCAAATAGAGCTGCAGTGCTGCCAACTTCTACAAATGTTTTCACAATTCTACGGAGGGGTGTCCAGCTTACCTTGTGTTCCACCATGAAAGATCAGATCCCTACACGTAACGGAGTGAAAGGAGCAGATATCATGTGACACAAAATGGCACCATGTGTGGTTTCAGGTCTTTAGCTGAGAAAAAGTATCAAGAAATAATCAAAAGAATGAGTAGAAGAGATATGAACGTAAGCAACCACACTGTTGTGTCAAACATTTCCTCTGAGCAACAAAAGGTGTGGAAAATCCAAGGTGGGACTGAGAGAATGTGATCAGATTAAAGACATAGGCTTCCAAAAAGCATAAAGAATCGCAGTGGAGGATTTATAAGGATAAAAGAGCAGAATGCAGGGACCATAGTTAACAGTACTTAGTCCAAAGCAGAGACAATCAACCAAAGCGACAAAACGATTGACATGAATTTACGATAGCATGGAGTAAAAGGGTGGTAATGTGGGAATGCAGAAAGAAGAAGAAAAATTGTGTGGAAGAGGACTGTAAAATAACTGATTATTTACGAGTACTTTTACTAAGTATTAACAACGCAAAATACAGATGTGTGTCCACAGACAGTACGCAAGAGTCGAGAATAAATGAAAGAGTACACTGGAACGGACACCACAAATGTTGGTTAAAGCAATGGGGTCAGACCGGATAAATTCTGGAATAGAAACCGAGCTGGGTAAGATTTGGTCAGCACTGCTCATAATCATCGTCAGGGACATTAGTAAACATATTTGAAAAAGCCCATCTTCCATTTCTGGCTTATATTTAAATTGGTTGTTGTAATGCATTTAACGCTATACATGCATTTCCAAATTTCGCTCAAGTACATCGGACATAGTGAAACGTCCATGTATACGAAGGGTCTGACTATGTGCTTAATGAGGGAATGTGTACATTGCTAGATACTCCTCTAATTATGGCCACTGGTAATTATAATCATCTGACTAATGGTCTATGTCCTAAAACACATTAACTGTGCATTTGAACAAAACTGGATATATCCACCAAGGACCTCTTTGGAAAGTGAGCAAAGCCTTTGCTAGATTGTCAGCAGGACCAACTTTCAAATGGAACAAAAGCAAAGCTAAGTCACTGAAGGAGAACGTCGATTTTCTTGGAGAAAGTTAAAGCAAGTTTGATGATCAACATTATCTGAGGTGATGCAGCACCTGAAACTATCACACAGGATCACGCCCACATTAAACAAACTTCTTTATTTTTCTTGCAGAATGCTGGCAGGCTGCCACGGAGGGCAGCAAAAACAACAGGCCTTTGGCACCCTCGTGGTCCTGGTCCCTTCCGTTTCTCCCTTGCCCCCTCCCACCTACTTCCTGTCCCCGCCTCGAGGAGGCAGTAACAAGCGGGGTCATCCAGGTTTTTCAGGGTACTAGTGCATGGCCCTGGGTTCAGGAAAGTTGCAACATCATGACAAACATAAGGCAATAGTTCTCACAAAATATATTTTGAAATCTCTGTTGGTGTTTGTCTCGAATCTCATTGTGGATGATGAGATGATCATATTTAATAATGGAGACGCCCCAATTAGTTGGATCTCTTGCTTCTTTGTTGCAAATTGAGATGCAAAGCTGCATTTAGTGAAGCGTGTGCATGTTTCTCTACAGTGGTTTACCTACATATGTTCTCTTGGATATGGATTTCCAACAAGAGCCGGTATACTTTTTTTTTCTTTTCAGAGTTTTATATAGTGCAAACTTGACCAGAAGGTATCAGGTATCAGAGCGCTTTACATGAGCACCAGTTGCATTACACAAGGACACTTAGGGGCCCATTACGATGCCGGATGGAAAAGCCTTCCGTCCCCCATGGTGTCGTAAAAATACCTCCCGCATGACCCGCGGCATTTCCGTCGGCCAAATTACGATGCAATGTACGCAAAATCACACCGCGGCGGACGGATGTCACAAAAGACCGTCCACCACGGTCGAAAAAGCTGCAAATCCGACCGCGGCGGATGGGGAAAGCTGGTCAACAGCCTGAAAAGGCCGCTCCTGCCGCGGCATGACCGCACGGCTAATTACGATGAGAATGCGGAGCTGGAGGATCAAGCACTGCGTCCGACCGCAGCACACGCATGCCAAATGAATGGCGGACGGAACCAACTACACAACAATGCCCAAAGTGTGCCAGTACTCCCTGCCGCCCTCAATCACAACACACACGCCACAATGATACACCCCAACTTGCTCCTGGTAAGGAAAGCCATGCGCAGCATGGAAGAGACATCTGGAGGTCATCACTCATGTGGACACACCCACATACCACAGTATAAAACCAAGCCCTCCCTGGACCAGCATCCTTTGCACACCACAAGCCGAGACAGAGAGACAGGACACACCTCGCACACTTCACATATCTCCACCACTACCTTGCACCCTGCACCCCTCATTCAATTGCACCATGCCCCCCCAAGACAATGCCCAAACCCACCGACTCAGAGTTGAGAGTGACGGTAGACGAGACAATCAAGGTAGAACCACATTTGTCTGGGCACCTTGTCCAACACACCCTACTTGCGCGCAAGACTCAGATGTGTGCAAGGTTCCACAGCAAAGTCAATGCCATAGGCACCACCCTACGCACTGTGCGCGACATCAGGAAGCGGTGGGGCGACCTCAAGGGCCGGGTCAAGCATCGGGCACAGAGGAACCACGCGGCGGCCCAGAGAACTGGTGGCGGCCCTCCCATTCCACCACTAACCTACACCGAATGTGAGGAGAAGGTGCTTGCCACATTGCAGCCGGAGAGTCTCACAGGAATCGAGGGGGGAGTGGAGGCTGGTAAGTACTAACAAATGTCTCCTATCACACTGCAAAGTACTTTTGTGCACAACAAGTGAGCCTCAATCTCCAGCCCACATGAAACTCATGTGGACTGCACGCTTTCAATATGAATGGATCACAAGGCGAGCATTCCCTCACCCAGCTTCACCTCACAGGTAGGTAGTCAGCTCATGCGCCCTGGCCTCCCTCCCAAACAGCATGGCCCACCCTCCCCACCCCACACCCATGTGTCAGCTAACTCTGTCAACAGTGCCTCCTAACAGGTAGGTAGCCATCCCACTGGGGAGGTGGCCGTTGAGCCCTGACAGATAGACCACAACTCCCACAAGGCCCTCTGTCTTCCATCACAGACAGCATGGAGCCAAATGACCCCCACATCCCGCACATGGTAGACAATTCTGGAACCCCCCCTATGTTGTAGGCAGTGCACATACAGCCAATACCATCGAGAGGCCACATGATTCACAGTGTCGGTGATGAAGTCACAAGTAACTGCAAAGCAAAATACAAGAACGCTATCACAAAAAGCCAATGTGAAAGTCCCATTGCCTCAAAGCAGAGAGACTCGGGTCAACACAACACAGGCATGGAAACCCTGTAAAACCTCACAAACCACAGGAGGCAAGGACAAAAAGCATAACACAAATCATGAAGTTGCCGCATAGTAGTCAGATACTCATTGAGAAGACACAAATGTCCAAGCATAAACTGAATCGGATGAGCAACAGGTTGGTCCCAGAGGACATGTCCTTGGAAATACAACATCTGTACATATGATTTTGTTGCCCCAGCCATGACACATAGCCAACGAGCAATGTATGTACCTCCACATCACGTTCGACTGCTGACAAACTGTTATGAATGCATAGTAATGCCAAGCTAAAAAGTAAGGCCATCTCAAATCAAATGTGCCAAACATGAACATCAAAGTTGTGCTGTGTACTGAACATACTGACAATGTAACCTCTCTTCAACAGGTGACTAGGCAGCAACAGCAGGCGCCCATGCCATGGACAAGCCCAGCACATCTCCCCCCCAGGAAGGAGAACCCTCGGATGCAGACTCCCTGGTCTTTCCGGGTGAGGAGGACCGACCTGGCCCCTCCGGCGTGCCCAGGACAGCTCAGTCTCTGGCCCTCACTGTCCCCACCACCACCACCACCACCACGACTCCCACAACAGCTGCACCGCCAACGCAGACCCCTGCAGCAACGACCTCTGTGGCAGCCACCTCCACCATCACCACCGCTGCCTCCAACACTGTCCCTTTGCCTGCAGTTGTGAATACCACCAGGCAGACCGGGGATGCTGGGGACGGTGTGCTGTTGCAGCGCCTGGCACCGCCACAGGTCCGTGGCAGCAGAGCAGGTGGGAGGCCAACTGGGGGACAGCCACAGGAAGACAATGAGACTGAGGCCCTGGACACCGTGCTAACTGTCCTTGGTGCATACCAGCAGAACCACGGACAGATGGGCCAGGGCCATGAAGAACTGCGTGAACTCCGCCGGCTGCAGAGCTCCATGGACACCCGCTTGGGATAACATGTCGAGTACATGGGCCAGTATGTGGGTGTCCTGAGGGACATGCATGCGGCTCAAATCGCTGCCAACCCCCCCACGGGCCAGCAGGATGATAGTCACACCACCACAGCAGCGGCCACAGGGAGGGGTGAGTCACACCACGGCTAATCTTCCGACACCTCTGAGCCAAACGGCAGAGTGGGCGTCCGAAAAAGACGCCGTTAGGATCACGTGAAACAGCACGGTGCCGTACCAGTTCTCGGAGCAACTGCTGATGTCACCAATGTAACACCGAGCATTGACTGTCGTTGTAAATACAAAACCACATTGCCACAAGGATGGGAGTGTTCGCTTGGACTTTGGAACTCTACCATTGTGTGTCCTACCCTAACTATCCGTGTACCATCACCTCCTTCTTCACCCCTCAATTGTCACACATTGCAAAATTAACACAACTTCACAACAGTATGCCTTTGTGTCAAGAGCATTCTCATCACAGTAAGTGGCGTGTTGACTCAAATTGCAATGTATCCAAATATGTAAAAGCGAAAATCCATTGAGAGAGTGGAGGTACCTGGAAAGGCACAAGGAAACAACAGTGCGTTGCCATATTATGCAATAACCGCAAAAGCACACCACGAGGCAACACTGTACAATATGCATTACAGACAACAGCGGCAAACACCATCAACATTGTCAGCAGGGGGACTGGAGCACACGACTGCACCTCCCAACACAGTTTCGCCCATAGCATCCTGGTGAATGCAGTCCAGTTGGAAAGCTTACTTCTGTTACCATGTGTTACCTAGGTTGGTGCAGGTCAGTGCTGTGAATCTCTGGGCACATGTGTTCGCGTTATCCTCCCACATCAGTAGGGGTAAGATACATTGTGATCGGTGTCTGCTGAGGAAGCTGCCAGATTCTACTCGGGTCTCTGTACCTCTCCCTGCCCAACTCAGGTGAAACACCTCAGTCACATGACAAGTAAGCATCATGACTGAACTGCATATACCAGAATGCCAAGGGTTGAACTGGGCTGGGAGGTGAAGCAGTGTGCTCCCATCCCCCCAACGACATCATCAGGGACATGACGGAAGTTGTCACAGATCACACAGCGCAGAACAATGCAATCCTTGGCAGTGTGCCCACAAGAGCCAGCATCACAACACATCCTGTCATGTGGACGATGGTGACATTGTCGCATTCACACACTCAAGTACTGTTGCACAGGGATTTTCAAGTGACATGTACGGTCTATGCATGTTTACCCACATGTACACCAGTCCCTGACAACATACCCACGCTAAACCTGTTTTACAAACAAAGTTATCTTCTCCTGAATGGGCACAAGTGCTGCGGTCACAGGGCAGGCATCGCGTATATAGGAACTGTTGCAGGCTGTGTTCCCTGCTGTAGCAATGTCCTCCTCACTCCCCCATATGTGATTGTGGATATCCATTTGTGGCCTCACACTCCCACAGCGAAAGCGGACTTCAATAAGCGTGCAGGCACAATGGGCTTCTGTTTCAACAAGTAGTCGCTCCCACACCAGCCCTGAGACTTTTGAATTCCAGGTGCCTTGACCGTCCCACGCGATTCAGTCAGTGCTGAACACGGCACTCCCACTTTTTTCTGGGGGACTGACACAAGAATCATCGAAAGCCTCTAATACTGAAGGCCGTTGCACAGTTTTTTCCAAACTCATGGGCTCTGGCCTTGTCCCTTCGTTTCATGCGATTTCTGGAGTTCTACCGGGTGTCATTCCTCAAATTTATCGACTGCATTTAGAGGTTTGGTATCACTACTCGTGGCTGTACAGCTGAGCGCTGGTTCTAAGAGTGCTCTCACGCCATGTCTGCCCGTCCTGTGGTCCAGTCTAACCCCAGTCAGTTGCAACTGTACAGTGACCGCATGCAGCTCCTCTTTGGATGTGTCCCATTAGCTGTGCTACGCATCAGTTATAGGCTAACCTTCCACTATGCCTATTTCACCTGCGTGCAGCCTGTGTTCTACTGCCGAAGATGCCCCTTTCAGTGATCCCTGGATGTCTGCCTTTCCAACACATCCCTTGATGCCCTGGATCATGAGCTGTGGGTGAGTCCTTTGTTGGTCCATGATCAGGACTGCTCCGGTGATGCACGTTTGTGGGATGCCTTCCAATGTGTCAGACAGGCTGACAGCTGCGCCTGTGTGTTTGCGCAAAGGCTCCTGTGCCATGCCTACATCGAACCTCTCCCCGGGTGCCATGGGATGCTCCTTTCATCCTCGTGGTGCAAGGAGCACATCTGTTCCTTCATACTGCTGGATTGGATGGCGGTCCTTTATGCTGGAGATGATTTGGATCGTCTTTTGGAACTGATTGCCAACGAAGCTACCTGTGCCTTCATGGATTCGTAACTACTTAACAGCAACAGGAACTGTTGGTGACTAATTCAATGTCCTTTTAACTTTTTCACGCCTACTAACAGGAATTGTTATTCAGCTTTCTGACTTTTGCCCTATCTGCATTTGCTTTGACTCTGCTGACCTCTGCGGTCTGTTTCGCTTGGTACCACAGACCTGAGCAAGGGGAGGCTGTCATCTGACCGTCATGGACATTGTCAACTGGCATGAGCCCGGCTTCCATCATGCAGCTGTAGCGCACGAAATTCACATGGCGTAGTCATTTTGCAAGTACATTAGTATTTGTCTGTCACATGAGAAGTGTCTGCAGAGCTTGTTCTCTGCGCGGTCCAGGAGCACTGCCTGTACATTTTGTCCGTAGTCGGAGGGGATTGTCCGTTGTCATTCTGTTCTAGTCAGGCCCGAGCACCCCCACTCAACAAGGTGTCACTGCTGCTAGGGGACACGGGTGCCTTTTAGATGTCATGGGGAGGCGGGCTAGTTGCCCCACACTTGGAGAGTGATCCATCCAGTGATGTGAGCGACACAGCACATGGGATGTACATTTCACCATGTACTGGCTGAGCAATGGGTCTGCTGGCAAAGCCCATTGACCTGGGACATCTCATTCAACTCCTTCCAGCAAGGGGTGTGGGGATACGCTCGTGGGTCATCGTCCAGAGGGATTATTGATATGACATCTTGCTTCATGTGTTATGGATGTGTCACTATGGAAACTGTATATGTACTCATGCATTCTCAACTTCTTGCGGCACGTATGTTGCCTGTATTGCAACTGTAGTAAAAAATGCACATTTCAAAGCGTTTCTTGTCTGCAACTTAACGACTTGTGTACACGTGCTTGCAAACCTCTGAGTGAGTGGGAGAGCTAGTGAGGCACTATAGCAATTGGGTCCTATGTCACACATACATCATAGTCATTGACACAGCCCACTCACCGACAAGCCAGGCCCGCTCAGGGTGCAGATTGGCCATCAATTGGTGTATGGAGCTGTTCCTCAAGATGTAAGAGTCATGTGCCGACCCAGGATACCTTGCACACACGTGTGAGATGATCTGATCCGCCTGGCATACCACTTGCACGTTGATGGAGTGGTAGTGTTTGCATTTCCTATAGATGTGTTCACTTGCCTGTGGTGGAACGAGGGCTATGTGGGTACCATCAATGGCTCCCACAACATTTGGAATGCCTCCCAGGTCATAGAAGTCCCCCTTCACAGCTGCCAATTCATCCCTCCTCAGGAAGTGGACAGGTCTGTCCTGGTAAGTCATCTATGCTGACAGGACGTCATGCAACACCATGCTGAACATGGGCTGTGACATCCCCTCGGCACTGGCCACAGTGTACTGGAAAGACCCAGTACCAGAGAAATGCAGTGCAGCCATACCCTTCACTGTAGCAGACAATGCAGCCGGATATTTTCTTTTGGGCTTCAAATGGGCCTCCAACTGGGCACATTGGTTGCGTAGTGTGCGGCGATCCAAACGGAATCCACGGATTATTTCGATGTCCTCCATCGTCGTCAGGTCGGGGACAGGGTGAAAGATGGGTGGTCTCCTCCTACGTATGTCAGGGTACACATGCATGGGCTGAGTTCTAGATGAAATGTGGTGCACAGCTTACCCAGAGACTCGCACAACCACAACATTGACAGGCCTCATGGTCACGTGAAATGCACAGGTGACCTGCATTCAGACGTTGTTTTTCTTCACTCACTCGACATACTGACACTACGACATCCAAAGAAGTCGATGTGTATGGCATGTAGTACACTGCTACATCAAGGATGAGCTGCCCTGTGGTCAGATGGCACGGCACTAGTGTTTCCCAGCATCAGTGCTAAGTTGCATGTTGCTGCTGTCAGTGCACGAGCGCAAGCTTCAGTCCCACAATACGCAACACCATTACGGGATGGGGCAGTGAGTGCCATCTGGACAACGCTACATGGTTGTTCAACATGGTGGACAGACACGTGGACATTATGGGGTCAGTCCTGTGTGAGTGTGTGTGGAATTTGCGTAACAGACATTGCAATGTTCACCTGAATGAGGCACAAATGCATATGGATTGTGTATACATGCCCACAAGGCTGCCAATGAGCGATGATGTCGGTCAGAGCTATGTTTGTTTGTTCCACATGTGCACTCCTATGACGTGTGTGTGAACATTAACAGACAATGGAAGCTGTGCACACTGCACGCCACACCAGTACGTGTGTTGGGAGTGCTAGGGGTTACATGTATGTCTGATTTGCAGACAGTGGACACCTCTGATTGTCTGCCTACGTAACTGGCCCTTCACAAGTCTACCCCTGGCCAAGGGACGCCAGCTAGTTGTCAAGGGATGTACAAGCGATGTTCACAGGTTGGATGTTTCATTCCACAACATTGGTACAGTGTGAGAGACCTTTGTCCTTTTAGACTCCTTCCCTCATTTCGGTCCATGCAGGCCACGGGGCATGACTATGTATGTACTTTCACTCTCCTTTTCTTGGACATGCCATTGTAGTGTAGTTCCTATTTTCCTAATAGGCTCTGCGCATTGGAATAATATAACCTATAGGCTTGATATAGGACTGAGGTCGGTATGTCCCTATAGAGTATATTAAACTTAATTACTTGTGCCAGCTAGCTCAGAGGCCACTAGAAACTCCTTGAGATCAAGAAGGGAGTAGTTTCTGGCAACCGCATAAACATGACCACTTTGTTTCCCTTTAGAATCGGAACACGTCTCAGAATCATGGAAACAATAGATAACAGTTTCACTCAGTCAATCGTGCATGCTTAGTTTCTACAGAGTTACACAGAAAGGAAAGACGGGCGTTTCAATAAACAGGTTTTATTGAACAGTCTTGTTTCTCGTGTAAGAGATATGTGCTGTTATGATCACAAGACAGTATGCAAGATAAATAATGTACAGTGTAAGCAGTAGAAATAAATAATACTGCGCTAGCATTATCTTTTAGCATATATTCACGTACATAAATAACATGAGCTAAAAATGCGAGTACTCATACGATGCGTCTCTAAGCTAGTTCTACCCCAATGTACCTAACCTAGTCTAGGTGTAGGGAAAGGTAAGAAGTAGGTGGAGTATTCTCTAGTATGGTATACTAAGAGTATGTTAAGTATAGTATGCCAAGAGTCCCTCTAGGTTCTAGTCAGCTCCATACCTTGAGAATGAGAGAGGTGGGAATCTCCTTCCGGACTCGAACTCTAACACCCCGCGAAGGGAGTCAGATCACTGGAAGCTGGATTCTCTGCGAGCAGGGATGACAGCGTCTTCTCAGTGCGTCAGGCCGGGATACGGGCTCCTCTGAAGTCGAGGTCTCCTCTAACTTGCTTGGGCAAGGGAAGGTATATTTATACCTGATAGGTGCCTTGGAATGTTAGCATTGACGTGAAGTCGGACAGAGGAAGACGTCAGGAATGAACCTTTAAGGTATAACGGTTCATACATAATAGATGAGTTCTTGGAGAAATCAATAATCCTGTGCTAGGGGAACTCCCGAGAGCTTAAGGGTCTGGTTTCTAAGAAATCGTTGTGACGTTAGGGTGGACGGATGTCGGTGACCATGCCTGTATTTGGAGTGCACGGTTAATGCCTAAATAAGGACTGGGATTCTATGCCTCTATAAGGGCAATGCGAATTGTGCCTATATAAGGACATGTTTCAGGAAAACCTATATACGGACACCTAAAGCGGAATACAACACCATATGTGTGTAGACTTGACTCAAGGGTCACACTCTCTCATACCTTCACAGTGTAGTGAGCAGCTGGTCACTGTTCTAGTTGTTCTGATGTACCAGCCACTCCCAGAGGGCTGGCTTACCCCCCACCCCACAGCCACCCAGCACAGGCGTCACTGGACATGTGACCCTGCCAACAAACGGGGCCAGTTCTCCTATACATGTACGGTGTCTGTGTGGTTACTTTATATGCATGGGGGCCTCGTGCCCCACAACATTACAAATGGGGTGCACCAATCACTTTAGGCATATGAGTTGTGATGGGTGATGTAATTCGCATGGCGGCAATGCAAATACAGTATGTGTTTGCATGCGCGGTAGCTGGCATCTGCGGAGATGACACGCATTGGCCCCAATTGGGTGGGCCTCGCACTTTGCATTTGGCAGGTTGCCACATTCCTCGTGGTGCCGCCATGCTTGCTGGGAGTTGTAGTTGTTCAGGGGTTGCATGCGTGGAGATGTTTGGTACGTACCTCTGCTGTTGGGCGCGGCGGCATCTTGTCTGCGGGAGGTGCAGCAGGTAGTGCAGCGGGAAGGCCTGTAGCGTTGGATCCATGGTGGCCCTGGGGGTTTCGATGGGTGCTGTATCGGCTCTTCCTCTCCATTGTTGTGTTTCTGCCAACCGCAAAGTGGTGGTTTTTACGCGGCGGTGGGAAGGGCTGTTTGCCACATCGTAATCTGTTTGGCAGACGGAACGTGTTTCCGCACGCCGGTCCTGCTCTATTGGCTCCGTCCGCCACCCTTGCGTGCGCTAAAAACATGCGGAGCCTGACGGACCACGGCGGACGGTAAATGGCCTCTATGGGACTGTGAGAAGTTGGCCTGGCATATGCTGTCCACTAATTATAGTGGGCACCTTGCACCAGTCCAAACAACCCCTTATTGGAGATAGGTTAAAGACAACCTTATTGACAGCTATCCTAGTGGTAGCTATGGAGAGCAGCCTTCAGGCTAAATCTTGAAGGAATGTAAAGCAGCTTGTTTTACCAGTCTATAATCTCTTGAGTGATCAAATGAAAGAGCACCACACCAGGTATATATTCAAAATATATGTATTTATTGCTAAACACACCCCTCTAGTCTCTTTATGAGGCTAGAGTTCGAAGTACACAAGTTATAAGTTATTTAAACACAGTAATAGCACAAATACACGTTTGGGCCCTAGGGGCGTACCAAACCATATACCAATAAAGTGGTATAAGAACCACGACTGAGCTAGACACTAGGCCTAGAGCCTCTAGAAGTGCTTGGACCACAAGGAACCACCCAAGGTAGTGACACAGGGGACCCACGGGGGACGCGTGCAGTGTAAATACACAGCCGCGAGACGCCGTTAACTTCTATGGAGAAAGTCGCGATTGGGAAGTTAAAGAAAAGGGACACTTAAAGGAGGACTTGGAGCAAACCCTTTGAGAACTAGGTCGTTCTAGAGTCTCTACCTCACCCAGGGAAGCAGGGTGCATAGGTGCCTTTCGGGGTCGGGTTTCGTCGTCGATTTGAATGGCGATCTGCTGCAAAGTGCTGCTGGCGACCAAGTGGAAAGTGTCCGGGTGGATCCAAGAGTGGATCGGAGATCTGAAGAACCTGAAAGCAGAGGGGACAGAGTCTGGGTCACTAGCCAGTGACCAGGAAGGCGATGAGCAGATGCCCACCGATGTCGAGTGCTTCAGGTAGGTTGACGGTCGTCTTGACTCTTCAGCCACGAGGTCCAGGAGGCGTTGTCGGTGACCAGGAGCAGGATTCGGGCTGGTACACGATGTCTGTCGAGTGCTGAGGTGTCGGCGACCGGATTGGACCCAACAAGCCTTGGCAACGGCAAGTCTCGATGTAGATGAAGAATGACGATGATGCAGACCAGCAAGGTCTGAGGAACTCACCCAGCAAGGGTAAGTGAGGGAAAGCCTGGAGCAACCAGGGAGCCCAAGAAGAAAAGGATTGGCCTTCGTGAAGGGCTACTAGCCAACGGGCTAGCGACCGCGAAGGAGCCTCAAGACGGTGCACGTGGAGCTGGCTCACAGGACACTCGTGGAGTGGAGGCCAGTGATCTTCGGTGCAGTTGGTGCTGGAGGCTAGGGCTACTCAAAGCCCAAAGCACGACTTCGTGGGAGACCCAGAAGAGGATGCACTAGCAAATGCGTGTGGTGTCCAGGGGTCACGGTTCCACGTTACCCACGACAGCTACGGGCCTCAGCTTTGCTGGGGACTCAGGGCAGCCTCGGGGAAGTCTGGAAATCCACCTCTGGTGATGCAAAGACTTCGGCGTCCGACGGGAGCTTAGGCGATGCAGACCGGACAATTGCTTCTTTGGTGCCTGCCAAGCAGGGGAGTCACTCCTTGTCCCCAAGGGAGATTCTTCTGTCCTCTAGTCTTGAGTAGAGCGTCGAAGGTCCAGGATTCTGTGTCAGAGTTTCGTCCAGGGATAATCTAAAGTCCTAAGGACTGGGTTCCTATACTTATACTAAGTTTAGGGGTTGGACTACTCTGTGGCCCCACCTATGGGTGGGTCAGGGCAGAGGGGTGGATACACCCCTTTCCCTTTGTCCAGTTCGCGCCAAAGCAGGGGCTGCAAGCCCCTGATCCGGTTTGAACTGGGGTATGCACAGGGACACCAAGTGTGCCCCCAGTGCAGGACTTCAAAGCACCCGAAAGTGCTCCCGCCCAGCCCCAATACACACTATCCTGTCTGGGGAGGTGGTCAAACCTCCCTGGGACAGGAAACCTATTGTCCAAGCCTCCCTGCCGGAGTTTCGTCCAGCAGCAGGAGGCCAGACTTGTGTCTGTGGCAGCAGCATCCATTTTGTGATGCCAGGGCTTTAGAAAGAAGTTACCGGCCAGGCCAGGGTTAACATGTCTCTCCCTCTAGAAGGGTGGAATGCTACCCCCGCCGCCAGAATTGGCGGGGGGATAGTATTCCAAGATGTTTGACACCAAACACGACATGTTTCGGTGCAGCCATTCCAAAGTTAGCATTTAACGCGAGGTTATAATGCGCTTAAGAGTATATAGTCAAGCTGCACTACAAACAGCATCAGAGAAGGGTCTCCGAACGCTGCAGAGGGCCCTGCTCATGCAGGGGCACCCTCTCACATAGGAACCACGCACTCTGCCTTCAGGATTGATAAGGCCTGCCATAGGAGTGACTTATAGGTTTATATGTGTGTATGTATATAGTGATATAGGTAACCTATATCACAGTAAGGGGTGCATGCACCACCTTACCCAGGCTGCAGTAGCAGACCTGTGGTGTCAGTTTGGATGGCCTTCCAGGGGTGGCATAATACATGCTGCAGCCCCTGGTAGGCCTCTGAGGTACCTATGCCCTTGGTACATAGTATACCATATACTAGGGACTTATAAGGGCACTTCAGATTCCAATCAGAGATGTGCCTAAGGCACATGGAAACCATTTTAGAGAGGAAGCAGCTAGGCTGGGGTTCTGATTAGCAGGGCCCCAGCCAGACTAAGGTCGAAAAACAGTGAAGCATCAGCAAAAAGAGGGGGTACCCATGTGAAGCAGATCCTACTCTCCTACACAACCCCCCCCCCCCCAAACGTAGGGACATTAAACTAACCTTGCCCAGTTAAGTCTTCATGTTCTAAGTGGAAGTACCTAGAGAGTCCATCTGCATTGGCATGGTTACTCCCAGGTCTATGTTCCACTGTGAAGTCCATCCCCTGTAGGGAAATGGACCACCTAAGCAGTTTGGGGTTTTCACCCTTCATTTGTTTTAGCCATAAGAGGTGCTTATGGTCTGTTTGAACAAGGAAGTGAGTACCAAACAAGTATGGCCTCAACTTCTTCAGAGCCCAGACCACAGCAAAGGCCTCCCTCTCAATGGCTGACCAACGTTTCTCTCTAGGGGTCAGCCTTCTGCTAATGAAAGCTACTGGCTGATCCTGACCTTCTTCATTCAATTGTGACAGTACAGCCCCTACCCCCAATTCAGATGCATCAGTTTGAACAATGAACTTCTTGGAGTAATCAGGACTCTGTAGAATGGGAGCAGTGCACATGGCCTGCTTCAGGTCATCAAATGCCTTTTGACAGCTAACTGTCCACTGAACCTTTTGGGCATTTTCTTAGAAGTTAAGTCATTCAGGGGTGTCACTATTGATCCATACCCCTTGACAAATCTCCTATAGTACCCAGTCAGGCCTAAGAAGGCTCTCACCTGAGTCTGGGTAGTTGGAGCAGTCCAGTCCATGATGGTCTGGATCTTGCTCTGCAAAGGTTGAACCTGGCCTCCACCCACAAGGTGGCCCAGGTACACAACCTGACTCTGCCCTATCTGGCACTTAGTGGCCTTGATAGTCAGGCCTGCCTTTTGCAGGGCCTGTAAAACATTCCTGAGGTGGACCAGGTGATCCTCCCAGGTGGAGCTAAAGACAGCAATATCATCTAGATATGCTGCACTATAGGCTTCCAGACCTGTGAGAACTGTATTCACCAACCTCTGGAAAGTGGCAGGTGCATTCTTCAGACCAAAGGGCATCACCACAAATTGATAATGCCCACTAGGGGTTGAGAATGCTGTTTTTGGCTTTGCAGCATCAGCTAGTCTGATCTGCCAGTAGCCAGCTGTCAAGTCAAATGTGCTTAGATACTTGGCTGAGGCCAAAGTGTCTATCAGCTCATCTGCCCTTGGTATTGGATGGGCATCAGTCCTAGTGACTGCATTGAGACCCCTGTAGTCCACACAAAACCTCATCTCTCTTTTTCCACCACTGGTGTGAGGTTTTGGCACAAGGACCACTGGACTAGCCCAAGGGCTATCTGAGGGCTCAATTACTCCCAATTCCAACATTTTCTGGACTTCAGTCCTGATACAGTCCCTGACATGGTCAGGTTGCCTATAAATCTTATTTTTAATAGGCAGACTGTCCCCAGTGTCCACTTCATGAGTGCACCAGGTGGTCCTACTGGGTGTCAGTGAAAACATGTGTCTAAACTGATTGAGCACCTGTCTACAATCAGTTTGCTGCTGGGTAGTGAGGCTGCCTGCCAAGGCTACACCATCTACTGACCCATCGTCAGGGTTCTGTGAGAGCAGGTCAGGGAGTGGGTCACTCTCTTCCTCCTGCCCTTCATCAGTAGCCATGAGCAAGCCCATGTCTGCCCTGTCCACATATGGTTTTAACCTGTTGACATGGAGAACCCTGTGGGGACTCCTGGGTGTTCCTAGGTCTACTAAGTAGGTAACCTCACCCTTCTGCTCAACAATAGTGTGGGGTCCACTCCATTTGTCTTGGAGAGCTGCTGGGGCCACTGGCTCCAACACCCACACCTTCTGTCCTGGCTGGTAAACATTCAGAACAGCCTTTTGGTCATGCCAGGCCTTTTGAAGTTCCTGGCTAGCCTCAAGGTTTTTAGTTGCCTTTTTCATATACTCAGCCATCCGGGAGCGGAGACCAAGTACATAGTCCACTATGTCTTGCTTTGGGGGCTTGAGAGGTAACTCCCATCCTTCCTTCACCAAGCACAGTGGACCCCTGACAGGGTGGCCAAACAAAAGTTCAAAAGGGCTGTAACCAACCCCCTTCTGAGGCACCTCCCTATATGCAAATAAAAGGCA
The DNA here is from genome assembly GCA_963921515.1 of Calotriton arnoldi. Classification (NCBI taxonomy): domain Eukaryota; kingdom Metazoa; phylum Chordata; class Amphibia; order Caudata; family Salamandridae; genus Calotriton; species Calotriton arnoldi. The sequence continues at coordinate 552,492 of CAWUFW010002868.1, forward strand.
GGGCAAGAGTATGTCCCATCTTCGCCTAAGCTTTTCTGGGAGCCCTTTAATCATGCCCTTCAAGGTTTTGTTGAATCTCTCAACTAAACCATTGCATTGTGGGTGATAGGGTGTGGTGAACTTGTAAGTCACTCCACACTCCTTCCACATTGCTTTTAAGTATCCAGACATAAAGTTTGCACCCCTGTCTGATACTACCTCCTTAGGAAAGCCCACTCTTGAGAAAATTCCCAGGAGGGCCCTTGCCACCACAGGTGCTGTAGTGGTCCTAAGGGGAATAGCCTCTGGGTACCTGGTGGCATGATCCACTACCACCAGGATAAACCTGTGCCCAGATGCTGTTTGGGGATCCATGGGACCAACAATGTCAATCCCCAGCCTTTCAAAGGGCACCCCCACCACAGGTAGTGGTATCAGGGGGCCTTTGTAGTGCCACCTGCCTTGCCACTGGCCTGGCAGGTTACACAGGAGCGACAAAACTCCTTGGTGTCTTCAGACATGTGGGGCCAGTGAAAGTGAGGGACAATTCTGTCCCAAGTCTTGTTCTGGCCCAGGTGACCTGCCAAGGGAATATCATGGGCTAGGGTCAATAGGAAGCCCCTGAACTTCAGAGGTATAACCAACCTCCTGGTAGCACCAGGCTTGGGGTCTCTACTCTCTGAGTACAAGAGTCCATCATCCCAATACACAGTATGGGGACCACTAGCTTTCCCAGCAGCCTCAGCAGCAGCTTGCTGTCTGAGGGGTTCAAGAGAGGGGCAGCTCTGCTGCTCCTGGCTCAGATCTGCCCTGGAAGGTCCCCCTGTCCCCAAGAACTCAACCTGGTCAGGTTCAAGCTCCTCTGGGACAGTTCCTTCCTCAGGACTGAGATCATCCACCTCAAGGGACTGATCTTCCTTCTGAGCCAAGGGGAAGGCACTGCCTTTACCCTACTACTCCTCCTCTTGGAAGGCACTTGGTCCATTATTCCAGAATCCAAGGCCTGTTCAGTGCTAGACATTTTGGCTTGTGACCTGGTCACAGCAAACACATCTGCAGGGATCCCCAGCATTTCTGCATGGGTCCTGAGCTCCACTTCTGCCCAAGCTGAAGTTTCTAAGTCATTGCCAAGCAAGCATTCGACTGGTAGGTTTGCACTCACCACAACCTTCTTAAGGCCAGTTACCCCTCCCCAGGAGAAGTTAACAACTGCCAGAGTATGGTCTGTTCTGACGTTGCTAGCATTGGTCACTTGGTACATCTCACCAAGTATAACTTGCCCAGGATTCACAAGGTCTTGTGTCACCATGGTGACACTTGCCCCTGTGTCCCTAAATGCCAAAGCCTCTCGTCCATTGATTAAAGGCTGTTGTCTGTACTTCCCCAGATTACTGGGACTCACAGAGGAGGTCACATCCATGCCTCCATCACAGACTAACACAGCCTGAGTGAGTTCTCCGACTAGGTCAGAGCCCAACTCAGTACCCAGGGTCAACCTACTAAACCCTTGGCTGGAGCCCTCCCACCAACTGTAACTGTACTAGGGGGAACAGGTGCCTTAGGGGCATTGGTGGGGGCTGGAGTAGAGTCTTTGGACTTGGTGCAATCACTGGTCCAGTGGGTCTTTTGCTTACAGACCTTGCACCATGGTTTTCTTTGGCCTTTCCCTTTTGTAGACTGTGAATCCCCACCTGAAGAAGATTTTTGGGGGCCTTGTAAAGACTTTTGATCTTTACCCTTATCCCCACCCTTTTCAGAGTTCTTAGAATCTTGCTTCTTAGGGTCACCACCTTGGTTCTGTACCTTCTGCCTCACCCTGGTTCTGACCCATTTGTCTGCCTTCTTTCCCAATTCTTGGGGAGAGGTCAGATCAGAGTCCACCAGGTACTGATGCAACAGCTGATTTTGACAGTTATTAAGAATCTGCTCCCTCATTATCAGATTGTACAATCCTGTGAAGTCACACACCTTACTGCCCATCAACCAGCCTTCCAGAGCCTTAGCAGAACAATCCACATAGTCTACCCAGTCTTGAGTCTGTGCTTTTTCAGTTGTTAGGCCAAACCCATCAATAAGAGCACTCTTCAAGACCTTGTAATTATCAGCATCCTCCTCTCTTACAGTGAGGAGCTTGTCTCTACCTTTGTCTGCAAAGGAGAGCCACAAGATTGCTGCCCACTGCTCCTGAGGGACCTTCTGTACTTTACAGGCCCTCTCTAGAGCAGTTATCCATTTGTGGATGTCATCCCCACTCTGGTAGGGAGGGACAATCTTGCTCAGGTTTCTATGGTCATAAGACCGTTCCCTATCTCTAGGGACATGGCTGCCACCATGGGACTCTAGTCCCAACTTTCTTCTCTCTCTGTAGAGATCTAGGGACTCCCTGTCTATAGCCAGTTGCTGTTTTCTGAGTTCAAGCTGAGCTTCCTCATATTGAATCAGCCTCTTTCTTCTCTCATGAGAGGATTCCCTCCTATGAGAGGAGACAGAGGTCCCTATTGAGGTGCCAGAGTGGTTAGACTCCTGAGAAGGAGACCTAGACCTTCTGGGCACACTCACAATCCTTCCTGGGGGACAAAGTGGAGGTCATCTTGAGCCTGCTCCTCATCCACAGGAGGAATTGGGTTATCCAGGTCAGGGTCATTGTCACCCTCCTGGTCAGTTCCAGAGGGGGGCTGGGGGTATTGCTACCCCTGGCCCCATCCTCATCTTCTGCCCCACCCTCTGCTCCTACCCCTTCAGTCCCTAAGGGCCTGCTGAGATCATAAGCCTCCAACATCTCTCTAAGATGTTGGGTGGTGGGACTTTGGCCTGTCTTCAGTTTCCTCAAGTTACATAATGCTCTCAATTCCAAGAATGGGAGTGTATCATACTTGGAGGGAAGAAGCCCAGGGGCTTCTGGCAAGGACTCACTGGGTCCTGGCTTTGAAGACATCACTAGTGAGGTGTGGTGTATGCACTACCTACTCTAGTGTGGCCTACTAAACTCTCTTGAGTTGTAGAAAGGGTGTGCTATCCCTTAACACACAACTCTAAGTTCAGTAGAACTTACTGTATTCTAAGCTTAATTTATATGTACCTTAGGTACCTTTAGTGGTTTTCAGTTGATCAATTCAATTGAGATTATCTGGTAAAACAATAGCAAGCTGGAATCCCACACGCTGTACACCAATGTGAGAAGTTGGCCTGGCATATGCTGTCCACTAATTATAGTGGGCACCTTGCACCAGTCCAAACAACCCTTTATTGGAGATAGGTTAAAGACAACCTTATTGAAAGCTATCCTAGTGGTAGCTATGGAGAGCAGCCTTCAGGCTAAGTCTTGAAGGAATGTAAAGCAGCTTGTTTTACCAGTCTATAATCTCTTGAGTGATCAAATGAAAGAGCACCACACCAGGTATATATTCAAAATATATGTATTTATTGCTAAACACACCCCTCTAGTCTCTTTATGAGGCTAGAGTTCGAAGTACACAAGTTATAAGTTATTTAAACACAGTAATAGCACAAATACACGTTTGGGCCCTAGGGGCGTACTCAAACCATATACCAATAAAGTGGTATAAGAACCACGACTGAGCTAGACACTAGGCCTAGAGCCTCTAGAAGTGCTTGGACCACAAGGAACCACCCAAGGTAGTGACACAGGGGACCCACGGGGGACGCGTGCAGTGTAAATACACAGCCGCGAGACGCCGTTAACTTCTATGAAGAAAGTCGCGATTGGGAAATTAAAGAAAAGGGACACTTAAAGGAGGACTTGGAGCAAACCCTTTGAGAACTAGGTCGTTCTAGAGTCTCTACCTCACCCAGGGAAGCCGGGTGCATAGGTGCCTTTCGGGGTCGGGTTTCGTCGTCGATTTGAATGGCGATCTGCTGCAAAGTGCTGCTGGCGACCAAGTGGAAAGTGTCCGGGTGGATCCAAGAGTGGATCGGAGATCTGAAGAACCTGAAAGCAGAGGGGACAGAGTCTGGGTCACTAGCCAGTGACCAGGAAGGCGATGAGCAGATGCCCACCGATGTCGAGTGCTTCAGGTAGGTTGACGGTCGTCTTGACTCTTCAGCCACGAGGTCCAGGAGGCGTTGTTGGTGACCAGGAGCAGGATTCGGGCTGGTACACGATGTCTGTCGAGTGCTGAGGTGTCGGCGACCGGATTGGACCCAACAAGCCTTGGCAACGGCAAGTCTCGATGTAGATGAAGAATGACGATGATGCAGACCAGCAAGGTCTGAGGAACTCACCCAGCAAGGGTAAGTGAGGGCAAGCCTGGAGCAACCAGGGAGCCCAAGAAGAAAAGGATTGGCCTTCGTGAAGGGCTACTAGCCAACGGGCTAGCGACCGCGAAGGAGCCTCGAGACGGTGCACGTGGAGCTGGCTCACAGGACACTCGTGGAGTGGAGGCCAGTGATCTTTGGTGCAGTTAGTGCTGGAGGCTAGGGCTACTCGGAGCCCAAAGCACGACTTCGTGGGAGACCCAGAAGAGGATGCACTAGCAAATGCGTGCGGTGTCCAGGGGTCATGGTTCCACGTTACCCACGACAGCTACGGGCCTCAGCTTTGCTGGGGACTCAGGGCAGCCTCGGGGAAGTCTGGAAATCCACCTCTGGTGATGCAAAGACTTCGGCGTCCGACGAGAGCTTAGGCGATGCAGACCGGACAATTGCTTCTTTGGTGCCTGCCAAGCAGGGGAGTCACTCCTTGACCCCAAGGGAGATTCTTCTGTCCTCTAGTCTTGAGTAGAGCGTCGAAGGTCCAGGATTCTGTGTCAGAGTTTCGTCCAGGGATAATCTAAAGTCCTAAGGACTGGGTTCCTATACTTATACTAAGTTTAGGGGTTGGACTACTCTGTGGCCCCACCTATGGGTGGGTCAGGGCAGAGGGTGGCTACACCCCTTTCCCTTTGTCCAGTTCGCGCCAAAGCAGGGGCTGCAAGCCCCTGATCCGGTTTGAACTGGGGTATGCACAGGGACACCAAGTGTGCCCCCAGTGCAGGACTTCAAAGCACCCGAAAGTGCTCCCGCCCAGCCCCAATACACACTATCCTGTCTGGGGAGGTGGTCACACCTCCCTGGGACAGGAAACCTATTGTCCAGGCCTCCCCTGCCGGAGTTTCGTCCAGCAGCAGGAGGCCAGACTTGTGTCTGTGGCAGCAGCATCCATTTTGTGATGCCAGGGCTTTAGAAAGAAGTTACCGGCCAGGCCAGGGTTAACATGTCTCTCCCTCTAGAAGGGTGGAATGCTACCCCCGCTGCCATAATTGGCGGGGGGTAGTATTCCAAGATGTTTGACACCAAACACGACATGTTTCGGTGCAGCCATTCCAAAGTTAGCATTTAACGCGAGGTTATAATGCGCTTAAGAGTATATGGTCAGGCTGCACTACAAACAGCATCAGAGAAGGGTCTCCGAATGCTGCAGAGGGGCCCTGCTCATGCAGGGGCACCCTCTCACATAGGATCCACGCACTCTGCCTTCAGGATTGATAAGGCCTGCCATAGGAGTGACTTATAGGTTTATATGTGTGTATGTATATAGTGATATAGGTAACCTATATCACAGTAAGGGGTGCATGCACCACCTTACCCAGGCTGCAGTAGAAGACCTGTGGTGTCAGTTTGGATGGCCTTCCAGGGGTGGCATAATACATGCTGCAGCCCCTGGTAGGCCTCTGAGGTACCTATGCCCTTGGTACATAGTATACCATATACTAGGGACTTATAAGGGCACTTCAGATTCCAATCAGAGATGTGCCTAAGGCACATGGAAACCATTTTAGAGAGGAAGCAGCTAGGCTGGGGTTCTGATTAGCAGGGCCCCAGCCAGACTAAGGTCGAAAAACAGTGAAGCATCAGCAAAAAGTGGGGGTACCCATGTGAAGCAGATCCTACTCTCCTACAGGGACCATTGTAATTTGGTGGTAGCAATGACCGCACCTGGGGCGGGAAAATGAACGATTTCCGCCACCAGCACGGATGGGCTTCCGTCCGACATCCTAATGACCCCCTTAACTTGCATATAGTGTTTTGAAGCCCACCCTAAATCCCTTTTCTCCCAATTGGCATCCAGAAGTAGACAACTGAAGCCTGTTTGTATTTTATCAAGAAGGCTTTGCTATAGGGTAACAAATGATATAACACAGTGTATCACTTAGTATAAAGGTTCTGACTGTTCAGTTCAATATAGTTCATGTTGACTTCTATAGTACTGTTAGACCTGGCATCCTTGGCGTGGGTCTCCCTTCCATTTTTTCATAATGCCTCCACGGTTGCCGATATGTTTTTGCTGGACTAGATGCTCATGGGCACTTTGCCGCTGCTAATCAGTGCCAAAGTGCAAGTGCTCCCTATCGTTAATTGATATGTGTATTAGTGACTCCATGATTGGATGATTGGTTTACTTGTCAGTCCCTAGTACAGTGCACTCAGTGTGCCCAGGGCTTGTAAATCCAATGCCGCTGGTGGGCTTGCAGCACTGGTTGTGCCACCCACAGAAGCGGCTGGTAAAATGTGTCTCAGGCCTGCCATCGCAGAGCCTGTGTGCAGCCTAGGGCTGCCATGTCGACTTGGTGAGTACACCCACTTACCAGTCCCTAAAACCTTCCCTTTACTGCATGTTGGTCACCCCTAAAGTAGGCCCTAGGGCAGGGTGCATTGTAAGTATAAGGTAGGACATGCCCTGGTGTGTGTGGCATGTCCTAATAGTGAATTACAGCCATTTTCGTTTTTCACTATTGCAAGGCTACCTGCTCCCCATAGGCCCGAATGGGCAGACTGACTATTACACCTTATAATCAGAACTGACCCAGGGAACATGGTAGAAAAACGAATTTAGTATGCCTGAACTCAGGATGATAAAATACATCTTTTAGTGAAGTTGGTTTTAACATTCTGTGTTCGAAAATACCACTTTTAGAAAGTGGGTATTTTCTTGCCTAACTATCCAAGCCTGCCTCTGCTAGGTTGTGTATTCCTTGTCTGGAGATTGAGTGACAGGGGCTGGGGGTGGCTACCGGAGACAGGGTGAGTCAGCGCAGGGCTGAATAGAAACATTTGCATCCAGAGTGGAGGGAGGAGTTGCACCTGGGTCTGAATAGGGCTGTGCCTGCCTTCCACAATGCTGGCCCCACCTCCTGCCGGGCGGCTGAGCACTCTGCCCCACATTCTGAAAGGAAAGAAGGAGTCAGAAAAACAAAGTGCTCCCGGACTGACCAGAACTGGTTTTGGACTAGGCAGAGGCCTCTCTGCCTCCAGAGAACAAAGAGAATCAGGGTATAAGAGGGGCACCCAGACCCCAGGAAAATTAGATCACTTTTGGGAACAAGAAGAAACCTTTACTGAGGAGCGGAACCAAGAAGAAACTGAGGAGAAACTATCCCTAAGCCTGAAGTGCTGCTTGGGGGATTGGCCTGCAGTGGTTTGCCTGACTGCCAAAGAGAGGAGAAAGGAACTTTTGCTTTGCTGTGACTTTCATCAACTTGTGAAGGATCTCCAAGGGCTTGGAAGAGAGCTTGCCCCCTGACCGAAGTCCCAGGACCATTGGACTTCACCCCCTTTGTGAATTGCTGCTGGAAACTCTGTTTCAGTGGCTACAGAGGTAGGGAGCTGTGACCGACTCTCACGACCGACTCGGTGTCCTGCAAGCACCGCATCGAAGCACCGTCTCGCCCTGCAACGCACGGCCCTGGTCTCACCGACTCCGTCAACGAGCCGCTGCCTGCACCGCATCGAGGGACAACGCGTCCTGCAACGCTTCGCTACGCCGAATCGAACTGGTCCGACCGACACGGTCACTGCTGCTGAGTTCGAGTCCTGTGACCGCACCGGAGTTGGGCACCGCTCGCACGCTTTGCGACGCACCGCCCGACTCGCACCGCTGTCCGGACTGATCGACGCCAGCTCCTGAATCCGGCTCCGTCGCCGCACCGCAACCTGCCAGCACCGCATCGAAGCACCGTCTCGCCCTGCAACGCACGGCCCTGGTCTCACCGACTCCGTCTCGACGACGTCAACGAGCCGCTGCCTGCACCGCATCGAGGGACAACGCGTCCTGCAACGCTTCCATTTTTGCATCGCGACCGCGACGAACAGCCATCCGGCTCGCACGCCCGTGCCTGCCGCTTCAAGTAAAAGGTACTGTGACCGAGTCTGTCTACGCTGTGTTGGCCCGTCTCGACGCGGTCAGCTGGATTTGTTAGACCCTGTTTGGTCTCGACATCGCCGTAGCCGGAGGAGGCTACCGACTCGCACAGAACCTTGAATTAAGCCTTTTTGATCAGAACTAAGTATTCTTAACAGTATTGTGGATTATTTTTGTCGTTTATGGTCTTGTGATAAATCTATATAAAGTATACCTATTTTTATAAATATATAACCTGTGTGGTGTCCATTTGTAGTGTTGTCACTTGATTACTGTATGTGTTCACAAATGCTTTACACACTGCCTCTGAACTAAGCCTGTCTGCTCGTGCCAAGCTACCAAGAGGGTGAGCAGGGGTTATTTCGGGAGTGTACCTACTTTCCCTGACTAGACTCAAGGGTCCCTATTTGGACAAAGGTACATACCTCTGCCAACTAGAGACCCCCAAATCTAACATTGGTGGTCAGCGGTGAGGATTCTGGACTTGCATTTGTGACTCATGTACAGTGATTGGTGAACACTACTTAGTGAGTGCAGACCAAAACGCAACCACATACTTTAATAGCATTTTCTCTGGGATTTCCTATTTTTGCAAATGCCAAGTTCAGTCACTATGGAGAAACCAGCATCAGTAGCCTCTGTTGAATGTGATTGGGAAGAAGAGAGGCTAGAATGCTACACCCTTAAGCAGCTCAAGCAATTCTGCAAAAAGTTTAAAGTGTCCATGACCGGGATCTCCAGGAAGGAGGACCTCCAAAAGGCGCTGAGGGCCTGGGTCGAATCAAGGAGTGCCCCTGTGGAGGGGGCTGAGAATGCGGAAGGGCAGCTGGAGGGGCTATTGGGTCTAGGGGCTAGAAGACCACCTTCCCCAGTAGGTAGCAGTGTTTCTGCCAGAGGACTGTCTCCAGAGGAGTTGGAGGACAGGAAAGAGAGTAGGATGCACGAAATGGAGCTGACCAAACTCAAGCTGAATAAGCAGTTAGAATTCGAAATGCAAACAAGGAAATTAGCCCTAGAGGAAAAGAAAATGCAGTTTGAACATGAGAAAGTTTTGAGGGAGTTGGAATTGAAGGCCAAGAGCTTAGAGATTACTCCCTCTGGTGGCAGTGTACCGCCTGTGCCTGTTGAAGCTAGGGTGTATATTCCCAAAGATGTGGTGAAGGAGTTTTTTAAAAATGACGACATAGGGCAGTGGTTCAAAGCCTATGAGGTAGCCATGTCTTCCCACCGGGTCCCTGAGAAGGATTGGGGAGCGGGGTTGTGGGGACGGTTCCTCAGTGAAGGGCGGGATACCTTGTTGGATTTGCCCTCTGAAGTCTATAATTCGTACAGCCACATGAAGGATGCCTTAATGACTAGATATGGTTTGACCCCTGAGCTTTATAGGCAAAGGTTCAGGAACTGTAGTAAGATTGAAAGCAGTACCTGGGTTGAATATGTGACCTTCTTTTGCAGAGCCTTGGATGGTTGGGTAAAGGGTAGCAAAGCGACTGATTTTCAGGCGCTCTTTGATTTGATTGCCTGGGAGCACTTGTCCGGTAATTGTTTTCCTGAGCTACGCCAGCACCTGATTGATAGTAAGCTGACTAACCCTAGGCAGCTTGCTGAGGAGGCGGACCGCTGGGTGAGTACCCGGGTCCACAAGGGTCACGTGGGAGACTCCGCCAAGGGTGGGCAGGGTCCCCAGCAGAAGAGTGGGGGGACAAGGGTAAACAGAAGGAGTTCCATAAAGGGCCCCAAAGTAGACCCCAAGGGAACCAAGGGAAAGGTTCCCAGCCTCCCCTGAGAAGAAGCCAGTGGCCCTGACAGGCCCCCCTGTTCACCAGGGACCACTGGTATGTTACAAGTGTGGCGCCCCTGGCCACAAGGCAAACGATCCTCGTTGCCCTTTGCATGGAAAACCAGCACCCACCAGTGCAGTCCCCCGGCAGTTGGCTAGTGTAGCCCTGGGGGAGGAGTTGGGTGCCCAAGGTGGGGGGATCCCACAGTGTTTTCCCTTGTCTCATTAGGAGACTCTGAGATGGTCCCTAGGACCCCGCTGCCTGAGAACACTAAGAAATACAGGCAGTGGGTGACCATCAATGGCCATAGGGTGGAGGCTCTGAGAGACACAGGAGCCAGTGTGACAGCTGTCAAGTGTCACCTGGTGTCTAAAGAGCAGGTTATCCCTGATGCATTCTATCCGGTTGTTGCCGCTGACAACACAGAGAGTCACTGCAAGGTGGCTCAGGTTCCCTTTGAGTGGGGGGGTCTCGGGTACTCTTCAAGTAGCTGTGAGGCCAGCCATGCCTGTTGACTGTTTGTTAGGGAACGATTTGGAGAGCTCACCTTGGGCTAAGGTGGAGCGGAGTGCGCATTTAGAAATGTTGGGCTTGCCTGATTGGGCATGTGTGACCACCCGGTCAATGGCAGCTAAAGGTGTTCAAGAGGACCTGGAGCCTGAGAGGGAGGCCCAGGTGCCTGCCGGAGAGAGAGGAGGCAGGGGCGCGGGAAACCGGCCCCCGAGGTTCCCACGGTCCAGGAGGAGGCAGACCCTGAGGGGGATGCCCTGGAGCCTACAGGGGAACAGGTAGCTGAACTGGGGGACCTACCTGAGCTGACCCATTGGCAGCAAGAAGGAGGACCCTCCAGGGAAGAGTTCTGCAAGGAGCAGAACACATGCCCTTCTCTCGTGGGTCTGAGGCAACAGGCCACAGACCAGGCAGCAGGTGATCAGTCTGGATCACATTGGGTTTACTGGGAGAATGGTCTCCTGTATTCAGAGCCGAAGGTTGCTGAGCCTGGGTCAGCCCGTGTGCTGGTGGTACCCCAGCGCTTCAGAGCCTTCCTACTGGGGTTGGCTCATGATGTACCATTAGCGGGACATCTGGGGCAGGACAAGACCTTTGACAGGCTTGTTACCCATTTCTATTGGCCCCAGATGCGCAGGAGTGCCGCCACTCACTGCAGAACATGCCAGACTTGCCAGGCAAGTGGAAAGAGTGGGAGGAAGCACAAGGCTCCTCTCCAGCCATTCCCTGTGGTCAGCACCCCCTTTGAACGGGTGGGTATTGACATTGTGGGGCCACTGGACCCCAAGACAGCCATGGGCAACAGGTTTATCCTGGTCTTGGTGGACCATGCCACCCGGTACCCTGAAGCCATCCCTCTGAGGACAGTGACGGCCCCCGTGGTGGGACGGGCACTGATGGGAATTTTCTCACGTGTGGGATTCCCTCAAGAGGTGGTGTCTGACCGAGGTACCAACTTCGTGTCCAAGTACATGAAGTCCCTGTGGCAGGAGTGCGGTGTAACTTACAAGTTCACCACTCCTTACCACCCTCAAGGAAATGGTCTGGTTGAGAGATTCAACCGGACCCTCAAGGGCATGATTATGGGTCTGGAAGAACCCATGAGGCGTAAATGGGACGTCCTCTTACCATGCCTGTTGTTTGCATACCGGGAGGTGCCACAGAAGTCTCTAGGGTTCAGTCCCTTTGAGCTCCTCTATGGACACCCGGTGCGAGGACCTCTGAGTTTGGTCAAGGAAGGCTGGGAGCAATCTCCCAGGAAACCTCCCCAGGATGTATACAGTTACATGCTGGCCTTCAGGAACCAGACTAGGCGTTTCAGAGAGCTTGCTGAGGCAAATCTGGAAGCCAGCCAGGAGGAGATGAAGCGGTGGTACGACCAGAATGCCACTCTGGTAGAGCTTCAGCCTGGTCAGAAAGTGTGGGTCATGGCCCCTGTGGAGCCCTGTGCGCTCCAGGACAGGTGGACCGGCCCTTTTACGGTGGTGGAGCGCAAGAGTCCAGTTACCTATTTGGTGGACTTGCAGTCTCCCAGGAACCCCTTGCGGGTCCTGCATGTGAACCGCCTGAAGCCCCACTTGGAGAGGTCCCAAGTGGGCATGCTCTTAGCGACAGATGATGGAATGGAGGAGGAGACCGAGCCTCTTCCTGACCTCCTGTCAGCCCGAGAGCAAGATGGATCAGTGGAGGGAGTAAACCTCTCTACCTCCCTGACACCTGAGCAGCAGGGTGACTGTCGCCAACTGTTGGGACAGTTCCCTGACCTGTTCTCCCTGGTTCCCAGTGTCACCCATTGGTGCGTCCATGATGTGGACACTGGGGACAGTCTTCCTGTGAAGCACAAGGCTTACAGGGTGACTGACAGGGTCAGAGCCTGCATCAAGGAGGAGGTCTCCAAGATGTTTGCGCTAGGGGTGATTGAGTCCTCTAACAGCCCTTGGGCCAGCCCCGTGGTCTTGGTTCCAAAAGCTGCCGCGCCTGGTGCCACACCAGAACTCCGGTTCTGTGTGGACTACAGGGGACTCAATTCCGTCACCAGGACTGACGCCCACCCCATCCCCAGAGCTGATGAGCTCATAGATCGGTTAGGGGCTGCGCGGTACCTCAGCACGTTTGACTTAACGTCTGGATACTGGCAGATCGCCTTGACTGATGGGGCCAAAGAGAGGTCAGCATTCTCCACACCAGATGGGCACTACCAGTTCCGGGTGATGCCCTTTGGGATGAAGAATGCCCCTGCCACCTTTCAGAGGTTGGTCAACCAGGTGTTGGTTGGACTGGAGGATTTCAGTGCCGCCTACCTGGATGACATCGCAGTGTTCAGTGCCCGTTGGGAAGAGCATCTGCGCCACCTCTGGGAAGTGTTGATGGCGCTGCGGAGGGCAGGCCTCACAATCAAGGCGAGTAAGTGCCAGATTGGGCAGGGTTCTGTGGTGTACTTGGGACACCAGGTTGGGAGCGGCCAGGTGGCGCCCTCCAACCGAAAATTGATACCATTCTGGCTTGGGAGCCCCCCAAGACCCAGACAGAGGTGAGAGCCTTCCTAGGACTCACCGGGTATTACCGGAGATTCGTCAAGGGGTATGGCAGCATTGTTGCCCCCTTGACCGAGCTGACTTCCAAGAAGCAGCCCAGGAAAGTGATTTGGACTGACGCCTGTCAAAAAGCTTTTGACACCTTGAAGACTGCCATGTGCACGGCGCCTGTGCTCCAGGCACCCAACTTCTCCAATGAGTTCATTGTTCAGACCGACGCTTCAGAGCATGGTGTAGGGGCTGTTCTATCACAGATCAATGAGGAGGGCCTAGACCAACCTGTAGCCTTCATCAGTAGGAGGTTACTTCCCCGGGAACAGAGATGGAGTGCTATTGAGCGTGAGGCATTTGCTGTGGTCTGGGCACTGAAGAAGCTGAGACCATACCTGTTTGGGACTCACTTCCGGGTTCAGACAGACCACAGGCCCCTCAGATGGTTGATGCAGATGAGGGGTGAGAATCCAAAGCTGTTGAGGTGGTCCATTTCCCTACAGGGGATGGACTTTACGGTGGAACACCGCCCTGGTACAGAACACGCCAATGCTGATGGACTGTCCAGATTTTTCCGCCTTAGCGATGAGAACTCCCTAGGGGTAGGATAGTTCTCCCCACATTTCAGCTGGAGGGGACACGTGTTAGACCTGGCATCCTTGGCGTGGGTCTCCCTTCCATTTTTTCATAATGCCTCCACGGTTGCCGATATGTTTTTGCTGGACTAGATGCTCATGGGCACTTTGCCGCTGCTAATCAGTGCCAAAGTGCAAGTGCTCCCTATCGTTAATTGATATATGTATTAGTGACTCCATGATTGGATGATTGGTTTACTTGTCAGTCCCTAGTACAGTGCACTCAGTGTGCCCAGGGCTTGTAAATCCAATGCCGCTGGTGGGCTTGCAGCACTGGTTGTGCCACCCACAGAAGCGGCTGGTAAAATGTGTCTCAGGCCTGCCATCGCAGAGCCTGTGTGCAGCCTAGGGCTGCCATGTCGACTTGGTGAGTACACCCACTTACCAGTCCCTAAAACCTTCCCTTTACTGCATGTTGGTCACCCCTAAAGTAGGCCCTAGGGCAGGGTGCATTGTAAGTATAAGGTAGGACATGCCCTGGTGTGTGTGGCATGTCCTAATAGTGAATTACAGCCATTTTCGTTTTTCACTATTGCAAGGCTACCTGCTCCCCATAGGCCAGAATGGGCAGACTGACTATTACACCTTATAATCAGAACTGACCCAGGGAACATGGTAGAAAAACGAATTTAGTATGCCTGAACTCAGGATGATAAAATACATCTTTTAGTGAAGTTGGTTTTAACATTCTGTGTTCGAAAATACCACTTTTAGAAAGTGGGTATTTTCTTGCCTAACTATCCAAGCCTGCCTCTGCTAGGTTGTGTATTCCTTGTCTGGAGATTGAGTGACAGGGGCTGGGGGTGGCTACCGGAGACAGGGTGAGTCAGCGCAGGGCTGAATAGAAACATTTGCATCCAGAGTGGAGGGAGGAGTTGCACCTGGGTCTGAATAGGGCTGTGCCTGCCTTCCACAATGCTGGCCCCACCTCCTGCCGGGCGGCTGAGCACTCTGCCCCACATTCTGAAAGGAAAGAAGGAGTCAGAAAAACAAAGTGCTCCAGGACTGACCAGAACTGGTTTTGGACTAGGCAGAGGCCTCTCTGCCTCCAGAGAACAAAGAGAATCAGGGTATAAGAGGGGCACCCAGACCCCAGGAAAATTAGATCACTTTTGGGAACAAGAAGAAACCTTTACTGAGGAGCGGAACCAAGAAGAAACTGAGGAGAAACTATCCCTAAGCCTGAAGTGCTGCTTGGGGGATTGGCCTGCAGTGGTTTGCCTGACTGCCAAAGAGAGGAGAAAGGAACTTTTGCTTTGCTGTGACTTTCATCAACTTGTGAAGGATCTCCAAGGGCTTGGAAGAGAGCTTGCCCCCTGACCGAAGTCCCAGGACCATTGGACTTCACCCCCTTTGTGAATTGCTGCTGGAAACTCTGTTTCAGTGGCTACAGAGGTAGGGAGCTGTGACCGACTCTCACGACCGACTCGGTGTCCTGCAAGCACCGCATCGAAGCACCGTCTCGCCCTGCAACGCACGGCCCTGGTCTCACCGACTCCGTCAACGAGCCGCTGCCTGCACCGCATCGAGGGACAACGCGTCCTGCAACGCTTCGCTACGCCGAATCGAACTGGTCCGACCGACACGGTCACTGCTGCTGAGTTCGAGTCCTGTGACCGCACCGGAGTTGGGCACCGCTCGCACGCTTTGCGACGCACCGCCCGACTCGCACCGCTGTCCGGACTGATCGACGCCAGCTCCTGAATCCGGCTCCGTCGCCGCACCGCAACCTGCCAGCACCGCATCGAAGCACCGTCTCGCCCTGCAACGCACGGCCCTGGTCTCACCGACTCCGTCTCGACGACGTCAACGAGCCGCTGCCTGCACCGCATCGAGGGACAACGCGTCCTGCAACGCTTCCATTTTTGCATCGCGACCGCGACGAACAGCCATCCGGCTCGCACGCCCGTGCCTGCCGCTTCAAGTAAAAGGTACTGTGACCGAGTCTGTCTACGCTGTGTTGGCCCGTCTCGACGCGGTCAGCTGGATTTGTTAGACTCTGTTTGTTCTCGACATCGCCGTAGCCGGAGGAGGCTACCGACTCGCACAGAACCTTGAATTAAGCCTTTTTGATCAGAACTAAGTATTCTTAACAGTATTGTGGATTATTTTTGTCGTTTATGGTCTTGTGATAAATCTATATAAAGTATACCTATTTTTATAAATATATAACCTGTGTGGTGTCCATTTGTAGTGTTGTCACTTGATTACTGTATGTGTTCACAAATGCTTTACACACTGCCTCTGAACTAAGCCTGTCTGCTCGTGCCAAGCTACCAAGAGGGTGAGCAGGGGTTATTTCGGGAGTGTACCTACTTTCCCTGACTAGACTCAAGGGTCCCTATTTGGACAAAGGTACATACCTCTGCCAACTAGAGACCCCCAAATCTAACATTGGTGGTCAGCGGTGAGGATTCTGGACTTGCATTTGTGACTCATGTACAGTGATTGGTGAACACTACTTAGTGAGTGCAGACCAAAACGCAACCACATACTTTAATAGCATTTTCTCTGGGATTTCCTATTTTTGCAAATGCCAAGTTCAGTCACTATGGAGAAACCAGCATCAGTAGCCTCTGTTGAATGTGATTGGGAAGAAGAGAGGCTAGAATGCTACACCCTTAAGCAGCTCAAGCAATTCTGCAAAAAGTTTAAAGTGTCCATGACCGGGATCTCCAGGAAGGAGGACCTCCAAAAGGCGCTGAGGGCCTGGGTCGAATCAAGGAGTGCCCCTGTGGAGGGGGCTGAGAATGCGGAAGGGCAGCTGGAGGGGCTATTGGGTCTAGGGGCTAGAAGACCACCTTCCCCAGTAGGTAGCAGTGTTTCTGCCAGAGGACTGTCTCCAGAGGAGTTGGAGGACAGGAAAGAGAGTAGGATGCACGAAATGGAGCTGACCAAACTCAAGCTGAATAAGCAGTTAGAATTCGAAATGCAAACAAGGAAATTAGCCCTAGAGGAAAAGAAAATGCAGTTTGAACATGAGAAAGTTTTGAGGGAGTTGGAATTGAAGGCCAAGAGCTTAGAGATTACTCCCTCTGGTGGCAGTGTACCGCCTGTGCCTGTTGAAGCTAGGGTGTATATTCCCAAAGATGTGGTGAAGGAGTTTTTTAAAAATGACGACATAGGGCAGTGGTTCAAAGCCTATGAGGTAGCCATGTCTTCCCACCGGGTCCCTGAGAAGGATTGGGGAGCGGGGTTGTGGGGACGGTTCCTCAGTGAAGGGCGGGATACCTTGTTGGATTTGCCCTCTGAAGTCTATAATTCGTACAGCCACATGAAGGATGCCTTAATGACTAGATATGGTTTGACCCCTGAGCTTTATAGGCAAAGGTTCAGGAACTGTAGTAAGATTGAAAGCAGTACCTGGGTTGAATATGTGACCTTCTTTTGCAGAGCCTTGGATGGTTGGGTAAAGGGTAGCAAAGCGACTGATTTTCAGGCGCTCTTTGATTTGATTGCCTGGGAGCACTTGTCCGGTAATTGTTTTCCTGAGCTACGCCAGCACCTGATTGATAGTAAGCTGACTAACCCTAGGCAGCTTGCTGAGGAGGCGGACCGCTGGGTGAGTACCCGGGTCCACAAGGGTCACGTGGGAGACTCCGCCAAGGGTGGGCAGGGTCCCCAGCAGAAGAGTGGGGGGACAAGGGTAAACAGAAGGAGTTCCATAAAGGGCCCCAAAGTAGACCCCAAGGGAACCAAGGGAAAGGTTCCCAGCCTCCCCCTGAGAAGAAGCCAGTGGCCCTGACAGGCCCCCCTGTTCACCAGGGACCACTGGTATGTTACAAGTGTGGCGCCCCTGGCCACAAGGCAAACGATCCTCGTTGCCCTTTGCATGGAAAACCAGCACCCACCAGTGCAGTCCCCCGGCAGTTGGCTAGTGTAGCCCTGGGGGAGGAGTTGGGTGCCCAAGGTGGGGGGATCCCACAGTGTTTTCCCTTGTCTCATTAGGAGACTCTGAGATGGTCCCTAGGACCCCGCTGCCTGAGAACACTAAGAAATACAGGCAGTGGGTGACCATCAATGGCCATAGGGTGGAGGCTCTGAGAGACACAGGAGCCAGTGTGACAGCTGTCAAGTGTCACCTGGTGTCTAAAGAGCAGGTTATCCCTGATGCATTCTATCCGGTTGTTGCCGCTGACAACACAGAGAGTCACTGCAAGGTGGCTCAGGTTCCCTTTGAGTGGGGGGTCTCGGGTACTCTTCAAGTAGCTGTGAGGCCAGCCATGCCTGTTGACTGTTTGTTAGGGAACGATTTGGAGAGCTCACCTTGGGCTAAGGTGGAGCGGAGTGCGCATTTAGAAATGTTGGGCTTGCCTGATTGGGCATGTGTGACCACCCGGTCAATGGCAGCTAAAGGTGTTCAAGAGGACCTGGAGCCTGAGAGGGAGGCCCAGGTGCCTGCCGGAGAGAGAGGAGGCAGGGGGCGCGGGAAACCGGCCCCCGAGGTTCCCACGGTCCAGGAGGAGGCAGACCCTGAGGGGGATGCCCTGGAGCCTACAGGGGAACAGGTAGCTGAACTGGGGGACCTACCTGAGCTGACCCATTGGCAGCAAGAAGGAGGACCCTCCAGGGAAGAGTTCTGCAAGGAGCAGAACACATGCCCTTCTCTCGTGGGTCTGAGGCAACAGGCCACAGACCAGGCAGCAGGTGATCAGTCTGGATCACATTGGGTTTACTGGGAGAATGGTCTCCTGTATTCAGAGCCTAAGGTTGCTGAGCCTGGGTCAGCCCGTGTGCTGGTGGTACCCCAGCGCTTCAGAGCCTTCCTACTGGGGTTGGCTCATGATGTACCGTTAGCGGGACATCTGGGGCAGGACAAGACCTTTGACAGGCTTGTTACCCATTTCTATTGGCCCCAGATGCGCAGGAGTGCCGCCACTCACTGCAGAACATGCCAGACTTGCCAGGCAAGTGGAAAGAGTGGGAGGAAGCACAAGGCTCCTCTCCAGCCATTCCCTGTGGTCAGCACCCCCTTTGAACGGGTGGGTATTGACATTGTGGGGCCACTGGACCCCAAGACAGCCATGGGCAACAGGTTTATCCTGGTCTTGGTGGACCATGCCACCCGGTACCCTGAAGCCATCCCTCTGAGGACAGTGACGGCCCCCGTGGTGGGACGGGCACTGATGGGAATTTTCTCACGTGTGGGATTCCCTCAAGAGGTGGTGTCTGACAGAGGTACCAACTTCGTGTCCAAGTACATGAAGTCCCTGTGGCAGGAGTGCGGTGTAACTTACAAGTTCACCACTCCTTACCACCCTCAAGGAAATGGTCTGGTTGAGAGATTCAACCGGACCCTCAAGGGCATGATTATGGGTCTGGAAGAACCCATGAGGCGTAAATGGGACGTCCTCTTACCATGCCTGTTGTTTGCATACCGGGAGGTGCCACAGAAGTCTCTAGGGTTCAGTCCCTTTGAGCTCCTCTATGGACACCCGGTGCGAGGACCTCTGAGTTTGGTCAAGGAAGGCTGGGAGCAATCTCCCAGGAAACCTCCCCAGGATGTATACAGTTACATGCTGGCCTTCAGGAACCAGACTAGGCGTTTCAGAGAGCTTGCTGAGGCAAATCTGGAAGCCAGCCAGGAGGAGATGAAGCGGTGGTACGACCAGAATGCCACTCTGGTAGAGCTTCAGCCTGGTCAGAAAGTGTGGGTCATGGCCCCTGTGGAGCCCTGTGCGCTCCAGGACAGGTGGACCGGCCCTTTTACGGTGGTGGAGCGCAAGAGTCCAGTTACCTATTTGGTGGACTTGCAGTCTCCCAGGAACCCCTTGCGGGTCCTGCATGTGAACCGCCTGAAGCCCCACTTGGAGAGGTCCCAAGTGGGCATGCTCTTAGCGACAGATGATGGAATGGAGGAGGAGACCGAGCCTCTTCCTGACCTCCTGTCAGCCCGAGAGCAAGATGGATCAGTGGAGGGAGTAAACCTCTCTACCTCCCTGACACCTGAGCAGCAGGGTGACTGTCGCCAACTGTTGGGACAGTTCCCTGACCTGTTCTCCCTGGTTCCCAGTGTCACCCATTGGTGCGTCCATGATGTGGACACTGGGGACAGTCTTCCTGTGAAGCACAAGGCTTACAGGGTGACTGACAGGGTCAGAGCCTGCATCAAGGAGGAGGTCTCCAAGATGTTTGCGCTAGGGGTGATTGAGTCCTCTAACAGCCCTTGGGCCAGCCCCGTGGTCTTGGTTCCAAAAGCTGCCGCGCCTGGTGCCACACCAGAACTCCGGTTCTGTGTGGACTACAGGGGACTCAATTCCGTCACCAGGACTGACGCCCACCCCATCCCCAGAGCTGATGAGCTCATAGATCGGTTAGGGGCTGCGCGGTACCTCAGCACGTTTGACTTAACGTCTGGATACTGGCAGATCGCCTTGACTGATGGGGCCAAAGAGAGGTCAGCATTCTCCACACCAGATGGGCACTACCAGTTCCGGGTGATGCCCTTTGGGATGAAGAATGCCCCTGCCACCTTTCAGAGGTTGGTCAACCAGGTGTTGGTTGGACTGGAGGATTTCAGTGCCGCCTACCTGGATGACATCGCAGTGTTCAGTGCCCGTTGGGAAGAGCATCTGCGCCACCTCTGGGAAGTGTTGATGGCGCTGCGGAGGGCAGGCCTCACAATCAAGGCGAGTAAGTGCCAGATTGGGCAGGGTTCTGTGGTGTACTTGGGACACCAGGTTGGGAGCGGCCAGGTGGCGCCCCTCCAACCGAAAATTGATACCATTCTGGCTTGGGAGCCCCCCAAGACCCAGACAGAGGTGAGAGCCTTCCTAGGACTCACCGGGTATTACCGGAGATTCGTCAAGGGGTATGGCAGCATTGTTGCCCCCTTGACCGAGCTGACTTCCAAGAAGCAGCCCAGGAAAGTGATTTGGACTGACGCCTGTCAAAAAGCTTTTGACACCTTGAAGACTGCCATGTGCACGGCGCCTGTGCTCCAGGCACCCAACTTCTCCAATGAGTTCATTGTTCAGACCGACGCTTCAGAGCATGGTGTAGGGGCTGTTCTATCACAGATCAATGAGGAGGGCCTAGACCAACCTGTAGCCTTCATCAGTAGGAGGTTACTTCCCCGGGAACAGAGATGGAGTGCTATTGAGCGTGAGGCATTTGCTGTGGTCTGGGCACTGAAGAAGCTGAGACCATACCTGTTTGGGACTCACTTCCGGGTTCAGACAGACCACAGGCCCCTCAGATGGTTGATGCAGATGAGGGGTGAGAATCCAAAGCTGTTGAGGTGGTCCATTTCCCTACAGGGGATGGACTTTACGGTGGAACACCGCCCTGGTACAGAACACGCCAATGCTGATGGACTGTCCAGATTTTTCCGCCTTAGCGATGAGAACTCCCTAGGGGTAGGATAGTTCTCCCCACATTTCAGCTGGAGGGGACACGTGTTAGACCTGGCATCCTTGGCGTGGGTCTCCCTTCCATTTTTTCATAATGCCTCCACGGTTGCCGATATGTTTTTGCTGGACTAGATGCTCATGGGCACTTTGCCGCTGCTAATCAGTGCCAAAGTGCAAGTGCTCCCTATCGTTAATTGATATATGTATTAGTGACTCCATGATTGGATGATTGGTTTACTTGTCAGTCCCTAGTACAGTGCACTCAGTGTGCCCAGGGCTTGTAAATCCAATGCCGCTGGTGGGCTTGCAGCACTGGTTGTGCCACCCACAGAAGCGGCTGGTAAAATGTGTCTCAGGCCTGCCATCGCAGAGCCTGTGTGCAGCCTAGGGCTGCCATGTCGACTTGGTGAGTACACCCACTTACCAGTCCCTAAAACCTTCCCTTTACTGCATGTTGGTCACCCCTAAAGTAGGCCCTAGGGCAGGGTGCATTGTAAGTATAAGGTAGGACATGCCCTGGTGTGTGTGGCATGTCCTAATAGTGAATTACAGCCATTTTCGTTTTTCACTATTGCAAGGCTACCTGCTCCCCATAGGCCCGAATGGGCAGACTGACTATTACACCTTATAATCAGAACTGACCCAGGGAACATGGTAGAAAAACGAATTTAGTATGCCTGAACTCAGGATGATAAAATACATCTTTTAGTGAAGTTGGTTTTAACATTCTGTGTTCGAAAATACCACTTTTAGAAAGTGGGTATTTTCTTGCCTAACTATCCAAGCCTGCCTCTGCTAGGTTGTGTATTCCTTGTCTGGAGATTGAGTGACAGGGGCTGGGGGTGGCTACCGGAGACAGGGTGAGTCAGCGCAGGGCTGAATAGAAACATTTGCATCCAGAGTGGAGGGAGGAGTTGCACCTGGGTCTGAATAGGGCTGTGCCTGCCTTCCACAATGCTGGCCCCACCTCCTGCCGGGCGGCTGAGCACTCTGCCCCACATTCTGAAAGGAAAGAAGGAGTCAGAAAAACAAAGTGCTCCCGGACTGACCAGAACTGGTTTTGGACTAGGCAGAGGCCTCTCTGCCTCCAGAGAACAAAGAGAATCAGGGTATAAGAGGGGCACCCAGACCCCAGGAAAATTAGATCACTTTTGGGAACAAGAAGAAACCTTTACTGAGGAGCGGAACCAAGAAGAAACTGAGGAGAAACTATCCCTAAGCCTGAAGTGCTGCTTGGGGGATTGGCCTGCAGTGGTTTGCCTGACTGCCAAAGAGAGGAGAAAGGAACTTTTGCTTTGCTGTGACTTTCATCAACTTGTGAAGGATCTCCAAGGGCTTGGAAGAGAGCTTGCCCCCTGACCGAAGTCCCAGGACCATTGGACTTCACCCCCTTTGTGAATTGCTGCTGGAAACTCTGTTTCAGTGGCTACAGAGGTAGGGAGCTGTGACCGACTCTCACGACCGACTCGGTGTCCTGCAAGCACCGCATCGAAGCACCGTCTCGCCCTGCAACGCACGGCCCTGGTCTCACCGACTCCGTCAACGAGCCGCTGCCTGCACCGCATCGAGGGACAACGCGTCCTGCAACGCTTCGCTACGCCGAATCGAACTGGTCCGACCGACACGGTCACTGCTGCTGAGTTCGAGTCCTGTGACCGCACCGGAGTTGGGCACCGCTCGCACGCTTTGCGACGCACCGCCCGACTCGCACCGCTGTCCGGACTGATCGACGCCAGCTCCTGAATCCGGCTCCGTCGCCGCACCGCAACCTGCCAGCACCGCATCGAAGCACCGTCTCGCCCTGCAACGCACGGCCCTGGTCTCACCGACTCCGTCTCGACGACGTCAACGAGCCGCTGCCTGCACCGCATCGAGGGACAACGCGTCCTGCAACGCTTCCATTTTTGCATCGCGACCGCGACGAACAGCCATCCGGCTCGCACGCCCGTGCCTGCCGCTTCAAGTAAAAGGTACTGTGACCGAGTCTGTCTACGCTGTGTTGGCCCGTCTCGACGCGGTCAGCTGGATTTGTTAGACTCTGTTTGGTCTCGACATCGCCGTAGCCGGAGGAGGCTACCGACTCGCACAGAACCTTGAATTAAGCCTTTTTGATCAGAACTAAGTATTCTTAACAGTATTGTGGATTATTTTTGTCGTTTATGGTCTTGTGATAAATCTATATAAAGTATACCTATTTTTATAAATATATAACCTGTGTGGTGTCCATTTGTAGTGTTGTCACTTGATTACTGTATGTGTTCACAAATGCTTTACACACTGCCTCTGAACTAAGCCTGTCTGCTCGTGCCAAGCTACCAAGAGGGTGAGCAGGGGTTATTTCGGGAGTGTACCTACTTTCCCTGACTAGACTCAAGGGTCCCTATTTGGACAAAGGTACATACCTCTGCCAACTAGAGACCCCCAAATCTAACAAGTACCTAAACCAAAACAGCTATCCTGGCACAAAATGTAGCTTCAACTTAACAAAGCCCTGTAGAACAAGAGTCTTTAGCTTTTTATTGAAGCTCTCAAACTTCTGAGACTCTTTAATGTCCATGGGGCAGGACTTCCAAAGGTGAGCCCAATGGACTTCCAATTCTGCAGAACCACAACAGCATTTCTTCGAATTCCCGCAATTTCAAACAATTTTTTTTTGTTGGTTGTGAATGGAGATTACTCCAAGGGAACACCAGAGGAACCTACTTTGATGATCATGGGTATCCTGGTAAATGGTCTTAAGAGGAAGCAACACTGCTAAAAACAAGAACACAATACTCTACTGTAGAGGTTATTGGCGACCAGGTGTGTGTCTGGACAGCCTGGGCAATATAACACTACTGAGGAAGGCCCAATAAAGCTCTAGATACAAACGTTTTCTGGAGTCTTAAAAGGAACGTTTCAAAGGTTCTGAGAAACAGTGAGTTGCAAAAATGAAACCCAACCCAACTATATCTATCACTAAAGATATCCTTTCTTTTTTTCCAAGAAGTCCTAATTTAGCAATGCTTATCAGTCAGAAGTGGCAGCCTATGGTTAAGTCACTTATACGCTCGCCCATGTACATGTTGTGGAGTCATACAAAACCCTCATTTATAGTTGCAGGGTACTGGGAGCATGTTAAATTTGCATGAGAATTTACTGTCCGTGCAGTAAATTCACTTGGGTACCATGCATTTACAAGTTAAACTCCATGGAATAGGGAATTACCATGCGGAACTCACTTTAACGGTCATAAAATCACACAGAATTCTCAATTCCATGGGCTTTAACACATATGGTTACCACCTGCGTGGACCTAAGACTGGGGTAGGGAGGGAGGTGCGGCGAGTAGGGGAGGGAAGGTAACTTCTGGCAGGGGGGGAGCATTGTGGGATGTGCCCATCAGAAAAAAGAAATGGGAAAAAAGTTTCATGCTATTTTTCCCCACTGGATTTACTGGCCAGACTGTTTTCCTACATCCGGAAAAACTTACCAACTTATAATCAGACGGAGGGGCACTCCATGTGGTAATTCCGCTCTGCCTGACCCGTAATGAGGGCCCAAGTGTTTTGCCTTTTACGGGCTACAGATATCTGCAAGGCACCCTCCCGTGGGTTTTTGTTAAATTCATAACATTTGGCAACAAATTAGTGGGGTCTACTTTGGAGTAATTTCATTTTACGTGTTTAGGGTCAAAAAATGTTGATCATCCGGGTCTCATCCAGTTTATGACGTCATTTAAATTGAGTGTATCAGGGTTCCAAATGATCTGGTTCCAAATTATTGCACATCATAGTGATAACTTGAGTATTGCCTGCATATGTATGAAAATGAACCGCACTATGTAGTAGCACATCATGCAAAGGCTTAACATAAATATTAAATAGAACTGGAAATCGGGGAAGCTCTGTAGATCAGCTAAATCAAAGCTAAAGGACGTGTGAACAACCCCCAACACTTTACTTCGAATATTCGGTCTTTTAAAAAAATAAGGCAAACCAACCCAGTATGTTTATGTTGAGGCTGGCAAGAGATATTACCCTCTCCAATACAATATAACGGTTGATAGAATCGAAGGACAGGTCTAGCAACACAAACATCCGCAACTAAGCCTGAGAAGAGTTTCAGATGTTTTACAATCTGGGAGGTAACCTCGCTCTCCATAATATTTGTCTAGAGTGGCGCAACTGCTATAGGCTGAAATTTTCCACGATTGTTGGGGTCCAAGCTCGAATTTCTCCATTACAGTGTGACCCAAATGGCATTAAGGGATTTGAGTACATGTTGTTCAGAAAGGAACTGGTTAATTGTACTTTGAGACGCCGGGAGACACCATTTTGGTCAGCGCTCCAGTGTCTCTGGGCCCTCACTATAAATGAAACCCGCTGTGCAGACGCGCGCTGTTGGCGCGCCCGAAGCAAGCCTGTCTGTACCGGTCCGCAACCAGCCGGATCCAGGGACTCTGGCTCCTTTCAAGTAAGTAAACCTAAGTATTTTTTTGCACAACTTTTAGCGCAGCGAGGGTCTTCTACTGAAAGATGTCTTCATTCCATCTGCCTATCTAAATGAGAAACCACTTGTAGACACTGTTTGTTTTCCCTCCCACAGTTGACTGACCCCAAGCCACCGACCGATACACAAACTATTCGTAAGATGTTTCTGATAAACTGCAGACGGCTACCAAAACATAAGCTAGGACTTTTTACTCTTCTACAAGAGGAAAATCCGGATGCTATATTTTTGAAAGAAACTTGGCTACATGTAGAATCAGGGACAGACCTTGTTCAACCTCTCCCACCCCCCCCCCCACCCCCCCCAAATATTATATCCAACACATTGATCGCGGGATTAAGACGGGTGGTGGCATTGCAGTTATCCTGAAAAATGT
The DNA here is from genome assembly GCA_963921515.1 of Calotriton arnoldi. Lineage (NCBI taxonomy): Eukaryota > Metazoa > Chordata > Amphibia > Caudata > Salamandridae > Calotriton > Calotriton arnoldi. The sequence goes on from CAWUFW010002868.1 coordinate 578,278, forward strand.
TTTAGTTGTTTTACTGAACCCGCACAAGTACTAGAATGTGAAAGTATGACTTTTGTAATCTTGTTTTCCCCCACCAGCACTTTCACAGGTATATTAGTTTACAGACCACCTGGATCAAGTGGCAGATGTCTTCAGTCTCTTCCTAAAGTTGCAGCTAATATGGCTTGTATAAAAACTAATTTTACTTTATTAGGAGATTTTAAATCACTGGGACCAAAAAGGGATCTAACCAAATTACAGGAATTGGATCTAGTACTTTCAACGTTTCATCATTAGAAAAAACAGGATCGAGTCCATGTCCTTTTACATGAGTGGGTCCTATCACCCTCTGAAATAACCGAGTAGCTAGCAAATCATGGAGAAGACTGGAGACTTGGGTATTTCGAGGTTCATCCAGGTGTAGATTTTGGAAATGCCTTTGCCGCCCATGAATTCCACGCCAATTAGCTGCAAAGACCGAGCTTGGTCTAATCTTTCCGTGGAGCATATAGATTCACAACCTATTTTAGACCATGATCCAGCCATAACCAATGGACGGTTTTCTTGGTGGATTGAATTCACTCTTGACCAGGTTATCACTTTAAAAACTTTCACAAGGCGAGCTAAAGAAAAATGTTCACCTTGGTACACACCCAATCTCTGTAAGCTGAACCAAACCTGCAAAAGGGAGGAAAAGATTTGGAGGAAAGATGGGTTAACAAGCAAACATAATTATAGAAACTCTATTAAAGCTTATCAAGCTGAAATTAAAAGAGCTCAGGCAGTTTATTTTGAAGAAAAAAGAATTCATGCCGCTAACTCTCCATAGGAAATTTTCCACATTGCTAAATCTCTCCTTGAGCTTCCTCCTACTCCCCTGTTTTGGAACCGTCATCGTTACTCCCATCCATACTTCTACCTTTCATGATGACCAGGTACCTTATACTGAAAATAGGCTCTCAGAATTTCCTAGCCTGACCCCTGACAAGCTCACAGAGATTCTGAATCATGTTAAGTCAGGGTCCCCCAACGATCTGGCCCCTCCACAAATTTTAGCCAGAGCTATGGACTTGTTACTCCCCTTTTTGCTCTATTTGGTGAATCTTTCAATTACCAAAAGTGTTGGAACTGGGGGTCTCTAGTTGGCAATGGTTTGCACCGTTGTCCAAGTAGGGACCCTTCTTCCTAGTCAGGGTAGAGGGGATACACTTCTAAAATAACCCCTGCTCACCCCCTTGGTAGCTTGGCACGGGGACAGGCTTATCTCAGAGGCAGTGTGTAAAGCATTGTGAACACATACAGTAATACAGTGAAAACACTACTAATGGACACCACCCAGTTTAGAAAAATAGTCATCTTTATCTAAACCAAACAAGACCAAAACGACAAAAATCCTGAATACATTTCTCAAAATAAGCTTCTTAAAAGGTAGAAACAGTTCTGTTCCAAGAAAATGTGGGATGCGACACCTACGTCGAATAAGGCAAGCAAAAAGGGTTGCAGGTAAGGTGATGAGTTGGTTCCTTACACTCAGGGAAGGTTATGCATCAGTTCCTTGCTCCGGGGGAGGTGATGCGTTGGTTCCTTACGGCTGCGCAGGGGACGTGATGCGTCGGTTCCTTAACGAAGAGGAGGTGATGCGTCTGTTTCTTATTGCGTGGGGAGGTTAAGCATCGGTTTCTTACTGTGTCCCCCAACAATGCGACAGACTTGGTATTCGTGCACTCAATAAATTGTTATAACATAACATAGCATCCAAGCACCTCTTGCTAGAGACCCAATACCAGGAGAGAACAAGCAGGGGGTGTTGTCATCCTTAGAGTCCTGATGGGTTATGAGCAGGAATGTTTATTCTCTTGCAGTGATGTCCATCTGTGCATGTGGTGAATGAGTCTAAGCCATGCTTTATTTCTTGGCCATTATTACTCTCTGTAATCACCAAATGATATTAACCACCAAGAAGGAGCTGCTGCTGAGACTTTCTCCTCACCAGTAGGGAAAATCGTAAATATTTACCACCAAGCATTGCACGACCAGACATTAAAGTTATAAGCGGTGCTTAATTTGTAAAAGAATAAATGCTGGTGCCCAAAACTCTGCTCCGGTGAAGCTATTAAACTCATCACGCCACATACCAACGCTGCATACCGTTGAATTCACCTCAGGCCTCTTTAATCCACTACCAGGTTCTGCTGTCCCTTTATCTCACTCTTGCCGGCATCTGCTTTCGGCATTCATAATCGGTTTTCCGTCTTCTCTTCCTTTTTCTTTACCGTTTGGGTGTTTTTCTCTCTCTTGCTCGCGGTCAATATGAGATGAGGAGAAATAAGTGTCGGTCCTCAAAAGTGAGTGCCAGTGGGCCCCACCAACAACCACCGGCTCAAATTAGGCTCTGCTTATAACTGCTAAACCTACTGATCCAGAGGTAAGTAACCATCTGGGCACCAATAGTGTGTTAATTGTTAGACGGGGAGGTTGCTTACAAAAATTAACGGACAGAACTTCAGTTTAGTTTTCTACAATATTTATCAGATGCGGAGGTTTTCTACTTTGAACTGACGGTCCTCATCAGACATATTCAGGCAACCTGACTTATCTAAACAGGCATTTGCAATGCAAGTTGGTCTCGCATTTGTGAAATTTAGAGTTATTGGCGTTGTAAATGAGTATTTTACCTATGTGTTTGGGATTGAAGTGGAGTAGATGTTGGTGGTGTGGAGTAGAATTATGTGGGTTGGATTTGTATTGTTAGTTGTGGAATTGTGAGGTGTGGAGTGGATTTGTGTAGTGAAATTATGTGGCATGGTGTGCAGTGGAAATATGTGGATAGTAATTATGTGGTATTGAGTGTACTGGAATTATGTGGAGTGGGATTGTGTGTCACAGTATAATTATGTGGAATGGCATTTTGTGTTGTGGAGTGGTATGTAGTGGAGTTTAATTATGTGGAGTGCTATTCAATTTTATGCATGATGTGGAATTCTGTGGTGTGGATTGGATGTGTTTGGTATGTTGTGCAATTGTGTTGACTTGAAAAATGTGGTTTGTTGTCGAATTATGTAGTGTGGAATGGAAATGTGTAGAGTTGAATTGTATGGCGTGGAAGTATGTGGCTTTGAGTAAAATTATGCTGTTTGGAATTATGTGGCATGGTGTGGAGTGCATTTGTGTGGATTGTATTACCAAGTTTAAAAATGATGAAACATAGTTACAAAGAAAGGGCACCTTTCATTGCGCACAAATTTACAAAACCTTATAATATGCCAAGACTTGTTCAAATATCAAAATGAAAACATGCAGAGTCAATCCCCAGTGATATTTGTGTTTATGAATTGTACGGGTGGCTTGAACAATGTGGGGTGCTGCTTGGGTTGCTAATTGTACTACAGCTCTGCACATCTCTACTTCTAAACGCATTTTGCAATGGGAATCCGACAAACCACAGCGGGTGTGCACTACCTGCTGAACTCCCGCCAGGCAACGATATGTTCCTCATAGAGGATAGCCCACAATGCTGATCAGGGTTAAGATAAATGTTATTTTGCTGGTCACCTGTATTTCGCCTCCAGGTAGAGAAATCATAGTAGGGTGGGGTCTGTAAACATGGCCACTAGGGTGTACCACAGTAAGCAACAGCACACAGAACGGATGCATGCCAGATGCATGAAAGTATGCAAACGCAAGAGCAAAATCAACACACCATCAACAACAGTTTCTTTATATCTGTTTTTTTGTGCTGTCTGGTTTCACTAACGTGGCTATAACTTCTATGCACATTAACAAATGTTTATTTGAATAAATGTGGATAACAATTCAAAACAGATGAGCCTTTTATTGTCAAATACAAAACTGAACTGGCTCGCTTAACCCAACGGTGCCCAGGCTGGCAAGGCCCAGTGCCCGACTGGATTCACAGTCATACCCTAAGGGTAATCAGCTGATTGACCCAGAGCAGAGGGCAGCTATTGAGAAGCATGAAGGACAGCTTGACAATGGTAGCAAGACTCCTGGGTCCAACACAAGTTATCTGGTTTGGTATTATTCCTAGGTTTGACTGGAAATGGACGGTATCCTACTACTGAGAAGTCCAGAAGGAAGCTAAACATCTCCATGTACATGTTCTGTAAAAACATGGGATTTGAATTCTTGGCTTAATCAAGCTGAAGGTCCCAGTGTTCTATGCAAGTGGTGGGACCATATGTCAGGGGAGGGCACACACAGGTGCCTAGACCATTTAGTGAGAGCACTGGACCTCGCAAAATGCACATTGGCAAGTGAGTAGTAGCGAGGAGACAAAAGAGGGAGGTGCGACGGGCTGAAAACCCCGTAGCGACGTGGAAGTAAGCTACAAACAGACACGACAGAATAAAGACCCACTGGTCACAAAATGGCCCATGGATGGCAGCCTTCTACTTAGGAGGCTCTGTGATGCCAAATGGCAGAGCCAGCTAGAGAGGGAAAGACAGGGTTACCTCCCAAATCAGGCAAAGCACTTGCAGCCCTATACTAGCTAGAAAATCAAAAAGAACAGATGATGGACGGAATGCTGAACAAATCAGACATTCACCCGCAGTCACAGATCTGAGTTTAATCCATCGTTTTTTTCCCCCCTTGGGGAGCAGTGTCAAGACTGATTTGCATATGGCTAAGTCCAAACTGGGGTGGCGTGGTGAGCAAAAAACAATGGGTTTAACCCAGATCTGTGACTGGGGGTGAATGTTTGATTTGTTCAGCATTCCGTCCCATCATCTGTTCTTTTAGCTTTTATCCTAGCCAGAGGCTGTCCATTAGCAAGCAAAACCTCGAATCTGTTAGGAAGTGGTTACCCGAAAAGAACCAAAGGGTAGATCTCAACCACAGCTGATCCCAAAAACTGACTATATTGTATAATGTGATTTTTTTTGCATCTGGACTAGTTGACAAAGGCAAGTGATTTAAATGGATACATTACGTAACAACTGAAAGCGGTTTTAAATATGTGTCATAATAAATCTGCGACCATATTACCCCACAAAGTGTCTCAAAAAGTGTTTGTTGGGTGACTCATGGCCGAGTGGCTCTACTGCTAGGGCTAATGTGCAGGTATGGATGGGCTTGTAACCAGTGCTTTAAATGGGCCGGTACTCACAGGTACTGAGTACCGGCACTTCTTAGTTTTATCTCTCGGAGTACCGGCACTTCTCTATTGCCGAGGAGAGTACCGGTACTCATGAAACGCTGGTGCTGGCGGCCTGTCTCTGACAGCCAAGGCACTTCTGTAGACCTGAGCCGAGCCCCCGCTGAACTATTCAGCTTGGGCTCATCTGCATACCGTCGGGGTGTTCACCATCATGCTGTGTTGCAAACGTAGAAATTGAGCCAGCCCGGTGACAGCGCTATTAAGAAACCCGTGGGAGGTAACCAGGTTCAAATGGCTTTAATCCCACCTGATTCTTTTGTGTAAGTGTCTGCTTATGTTTGTCTGTTTGCCTGTGATTGTTTTTGTGTGAGAGAAATACGAGAGAAAGGGGGAGAGAATAGAGACACTCTTGGAAGGTATATTAAAGAAAATGTGTGGAATGCTTGTGTGTGCACGTCTGCTTGTTTCTTTCTGTGTCCCTCGAGAATATATTGTATAACAGTATTGATGTTGCAAATATAAAAAAAACAAAGAAATGTTAAAATATCACCGCGTTTGGCTTTCGTTGTGTAATGAGTAAACAAACCTTCTTTGTTTATTGAAAGACATTTCTCATGTGTTTTGGTATGTGCTGCAAGTAGTATAGAAGTCAAGAAGTATCGGCATGACCTCCTAAGCCCCGCCCCCAAGTCCCGCCCACTCGCCACATTTAAATGAGTACCTGCACTATTTTCCCCCCATTTAAAGCACTGCTTGTAACCCCTGGAAAGGGTCCAATAAGAGAGACTTCAGCAGTGAACTACAGCAAAGTGCCCCAAGCTGAAGAGCGCCAAAGAGAGCTCAGAGTCTAAGATAGACTGGCTCGGCCTTTGCTCCTGCCACTGTGGGTAAAATGAGAACAAACTCCAAATGTGCACTTTTAGAATCCACAAAATCGGCTGCTTAGATCCTGGAGGTTATTGCTTCTGCACGGCTGTTACACACTCAGTGACCTCAGCGTCCTTATTGCACCTGTTTGAATAAGCACTTGCACCCTACAGGTGTCATGTTTATTCATTCGTTGTGTGCAACAACCTCAGTCCGTTCGTTTAAAAAGCACATGTCCCACGATTTCCCGAACGAGGGAGAAAGTGTTTCCCAAGCAGTAAGAATTTTACACTCCTCTCTTTCTTCTGGGAGCTTTTCTCTTCCGGCCTTGCTGATTTCCCGTAAAATATACCCACATGATTGAAAAACAGGTGAAGGGATAACATCAAAGGTGGAGGGAAAGTAAGCGGTTGGAGTGTGACGGCAGCCCGTGGTGGGAGCGCTGCTGTGTGATCCATGGGGTGGAAGGGCCTGGATGTTGATAAGGGGGCTGGCGTTCGCACAGACGGAAGCTGGTCCTCTTCCCCCTTAGCCTGTGCTTGAAATGTGTGAGGGTTGAGGGCGTGGGGGGCTGGGGCAGCCCTTAACTTTTCGCAACTCGCTGTGTATTGCGCACAGCCCAGGTTTTTGTGTTTCACGTGGGAAGGCTGGCCAAGCATTTCTGGGAGGTTTGGATTCGTGTTAGATGATTATACAGTGATCAGTGTGGCACGACGAATGCATGGGTGGTTTAACGCTGGGTGCAAGGGTGGGATAACGCAGGGTGCAATGGTGGATAACGCAGGGAGATGTGTGCCCAGTGGGTGCGTGTAGAGGGCCATGGGGCTCATATAAGGATGATGGCTATTGATCGCCAGTACCAGACCACTCGTATTCACTGGCCACTTTAAAGTCCATCGCCATCGATGGATCTGATTGGTGGGGTCCAGGGATGAGCGAGGAGTGGAGATGCATCATTCCATGTGCTCCCGTGAGGGTGAGGGGTGGTTGCAAGGACCACCGCCGGTGATGCATGCTCGGCGTGGAGTCTCCCACCCTCGCTGCTCTGACAAAGCCACAGTCCCTGTGTGATGAACGACTCAGGACGATGATTCGTATTTCCCTCGCGGAGGGGAGGGCAGCCCCAGCACGTCTTGATCTCTGTGCTCTCCCCCCGCCTTCTCCCTCAACCCCGTCCATCATCAGTGGATGCCACTGGAGTTTCAACAGCATCCCTGTCACTCAGAGCCCGCTGCGCCCAAGGCTGCTGCATCGGCTCGCATCACTCAGGCGATTACTCTTGGCAACACCATCGTTAAACAAGCATTTGCGATGCAATAGGACTCGCATTTAAGCGAGACCTATTGCATTGCATCACAGACAATGGGAGGGGGGGAGCACGGACAGCGGGAGTGCGGGCGGGGGAGGGGGGAGAAGGGGGCGAGAAGGCACGGACAAAGTAGTGCTCACAGTCTAAATAACACGTACCCTACCGTGTAACACTCGAAGTAAAAGGGGCCAGTAGCCATGGTAGGGTACAAATGACGACATGGCCATAATAAGGAGGGACAACCAAGCCTCATAATCAATCAGAAGGCAGCATTTACGAAAGACAATGACACGAGCCAATTAAAAACATGGGCGGAGAATGGGCGGAGCTTCCACTGCATACTCCATTACTGCATGCCTCGCAGAGCGAGCAGCGCATGCGCGCTGCCGCTATAGGCTCGACCTAAAAACTTGGATCATGGAATATTTGCAACATTAGCTGTAGTCTTTTAGAGTCATTGTCAAGTTTCTAGACCAACGAGGAGGTGTATACAACCAAGTACCTGCTAACAAACCCCCCAAAAATTCCCTGCTCAAAAAAGGGCTGGCGTAACAATGGTCTAGTAAATTTGAGTTTTAAGACGAAAATTACTGTCAAAACTGATCAATCCATTGTCTAGCTCCTAGATGCCCGATTTATTGAATTTGGAGGCACATATCAGTTTTCACTTAATCAGTTACAGACAATACTGGGTAAAAACGTATTAGGTATCATCAAGAAAATTGAGACATTCTGCAAAGCATTGATTCCATTAAGATAACAATCGCACGTACCTTGTATCTTGGTGCCGAAAGGGCAGATGTTCATTCTTACCCAATTCAATGTCACTCACTTTATCGACCTCGGAAAGGTGAAAGGCCGAGCAACCTTACCGAGTCAAACCTGAGACTAAAGGTCAAACACACTAGACCAGAACATTGCAATTGCAAATCATTTGAACACGTAAAGCAACATTCTAAGAAAGCGTGGGCTGTGTGTACCTCTGCACAGAAGTGTTTACTTCAGAGCGTCGGTCGTACAGTTACAAACGAGCCTTCCAGAGGTAGCTACACGCGCAGTTCTTTTCAGACTAAGCACAGCGCCATATATCCGTCCCTGTCGCGTATTTATGACTTGCATTATGAGCTTTCACAACAAATCACTCAAGTCTGTTCATCGAGACGGATGGATGACCTCAAAACATGACGTGTCAACGCCACGTGTAAATTACACTGATGATTTACTTTGGCAAAGTGAAAGCTCTTTGCAGTTACCGGAGAAGCGGTTTTGTCCCTGCTGTGTATAAAATGTGAATTGTAATGGAGTGGCCTCAATTTGCCCTCAGAATAGTTTCCGAGTTTATTGTATTTTCAAACAGGGTAGGGTCGCGAAAATGCGGAATGAAAAGCAAAAGGGCCTTATCACAAACATCTGATACCGCAGGACATTGCTGTCCGCACAGGCATGCGAAGGCCTCGCGGGTTATTACTGTTCACACTCGCCGCAGATTACCCCCTCCAAACAATTCTTCAGATGAAAAGCAATCTGTGGTACCACTTGCTGTACAGTGCGCGAGCAGCAAAGCCCCGACTTTCACATCACAATAACTGAAGGCTGTGCAAAGAATGAGGGGCACAGAATGAGCGTGCTGAATCCATTATCTTAATACACAAAATACAAAACAGCTATCAGTGCCCCTGGGTGCGGCGGGGTGAAGGGTGCCGTGGCATCATCGCCCCTCCAAGATTCAAATCAGGGGAGCAGGTGCAGTGGCACCAGGGACACAGATATCAATAGTGAGAAGATGCTGTGGCACCAGGCTAGGAAGCTACCAAGGGCCCACTGCACATCAAATATAGTGGTACTTTTTTGCTAGCAAACCATGGATGAGTGGGAGGAGCTGGATCCAGCCTCACTTACACCTGTTTAGGCTATGTCCTGTGCCCACAAAAAGGGCTCCATATCCCCCTATAGTGAGGCACTACATATGCCCAGTGCCTGTACATTAAAAGCTAAGGGTCCAGGACTGGTGTGGCACCACTTAGGAGGCCAGGACTAACAGATGACAGAGTCCAGGTGGTGGGTACAGAGAAGGTTGTTGGAAGCCTGCTCTGTCCCGGAGGCTTCTGATCGGAAGACCAACCAACTAGCCTTAGAGTCAACCTATGGACCAGGGTTTAGAGATGCAGGTCCAGTCCTTCTCACCCAGGCAAGCAGACAGCAGGTCAGCACAGCGGGGCAGCAGCCCTTCTAGGAAGCAGTCCAGCAAAATGGCAGTCCTTTCAGAAGCACAACAGTCCTTCGTCTTGGCAGAGTCCATGGGTCCAGAAGTATACAGAAGAGTGGATCTAAGGGTTCAGAATTCATACCTGGAAGCCACTTTGAAGTGGAGGAAGCTTTGAAAGGCTTACACCCACTGAGGTGTCAGGCATCATTCCCTCCTTGCCCTGGCCACATCTTGTCTAGGGTCACAAAATACTAGTTACAAACCCTTTGTGAGAGTGCTCAGGCAGAGCCTTTGTTGTGTGCAAGTGTGGTAGATGACATCTCCTCCCCCTCATTAACTCAGAGTTGCCCATCCTGCCAACACCTATCTTCCCTTTGTCTCACTGTCTGGGAGCAATACACAAAGACCAACTGCCAGCTGCACCAAGTCATGTAGCCCAGAATCAGGCTGCAGGCACCAAATGGTTAGGACAAAAAAATGGCAACTTTCAAAAAGTGCCATTTTCAAAATTGTGACTAAAAATCCAACTTTACCATTAAAGAGGGCGTTTAATTGCAATTCTTTAGACATCAAACTTGCTTTGCTTGTTCTCCTACTCCTGTAGTCTTGCCCTTTCTGCTTGGTCATTCCTAGTTTACTTGTAAGTCCCTAGTAAAGTGGCACTGCATGTGCCCAGGGCCTGTAAATTAAAAGCTACTAGTGGACCTGCAGCACTGCCACCCACTTAAGTAGCATTTAAACATGTCTCACGCCTGCTATTGCAGCCTGTGTATGTGCAGTTGTAAACTGCCATTTCAACTTGGCAAAATTAACCTTTTGCCTGGCCCAAACCTTTCTTTTTAATACATACAAGTCACCCCTATAGTAGGCCCTGGACAGCCCAGAGGGCAGGGTCCAACTTATTTAAAAAGTAGGACATGTACTTTTAAGTTCTACATGTCCTGGTAGTGAAAAACTCGTACATTCATTTTTCAATACTGTAAGGCCTACCTCTCCCATAGGATAACATTGGAGTTCCCTTGTTACATTTAATAAGTGATAACCTTTAATTGGAAGCTGTGAGAAATTGGGTCACTGGTTTACTGGGGTTTGAGCCCTGGTCAAGCAGCATCTTCATCATTTCCTTAAAGCATACCCTTGTCCTTCTCATCCACACCTTCATACACTAATATTCTTTCTTTATTCCATATTGTTCCATCTTCCAACTCCACATAACTCTGGCCTACGTTTGATTACTTTTGGTTCTGAAGATACTGATTTTTCATTCTGAATATTCCATGGTAACTGAACTTTAATTCTTCTCTTTCACTTCACCCTTAACTCTTTGCCTTCCATGTTTTATCAAAAGTCCTCTTGTACAACTCTAGTTTAGCCTGCACTCTTCTTTTCATTTCATCCTAAGGTACAACTTTGGAAATATCAATCCTTCCCATGTTATATGCCAACCTAGGTTTTTTCTGCGTAACAGTTCAAACAGAGAACAGCCTGTTGTACTGTGCTTGCTGATTCTGCATGATACTTTACTTGATCAACAACAAGTCAACCAATGGCTACAACTATTTGTATACTTTCTTTAATAATTCTATTCACTGTTTCTGCAAGACTATTATTCTTAGGATTATAAACTGATGTAAAATGTTTCAATTCCACAATTAGATCTCCAACTATGCTGAAGTAAATTATGGACCATTATCAGTCACTAATTCATTTTCACTCAATTCATCTTAACACAAAGAAATTTCCTCCATTCTTACTGATCCGCTAGACAGCACTCTTCGATCCACCTACCGATAGTTGATATTCATCATCATCTTGTATATCCTGTTTCAATTCTTCTACTCCTAGACAATGCATCAGCAAATTTTCTATTCTTGCCCATTAAAAACTGAGCAGTTAAATTGAACTCTTCTAAATTTGTCCACCATCTTGCAATCCTGGGTTATGCCATTACTGCTCCTTTAGAAGATATCAATTGAATTAATGGCTTGTGATCTGTACCTAGTGTGAATGATTTTCCCCACACATATGTTTGAAAGTGATTTATAGTAAAATACAGCCAGTGTTTCTCTTTCCATTACTGAATACTGTTGTTCACAGAGCAACAATGTATATGAATTGTATCCAATAACAATTTCTTTTACATCTTGAACCTGACTCAATATGGCACAAATGCCATATGTGCTTGCATCTGCATTTTTGTAGTTTTGTTGGCAATCCTAAAACTAACCAAAGGTAAGGCAAAAGCAGTTTCTTTTTTTTATGCCAACAAACTCTAGCTGACATGTTTCATACCATTCAAACTTCTTATTTTCTCAAGCAATTGTCTCATGTTTCTGAAAAAAATTGTATGGAATTGCAGTAGAAAGCAATAACTCCTAAAAATGACCTTGGTTGATCTTTATTTTCAGGTGATAGTGCCAGTTTTTCTTTTAGTTTCATTCCTTCATTATCAACTGTATGACCCAAATATAGCATGCTGTTCACCTTTAACTTACATTTTAACCCTTTATTGTTAACCCATTTGAATGCAAAATTTCCAGTTCTTTAACCAACCTATCATCATGTTCCTTTTCATTCTTGGCTAGAACTAATACATCATCTTGAACACATATAAACAAATTCTTCATTAACCTCTGAAAGACAGAAGATGGCGATGCCAACCCAAATAGCATTCATTCGGATTAGTAGGCCCTAAACAGTGTAACTAAAGATGTTTAGTGTTGAGATCCAGGGTGCAACTTTATCTGTTGATAGGCGAACGATACATATATTGTAGAAAACGAACTCTTCTAACCTATGGTAGCTATCATTTCATTTATAGTTGGTAGTGTGTGTGTTTGCCCATCCATAGGCCATAATTTAAGTCTCAGAGATCTACACACATCCTTACTGAAAAGTTTGGTTTTCAAACTACAACTATGGGCACCAAACAATCTGATAATTCTATTTCCTCTATGTTCTCTTTATTTAGTAGTTTTTAGATTTCCATTTTTACAGTATCCCTCAAAGGTAATGGCAAGTTCCTGACCATAAGTATCTTTGGTTGAAAACCCTTCCTCAACACTATCTTATGCTTAAATCCTCATCATTTTCTTTGTTTGTCTGTAAAACGATCTGGATAATAGTGAATGATACTTTCCATTCCAGTCATTGGATTAACTAAAACAATTTTTTCAGGTGCAACTGGTCACAGATTGATGAATCAATCAAACAAATTTGCACCTTTCTGTGCTCCACAAAGTCTTCTGCTGCTTGTCCTATTTTTAAATGTGATGTTTGCAATAAAGAAACCAATGAAGACCACACATTCTCCACTATAATCTGCTTTGAGGCTACATTAAGAGCCTAAATTACGGTGCTTCTGGAAATCTTCTAAGGATATAATGGTGGATCGGCTCCTGAATTCACTAGCATCCAAAATTGTGCACTATCAATTATTAGGAAACATTTAGGATCTTTTTTCGTCTTTACCATAGTCCAAGATTCTCATCAATCACTCATTAACCAAACTTAGAGAGAGGTGACACAGTGGCCAGAGCGGCTGACTCCAGAGATAGGGGCTCATGGTTCGATCCCTGGCAGCAGCTCAGCTCAGCATCATGTGACTCTGGGCAATAGCTCACTTAGCCCCCAGTGCCTGCATACCCTTAGGGGTCATAAGTTCGCGCTATTATAATTATTTACTTTGGAAAGATCTTCTACTACACCCAACAAAAAAAATAAATGAATCATCTTCTGCATTGACTCTATTTGCATATGTATTATCATCTACAAGTATAGATTTGCTGTTTATTGCATTACTTTTGCACATTCATCATACATAATGGCCCACTTTCTTGCATTTCATGTGTGTAACATTCCTAGCGGGCCAAAATTTGTCAATTGTTTGGTGATTTGAAATTCTGCATCTTATTTATTCATTCTTAGGTAAGGATTTGGATTAATTTCTTCCACACTTTCATTTTAACATTACTGTTTTAACTGTTTCTTCTTTATCTTCGCCTTTATCTTTAAAGCTCTAATATTTGTTTGTTTATTTTTATTCAGTCTTTACACGTCAGTGTTAGTTCTTCGAGTCTAGGTATGTCAAGAGCCTCAAGCTGTGGTGGATTACGTGCACTGTGCAATTTTAATTGAATGGTTGGATTGGTTGCGTTCATCAACATCTGGCCCCGTACATATTCATCATGGTTGCCTGTGATAGCACAGTTTACCAACAATGTCCTATGACTATTGACATAATTGTGAATTGTTTCATTTTCATTTTGTATTCTTGAAAATAATTTGTGACATTCAAGTATGATGCTGGATTTTTGACCAAAAAACGATTCTAACTGCTTTCAAGTTTTAGCATACAAGGTCAAATTGCCATCTGCCTCTTACGGCTGTGGAAGTGTATGATAAATTCTTACACCTTCTTTACCCAAAGTATGTAATAACGTGGCTTGTTTTCTGTTATCAGTAAACCTTTAGTCATCATACACCAACATATACATTTTAAATGATTCTACTCACTCTTCCCATGGAGTTTCAGGATCTCCTGGGATGGATAGAAAGCTTGCAGGTGGTAACACATGCAACATGTTTGTTGAAAATTAATACATGTAAATAATACATTTAATCCACGTTGACTCTGAGGTAAAAAAAATTATAAACTTAAACAATAAAAGTAGTCCTCAATATCATATCTCATAAGTAGAAACTTGCATTTAATTTCGGCACAGTGCATCTGGAGTTCTGTCATTTTGAAGTTTTAATTTTGTTTGACGTTGTTGTGTATTTGGCAAGTCATTGTTTCCAATTCCATATGTACACCAGGATTGGTTACTGTACTTTATCACAGATTATTATTTAAGTGGAATTACCCTTCCGTTTTCTGTTTATGGATGCTCATTAAATATTGCCAAAATGCAGCTGGGAGCAGCGTTGATTTTAAAGTATAAAATTCCTATTAGTTTGTCGGTCCCATAAATGTTGCTTTTGTCTGAGAAATCACAGTGCAACGCTGTTTGTCTGTCATCAGAGTAATTGCAACACTGCCAGCCCTTTTGTGTAAGATAGGTCAAAGTAATTGAGCTTTAACAATGGGCAGCGTGATGGCGCACTGTAACAGGACGCGCTGGAGTCTGCACAGTGGAAAGTTTAGATCACATGGTAGAGCCAGTTTAAGGCAGTCTTGCGCCTCAATTAATTTTGCTCCAATTCAAAAATCTTTAAGTTCAAAAGCTATCACAGTTATGCAGCATGAAATGTGAAAGTGAGCGTGAATGTTAAAGGCAGTCTTGTATTGAAAAACATTGGTCTTACAAATTCGATATCCAGGGTTGTTTGTATGCACACTTTTCGAGTTTCGATCTGGGAAGTATACAATTGTTGCCACAATGTCGAGTTTCCTTTTTAATCCCGATAAAGGAAGTTTAGGATCCAGAAATGCTGTACAAAGAAGTTTAGTTTAAATGCTCCCCAGAGCAGCCCTCAGTATCGTGGCAGGGGGTTAAATGCCTCACAATTCAATAATAACATAACCTTGCTAGCATGACACCTACACATTCTAAAGCTTTAGCTCTTTGAAGGTTCTTTACAAGCAATGCAGGACCCTACACAATGGATGTCACAGTGTGAAAAAGTTCTGCCTCTTTGATTTGGGGTCAGACGTGTGCTGGGAAACAATCAAAGCAGTAAAGGAAACCATGGTCAAAAGGTGCAGATATGCAGGGTGAAAAGAGAGAATACCTACCTTCATAGATCAAAATAAGGTGGAAATCAATTAAAAGCAAAGGTGAAAATCGATTAAAAGCAAAATTGTTTCATAAAAACACCACATCTCTTAAAAGCAACTAAAATGAGACGGAGCCAAAGCCGAGCAAATAGCCTTAGAAATACAGATCAAGTATCCTCTACTAACACCGCATAGCACCTTTATGTTGACCACCCATCATACTGTACAGTGCTACAAAAGCTACAATCTTCTTCCATAACTGAGCTAAATTCCCTTATAAAATTGTAACCGCATGTTTACTCAATGAGGCACATATCTTACAACTTCAAAAATCTGATTGGTAGAATCCAGGGTGCAAACTTTTTCCATCCACTCCTTCCTTTGCCACATTTAATAGTATCCCTATGAGGCTTTTTTGAGCTTCAGCTTTGTCCACCTTCCTTTACATTGTTTGAGACATGAAAGTCTTTGTCTAAAACTCCTCCTTACCTTTGGCATTCCAAGGTCAGCATTTAGTACACAAAGTTTAAAAAACAGCCAGGAAGCTACATCATGCTTTGAATCGGAAAATATATTAACAAATAAAAGATGCCATATCACACAAAGTGATCACTTGAAGCGTTAACTTGACACACATTTTCTGCCACAGTTTTGGGCTGACTGGTGGCTTAAATAGTCAAAAAGCAGCAACAGTGCTATTTTATCACCTTAGACAGTTATAAATGGTTACTTGTCACTGGAACTTTAATGGGGGGGGGGCGCAACTTTTGGCTGGAAATGTATCAGCATTGATTAAAATCTCTTAAGTAAGCAACAGAACATAAAAATAACAAACAAATCAACACGGAACAACAAAACAGTCAAAACAGAACAGCTACAGTACAAGACAACATCACATTGCAGTAATGTAGCACAACAACAACAAAAAAAATCACTGCCTCTACAAAATGCCTCCCTGCAAATATGCAAACAAATTCTTGGCACACAAATCACTTACTCTCCCCGTGCCTAACAAAAATGATGGTGTCCGTCTGTAACACAACTGATGTTCATGTAAAGCACTTGTTAGAAATGGGGGTCTCTAGTTGGCAGAGGTAGGTACCTTTGTCTAAATAGGGACCCTTGCTTCTAGTCAGGGTAAGGGGGATACACACTCTAGATAACCCCTGCTCACCCCGTTGGTAGCTTGGCACGAGCAGACAGGCTTATCCCAAAGGCAATGTGTAAAGTATTTGTACCAACACTCACAGTAACACAGTGAAAACACCACAAATGAACACCACATCAGTTTAGAAAAATAAAATATCTTTATCTAAACTAAACAAGACCAAAACGACAAAAATCCAACATACACAGTTAAAAATATGACTTTAAAAATGTTTCAAGAACTTGTACCATAGAAAACTATGGATGCGTGACTTTTACACAAAGTACCTGAAGATGCGTCAAAATTCACAAGGCCAAACAGCCGCAGAGAAAGGAAGCGTTGGAAAAAACAGCGATGCGTCAGTTCCTGAGTCCTTGGGGAGGCGAGGCGACAGTTCTGCTGCACACAGGAGAAGTGATGCATCGAATCCAGACTGTAGGGGGAAGTGAGGCATCAAAATCCAAGACAGTTCTGGTCGGCGGGTGATGCGTGGAAAACTTGGTGCACAGGTACGATGCGTGACACACCGGAGGTGATGCGTCGCTTTGCGAGGCTTCGCGCTGTCCGGCGTCGGTGCTGGGGGCTGCGCGGGGAGACTTTGCGTCATCCGGCGAGACTCGGCGAGGCTTCGCGTCATCCTGCGCCAGTTCCGAGAGACTTTGCACGGCTTCGCAATGCTTTGCGCTGGTTCTTGCAAAGATTAGCTGCAAAATCCACCTCTGAGGTCCTGTAACTGGAAGGAGGCACCTCAGGCAAGGGTAGGACTCACAGATGGCAGAGTCCAGAAGCACCAGCAGATTTGCAGGAAGTCTTTTGTGTCTCTGAGACTTCAGAACACGAGGCCAGCACACTTCAGGCCCTTGGAGATCTCCTTCAAGCAGGGGACACAGCACAGAGCAAAGTCCTTCTCCTTTCCTTGGCAGAAACAGCAACTGCAGGCCAACCCCAGACACACAGCAAGGGCAGTACTTCTCCTCAGTCTCTCCAGCTCTTCTCCTTGGCAAAGGTTCCTCTTGAATTCCAGGAATGATCTAAAGTTCTGGGGTTTTAGGTCTAATATTTATACCCCAAAATGTCTTTGTTCTCTTTGTGCAAGGGGCTCTGAGCCCAGTTCAAACCAGTTCTGGGGGGTACTCTGCAAGTGCACAACAACATCCATGGTCAGTGTGAGCCTTGGCTCAAGACACACCACAGGGGGCGGAGCCAGCATTGTGGAAGGCAGGCACAGCCCTATTCAGGTACAGGTGCTACCCCTCCCACCACTCCAAATGCACATCAGGCCTATTCAGCTAGTGCTGACTCATCCAGACTCCTGGAGCCACTGCACCTCCCCAGCCCCTGTCACTCCAAAGCCAGACAGTCAATCCACAAACAGGCAGAGGCGCACAGAATTGTTGAACAATTAAATAGCCACTTTCTAAAAGTGGTATTTTCAAACACAAAACTTAAAAACCATCTTTACTAAAAGATGTGTTATTAAATCCTGAGTTCAGGGATACCAAACTCCATTTTTCTATCTTATCCCTATGGGAAGATATGCTTGTAAAATGTTACAAAGCATTCCCCATTCTGTCCTATGGGGCAAGATAGCCTTTCAATAGTGAAAAACTAAATTGGCAGTATTTCACTATCAGGACATGTTACATATCCTACCTTTCACATAAACTGCACCCTGCCCAGGGGGGTACCTTGGGCCTACCATAGGGGTGTCTTATGTGTAAGAAAAGGGAAGGGTAGGGCCTGGCAAGTGGGTGCACTTGCCAAGTCGACATGGCAGTTAACAAACTGAGCACAGGCACTGCGGTGGCAGGCCTGAGACCTCTTTTCAGGGCTCCTCATGTGGGTGGCACAATCAGTGCTGCAGTCCCACTAGTAGCATTTGATTTACCAGCCCTGGCACACTCAGTGCATTTTACTAGGGACCTACTGGTAAAAAAATATGCCAATCATGGATAACCAATCACAATAACAAGTTACACAGAGAGCATATGCACTTTAGCACTGATCAGGAGTGGTAAAGTGCCCAGAATTCTATAACCAACAAACACAGGTCAGGAAAGAATAGAAGGAAGAAGCAAAAGGTTTGGGGATAATCCTGCAAAAAGGGCCATTTCCAACAGCACTCTGATACCTTCGGGTCTAGTTTGTGCTATATAAAACACCCCAATAATTTTTTTTTACAAAAATACCACTTCCTGAAACCTGCATTCATAATGTGGTTAAAGTCCTTTGCACCAACAATTAACTTAACTTACAGCCAATGGCATGATATAGTGCTAGTCAAGAACATTTTGTGATCTCCACACAATGTTTTTGAAAGAGAAATATCATAACGGTACGACCCTCAGCTGCTTTTGTCACCAGCTATTTTTATGTGCTTGTAGCTCCAAGACCTCTAAGGGCCTTATTTAGAACTGTATAGTAATGAAAAATCCTCAGATTTGTGAAGGAAGTGTTAAGTCTGTTGCTAGAGGAATCTTCAACAGAGGAGAATCGTGATGAAGAATTGCCTCCACAATAAGGATAGCATGGCAGAGGATTCACCTGCACCAGAGAAACATCTGAGTAAGTTTTTGTCAAGTTTTTCTTCAGACCAGAGGAAAGAATCAAGCACTAACTGCAATAAGACATCTTTTTAATTTCCAACTCTCAAGGAAAATGCTGACTTTGTTTTTCTATGAGACTTTGCAGTGATCAGAGCTTAAAGAGTACATAGATACTTTGTGTGTTGTAGTTGTATTTCCACATTATGCAGAGTAGACATTCTCACAGTGGGAATTTGTCTCTTGAACATCAGATGGTCAGGAAATCAACTCACAAGTCACATATTTCTTGAATTCTCTTTGTTTCTCGTTTAGACTAACTGCTTGTACCTCTCTTGTGATACATTTTTGTTTTATTATCTTTCACATGTAAAAAAACATACTATATATAAAGATCTTTCAGAAACAAATTATGGTTAAAAAACTATTGTGTTGCAACTGGTTCACTATATAAAGATAAGGGTGAATTTAGATGACAGTAATGGTGCAACATAAGATGGTGTCTCAAAATTCACTAAATGTTCTTGTCGACAACACAAGTCCCCGCCTTGCATTTTGTAACACACCATATGCTCACTCCATTTATTAAAAGTATTTTTAAAAGTACTACAGTGACCTTAAGATTGCCATAGAACATCTCTGCTTGGCACACAGCTCATTAATATGTTTTCACGTTTTAAGCCTCAAAAGAGTTCAGATATTCTTACAAGGTAAAGCTTAACAAAGACATTTTATACCTTTCAAGTGAAGTAGAAGTCACCCTTTCCCTTACAGTCATACAAGGCACAGAATATAGTTTTGAATAGCAACTGGCTTAAATTTTGACATATCTATGGTTCTATAGCTGGAAGCCAGCTATAAATCAATTGCCTGTTTGTGTATATTCTCATATAGAATGGAAATAATTTGGTAAGCCTCTCTGTACATGGGTAGTGGGAACACGGGTCATATCAACCCACTTCAGCAGGGAGCCAGGCCAAACATCACCTTATAATGTTTGGATCCTAAGCGTATGTACATTCAGCCATTCTCAAGATGTATTTGATTAATAAATCAAAGAACATTACATTAATAATTTTAAAAAATTGAAACTCCAAACCAAGGTCAAAAAAATACAATGCAACAATTCAAGGAAAATTCCAAAATGAAATCTTTGGGGATACTTGTTAGTCATTTTCAATGAAAGTCAAAAGTGTTAGCATTTAACAAAGTAATCAACGGGGGGAGTTAGAATAGAAATGTTTCCGCTTACGCATTATCCTATGTAAGGTAGCATTCGCGGCACCATTTTCTATTTAGACGCCATTTTGAATCATGATCAAAACGAATCCTTTGCTATTTCTGAGAAAAGACCTCTGCTGGGTTTCATTTCTCCAAGGTTGGGTTTTGCTTCACTAATGAATAGACTGTTCTTATTAGCACATACCTTTCTCACTAGATAAAGGCCTTCTCCCACTTGTCTGGTGACGGGCCCGACTGGAAAAACCTTGGATTTTGTAACTTTGTGTAAGATATGAGCACTGAGATTGTTTTTCTCTTGTATTCCATTACTTTTCAGCACCTGCCTGCAAAATTCCACTGTGGGCGTGTTGTAGCCCGGTTACGAAATGTACATAATGTATCTTTATGCTTCTCGATTTCAGTCCCTCTGCAGCACTCCTAGCGACTGGGCAGAATGGGCTCTGCTCTGAGTGTATCTAATAAACAGTTATTGGTTTGTATTCTCTACTGTCTGACCGACTCTTCATTTGGTATGGAAGGCTGAGATGTGGTCATTAGTGACCCGAATCGGGCCACTTCCTGCAGTTGGCGCCCGAACAGGGACTCCTTGGGGTGATTGATCCATCCCTTTCCGCAGACGGAGGGGAGGTCGAGGCCATCGTCGGGTCAGACTGACGGTTCAGGGATCCCTGCACGAGTAGTATCGATTGCTCGCAGCTGCCCCTTCCGCCCTGCCGGACGGTGCCTCGCCCAGTGGTCATCCCGACTGGAGTCCTGAACGGCGAAACCCTTGGATCTGACCGTTTGGTCTGAAGAGTCGGCAGTGGAGAATTGGTTCGTTTGTGCTACTCATATCAGGTGAGTTTGTTTTGGTTCTTTGTGGATATGGTACCAGTCTGGTTTGAGTTTGGTACGGTCTGAGGACCGTTTTTGATAAAAGCACTTGCAATTGCTTTGCCAGGCAAAAATAACAAATGTGTCTTCTTTTAGAAAATGCCTGGTCTCAGTAGGTTTTTGTCGTTTTGTTGTCGTTGTTGTTCTGCAGAGGCTCGATTGGAAGAAGCTCAGCCGGCGCCTCCAGAAGGCACCCCTAATTTTGATATGTATGTGAAGCATGGTGTTGGCCCTATTATGTTTAGTACGTTATGGCACAAATCTACGAGGGACAATGCCGAGTTACAGTGGCCGTTGACGGGCACTTTTGATGAACAAAAGATTGGGTTTTTACAGGAACAGTTATTTAAAAGACGAAGTAGACAGTCTATGTTTGATTCCCTCAGAACATGGCAGAAAGCAGCTAGACAGAGACGATTAAAAATGGAAAAGAATGCACGGAAGGGGAAGATGCAAATGCTGACCCAGAAAGCTGTAGCATATGATAGAGAAAAGCAAGAGGCAGGAGTTGATTGTGAAGATAGGAGGTTTCGGTTGCTTATTGATAAATCTTATTTGGCCCAAGAGGAAACAGATACTTTTGTGGAGGATTTCTTAGACACTCGACCCCCGCCTCCATATGCCCCGCAGAGGATATATCCCGCTGTTCCCTTACAGTCACAGCAGTCTGTTGTATCTGCTCTAACTGTTCCCGTATCTACTGCTGTTGTTTCAACGCGTGGCATTCCAACGTTTGGCCTTCCTCTTTGGGCAAGTCCCCGGTGCCAGTTAGTTCTGCCAAAAGTTTGGGTATAAAGATCGCCAACGACTTGTCATTGAACGCTCAGATCGGCTCAGTGGTTTCCGCCTGTTTTTTTCAACTGCGGAGAATAAGGAAGATCAGCAGATTCTTGTCCAGGGAAGCTCTGACCCTGGTTATTTTAGCCCTGGTTATCTCCCGATTGGACTATGCCAATTCATTGTATGTTGGCATCCCGGCCTACCAACTGAGACGTCTTCAGTTGTGTCAAAATCAAGCCGCCAGACTTATCTTCCACTTACCTAAGAGGCAGCACATTAGACCTCTTTTGAAAAATCTACATTGGCTTCCGGTGGCCAAAAGGTGTGCATTTAAGCTGGGATGCATTATCTTCAAAGCCCTTCATGGCAATAGCCCAACCTTCATTTCGTCCAGGATCCAACACTACATCCCCTCTCGAGACCTGCGGTCCTCAAACCTGAACCTGTTAGTGACTCCCTCCTTCAAACGCAAGAAGCATGGAGGCTCAAGATTCGCCGTCTTGGCTCCACAATTTTGGAACTCCCTCCCCGTGGAGATGAGGTCGGTGACCTCCTATGCACAGTTCAGAAAATTGCTTAAGACTCGGCTGTTTACTCAAGCGTATGGTGACCTAAACTAGTTTCCTGTTGCTCTCCTCTCCGCCCCCAGCGCCATGAAATCGTTTGATGTACGTGCGCTCTAGAAATGCTTTTAACATAACATAACATAACGGCTTTGGCCATGGCATCCCCTGCTCCTCCTGTGTCTTCGCCGTCTTTGGCAATTGTGGCTATTAGCACACCTACTGTTTCGACTCCTGTATCCTCTGTTCTCTCTCCTCCGGTACAAGCACCAGCGACGATTGTACCTATCACTTCTGTTGCTTCTCCTTCCATGGTTTTTCATCCCCGACATCTTTGAGTGTTGACGCCAGCACGTGGATTTTAGGATAGAGACTGGACGAAGTTTAAGGAGCGCATGGGCCCTTTAGTGCGGTCTGGGGTGGAGGATGAAGAAAAACAAGTAATAGCTAATCAGGCTGCGCAGTGGGCTCGTAATGCAATCTATAGTGTGGAGGATGTCTGGGAAGTCATGCGAAAATTTGAGCCTCTTATACAGCAACATGCCCTTAAGCGTATGTCCGCTACGTTGATTAGTCTTTGGCAGCAATGCTTTGGGACAGAAGCGCCTCAAATTTTATTTGATGTTAGAGATTGTGTGTATGTTAGTGATTTGGAGCCAGGTCAGGTTTTTGGAAATCTTACAACTTTAATTGCTTATAGGGGTAGGTTGTATGAGAATAGTCCTAAGTCGATATCTCAGTTTCCGATACGGGAGGTCCATCCTATATATCATCCAGAAATACCTGCGATAACGGACCAGCATGGAAATATTACTAGACCGGTTGTAGCGGCCCGTTTTCAGGAGCAATGGGTTTATACTCCATGAAAGAGAAGTGAGGTTTTGGCCCTTAAGGCTCATTTGCCTGATCCTAGGAAAAATCCTACTGTTTATTATAAAGAGTTGACCGAAGCTGCTTCTTCTACTGTAATGACTCTTGCAGATATTGAAATGTTCTTTGGTTTTCTTGTTCAGGTTGATATTTGGAGACAGGTTCATACTCAAAATCATGTTGCGGAGTTGGGTGGCACCTGGGAGCAGATTAAGGGATGGGATCAGGAAAGGAAGCCAGGTGATAAGCCCCGAGTTGAGATACTTGCTTTGCCCGGTCGTATTATTACATACATGCATTCTCTTATTCTGCCGAAGAAGGTGAGTTGGGATAAGTTGACGGCTTGTCGACAGAAGAAAGATGAAAGTGTGTCTGATTTCTTTACTCGGTCTGAGGATACGTTTTTGGAGAATAGTGGCCAGGATATGTCTATTGAGGGAGGAGTTCGGTTGTTTGTTGACAGATTTGTTTCTAATCTGCTTCCTGAAATTGCGACTCGTTTGCAGGCGTCTGAGAGTACTTGGTCCACCTCTTCCCCCGCTGTTATTTTGAATATGGCTCAATACTATGAGCATCGTGATCAGGAAGAGAAAGAGAGAACAGATAAAAACATAAGGAGTTGAAGACGAAGGTGCTGTTACAGCAAGCGTTTAGGGGGAATGGTAGAGGACGCGGTGGTCCTTCTAGACAGCTTCTGCGCACCAGCAGGCAGCCGACTACAACACCTTTGGGCTGAATCAGTGTGCATATTGTAAGGAGGAGGGCCATTGGCGCAGCGAGTGTCCTGTGCTTTTGCAAAAGGTTGCGGACCCTAGAGGGCGAGGTTCTCGTGGACGAGGTCGTGGGACCGATAAAGCTCAGAATGCTGCGGTCTCACAGGGTCGTTCTGACAACAATTACTTTGATGACCCTCGCGATGGACAGTATTATCATGATGATTATGATACAGATAAGGTGACAGGAATGTCTTACAGCTAGGATAGCCAGGGACAGAGTGAGGGACCAGTTCCGATACCTGTAGATCAGCGTGGTCCTTATGTCACTGCAGATTTTCAAGGCTCGACTAAGGAATTTTTGGTGGACACAGGTGCAACAAAGAGTTCTGTCTCTCGACATTTGGTCCCTAGGGCGGCTCTGTCT
The DNA here is from genome assembly GCA_963921515.1 of Calotriton arnoldi. Classification (NCBI taxonomy): domain Eukaryota; kingdom Metazoa; phylum Chordata; class Amphibia; order Caudata; family Salamandridae; genus Calotriton; species Calotriton arnoldi. Next base: position 602,635 of record CAWUFW010002868.1, read on the forward strand.
GGCCATAATAATGTTTCGGTAGGTTTTTCAGGTGTATCGGTTGTAAGCCCCATTTCACGACCCCTAGCATTGACTGTTGGTCCTTGTACTGTGGATTCTCCATTATTGTTGACGTCCAATTGTGGTGAAGATTTGATGGGTTTAGATTTGTTGAAGAAATTGCATGCTACTATTTATTGTTCCCCAGCAGGTGTTTATATGATGATGGGCCCTGATGAGGGTGCTAAACAGTGTTTATCTCAGGACGCACCCCTTCCCGTTGAATTCGCAGATGTGCCACCCACACTATGGGCAACAGGTGATACAGATGTGGGACTGTTGCATATAACACCAGTTTCGATACAGGTCAAAGACAATGCTATTTTGCCTCATATTCCTCAGTATAAGATACCTCAGGCGGGAGAACGAGCCCTTCTGCAGATTATTCAGGATTTGATACAAAAAGGAGTAGTTGAAGAGACTTCAGCCAATATTTGTAATAGTCCTATTCTTCCGATTCTTAAACGGACACCCTCAGGTTCCTCTGATGATCAGGAGGATGTTTATGGTTTTGTGATTGACTTGCGCGAAGTTAACAAAATTGCGTTTCCCCAGTTTCCGGTGGTTCCTGATATTACCACGCTTTTGACAATGATTCCTTCTACTGCTAAGTTCTTTTCTGTTATTGATTTGAAAAATGCATTCTTTAGTATTCCTATTCATCCAGATAGTAGATATCAGTTTGGGTTCACACTAGCTGGTAGAAGCTTTAGATTCTGCCGAGCTCCTCAGGGCTACACAGAGAGCCCGAGTATTTTTAGTCAAGCTTTAAAGAGTCAGTTGGATTCCCTTTCGCTTCCCTCAGGTAATGTATTGGTGTAGTATGTTGACGACTTACACATTGCTTCTGACACAGAACAAGATTGTAGGGACTGTACGGTTAAACTGTTGCTGCATTTAGCCCATCATGGTCATAAAGTTTCTCTTTCTAAATTCCAGTATTGTCGACAGGAGGTCACCTATTTAGGTCACCTACTGTCGAAGGAGGGTAGGAGGTTGACCCCTGAGCGTATCAGTACCATCGTTAAAATGCCCATTCCACAAACTCAAAAAGAGTTTTTATAGGTATTAATTCCTACTGTCGCCAGTGGATACCTAACTACTCCCTACTAATTAAACCTTTGCTTGCATTAACAATGAAAGAAGTGCATGAGCCTTTGCCCTGGACGCCTGAATGTCAGCAGTCTTTTGAGCAATTGAAAACTGCCCTTTGTTAGTTTCCCGTGCTTGGTACACCTAACTACGGCAAGCCGTTTGTGCTGTACGTCCATGAGATGGCAGGTTGCGCGCTTTCTGTCCTAACACAAAACTTTGGGGATAAGCAACGACCGTGTGCTTATTTCTCTGCTGTGCTTGATCCAGTTGTGAGAGCCCTCCCGAGTTGTCTAAGAGCGGTTGCGGCTGTGGCCACTTCAATCAGACAATCGGCTGGACTCGTACTTGATACTGACCTCACAGTCATGGTACCCCATGCTGTGGACACACTTTTGAATAAGACAAAGACACAGCACCTCACCAGCACACGTCTTACTGGCTATGAATTGACACGGTTTGCTAAACATATTACAATTAAAAGATGTGCTACTTTGAATCCAGCCATGTTACCACCCCTCCCTTCTGAGAGTGATGAAGTTGATAAACATGATTGTATCTTCCGAACAGAAGAAGAGACAAAAGGATGGGTAGACCAGACTGATGTTCCCTTATCTAACCCGCAAGGGGAACTATATGTTGATGGCTCTTGTTTTAAGTTACCAGATGGCACTACGATTGCAGCCTACGCTATTACCACACTGCGCACGGTGGTAGAGACATCACGAGTCCCCTATCAGTCGGCTCAAGCTGCTGAGTTAGCTGCCCTTATTCGAGCTTGTGAATTGAGTGAGGGGCTGGTTGTCAATATCTATACTGACAGCCAGTATGCCTTTGGGGTCGCGCATAATTTTGGGCGACTCTGGGCTGAGAGAGGGTTCCTTACTTCCCATGGCACCAAAATCCAGCATGGACACCTCATATTGAGGCTTTTGTCTGCTTTGACACTCCCCAAGAAATTGGTAATAGTAAAGTGTAGTGCCCACAGGAAGGTCACCGATGATGTAGGTAGGGGAAATGCTTTTGCTGATCAGACAGCTAAGGACACGGCCCGGACAAAGATGAAAAGAATGTTTGTAGCAGGTCCAGCTAGGTGGGTTCCTGAGGTTGTCATGTTTGAAGATACCCTTGAAAGTGAAAAGGAAATACAGAGCGAAGCCACGATAGAAGAATTAGCGGTGTGGCAGGAAAGTACAGCACAGTTGAATGAGGAAGGATGTTGAGATGATAAATCAGGAAAACAGAGATGGATGTTACCAGATGCATATGTTCTTCCTGTGGTTACTATGGCTCACGGTCCAGCTCATATTAGTGCAAAAGGCATTTGGAAATTGTTAGACCCTGTATGGCAGAATGATAACATCTCTAAGACAGCTGCACACTTAGTAAAGTACTGCATGGTATGTATGATGCACAATCCTGGGAAGGGTACCTCTACACCACCCGGTAACTTTGCGCCACCTACTTTCCCTTTTGAAGTCCTTCAAATGGACTACATCGAATTAGAAAGTAAATAATCTTAAGTATGTTTTGGTGGTTGTATGTGCATTCAGTTAATGGGTTGAGGCTTATCCCACTAAAGATAATACAGCCATTACCACTGCAAAGGTACTCCTGAAGGAGTTCTTTCCTCGTTTCGGCTTGCCCCCAGTGATCCGGAGTGACAACGGTAGTCATTTTAATGCAAAAGTGATTCAATTGATTTGTGAGGGTCTTCATGTGAAGCAGAAATTTCATGCTGCCAATCATCCGCAGTCAGCGGGTTTGGTTGAGAAGTACAATCGTACTCTCGAACTGAAATTGGCAAAAATTCAGGAGACAACAGGGTTACAGTGGCCAGATGCTTTACCATTAGCACTTTTGTCAACAAGAATGACAGCTCATTCTAGAACAGGATTGTTACCGTATGAGGTCGTGTTTGGACGCCCGGCAAATGTCTGGGGCGTCCCGCGCCCTCGTCAATTCTCTGATATTGAGTACCCTGTGTTGTTGGATTATCTTGGCCAGTTAACAGAAAGTTTACGTTCTATTCACCAACGGGGACGGGAGTCCCTGCCTTCTACACCAGAGGGACCCGGCCACGACATTCAGCGTGGTGATTTTGTGCTGCTCCGGAACTTTCAGCGATAGAAAAGTTTGGAGCCGCGTTGGAAGGTGCCTGAACAGGTCCTGCTGGTGACCCGCACAGCTGTAAAGGTTGCTGGCTGTAAGAACTGGGTGCATGCCACCCATTGTCGGAGGGTTCCTTTACCTCTACCCTACGATCAGTGGGACAAGGACAGCATCGGGGGCTCCGAGTGCGAGCAAATGCCTCGGTTTGTCCCATTTAGTGATGCCCAACTAATTTGGACTCAGACGGATAAGGAAAAGGACGACGTTGAATACAGCTGTTTCTCCAGAAGTACGAGCTATCCAAGAGCCGTTGTTCACTGACCCTACAGTGCCTGGGGCTACCAGGTACAATTTGCGTCCTCGGCTGAGGAAAATTGCATCTAAGGAGAAAAGAGATTAGGGATGGACTGCGTAAGACAGGTTGTACTGAGTTATAGTACCAACGGAGATTTATTAAGCTTGGTGAAGGATTTCTGCTTACTCTAGTTTAGTTGTTTGAACATTAGATAGGGAAGACCAAAAGTATACCATGGAGGTATACCATCGTGATCGACGTGGGAAACGAGCTTAGGACAGAGCAAGCTCCACCGCCGGTGCTCAAGAGCGCCAACGTATTGATGGACAATAGGAGCCTGTACCAGTAATGCTCTGACGGACACTGGGAACTTGTATATTTCTTTCGCATTTTTCCCCCATTTCATCATTTGTTATGCACCCCTTTGGTAGACTGGTTGCTGAGGAAGAGCAGCCAGTGATTCTTGTTGCCCAGCATAATATGGTGTGGACCCGTAGACAAAAATTAACATGTGTTGCTCTTGTGGTTTTTTGCTAATAATATTGTGTGGGGTGTCATGGGTTTTGGAAAATGATCAGGATGTGTCCTTACGTGCTAAGGTTAAAGTTATTTCCCCACCAAGAAAGAAAAGGACAGCCCCGAGCAATGTGTTTCTAGATACACACAAGAGATTTTTTGGAGAAGGGACCGCTTGTTACCCCACCAAATCATTTATACTCGTCCACCGCAATTTACAGAAGTGAAGGGAGTATTTGGTTTGGCTATCCAGGTCCCTGTTTATATTATAGAAAGCCACTGGGGATGGGTTATCCAGGTTGTGATAACAACACATATTGCGACAACTTCTACATGGAAGAACAGAATGTCACACTGGTGGGTTGGCATTATAAGGAATTGATAGTTACCCGGGAGGCTGGTTATTATCCTGCTTGTTGCCCCATCGTGAATAGTACGGACACTTCTTTGTATATCAATTGTTCTGGGATAGTGCTGTACAAAAATACAATGCCCCTGGTGAATGACAAAGATCCGAGTACGTTTGGAATGAACACTAGATATGCTGCAGTAGATTATGAAGGACCGATTTATGCACACCCAAGGTTTTATTTTTTGTCTAACGGTACTTATTCTAATGTTCATAATGGTACAGACGATGTCACCCTTGGGATGGTGTTGCCCTTAGGTGTGCCCTGTAAATACGCTAAGCCCAATGTCCGTTGGGTTAAGAGGACTCTGACCAAAGAATTCTGTGAGAGAGTAACTGATATAATGGTCAATAACTATAGTAATGGGATTACCTTTGGATATATCCTTTCTTCTATTTTCACTTTGGGTGGTACCTCTATGGCCCAGGGTGAGAAAGCCAGAGAATATTTTGGGTGTAAGTTGCAAATATTATCCAAAACTGCCGTGGCTGCTTTACGCGACATCACTACTCAGTTGGAGAGAATGCGAATATATTCTGAACAGACTCGATACGCAGTGGATTTTATTCTAGCCAAGAGTGGTGGTGTATGCACGGTAGTGGGAGACCAGTGTGTAGTCGGGATCAAAAATATGGAAAAGAATATTACTAAACACATATTAGACATCCTTGAGAATGTTAAGGGAATGGAAAGCGGAAATGGGAGTTGGTCACTTTTTGGTGGTTGGGGTTGGATTCTTGAAAAGGTGATTTACTTGATTGTGATATTGGTGCTTTGCTATGCCCTCAGTCAGTGCCTTCCCTTCTTTTGCTCTTATTGCACCACCCTTCTCACTCCTAAGAGGAAAATATTGATTCAATGATACCAATGCTGCAATTATGGTACAGAAAGAGATAGGCGACCTAATGAAGATAGATGAGGGCATTTTCGAGTCTTCTTTCCTCCTTACAGTCTCCCTTCCCGATACTGAGAATATGGAATGTTGATAAGGAGTTATACTCATGGCCTTTTGTTTTTCTGATTTTATATTTTTCTTGTTGCCGCTAGAAAATGTTTTAGCTCATGCTAAAAGGAGGGTCTGTTAGAATACAAATGTTTCCGCTTACGCATTATCCTATGTAAGTTAGCATTTGCAGCACCATTTTCTATTTATACGCCATTTTGAATCATGATCGAAACTAATCCTTTGCTATTTCTGAGAAAAGGACTCTGCTGGGTTTCATTTCTCCAAGGTTGGGTTTTGCTTCACTAATGAATAGACTGTTCTTATTAGTGCATACCTTTCTCACTAGATAAAGGCCTTCTCCCACTTGTCTGGTGACGGGCCCGACTGGAACAACCTTGGACTTTGTAACTTTGTGTAAGATATGAGCCCTGAGATTGTTTTTCTCTTGTATTCCATTGCTTTGCAGCACCTGCCTGGAAAATTCCACTGAGGGCGTGTTGTAGCCCGGTTACCAAATGTACATAATGTATCTTATGCTTGTCGATTTCAGTCCCTCTGCAGCACCCCTAGTGACTGGGCAGACTGGGCTCCGCTCTGAGTGTATCTAATAAACAGTTATTGGTTTGTATTCTCTACTGTCTGACCGACTCGTCATTTGGTATGGAAGGCTGAGAGGTGGTCATTAGTGACCCGAGTGAGCTGAATCGGGCCACTTCCTTCAGGGGCAATGAAAATCAGAAATGTCACTGTGCGTCTTTTCAAAGGGACTGCAGAGTAAGGCCAAAGTGAGGCCAGTTACAAGCCCACACTGTTGAATAAATCTATTATTGTTTGCGAAGTAAACAATGCACAAAGCTGAGTTTCAAACTATGTAGCATACTCTTTGTCAGCAATGGTGATTTTGAGGTTGTAGTCAAGGAGGACTCAACATGCTGGGATAGGCTGTGCAGGAGATCGAGGTTCCGAGCATTAGCGGGTTAGAAAAAGGATGGTTAAGCCTTCTTCAAACTCTCATCAAATTTTGACAATCAATAAGATCACGATTATAGTGGCACTGCAGACAGTGAAGTGATTAAGGAAGATTGCAAATGTAAAAAATAAGTATTTGGTACAATGCTGTCTACTTCTTCCAAAACGAGTTTAAAGACTCACTGGGTGAGTCCAAGTTTGACCTTGATGGGAGTCATCATTCAAGAAATAAGGAATACCGTTTGGTGGAGCGTGCATGGGATGTCCATTACAATACAGATAAGGAAGCAACTGGATCATGAGTCGAGCAGGCAAGGCTTGTGTTGACCCAGATGCTAAAAAACTGTTTTCTGATACTGTGTGCGCGAATGCCTGCAAGGGTCAGGTGTCACAAAGCAGACGTTTAAATATCAACCTGCAATAATATTGATTACAGTATATTGACTATCTCTCTAACAGTCAAGGTAAGCAGATAAATGTATGTTTACTATGACAATATAGTTCCACATATATTTATATATCTATACAATGACATTATAGTGGCACTCAGTATTGGGAAAACAATATTAGCGCAGGTCTATATTTGAGTGACTTACCAACCCTGCATGGTGTACGACATATCATAAAGGTCGTGACAAAACAATCTGACGAAAGACTGAAAAGGTAGCTGCTAAAGACGTGGATGTGGACATTATATTCTTGACAGGTTTCATTAAGCAAGGCTTCTGCTTTTTTGAGAAACAAACTCAGTCATTCTATCTGACAGGACAAAGCTGATGTTTACTGAGACATACATTAGGGGCAAAGACATTGCAGAGCCTAACCCGGTGCTGAAGTCCAGGATTACTTTAGAAGATTCTATGTTGATTATTTATGCAATTCTATACACAGCTTCACTTTACTGGTGAATGCATAATACTCAAAGAGGCGCTTCAAAGGCTTGGTTTACAAAGGGCTGTAAAATTCACCATATACAGAACACTACATGAAATAGGATGGCCTTCATTTTCTGGAATTCAATTAAAAGAGAGACTTTACGTAGACCTGGAAGAAAATTCCAAAAGAGGGAGCAAAGAAACACTCAGGTAAGTAGCCACACATCTTTCTAGGAAAAAGAACGACGACAAATGGTTGAACTCACAAGACAAATATGTTTCTATAAGGGTGCCTGATAATTTTGGGTTATCGTTTTGACTTTTATATAATGATACTACACAATAATATGTTTCAAGAAATTTATTTGTCTTCATGTGGTTTTCTTGGTAAGAGGAAAATGTGATAACTCAGGAAGACAGTGAGGTGAGAAAGAACAGTGATACTGGAGGTGGCCCAGTAGTTTGCTGAGAGTGTGAGAAATATATTTGCATATTTAAATGAAAAGAAGTGTGCGATGTCTCAGATATAGTTAATTTTGAAATGAAAACCTTGGGCCCTAGCTTTAAAGTTCGCATTCAGTGCTCAAAGAACAAGTTACTTACCTTCGGTAACAATATATCTGGTAGAGACACAGTCTAGCCGCACCTTCTTTAACTTAGAATATCCTCCAGGCGCCAGTCTGGATCTGGAGATTTTTTCAGCAGTACCTCTGCGCGCCGGGGGACGCCGTCGCATGGCTCCGCCCTGACTTCGTCCACAGTCAGTGGAGCCATATAAGTCCCTCCCGGCACGCTGATGTCAGTTTTCTACTGTGAAACTTTTACGCGCCACAACGCGGAGCCACTACTAAAACTGTGAGAGTGTGGGAACAGTGTGCCAAAAAAGATTAAAAATCTTTTAAACAAAATGACAAAGAATAAAAATGATGAGAAACATCACAATGCATGATAGAGAAAAACACTTCAGACTGTAAGGGACTGAAAGGAGAGAGCAGAGTGCTCGCCCCTAGAAACAGTCTTGCATAAGCGAAGAACCATACCCTCCTATGAGGCAAAACAGCAATGGAAACAAATGTTATGGTAAATGACAAGCAGTCTGCAACCACATGAATGTTTTGGTAATGGACAACAAGACTAACAACATGACTGTTATGGCAATTGACAACAAGTCAACAACAACAGAGAATGTGAAAACAATACGCACTGTATATGACCAATGGACTGTAGCACAGTCAAATAGACCCCAAACTAATGGAGAAAAATCAGGGGGAGCGAGGGAAGAAGGACATAACCAATCTCCACACTGGAAAAGAACCAGGGTGCAAGAGCGTGGATGGATAAATGAGCCCACCACCCAATTGCGAGAATGGGTAGAGAAGCAACAGGTAAAACAGAGTAAGATATCCGGACCTGGGAAGGATGTGAAGTAGACTAACACGCATGAAGACAGAGACCACTGGTAGAAACATCAGTGGGTAAGAACCCAACCTGAAAAGGTCCTCGCAGAGCGGGGAGGATGGGTGGGCGTTAAGGAATCTGCGGCTAGACTCTGTCTCTACCAGATACATCGTTACCGAAGGTAAATAACTTGTTCATCTGATAGAGACATCTAGCCGCAGATTCCTTAACTTAGAATAGATACCAAAGCTATACCCCATTGGAGGAGGGTGTGCGACTGTAACCACCAAGTACCAAAAGAGAACTAATCCGTCAATAAGATTGACTAAAACAGGTGGGGACAGCAAGTTCAAGTGTGGCTGACACTAGACCCATGAAGCCCTGTAAAGAGGCAGTAACAAGGAAAGGCAATTGTAACACAGCCCGTCAGAGGACAGTACAAAACGTCCCTTGTCCAGGAAAGGACAAAGGGAAAATCACAGAAACCAGAATGGTCAGTGCACAATGGAAGAACATCCATAAGCCTCTGTAATGAGAATTCAAAGCCAAACTGCGCAGGATCCCATGGATCTGCAAAAACAAGGAAAGTCCCAGAGAAGGACAAAATAGCATAACAGAGTCAGAACGTACAAATGATTATGCACCACAGTGAATGCCAGGAATAACAGGTGTAGAGGAGACAGATGTCACCCCTGTAGAAATTTACAAAACTAGGACTACAAGGAGAGACATGTATGTGGATGATAGGGATACACATAAGCAGACAGTGTGAACTGTGGGAGCCACCCACACCTATGCAAAAGCTCATGAAACGTAGCCTCAACAGAACACCCACGTTCTGTCGTTCTGCCGACTCATCACCTGGTAGGCATACTGGCCAAGTATGCCAGAGGTACAGTGGGTAAAGGATACCGGCAGAAACCGGGCAGACACATAAGGCTCCCTCTCATAAGAAAGAGAGAGAATTTGGGGCTAAAAAACCCAAGATACTGCAACATGGAAGAAACAGAGTATGTGTGCCTTCTTGCAGTGTGTACAGATAGTATGAGACATATATATATATATATACATATATATATATATAATGTTTGTTTTTTAAACAAATTGATGTCGCACTTCAGTAATACTGCTTCAAAAGGTTTTATTCACCACTACCACTAACGCGTTTCACCATTTAGGCTTGTTCACACCACAGCAGGACACAACATACGTCAAAACAGAGTAAATCACATACATATACAGTCAGCAATATGTATATATATCCATACACAGAAACTGTATAAATGGCTATGAGCATCCTTGAACAAGGAAACTGCTAAGGGTAACATCGGCAGAGGCCAGGAGCAGAGGGACCTGAGCCTCTGCCTGGGAAGTAGCAGAGGAACACGAGTCCCTGCCCGGGAAGTGCGTAGGAAAAAAGGGGGGGCACAAGACAATGTGCAGAGCAACGCGTCTGGCGTAGAACCAACTGCCGACAAGGAGAATCCCCGAGAGGGTCTGAGCCATGAGGGAGGACCACGGACAGAAGCACTTCCTACCACCAGAGATTAAAGGATACAACGCAGCCAACACCATGGCGCAGTTCGGAGCAGCAGGCACCAGTACCTGTGAACGTATGTGTACCCACATACCGTGCCAGAACGGAAATCAGAATAGAAACTGTTACGGAAGTGGAACAGAACAACATGCTCGCAAGAAACACTGGCTTACGGCTAAGACAGCCAACATAGGTAGAAGGCCATGGGCAAGAAAATGAAGACGTGAACACGCCGGGATGCACCAGTCTTGGCGTAAACAAACAATACTCTGGAGAAATCTGCATCCACGAGGCAGGAGGGAACTACGGACCAACCGTAAAGACAAACATGTAAGCTCCAAAGAGAGCTACATCACCTTTGTGGGGCTTACCAGAGGAGAAGTCCCACAACAGTAGGCAGCCATAACGCAAGAAGCCTACAGCAGAAACTATAGGAAGATTCCCCAGAGGGAAAGAAGAGAACCATCCTAAGAGGACCTCGCTGGATCCTCTGGAAGGACCATCCAGGTACACCCACCACCCAGGAAGAACACTTCCCATGGCAGGTAGAATAGCTATACAATAAACAATGAATACCCCACATAGGGTATGTCACATCCCTATAAAAGCAAGGGAATACCTCTTGAGAGTAGCTCTTAGACATAGGAGTCGAAAATAAGGGCAGAAACAGCTATCTAGCTGTACAGACCGTCCAGGAAATAACAGCTTGAACCCGGAGACAGATACCAGAGAAAAGCAGCGACAATGCTGCAACCAATGCAAACGAGATCAAAAGTCCACAACAAAGGACGAGAAGCAACGTGACTCACGGAAAACCAGACAAGAGACGCTGGACTGCTGAGTCAGCATGACTGTCAAAAACGTGAGCCCCAAAGGACAAATCTCGAAGACACTCCTGAACATTTTCACGAAAATTGCCATCACACAGCCAAGCATGGTGACGCAGAGCAACTGACCTGGCCATAGCCCGACCCACAGAGTCAGTGGTGTCCATGGCTGACAGAATTGAAAACAGTGCCAGTTCACGTCCACCTTGGAGTATCCAAACCAGGTCAGCCGGAGGGCCTTCCGGAAAAGAGGGAAGGAGGCGCTCACGGAGTCCCAGAGGGCGAAAGTAGCTCGCGCAAACACGCAGAACGTGTTCAAGGACCGAAGGCCCGAGCTCGTGGACGCAAATATGTGTCGACCACACGTCTCCAACCATCAAGACTGCCTAGTAGGTGGAAGTAATGGAGGAGAGGAGGAAGGCAGCGAGGCTGAGGCTGCCTGGACGACCAGCCCTTGAGCCCTAGGGTGGAGGGACAAACAGACAGGGTCATCTGGAGCCGGGCGATGACTATGTGCGATAGCACGATCCACAGGGTCCCCCGATGAGGGACGCGCCCAAGTCCCTAGAAGAATGTCGTACAACGACTCACCAAAAGGCAGCAAGGGCTCAACGTCTGCGTCGCCCTGGTGGAGCAGATCCAACAAGGGATTAGAAGGCAGAGAGACTGATGGAGGCTGGATCTGTAGAATGGCAGCAGCTTTGCGAACAACTCCTGAAAATGCTGCACTAGCCTCCGTAGCCTTTCTAGGTGGCGACAGCAGATCATCAATAGGGGACGGCTGCAGGCTAACACGCCCGCCAAAAGCCAAAGACTCTGCAGCCCGAGGAGGACCAAGGGCCTGGAAGCGCTCCACCGGAACACGTCCCGGGGAACATGCAAGCAACACTGGGAGGGGGGGGGGTGAACCCCCAGGGCGACGTCCTCCATGAGAAAGGAGCATCAAGGGACGTCATCGGCGTCGCCCACGAGCGCTGAAGGAGACTTCATTGACCTGCGTCGGGACGGCGTCGACTCGACATCCACCGCGATGGGAGACTGCAGTGTGGGACGGCATCGACTCCGAGACAAGCCCCTGCTGCAGCCACATCAGACGTCATCGCAGGGAGCCCCACAGGACTGTGTTCTGATGCTGAAGGCGGACTGCGGCCTGACGTCTGACTGGGAAGCCCCACCGGGCCGACTCCCGACGTCGCAGCGACTCCGGAACCAGAGTCAGAGCACTCGATTGGCGCGGAGGGCAAACCTGCCGGCGAGCTCCCAATCTGAGTCCCAACCCCCTCTGTGGGGTTTCAGCTGCCGACAGGCATCGCACTCCTCAGAGTCGTGGAGCTCGCCCAAGCACCACATACAGATCGCGTGCGGATCCGTCGCCGACATCTGCCACGTACAGGTCTCACACGATTTGAAGCCCGAAGGCATCGTACACTGTTCCCGGGCACGAAAAAGTGTCAGGAAGACCTAAAAAAACAAAACAGGCCAGAGGAACCGCTTCTCCTGGATCCGCGTTGTAGACGCGGAAAAGAAGGAAACTGACGTCAGCGCGCCGGGAGGGACTTATATGGCTCCACTGACGTCATGTCCGTGGACGACGTCAGGGTGGAGCCATGCGACGCCGTCCCCCGGCGTGCAGAGGTACTGCTGAAAAATCTCAGGAGCCAGAATGGGGCCTGGAGCATATTCTAAGTTAAGGAATCTGCGGCTAGATGTCTCTATCAGATAATAACTTTTAATGATTTTATGTGGAAAAAGCCAGCCATCTGCATGCTGAAATAATGCCAAAAAAATCAGGCAGCAACAGTGGTCTGTGAGCTTCAGCCTCAGAGAAGTCCAACATGTCCAGCTCATAATATATGAGGGGTTATAAAGCCTAACTATACAGCATTTAAAATTTAAAAAAATTCTATGCATGATAAAATAACTAGAAAAACACAAGGCCTCTGTTTGGAAACAGAGAGACGGTTAAGCAGATTCACAGGGAACTATTCAGAAGAAATGATATACCTCGTGACAATTCACACACAATGCATAGTCTTTAGATACTTTTACAAAAATATTCAAGACAGACAGCAGCAGGTTTAGTTACAGGTCTGCATACATTCCCTTAGTTACATCAACACATTTCTGTCTGAAGATCTTTTAAAATAAAAGATGTGTTTCAAGTGGTATCAATGAATCTTTTGAGCCTTAGAAATTGAATTGAATGGGTACGAAATTGGAGTATTAGTTGAGGGAAGTAGTTACTCACCTAAAGTAATAATTATAATCCTGTGCCACTAAAGTCACTAGAAAAACCTGACTTCTACCCCCTGGTAACTATGGCACAGAGAAGACAAGCTTAACTTAGAGGCAATGTGTAAAGTATTAATGCAGTAATGAAGTCAAACCATAACACAAAAAAATCCCAAACCAATTTCGAAAAATAGATTACATTGTAATAAATAAAATGACACCAAAACAGCAAGAATCCAATAATGGGAACAGGAGGTATGATTTTTTTATTGTTTAAATTTAACAATTTAAAAACAGTGTCAAAGAGAGTTAAGCTTCAGGAGCAGGGACCTAGGCACAATTTGAGGATGATTGCGACGAAGCGCAGGTCGGATATGCCAGGTTCAACCTGATCGAAGGTTTTACTTTCAGACTTAGTCTCTGAAATGACTCCTTATTCATACCTAATCAATAGGATACAAGTTCCCAGGGCTTAATGTACCCACTTTTGCAGCATTGCCTATGTGCCCCACTGCGAACAATACACCAGTGGGCTTTTCTGCCTAAATCCAAGGTGGTGCAAACCCTTTTCTGAAACCCTTATCCCCCTTGTGCAGAGCCTGTATGCCTACCCCAGAGGTGTAGCCAGGGAATGAGCAACTTTTCTGTGGTCACTTCAAACCAGTTCTAGAGGCAGCTCCTTCCCCACTGGGACTGTAGCCTGCCTGACTGGGGGAACAAAAAAGGGACAAGTAAAGGTGTCATCTGACATCTGCCTGTGACAGGGAAGGCCCCATTGAAAGTAATTATGTTACTGTGCACTGGCCAAATGGTCATCCTGCCAGAGAAATAGAAACACCTCTCCACACCAAAGCCTTTATTTCTTCTCCGGGACGAGTTGTCACACCTGATTCAAGACTGAGTACTCAGAGGGCTACAGCAGGAGGCTAATGCAATTTAGCCTTCAGAGGCTTTACGCAGGAAAAATGAAACTTTAAAAAAATACATTTTCCTTACATTTATTACAAATCTGACTTTGACCAGTAAATTTGACTTGTATTAAATATTACAAAGAGTCCAAGCATGACATTTCTAGGTGTTTCCTAGCTGGAGAAAGCATTATTAAATGTAATATTACATCCCAGTGTTTTCCTATGGAACAGCCAACCTTGCTACAGTGCTAAAGGGCCTTTCCACTGTGAGGATATTGCATTTCTAAATGTCGTAATATAAAATAACATGCACCCTGGTTAATGAGCAAAAAGGCCAGCTTAGAGGTGACTTATTCATCTTTAAATGGAAGGTGTAGACTTGTTAAAAGAGTTTATTTTGACAGGTGGAATTGCAGTTTAAAAGCTGCTTTTGTCAGGCTACAGTGGTAGGGCTGAAGCCATGCTTTACACTGTCACTGTATGGATGGAACAATAGGTGCTGCAGTCCACTAGTGACATTTAACGTTAAAGCCCTGGGTTCATTTTGGACCATATACAGGGGACTTATAGGTAAGTTAACTATGCCAATTAGGAGCCTATCAATTTCATCATGCTGGAAAGAGAAGCATAGACAATTTTCCACTGGTTAGTAGGGGTAATGGGCAAAGAGTTCTACAGCCAGCAAAAACACTTAAGGCAAAAATCTGGGGGTACACCACACAAAGGAAGGTAATTTCCTACAGAAAGGAAATTGGAATCTAATGAATTTCAGTCCACACACTACCTTTTTTAGTTTTAGAAAGGTATGTGAGAAAGCATGTTAAGCCCTCAAAAACATGTTCATTCTGTTGGGAAGTTAAGTGACATAGATCAAGCATTGTGAGAAGTGTAAAGCTGCCACATGACTTTATCCATCAAAACATAATTTCTAAATACTCAAAAAGTGGGCACCACGATCTGTTAGCTGTGGGTAGTGGAAACAAATGATTCCATGCAAGCATTTATAAACCTGTTATCTCAAAAACCTTCTATCAGGGGTTTTCACCACAGAATCACGGCAAAAAATAGGCGTTTCCCAATCATTTTTTTTGCAAAAATCTTTATGATTGGAAGAGGATAATGACATATACACTGAAGGTATGAGGAAAAGCAGGAGACTGCTAGGGAGGGAAAACATCAATTTCCTGCAATCATATGTAAAGTATAGGAGCAAAAGACTTTGTTATATGTATTCATGAATTAATTATATTCTTATAGATAGCTGAAGTCATACGTTATTTTTAACGAAACCGTTTTTAACGTGAATTTTAAAACATTATTTACTATTGTGCATAGCATATTTTGCTTTTTATAAAGTGTTGCAAACAACAGCTTCAGGATGCTTGAGGTGATACATAATACAAAGTACAGCAGTAGGACTTAATATGTCTCAGGGTTCTCAGCTCCGCATGCAGGGCCGGACTGGGAACCAAAAATGTTTAAACTTGCCTCTCTCCCATCATTCCCCCTCTCTCTCTTTTCAACCGTCCATTATCTCTCTCCTTCTCTCTCTCTCCATTTCTCTTGCTATCTTTCACTCACCTCTCTCTCTCTCTCACTCTCTATCTATCTATCTCTTCTTATGCCCCGACTGTGCAGCGATAAACCCCCAGGAGGGAAAGTGTTTCGGGGACAGCCTTGGGTTTTATCAAACCGGCCTCCATGGTTTCCAATCCCCCCAAGAAAATTCCCAATGAGATAAATGGCCAATGCAGCCCTGTCCATATGTATAAATTAATGGTCACAAAAGCATTACAGTGGATGAATCATGGAGTGTTCGTACTTCACCTCAGATGACAACAACATATGGGTATGTGAATTCAGAAAAAACACACCTGGTGAAACCAGTCGTGACGAGCCCTTCCCTTCAAAACCGTGTCCTCGCATTTTATCACAATGAATGTCATTCACCAGGCTGAGAACCCAATCTGTTTAATTCCCTTCTTGATGAAAAATTGTATTACACTGTATCACACAGGTTTGAGTTCACCCGATTTCCGAACTGTGAGTTTCTTTGTCTTTGTATTTTTTTTTAGTTTTCTTATATTTCCCGGGGGGCGGGATGAGGGGGTTCCTCCAATATTTCCTTGCATGGTTATCCCTCTTTCTAGTTTGTGTGTCCTCTCCTTCTTCTTTGTCAATGTATCCTGTGAGCCCATCCGTTCCCCTAGACTATACTGCTGCCTCTGGCCCTCTGCCCTCTACCGCTTATTCCGTGCAGCCCCCCACTCTTTTTAACTTATCTTTTTCTGTTCCTTTTTTGTGTTGTATCTGTCAGTCTGTTGTAACCCCTTCCTTTACGGGCTAGGGTAGAAAACAGACTACGCCAACCTATTTTTTTACTGCTTAATACCATCCCCCATATTTTTTAATAATTTATTTAAATGCTCTTAAAATTTCTAACTTTTAGGAATTGTAAGAAGATTTTGGTAATTCTCCAAAATTGAGATTTGTCAGCGGGGGTGGGGGGTCTTCAGTGTTGTGATTCTTGTTCAGAAATTCATGGATAAGATGTAGAGCCATCTGTCCGGTACAGTAAACAATAACAGTCAGTGAGAAGAGTCATGGTAGTCAAAGTACAGAGATTACTAAAATCATAGGCTTGAATGGGGAGCAGGGGAAAGTTACTTCAATTGTGTGCCCAAGTCATAAGAAAGGATACACCATCTTTCAAGTAAGGCTTTTTTCAAGCTGCAATAGTGATGACGATGCTTAGCATCTTGATAGGACACAGAAATAGGACTTTTCACAGAAAGAATGTGTTGACAAGGAAGATTTACTATACAAGTCATTGTAAAAATATACTGTTTGTGGACAAGGCGGCAATGGAAAGAAGGTCAAAGTTGGGAGAGGTGGGGACAATCTAGAGAAGGAGAAACTTAGAGCCTGCACCACTCTTGTGATCACCAAGTAAGAGGTGGGGGGAGAACTAGTCGGAGTAGTTTGGGAGGAAAGGTTGGCATACCCTGCTGAGTGTCAATCAGTCAGGATTTGCAAAGCGAGGCTAATCACCTGTGAGGGTATCCAGGCGCCGTGAGCTATGCTGCTTCCGGGGGTTCAGTGAAACAGCCAGGTCTTGAGTCCTTTCCTGAATTCTAGAATTCCTGAAGAGAAGTTGAAGTACTGAGATACATGCAGAGGTTGTTCCAGGCTTTTGCGGCGAGGTAGGGGAAGGAGCGTCCTCCAATGTTGCTTCAATGGATGCAGGTGTGTGTGTAAGGGAGGAGGCAGAGCGCAGGAGTCTAAGGGGCTGGTGGAAGGTCATGCGGTGCTTGATTTAAGTTGGTCCTTGATTGTGGAGGGCTTTGTAGGTGTGGGTCAACATCTTGAATTGACATCTCTTCTGAATGCAGAGCCAGTGGAACTTCCTGAGGTGTGGGGTGAGGTGGGTCCATCTGGGGAGGTCGAGGATGAGCCTGACCGCTTCGCTCTGCATGATCTGCAGTCTCTTCAGTAAGTGCGTGGAGATCCCTACGTAAAGTGTTTTCCCGTAGTCCAGTCAGCTGGTGATAAGTGCTTGAGTGACTGTTGATTTGGTGTGGCGGGGAGCCATCTGTAGATCTTACAGAGAATGCGAAGAGTAAGGAAACAGGTGGAGGAAACTGCATTGAACTGGTGCTTCAGGGTGAGCTTGTTGTCCAAGATGATGCCAAGGTTGTGGGCGTGGCCCATTGGCATCTGAGAGGGTCCTAGTTTGGGAGGTTACCATGAGTTATTCCACAGTAGGTGCTGCTCCCAAAGATCAGTACTTCTGTTTTGTCGGTGTTGAGTTGAAGACAGATGTGCTTCATTCAGTCAGTGACGCTTGTCATGCACCTGTGGAAGTTGGCCAGTGAGGTGGAAGGTTCTTCTGATAGCGAGAGGATGAGCTTGGTGTCGTCTACATAGGATATGATGTTTAGTCCGTGGGTTCTGACGATGTTGGCCAGGTGGGTCATGTAGGTGTTGAACAGTGTGGGGCTGAGAGCCGAGCCTTGGGGAATGCCGCAGGTGATGTTCTTAGGCTCCGAGGTGAACGGTGGCAGGCCGATTCTCTGGGTTCTTCTGGTGAGGAAGGAGGGGATCCATTTGAGGGCATCTCCTTGGATTCCAAACTGATTAAGCCTCTTGATGAGGGTGTGGTGGGATACGGTGTCAAATGCTGCTGACAGGCCAAGGCGGACTAGGGCTGCTGTTTCTCCCTGGTCCAGCAGGGTTTTGATGTCGTCAGTGGCAGCAAGCAGCGCCGTTTCGGTGGTGTTGTTCGGAGCAGAATCTGGATTGGGAGGGGTCCAGAAGATTTTTGTTCTCCAGGTGTTCCTGTGAGTTGACAGTTGATGGCCTTCTCGATGACTTTGGCAGGGAAGCGGAGTAGAGAGATGGGATGGTAGTTCTTGAGTTCGCTGGGGTTGGCAGAGGGTTTCTTGAAAAGGGGTTTGACTTCTGTGTGTTTCCAGTCTTCGGGGAAGGTGGCTGTGGTGATGGATGCACTGACGATGGTGGTGAGCTCCTTGCTGATTTTCTTGCTCTCAAGGTTGAATATGTGGTGGGAACAGGGGGTCCGAGGGAACTTTGGATTGGATGGGTGTGGGCATGGAGAATAGCTCTGGGTTGGGCTAGTGGGCCCACCTGTAAATCCTTGTGCTGGTGAGAGTGAGCGCGGAGTTAGGGACTTTGTCCCTTGCTGCTTTGTGTAGCAAACGCGCTGACAGCAGGGCCTGGGGGATGGCAAAGAAGTGTTTCCAGTCCATTCCTTGCAAGCAAGGGCTGCTGAAACTGGGTCTTAATTTTTTTTTTTTTTTAAGACTCGCATTTGGCAAACATTGCAAAGATGATTTTGAAAAAATGAGACTTTGCAAGTGTGAAGACTGCAAGTCTGCACACACTTTGTGACTGAGGTCTCCTCTCGTGAACATTCTCTTATGGCTTCCGATGTCCTGATTGGCAGAATCCTAAACCGACTTATGACATTGGAAAATCCGCAAAAATTAGCAGACGTTTTGCTCTCATAACTATAGGGCAAAGTCTGCTCCCTGGGGCGGAAAAGTGAGTGGTAATGTGGTAAACACCAACAAAGTTACAGCTTAGTGAGTATTAACAAACATTTTCAAGGTCGGTTCACACCCACTTTCTGCACGTTTGTGGTACAACATTACAACATCTTGGACAAGGTGTGCAAACCGGCTAAGTTGCTCCTGATGCCCCCATATTTTTTTTTTTACAGACGATCGATAAAGGCATTTCACCATATGTAACAAAAAATTAATTCATGAGAGGAAAATAAGAAAAAAGCTTAAGGTGCATTTGCACTTCAACCATCAGCCAGCGCTTGCATTTCCATTCGTAATGCCGATTACGATTTGCAGTCGAGCACTTGGTGTTGCTAATTGTGAATTTACACCGGCAAATTCAGGTGCACTAGCTTTGCACATGCAAAGCCTTCTGTGCATCTGGGGAGTATCATGAAGAGGTGCGCTGGCTGAGAGCAGAGGAGAGCATCTGTCTTTATGCATTTGAAGTGACTAAAGTGCATACATATAGTTCAGAAGTTGGTGCATGAACTGCTGATAGCATAAGTCATAAACCGTGGCCAGTGATTCCCTCCCACTGTTTCTCAGCAGTGCTTTCTGCAGTTTATCCATTAACTCAGAAAGTGCGATTTATATGCATGCACCTTAGACAGTGGAAAAGCAAAACACACAGGGAATCTAAGCAAGCACATCTGTTCTTGATACGACCAAGGCCCTGAGACTGGTACCCAGGTTTTAGTGAAGTGTACATGACATTTGTGACTTCTAAAGCACGTTTGTTCTAAAAAGAAGACGACTGCACTAAAATCATACGCTCCTCTTCATCAATGTGATGCATATGCATTCACAATATTGTCATCTGTGTGATCATGGCCATGTTGTCTTTTCTACACTTCCGCACATTCTGTGTCCTTGGCATCATGACACGAGGAAAGGCACAGTGAGCTATGCATCTCTGCTAAAGAACTTGCACACATTAAAAAGATTGAATCATTGAAAATGTACCTAAGTGCCCTCTCTTATTAAATGTACTGACAGGAATAGTTACCCGGAAGTGTAATACATGCACAAAGGTGCATGCGAGTCGCATTCCCACCTTAAAAGAAGAGAAGTGTTCACCTCACATTTGTAAAACAAATGGCGAGCTTGAAGAAAATGAAATCAAATAAATTACAGTTTAGTGCTGAGGCAGGCTTTCTAAAGTCGTCCTCCTGTGCATTGCTGGCTGGCATCACATGGATTCTTTAACAATCTGTAAGTGGGTTAGCAGTTAACACGCCTGAGCTTCAAAAGTCTGCACTCAACACTTCTTGAGAGAGGATTCCCAGTCAGCAGAATTTCCGTGTGTTTCAAGAGACTTACGATTTTGCGTTTGATAATGAAAAGAGGGATTTTTGCATGTAAAGGGGTTGCGGATAACTCCTTGTGGACCGTTGACAAATATAATCTTCTTTTGATATTGCCCAGATCAGTTATCCTGTAACAAAAAGGGAAAATAAAAATGACAATCAGTGAGTGACTTTAGGATAGCATTACAGAGGTATGCAATTCACAGCATGGAGAGAAAATGAGAATTTTAGAAAATTCATCTTTCAAAAGCTAAGCATTGATCTTGGGCTGTAAAGCTCAACCTGGTGGTTGCCAGCCCGCATGCATAAAATCACTTTACATGCTAATTTATGTCAGCACTCTACACTGGGTTTCTAAAGCCCTTCAGCCTACCAAAGAATTCAATTTGCGGGAACTGAGAAGGCCTACCCTTTAATAATCATGCTTGTTCCGGCCCCTTGAGCGCCTGCTATCTTGGGACACCCTGTCACCTACTAAATGGGAACACATTACAGGATTTCTGTGCCTAAAAGTGCAACTGCCAATTTATGTAGGATTTCTGTCCGCTAAAAGAGAGACACAAAGCATTGCCTGTCTGTTTCAGTTTCTGGGCATATTTTTCCAAATCCAAAATTAACATCCAGTGATGCATAGCTCACTGTGCCTTTCCTCGTGTCATGATGCCAAGGACACAGAATGTGCGGAAGTGTAGAAAAGACAACATGGCCATGATCACACAGATGACAATATTGTGAATGCATATGCATCACATTGATGAAGAGGAGTGTATAATGTGCTTCCTCCTGGTTTCCAGTAGCATAGCATCCAAAACACCCCCTCTTTGCTGGATGTTGTTACACCGGAAGAAGGATGTTAACTGGGTGTACCAGGAAACGATGATTTATACATTCTCTACTTGATGTAGCAACACATTAAAAAAACCTCTACTGGCTTTTGCAACAACCAGTGGTAACTGCCTGGCAGATCAGCCTAACGAGCATCCTCTAATCAATACCTTTTAGGTCTCAAGACGTTTTGATTTTACTAAAATGATAGTCTACCTACTTATGGTCACTACTAGCCAGTCCTCTTCATTCATAGGCCTGCTGTTGTGTCAATCAAACATGCATCATGGGGCAATGGGGCACTCTGCTCTTTCACAAGAGCACATTCGCACACAAAGGTGTTCCCTTCAGGGCCAAGGACTACAATGGCAATGTGTGCTATTTTGAGACCTCAGAAATATTTCAGCTTTTAGCCAATTTAATTTTGAATACTGGCGAGGGTCTGGCAGCTCAAGGACAAAGTTTAAACAAAACATAAAACAAGCAATGACAAAGTCAGGGGCTAGGCAGCCAATGCCAGACCTATTGGCTATCCCAAGGTTGGTTTTACTTGTGTGGTCTATTACGATTGCTTAAACAGTAATTTAATATTAAATCTGAACTCCCCAATACAATGTTTTTCTCCACTCTCAACTGAAAAAAATCAGCATAAGAATAAACACTCAACTAGTCAAATGAAAATTTAACAATTGCTTTGTCTGTAGTGTCCAAAAGGACTCATTTGCAGGATGGCTCCTCTTGCATGAGCCATCACCCACACATGTGCTCATCAATATCTTTAACCACATCAAAGGCCATGTGACCGGGTGCAATCAAAAGGAGTTTGAGAACTTGGGCCGCTCTCACCCAGCAACTTGTTGTCTGAGTTCTTCTTGCCACAGCACACATTTATGACATTCCAACACTTCCTGATGAGGGGAGGCTGATCTTGTCAGCAGCTGTGGACTTTAGCGTGAAGGCAGTGGCACAGTGCTGTTACTTCCGCACTGTGATGACTCCCACCCACCCAGTGCTCATCAGCTGGTGGAAGAAGGGATTGTGGTGCACAAAAATCTGCCCCACTAAAGGACGTGTAAAGGTGTGCCTGTCCCGGGAAGGACCACCCCTTGGTGCTCATTCTCTGTAGTGGAAAGAAGCTGCAGTGGTACCACCAGGCAACCTCTTCCATACTTAAGGCATCCTACGGCCACCAATACCTTCCTGCACTTGGATTTCTTTGTAGGGCCACAGGGGAATCATTGTGTTGCTCCCATGGGAAAGGGGAAAGGAAACGTCAGCAGTTGGTCCCTACCTCCTGAGCTTTGCCTCAGCGAGGGAGCCTATGCTAACATGGCTCAGGCGATGGCCTCATCAGCACAACACACATTACTGATCTTACACCTGGGCACTGATGCTGCCAGCTGTGAGAGCAACAGCACATTCTTTGTGCTTACATTGATTAACCGGCTGAGCCCCAAAGGAGGAGGAGAGGAGTCAAAAAGTGCATCCCACCTCCCGGGCACTAAGAATGCACTTAGGCCACTGACCCAGCGTGACTTACCTGACACCCGTCAGTAGGACGATGACGAGGCAGTAGCCCAGCCCAGCCTTACTACATTCCCTAGGTGATCTTTGGAGCTCTGCACACCTTACCCACAGAGAACCAGTTGTTCTTGGGTTTTAAAGTGTCAGGCCCCAAAAAGCACCTGACAATGAGCAGCTGCACCACCCGACACCATATTGCCCTTCCGTACCCAGACCTGAGGCAACAAACCTAGAGATAAAAAAGGAAGATACCCAGCAAGAGGCAGAAATGAAAAGGGAGAGGTTGCCGAGAGAGGGCCCTGCTATAAAGTGCTCCTTAACACCTAGTGTACAGCGTGAACCTCAGTCCACGTTGGCTCCACCAACATGAAACATCATAACAGCAATTTTTGGAGCGGGTCACTGACCACTTTAGGGCTGAGCCTGCGATAAACAATAGAATGTAGACAAAAAGGAGGGGCTACATCAATAAAGTCTGTTACCATAACGAGCACTAGCATGCATAAATCAGACATGCTGCAGCACCGTGAGGTGGGCTCCAGCGGTGCTAATCAATAGCACTAACAAATACATAGCCGTTCCAACAGCAGCCTCCTGCTGCTGACATCGCTGCTCATAGACATGTGGTCCCAGAAGGCGTTCATGAAGGACTGCATGTGGTACATTGCCAAGTCAGACTACTTGCTGACCCAAAGGGGGTGTAGGAGATTAATGCCTGTATTCCAATGATTTGTCACATGATACAGATAACTGCTGACACATTGTTTCACTTGGGCATATAACATCAAGTTTGCTGCGGGGGGACTCGTGGTGCTCTGTGGCCTCAGCCACTATGCTATCACGGGTGGACTATTTTTTTTTTTGCAGTTTTATATTGCGCGAACTCGACCCGGAGGTATTGGAGCGCTTTACATGAGCACCAGTTACGTAACATTACAGGAGGACACAGTTCGGTACATGTGGGACTCCCAATGCGCTTGATTAGTCGTTTGTAGCTCATGCAGGATCTGATAGGCATGGCTTTAATAAGTCTTACTTTCTACTGATCCATCTCTCCCTCCTTGTACAACTTCAGTGGCTGCCAGTACAGAAACATCTGATATTTAAGGTTCTGTGCTTATGCTATTCAAAAAGCGGGACTAGCTTTTCTACACTCAAAGATTTCTAAGTACACACCGGCTCGCCAACAGCACTCATATAATGCTTTTCTTCTAAAAATTCTTCATTCACCTGTATGAGATCTGGAGGCACAGGCTTTTCTTATCTGGCCCCAAATATATGGAAAAGTCTCCCCTGAGCCTCTGACCAGAGCTCAACCACGTGACATCTTGAAAAGGCCTAAATCCCTGACTGTTCTGCTAGTCTCTGGTGCCACTCTCTTAACTTTAGCGCTGGGACCCCCTTTTTGGGTAGCAGTTGCACTATACGAATGTCAAAAAAACAATAATCATAATACTGATAATAATCATAATGATAATCATAATCATACTTATATTAATAATGCTAATATTTTTTCTTTGGCCACATTTGATTATAGAACGGTACAGAGGAATGCACACTTTCCTTTAGCATTTCCTTTTAGGGACTTGCTATTTGTTTTTTTATGTTTCTACAGGTATTACGCCTGCTTCCAAAGCCCATTGGGAAGGAGCTTACTTAGATTACCTTTCTAATTTACTGACGACCGGGGTCCCTTCACAACATATCACACACCTCCATCATGGTAGTAACAAACACCTCTTGCTTGCCCTTTTTTAGGAAATCTAGGGATGGGACTAGAGGAGGAAGGGGAGATATATTATCAAAGTCATATTTTTTCCCTCTCCTTTTTTATCACAGACAACTTTGCTGCTGTGTCCCTAGACCCGGAGGAGAGATCTCGATCCCATTGTGTCCAATACCCAATTTCCCACATAGCTGCCCGAAGGCAGTTGATAAGGTTACAGGACAAGTGAGGAAACAGTTAATATAGCACTGAATTAGTGTAGGAAAATTAATACTAGTGATTTAGTAAAAAGGAGAACGGAGCTGATGCCAGAGGAATGAGCATTTATAGGCCAGTCTGGCAATGAGGAGAATTCTACCCTTCATGGTTCCTTCTGGTAATATCAGCCTGCATGCCTCCATTTTATTGTGGTTGTGGTACAACCAGGCATTTAGGGTCATATTCCAGTCGACTTTTCTTTGCTAAATTCCACTAGGCCAGGTTATTTGTGTTGAGGTGTGAATATCTGGAATATGGTCAAAATAGATGTTGCAAGGGCATTCTAGACGTGAAGGGAATTCAGTAAGTATTAGACTTAGCCAAGAAACCTTACTCCCTTTTGTGGGATTAAGGGTGCAATTAATAGACTGTGCTTGGTTACAACTTGAAATCATTTCTATAAGTCAAAAAGCTGCCTGAACAATTCTAGTTCGGGAGTTTTCTGCACAAAATATGTTTCAGAGGGACAGTGCCCTGTGATTTTCCTTCTTGAATTGTGGTCGATTGTGTGCACTTTGCCAAACCATCTTTGGTTGGCGCATAATACGAGAACAGCTTCTACAAGTATTACCTTGCCTTGCTGAAGCAGTCCTTATACTTCGTGTGTTTGCCTTTGGATTGACCTTTAGAATCAATATGGATCCAATGCAGGAATTTTAATGGAGGCTCACATCTCTTTAGAATAAGGATCAGTCTGACGCTTGACTACAAGTTTTTAAGTTAGGGCGGTGAATGTTATATTAAAGTAAATAAGGCACTCTCTCTTCCACTTTGGAGTTGGTTTGAAGGTGTGGCAGGGTCTGCCAAAGCCTGTAGAGTTGAAAAATGTTGCTCTTCCAACACTGTTATTTTGCCACACAAAAATGAGGTCAGAGTCAAAAAATAAGCACAGATTTTTAATTTCATTGTAATAGGCTCAAGCAGTTTCCAAGGCTGCTGGCTTCAAAAGTGGGAGGACACAGTCTTCGATCTGACAAGTTTCGCATGTAGATAGTTCTCGTTAATCCGTATGCACGCGCGGTCCAGCCATGTTCTGATGTTCCCCTGTGTTTCTTATACTACATGGATTTTACTTCCTTGCAAGTCCCAGTGAGGAGAGGTTTACCATTAATACCCTGCTTTTTAACTTCCTGTCAACTGGGGACACTTCACAGCTTATCACACACCACCATCAGGTCAGTGTTAACCACCTCTCTCTTACCCAGCAGGAGAGGGTCAGCCCAGCCCATACAGACTTCTAGAGAAATACGGAATGATGTATCACAGTCAAAAGCAAATTTGAATTGGGTTCACAACAGAAGGGAATTAAATAATCACAGGGGGCCGAATCCTAACTGAGAGCACAGTCCCTGAGTAACGTAAAATAGCACCAGAACATGCCACCCGTGTGGCGGCTAGCCGCCCTGCTCTTTCCCCTGCCCGTAAGCATACGCTTTTCACTAATATCAACTAACAAAAATCTGACCCTTGAGCAAAGAGAAGTGGGAGACTACTGACCTCGCTGCAGGGGATCCACACTGTTACTTACTATATATTTTTTTCACATGTCAACACACGTACTATTGTTTCCACACATTCAGAGGGAACAATACTTGAAACTGAGCATATTGGACACTACAATCACCGTAACAAATTCATGAGGAAATAATTAAGAGTAATGGAGAGTGCAAGACGACAATCATTCCTGAGCTGTACTTAGCTGGAACAGATCACTCTCATAAAGCTGCACTAATGGATGAACAACTAACCATGTCTACCCAAATATCCTTTGAACTACACTGTACATGAGAATTCAATAATGTTTGAAACAGTGTGATACAGTCATGTTTATTATCCACCTGCTTAAGCAATATTTTTTATATATATGTCAAAGCTTATCTGGAATATAAATAGGAAATGGCAGTTAAGAATCAGTTTGAAAAAGAAAAGAAAAAACAACAACTTTCTTACCCTATTTAGGAAATCGAGGGACAGAACAAGAAGAGATAGAGGAGACACTATCAGATTCCCCCAGTTCTGACCTTATCGAAGACCTTTTCATTTTCCTAAAATTATATTAATAACATACTTCAAGGACTGTCAGCCCGAATTCTTCATCAAATGCTCTGTTCCGTGTCATTTACTTTTGTCCTTACGCCCACTACAGCGTATAGCATGGGGCAACAGGTTAGCCCACATCAGCCATTGGCTAACTTCACTGTGAGTGAAGGCATTCTGCTCTTTCGCAAGAGCACATCCTCCCACAAATCAGTTCCCTTCAATGCGAGGGTCCACTAAGACAAAGTGTGCATTTTCAAATGAAAAAAGTTTTTCTGCCTTTAGCCAATGTTTCTATTTTATATTGGGGACGGCCCAGCAGCTCCCGCAACAATAAAGTTTACAAGAAAATTGACAAAACAAAACTAACATTGACAAAGTCTGGCAGCCAACACCAAACCTATTGGCTTTGCGAAAGCCTGTTATCTTTTGATCGTGGTTTTCTCATTATATAATTTGAGATGTATTTGGAAATCATCAATGTGTATTTGGAACAGGAGCTGGTACTTGTTGATTGCCCGTACCAGTGTGGCGGCCTGCAGATGTTAAAGTGTAATAGTGTGAGGTCTGAGCTCTCTGGTAAGCAGTGACCTGCAGGCGCACACCACTGTGGCTGCCCGCAGTCCACGCAGGGGACCCTCATAAGAGGGCGGCCGCCTTAGTGCCACATGAAGGCACACGATACAGCCTAGTGCTGAGGGACCCCCCTCTGGGTCCGCGCGCCCCCGTCATTTCCGGGCAGGGGTGGGCGGGGAGTTAGGTATAAGTACCTCTCCCGCCCACCTGGCGTCCTCTTTTGGCTGCTACCCTTGACGCCGTTTGGTCGTGATCGGCGTTGGAGGAGACTGCACGCATTGGACGGTGGACATTGGGGGTGCAGAGGCCGAGCCCCGGGTCGTGTGAATCGCTGATTAGCGAGGTGAGCGTAGGGTAACAGGGGCCGGGTGCACAAAGCTCCTGCTCTGCACCCCGTGTTGTCCACACGTCACGGTTTCGGGAATGGTTGGATGCGTGCTTTGTCCCTCGGGGAGGCCTTGTGCGTTTCTATGCACAGTGCCTGGATGCGACAGTGAAACATCCTCTAATTGGAACACGGAGCTGTAGAATTAATTGTTTGGTTCCAATTTGTTCCGAAGAGTAAAAGCTTTGACAAATCCGCCAGGGATGGATTTATTAATGAGGTCGGGCGTCGAGGCACTGTGCTGCGGAGCGTCTCCCCGGTTATCAGCACAGAGGGGAAGGTGCCGCGCGCTGGGCCTAAAGTGGCCTCTTTTGTGATGGCGCCTCGGGGTGTCATTGTGGTTTTGGAACTGTCGGGGGCAGGAGATCACTGCCGTAGCAGATTACGCCATGAGCCGGAGTTAGACAATCAGAGAGAGTGATGGGTTTGTTTTGGTTATCGAAGGGGTGTGTATTGGGGGATGGGGCTTGTGTCTATGTCAGCATTTCATATGTGCCACGTGTATTTACGGCCAGACAGAGCCGTCTACTCTCCTTGCAGGGTGAGAGTCCCCCCCCCTTTTTTTGCCCCAAGTGGAGCGGCTGACGGGTGTCTCTCTCTTGCACCCCAACACATGGCACGGCAATCGTCTTGCGAGGGACCAGGAATTGGTGGCGGCAGCCCGGTGCTGAACAGACCGGATTTGTGGAGTTGCACTTGGCAGGGGAGGGCTTCACCGTTTGCATTTCCTCCTCGCGGTTGGCAATGATTTGCCCGGCCTGCCTGTGTTGTTGTCGGCGGACAACCTCCTGCCCAGGGAACCCAGGTTACCCAGGGGAGGGGACGCTTTCCTCGTGGCCGGGCGCTGCTGGGTTCGGCGCCCGGGGAATTTTCGGCCCGGGCTAGAATAAGTCAGAATGAAACTGTGATTTCGGATGCAGGGGTCTCATAAAACGGGCATTTTCGTTTCTGCGGCGAGTTGGACCCCTACCGCTACGTGATGGGGACAACCCACATTTATATTTTTCAGCCACCGCATGATGTGCTGCTTTGTCCGGTGGCGGGGGCAAGGGGAACGGCGCAGGTGGAGGGCTCGCGGCGTGTCGCGCCCGGGCCCCGACGAGAGTAGGTGACCATTGTGGAGTCAACAATGCTACGGGGTCAACGCCTCCGCTTCCCTTCTGCCGTGGGGCAGTTACAGTTCCTGTGAACTCACAGTTTGAGGTGATTAGGGAGGGGCTGTACATCCATGTTCAACCGCCGGGGAGCACTTACCGCTGGGTCCCGGTAAGTTGTAGTGGGGCAGCAGTTCATGGAACGCCCCTGGGTGTGCGCAGTCCCGCGCGGGTAGGGCTCTTGAATTCTGGCCTCGGGTGAAGGCTGCCATGCTGGTTTGGAGCCTGGCTCCCTGCGGTGGTAGCGAGATGCAGACCAGGCAGGCACGGCAGGCACAGCGGCCCTCTGGGAGTACCTTAGTTTCGAGGGTCTCTGGCTTTGCCTCCTCGCAGTTGGCCTGTGAGTGCCTTCCTTGGCAGTAGAACAGCCGCATCCTGCTTTCTGCGTGGGTGAAGGGAGGTGACATATGCAATTTGCACCGGATACCATCATGAGTTGTTACATAGCGAGATCAGAAATACAATTTTCGTCGGCTGATACAATCTGGCAAGCCCTTTCTTCATTCTTGCTTCTAGAATATATATTACATTCGAACCACAGTTTTCGGTAGTGTTGATGAACCCCTCACCGCCACAACTCATTGCATCAATGAATACCTCTTCAAAGTGATCTTTCTGACACCTAATCCTGAATGGTGCAGAGGGTAGTTGGCATGGGTAGGTCGGAGGTGTACCTCCCGCATCATTTGTTGAGATTTACTTGTACGTTTGGTTAAACCTTTGGATGGTAGATGTGCATAATTCTGAAAAGTTGTAGTATCATTGATGCAGGTAAGTAGAAGGCTGCTAATCTGAAAATATAATTCATGTTCTACATATTTTCAAACTACAGAACAAGCCCATCCTCTTTGGTTGCATTTCTGCAATGGGACATGAAGATCTGTCGTTCAGTTTGATTCTCTACTTCGATTTCTTATTTTGTCCCAATGCATTTTCCCTCCAACAATCGGTCCTACTTTGTGAAAAAAACATCCAACGCAGATTCATGCTAAACAGTTGAAGAGATTTTTTATAACTGATAGAGCAACGAAGAAACAAATAGTTGAGGGATTTGGAGTTTAAACCTACTTTGAAATTGAACATGCCGAAATACAGAGAGCTTAATGAGAGCTAAGTCACCGCTTCAATTTGCTGGGAAGTCTCCAAGACATCAATATACGACCCTCGCACAGCATTCCAAAAATAAAAAGTAAAAATATCAACTAGGCATTGACTTGAGTGCTTTCAACAATACGTCGTGTTTCCCTGCAATTGCAGTTGTAAATTTGTAATTCTGATTGAGAAGATGACAGATGGTCCAGAAATGGCAATCTGAATCAAACCACATTCAAACATCACGGGCCCATAACACGTGTGATTGGCATCATTTGCAATGGGATACCTCTGTGGTAATTGTAGTATAAAGAAACAAGGTTTGATATAAACTAGCGCTCGTGTGACAAAAGGAAATTGTTGTTTGTAATATATATGTTTTTGTAAAAAAAAAACGTGTTTGATATGATAATAAAGTAGATCATTTTTATATATCGGATAGTGTATTTAGAAATTAGTTTATTTACCCAAAATGATGTTGCGAAATGTTCAAATGGTTAAAATGTACAGTGATAGCTGAAAGTAAAATGTCGAATATAAACAAGGTTGCCCTTTCATCAGTGAACTAAATTATACCATCAAAAAGAAGGTTCAAAAGTATTCACAAATGCAATAACAAAATCGGTTTATATTTGTTATGGAAAAAAAACAGGTGGCATATAAGGTCTAAGAACCCCTGGGCAATGTATACCGCCCCTCCCTTCTGAGCACTGCAAGTGGCAATGTGTTTTTTCTATATTAATATGTCTGCACTTGAGCATTCATATCTAAGGGTCAGATATGTGATAGAAAAGTAATGAGAGCACGTTGAGAAAAAATGAGGTAGTCAAAAAGAAAATCAACCTCATTTATTATAATATTCCATTGATCAGCAGGTGCAGAACTCTCGCAGCTATGGTCATTAGCTGCATTCATTTCACACTTAACATCTACATTTGAAAAACCATTTGAAAGCAAAATTGCTTCTCAGTTCAGTTTGCAGTTCTATTTAATATCTTCATCTTTGATTGACTCCTTTCTGTGCAATGGCGGCCGAGTCGTGGATGAGTGTAAATGGCGCCCACCGCCCAGGAGCCCGCTCCTCTCGTCTGCACAGATTACCTATTCAACTGGCTCCTGTGTGCGCTGTAATTTACAATCATTTGTTAATGTGCGTGCCAAGGCTGACACTGAACTGCGACGATTTGCCATTAAAGTGCCGAGCGTCGGCTTCATTTATCATGCCCTTGTTCTTCAACGAAAATGTTTTCTCTCTGTTTAAATGACTTTGCCAGGAACATTAGCACAGTCCATTTGGATAAATGCTTTATTTTCCGTCCTCCTACAGTAGGCGGGTCATTGTTTCCTATACTGATTGAACGTTACGTACTCCTAGACGTGCATTCTACGAAAACATCAGCGCACTGAGAACGAGCAAAGAACCAATATTTGTCACAAACTGGAGATGAGCAAGTGCTGGGCACTTCGCAGTTCACAACACGGGAGCTCACAAGTTGTCCAGTCTTCCTCTGACTGATCAGGACAAAAACAGAGAACCCAGTAAGGGAAGTGTTAGACACAAAAGGCTTCTTTTCATAGTGTGTTGAAGCCCTGGGCACCCCCAAACCAGTTCAATTACCAAATAGGCAAAGTAGGCACCGGCCTATGCGCCCCACTCCTTTTAGGGGCCCCGCAACAATGGATCAAAATAATATTGATTTGATCTTTAAAAAAAATTACAATCAAACTTTCTTAAATTGTTTGCGAGGTTGGCCCCGAAATTTCGACTGCCTAAGGGCCTCCACGGGTTTAGTCCGGCTCTGCCCCAAACCACATAATATAAAGCAAGGGTCTTCAACCTTTTTTTTTTTAAATAAAAGCTACTTATGTTCGATGAAAATCATGCCCAGCTACTAACATGAATAGTGTTGTAATAGTGACCACATCAGACATGAGTACATTCGTAGCGCCTGATGGAGCAGGATTTTCGCAAATAAAACCTGCTCTGATTAAACCTCCTATTGTGTGAAAATTATTAACAAGATTTGTGAAATTAACAGAGAAAATATTAACATGGGGTATTTGGAAAAAGAATCAAGAAACGTGCAGGAAAATGACAAATGGTTCCTGTAGGCCGCAAAATGATCTCTGTACGAAAAACAGCAGAGAAATAATGCTAAGAGGTTTGAGTTTTCATGTGCAACGTGAATGAAACGCATTAACAAAATAGTTTTATACGAGTGAAATTAATTACATAGAATAATCGTTGAAAATGTTTGCGTTTATATTAGAATAATAGAAGACTAAAATTAATAAAGAAATGGAGCTTTTTATGTTTATTTATTTATTTATTTATTCAGTGTTTTCTATAGCGCGAACCAGACCCAGGGTTTGGGTGTCAGAGCGCTTTACATTTCAAATACCTTCTAAATCAGCAGATATCAATTCTTTCACGTCAAGAGCACGTCTATGTATTCCACTACTATTGGCATATATTTATCCATATATAAAACAATTGTAATGAGGAGTAAAATAAATCAATAGATTACAGTCAGATTGTCGTGTCGTACATTAGATTTAGGATAAGACCATTCCTGAGTTCTTCTATATCCAAGCTGGTTATAGTATTGTTATGTTCACCACATTGATCGTTATGGGAGAAATGTACCCATCAGAAAGGACTTGGTCTCCTTTTTGAATCGTGAAGCATAGGTGATTCTTCTGCTGTCCGGTGGGAGCGAATTCCAGATCCTTAGTGCAGCTCCCGTGAACGCTCTATCGTAAGTCTTTTTCTTACGGAAGAATGCTGGTTTCAGTAGAAAATCCTCTGATCCCCTCGAGGGTCTCGTGCCTCCGGACAGCGTAACTTTATGGGCTAGGTAGTGAGGAGTTTTGTGATGTATTGCCTTGTGTGTAATACATGCAATTTATGTGAACAAATAACAATGTATTTCTCCTACAGAAACTGCACGCTTTACAGAGAAGGCCTCAAACCTCTGTTAGGATTAATTTGCTTTTTAAACGTAGGCTGCAAAGAAATGTATTTTGTCCTTTGTTATGATTGTTGTGTTCTTTTCTTGTCGACCCCTAGGTGGTTGGGATATCAACGGAACTTCCTACTGTCCGAGGAAATGTTTAGTTTCGTGGATAACTGCTCTAGAAAAATGTTGCAATTGTTTCGAAGATGTGCGCAAGCCTAGGAAGGAGAATATCGTGATTTCCTCTGCTGAAGGACGATGATGACCGCATGGCTCTAAACAAAGAACTCTTGAGAGTGAGGAGCGACGGAAGTGGTGTGACTGAACACCCTATGTTCCTGAACCAATGAGAACTGTGAATTGCTTGGACAAGTTAGGGATGGACTTTAACATTTAGGGTATAACTATTAGTGTTAGCTTCTTCTGTTTTAGCTGAGGCATGGCGAGGGTGAGCATCTTCGTGTGAGCTGTTACTCGTGAGGAGAGAGCTGTTTCTTTAAGCTCCTTCTTGCTGCTGCTGTCTGATCCTGACTCTTTAACTTTGCTCCTCATATCTTTGTGAGGTTGTCCCAGCTTTCCCTTCCGGCCCGAGGGTTAGCTCTTCAGACTATTAGCACGTTATCCTATAGTTTTCTCTAGGTTTGTATGATATTCTGTAATTGCATTGATCTTGTTACAATGCTCTTTTGTCTCTCTTCCTGTCCACTCACTCATGCTCGTTAAATGTGATGTTATTGTGAATTGCTTGCTTTCTCTTGTGTGATGAACTGTGATTCGATGCTGTGTCTTTGTTTGACCATTTCATATGCTTTCAAAGAATTAGATAAAGCTAAGTGAATAGTAAAACTGAGTCTGTCATTATTGATGATTATGATTAATGTGATTCGTACATTGTGTTGTTTATTTGGTTTGTAGAATATTCCCTTTGTTGTAGGTCTTCATAAGTGGGGTATTATCTGTCTTAACAGTTGTCAGTCGCTGACAACTCTCAAAGGTTCGTCGGAGGACCAGTTATAGGTATGGGCCAAATTTTTGTTTCATAAGAAGAAAAGACTAGTAGTTATTAAATTGGTTATGTGTGGTAAATATGTTGGCCCCACGTTTTCCGCAGCATCACCCCCATAAGCGGGATTACTAGAAGTGATCACCTCAGTGCACCAAGCAGGGTTGCCACCATTAATCTACAAAAGGGTTTGTCGATTTGAAATGCTGCAGGTCATCACATTGTTGATTCCCAATGACCGAGACCTCTCCACTCAAACTACTGAAGTTGTCATACTGATCGAGACAAAGTTAAGCAGCAATATTTTGTAGAGTGAAGCAGTGGAGGAACTTATGTTATATCATCAGTATCTCTGGTGCAAAGCGAGCATCTGGTTCCAACAGCACAAGTATGTTTCCGCAGGGCAAAAGAATCTTCCAATCCTTAACTGCAACATGTGCATCAGCTGGGGGGAAGGAGGGTGGTCCCAAGGGGTCATTACTCCCTCATGATCAGGCCGTTTCTGGACCCTACAATTTGCTGCAACACTGGATCTGCCATGTTTTCTTTCTCACCGAAGGACATGTTTTTTAAACTTTGAAACAGGTCGTCCTATGAAAGGGGCCCTACTTCAGTTCCTTGTCTCTAAGGTCACACCCATGCAGAATTAGCTAAACCTGTCATGAACAGAAACCGAGCCTCTGCCTTATTAAGGTCCTAATTACATTGTTCTGTTGTTGTACATGTGGTAGACAGTATGGTACCTCAATTATTTTAGTTACATCATGTCCTGATTACTTTAAAAACATTATGCAATGACCACTTGCACCTGTAAATCATTTATAATTCCTTCTTTAGAAAAACGGGAGTTAGGGCGGTCCCCTCTTTTTTCAAAGGTATCAGACTATTTGGCAGTACATTACATTACACAACAGGATCATCAAATTGCATGATAGTCTACTGCAGTTTAGCCCAGGACATTCCACACCACAGCATTATGACAGTGCACTTACCATGGCCATCCATTTGACCATGGAATGATGGCAAAGGTAGTGGAAAATGTACTTCTATAGAATAATGTCTAGATTTTAAGAACCAACAAAATATTTCTCCGAGCAACCAGTTGGCAATAGAGTTTCCCTGGGGTAGTTTGAAAATTCAGAGTGAAACCCATGTTACTCTCAAGCATAGCTAGTTATTTATGTATAAATGTAATAAGTGTAAAATGTATACACTGATAAATGTATACAATTGCCTGAACTTTGAATCCGTTTCTTTCCTTTGCTGCAAAAAGGTTTTTTTTGGTTGGAGAAATCCCTTACTTGCAGCGCAATGAATTTGGGGAATGTGCCCTCCCCATTCTCACTGACTATAGTGACTTACTATCCTTGAGTGGAGGAAAACTCCCATCACATCTAGGAAGGGAATGGGCCTGTCAAACATTTGAGAATAACCACAAACTTGCAAATTCATGGGTTTTCACCTACTTAGGTAGGCAAGCCTGGAACACCCACACTGCACCCCTTAGAACAGCTCAGCTCCCGGTCTGGTGTACCCTTATGTGTGGCTAAACCCATTTTAAAGTGTAACTTATGTTTTGTGAATGGCAAATGTGAGTTAAAACTGGCAAATTAAGGTATCTGTGAAGTTTGGTATAAATGAGCTGCAAAAAACAATTGTGAATCAGTCCTTTTTGAACTGGGTCTACTTCTTTCCTCACAACATACAAGAGAAAACACATGCCAGTTTCTTCTCTAGACACTACTCTGGTGTTTGGCATCCCGACATTTTAGGTCAGCCGAGAGAGAATCATTCATCTATTTCTGGGAAATGTTACTCTTACATATCATCTGGATTGTTGTAGGGTAACTGTTTGAAGTTGGGTTTTTGGTGGAGGGGGGTGTTATCTCTCATCAAGCAACACACACAATCCTTCTCAGGGTGGATTTGCACATAAGCAGTCAGGCTTAACTTAGAAGCGATGTGTAAAGTATTTATGTATGCAGCACTCAAACAGTAATAAAGTGAAAATACAACACAAGAAAAGCCAACACTAATTTAGAAAAGTAGAGTAAAATGTAATAAATGATTTAAGACCAAAACAACAAACATCCAATTAGTACAACCGGAGTTATGAACTTTTAAAGTTTTCAGTGAAAAATAGTGCCTAAAAGATCAAAGCACCAACCACAAACACCTATTCACGCAAGACCGGGGAAAAGTCAAAAGTTATGACAGGCTGTGATGGTGCGTGGTTCGGATGCACAAAGTGGATTGGACCCAGTCTCCGCTTGCCTTCAGACTTAAAAGACTTTTCAAGGAAAAATGTCTGAGAAGGCAAAGTTCAGCGGGGCAAGACAGCTGGCACTGTCTGGGGAGGATGCGTTGTCATTGAGAGAGCCACTGGACGAAGTCAAGGTGAAGATTTCTACATTCAGACTTTGTCACTTTTATGGAAGTCGAAAATCTCCAGTGGAATGAAGCTGCCCAAGGCACGAGGCTGGATACTCCTTCTGTGAGGAGCTGCTGAGCAGGATTTGCTGCGGCGGAGAAGAATGCAGCAGGAGCTACTGCAAAGTCAGGCCGAACGGCGATGCACCTTGGGCGGATCGGCCAGCAGGTAGGTTTCGGTCTTCTGTCGGTTCTCAGAGCACTTTTTAGCTGAGCTGAAAATTTTCTAAGTCCCAAGTTTTGGGTTTTGGCTTTTTGGGCACATTTAGCACTACTTTCAAGGGTCCCGGACTGGAAGGTAGGACTCACTTCAGGAATGGTCCAGGTGCCAGGTTCAGGATGTTAGAGCTTTTTGTTTCCTTGTCCTTCAGGACAGGAGGCCAGCCAACTAGCCACTGGATTCAATCTGTAGTTCTAGGTTCAAGCAGCAAGGCAGGCTTCAGGCAGTCCTCTGGGAGCAGCAAGGCAGTCCTCTGAAGTGCAAAGCAGGCCTCAAGTAGCAGGGCAGTCCTCTTAAGGACAAGGCATGCCTTCTGAGTGTCCTCTGCAGGTTCAGAGGAGAACTGAAGAGTTGGTCTGAGGGTCCTATTTTTTATACCAGGTGCCAGCTTTGAAGTGCAAGAAACGTTTGAAGTTTCCCCCCAAAGATAGTTCGCAAATTTCCTTCCCTCCTGCCCAAACTCCAAGAGGTCGAGTGTGACAAAAGTCTGGTATTAAGTTCTTTGAGATTGTGCTGAGGCAGCTCCTTTGAAATGTAAGTGGGGCAGGGAACAACTCTGCCCCGCCTAGCCTGGCCACACCTAGTCCCACTTTGTTTCACTGTCTGGGAAGAATACACAAAGAACAACTGCCAATTGTTCAGTCATGTGACCAAGGACACAGGCTGCAGACACTAAATGGTTTTTTTTTAACATTTTTTTTTTGTCATTTTATTAACAATGCACAAACAACTTAAGATATCAATATGCAGTTACAATTTCTCTCAGGTCCACAATCATGATACATCTGGTACATTAAACAAGCATCATCTTATCAGTTATAGTTATAGTCGGTAATACTTTACATTACTTATCCCCTACTCTACCACCCCAGTGCCCTGCATCCGACCGATCGCCCGTTCCCGTGCATCAGTTAATGCTCTCCGTCCATGTAATTTCTCAATTACTTACCCGTTGATCAGAACCCTTACTCAAAATTCTGCCCCCTTGACTGGGTTGTGTGTCTCGTTCCTCCTGCTGACGGAGGTATTCCCTTAAAGGCTGCCATATGTCCTTAGGGCGGGATGTGGGTGGTTGTAGTTCAGCGTATAATTCACTCGTGGTGTCACAATATGACATGCTCTTGAGCCAGCTTTTGACTGTGGGTTTCTGCCTAGTGCCCGAGCCGAATAACTATTTCACATTTCACTAGGAGCATTGCCATGGCTACAAATCGTCATGCGCTTTTGGGCAGCATATCCACATATCCCATTAGTGCTAGCAGCGGGGAGGGTGACAGTTGTGTCCCAATCATTTGCTGTATTGAACTATATATCTCCTGCCAGTAGACGTGTATTATGTTACATGACCAAGTCATATGTATGAATGACGCCGCTTGAGTATTACATTTGGGACAGTGCGTGAAATTGGCGTTGTTTATCCTAGCCATCTGTTGCGGCGTGACATAAGCCCGTCTAAGTATCTTAAAGTGGAGTAATTTGTGCCTGTGGTTGCATGAGACCAGCTTATGTTTGTTTACAACACCCTTTCCATATCTTATCCGTGAGTGGTTGCTCTATATCAGCCGGCCAGGCGTCCCTAATCTTGGTGTCATGTTGCGGCATCAGTGCGAGGCATGCCTTGTACAGTCTGGACGTAATATGCTCCCCACTACTATCTGTAATGACTGACGTGAGTGGGCAAAACTCCCCAGGTTCTATAAGATAGGTTGTAATTACATCCCTAAGTGTTCTCTGTATTCAGTAGTATAGGAAGGGGAATCCTTTGGACTGGAAACCTGTGAACAGTGGAGCTGGAAGTTAAAACCCTAACACAGTCGTGCAAAACACATTCAAATGCTGTCACATCACATATACTGTTGGGAAGGCTACTCATACATCTGAATGACAAACTAAACGATGTACCACATTTTTAGAAAAATATCAAAATCTTTTATTAAATTTTTTTCATAAAACATATAGAACCACAAGAACACAAATCATAAAATGGTATAACACAAAATATCTACATGAAATTCATACACATGGATCTCAAAGAACAAATTAAAAAAACATATGAGAGTACATAAAACCAGACAAAAAATAATATGTCATTAAAACAACCATCCGTGATTACACAAATTCTAGGGCTGGAGCCCGGTATGTCTCACTTAATTGAATACTCCAAAGGCCCAGACCATGGCACAGATTGGGTTGTATTTAAAGGTGCGTCGACACGTTTCGATGGCTAGTGGATAATACCATCTTTATCAAGACAAACAATTTTCCGACTCTCAAGCAATTAAAAA
Source organism: Calotriton arnoldi (assembly GCA_963921515.1). Classification (NCBI taxonomy): domain Eukaryota; kingdom Metazoa; phylum Chordata; class Amphibia; order Caudata; family Salamandridae; genus Calotriton; species Calotriton arnoldi. The sequence continues at coordinate 641,663 of CAWUFW010002868.1, forward strand.
GCAACAGTGCTGCAATCAGAAAGCACCTATGATAAATAGGGTATGCTACTGCGACTTCCAGAAACTGGTATGGTCTTGTGAGGATAAGATAAATCCTTCAGTCATCAACAATGAAGAAATGTGTAGATATCTGGATAATTGATATTACCTGGCAGCCTCGTTATTCATGGAACCAGGAAGTGAAAGTTTCTAGGATGGACTCTATCTGTCGTCAGTTCCTAATTCACTATAAAGATAAGTGTAATCTGGATTAGTCACTATTGCTCAGTACCTGGGGCTATTAGTGATATCACATGGTGCCTCCATGATACATCTATAGAAAAAGTACCTGATCAAAGAGTCACAAAATTCAAGGTTTTATTTATCCTTGGTACTTATTTTCATTTTTTCCTTTTTTTTGGTTTCCACGTGACCTTTTGTAATTAGGATTTGTGGCAGTATTATCCGATAATCATAGCGTCTTCCTGATGGTATACAATAGCGGGATTCTCTGTATTCAGGCCAGTACAAACTGATCCATAAATGTAGCTGTCGAGAAGCGGGGGCCTTCTGTACGGGAGAAGGCGTGTCCACCTGGAAACAGGTCCCCTACAACGTTAAACCCCAAGCGGGAAAGAGTGCACCTAGTCCCAGCCTCCAGAGTCGGGGGCAGCCAGGGGTTCGCTGATATTGGCAGAGCTGGCGAGTATAGTATCTCCCCTCATGTCTTCTTGAGTAGTTTTTGCCACGCCCAACAAGTAGTGGACAATGGCTGTATATCGTGTGGGTAGCGCTGGATCCCGGTGGGAAGCACCGCATTCAGTGGGGTGGGGTCAGCTAGATCCCTTTCTTCAGGTTTGGTGTAGGGTATTCATGCATCAGGGTGATACCTGTGGTGAGCATATCCACACTGCGCCACCAGGAAATACAATTGTATATCCGGCACCCCAAAGCCCCCCCTGTCGTAAGGGAGGGTGAGAGTGTCCCAGCTGACTTTCGGCTGCTTCCCTCCCCACACCAACTTTATTAGATGTGTGCGAACCTGCGTAAAGAATACTTTTGTAAGTGGGATAGGTATATTGGCGAATAAGTAAAGCAGACGTGGCAATACCACCATTTTAATGATGGCTATCCTCCCGGCCATTGACAGTGGCAATGTGACCCAGCGCCCGATCTAATGCCGGGCCGTAGTTGAGGCGTAGCACCTGGTCTTTGTCTCTGTGCAGGTGAATTCCTAGGTATTTGATCTCCGCCTCGCACCAGTGCAGAGGGAAGTCTCCGCATGTGCGGTCTTGGACATCCATCAGGGGGAACACTTCTGATTTACTCCAGTTAATGTGGAGGCCGGATAGGGCTCCAAAGCGCACTATCTCCGCTAATAGCGGTTGTAGATTGACTTCTGGCTTTCTAACATACAGCGCCACATCATCCGCGTAAAGTGTTACTAATACCGGGCCATGCTTGAACTGGAGCCCCCTATGTAAATGGTTTTTCTGGAAATAGCGTATGAGTGGATCCATTGCAATTATAAAAAGTAATGGGGATAGAGGGCATCCCTGCCTGGTGCCTCTAGTTATACCAAAAGGCTCTGTTATCGTGCCGTTGAAGTGAATACAGGCTGAGGGTGTAGAGTAAAGTAACTTAACCAAATCTGCAAATCCCTTCAGGACGCCCATCTTAGCCAATACGGCGTGCAGTAAGGGCCACTCCACAGAGTTGAACGCCTTCTCAGCGTCTAGAAAAGCTGCCCCCGCCGGGGTATCGGGGTTTATTCTATTGACTACCGAGAAAAAGGTCTTGAGATTTAAGGCGGTGGATCTATGTCTGATAAATCCAGTCTGTGCTGGCACTATAATCTGCTCCATAAGTAGGGATAGCCTGGTCGCCATCATCTTTGCTAGGATTTTATGATCAAAATTGAGTAGTGAGAGCCGGCGGTAAGAGCCGCACTTTTCAGAATCCTTGTCAGGTTTGGGCAGTAGAATCAGAACTGCTTCTCTAAATGAGGGCGGAAGCAGTCCTACGTCCAAGGCTTCTGCATATACATCTAATAGGTGAGGGGCCAGCAGTGTCTTGTAAGCTTTATAGAAGGCGCCGGAGAAGCCATCCAGGCCAGGGGCTTTAGAGCCATCCATGGCCTCGATTGCCTGCTCTATCTCATCAGAGGAGAATGGTTCGCTTAAGAAGCTTCTGTGTGCGTTGGGAAGCCAAACCATGGCAATCTTTCCCAGGTATTCCTTAATTGCCTCTGCACTAGCTGTTGCTCTTGTGGTAGAGGTCCATGTAGTACTGTAGGAGAGTCCGCCCAATGGCAGTTGTTCCCACAGACATCTGACCGTCCATGTCTTGTAATTTGGTGATATAACTCTGTTTATGATGTGGTCTGAGCAGACATGCTAGAGTGCGTCCCGGCTGTTCCCCTTCACCATAAATACGGGCCTTCGCATATTTACTTAAGTAATGCGCTTCCCGGTCTGCGTCTGCAGTATATTCTGCCAATAACTCCGCCCTGCGGCGCATGTATTGCTCATTGTCCCGGGTTATTCCTAACATGTTCTCTTTGTCTAGCTTGGTCAGATCTCCCTCTAATCTAGCAAGGCTGCTTTGTAAGTCCCTCAGCACCCCAGTATGCGTAGAGATGCACACTCCCCTAATACATGCCTTAAAGGCCTCCCACAGGACGCTCTGTGTAGAGACCGTATCCCGTATTGAGGGCAAAATATTCCACTATTGCTAAACGCAGCTCCTCTTTGAAAACTGCATCTCTTAACGCCATAGAGAGAAACCTCCACTGTCTCTCAAACCTTCCCTCAGCCGGTAATTGCAGTGTGAGAAGTACCGGGGAGTGGTCAGATAATGTACAGGGCAGGTGCCCTACTGTTTGAACCCATGAAAGCGCAGACCATGATAACAACCAATAGTCTAGTCTCATCCAGCTATTATATTGCTGCGCATAGTGTGAATATTCGGTGCTTTGCGGATTGAAATGCCGCCACGCGTCCTCTAGCTCCCAATTTTGACAAATCTCCGTTAGTACCATGCAGGACCGGGGTTTATCAACAGGGTCCTCGGCCATCCTGTGTAACCTAGGCTCTAACAAAATGTTCAAGTCCCCTCCCAGTAATACATGCTCGGCCGCTAGGGTGTCTAACTGCACCTGAAACTGTTCATAAAAAGATGGCTCGTCTGTGTTTGGGGAATATATGTTGGCTAGTAAGACTTGGTGTCCTGCCAGAGTCCCTGTCACCAGTAGGAAATGACCTCCCGGGTCTGCAATCGTGCCGGCTTGCATAAAGGGCAATCGTTGATTAACCAGTATTGCTACCCCTCGAGCATATGAGCTGTAGCTCGAGAAATATCTGTGAGGACCCCAGGAGGATGCGAACTTGGACAAGGAAGTAGGTGATAGATGTGTTTCTTGTAGGTAGACTATGTCGGCATTGTACCGACGAATATGCTGGAGTACTAATCTACATTTCTTGTGGTTGTTTAGCCCTCTCACATTCCAAGTCAGTAGGGTGATGTTCATGCTGCGACGTATTTCTACCTTATGTGCCATAACGGATGTGTAAGCATGATGTGCTGTGCCTGCCAGATGTGGGTAATGAGCATACCTGACAACTGAGATAATAAAACTGCATCTTGCAACATTTCAAACAATTCTATACCCTTCCCCCCTCCCCCACCCCCACCTAGTGGCTGCCCACCAGGTGCTAACCCCTTATCCCCTAGGATTAACTGTTGATTCTTATAACGCCAACATGGCGAACTTCCCTCTTTCAGTAACATTGTGCACCCACCGGGGGCCCCCGCGCACTAGCGCTATTTTGAAACGTTAGTCCCACTACCAAAACAAACACCACAACTATTAACTCAAGCTTGCACACCACTCCATGTTATCGCCACCCATAACCTTAATGTAGGGCAATGTCTACCATCATTTCTCACTATTCAGAACGCAGTCTGCCAATTGAGCGAATTTAACTAGCTGTGAACAGATCCGCATTCGTGCCTGATAGAGCTCCCTGTGATGCTCCCCCAGGAGAAGAGCTACCATGCGTGTCGCTGGATCTTGCATGCTGTTTACAGAAAATCTGGACATCCTCAGGGTTGTCAAATATTTTCGCCTTACCATTAACATCAATTCTGAGCCGCGCAGGGTATAACATTTCCACACCGCAGCCTTTGCCCCCACAAATTTATGCCTGGCTTCTTGCACCAGTGCAGCAAAGTCCGGGTATATAGAGACGTTCGACCCCTGCCATGTCAATATCCCAGCTTCTCTGGCGAGACGTAGCGCTGTGTCCCTGTCTTTAAAGTTTAGGAGTCTTGCCATTATGAGTCGTGGTGGGCACCCAGGGTTGGGCCTGGGGCCCAGCATTCTATGTGCGCGCTCCACCACAAACGTGCTCGTGAAGTGGTCAGCCCCGAACAGATCAGTTAACAGGCGTTCAACAAATTGGTCCAATCTTCCTGTGTTGGTAGATTCCGGAATCCCCATTATGCGCACAATGTTGCGCCGGCTCCTCGCTTCTAAATCCTCGTTTTTAGCAGCGACTGTCTTCATGATGCGTTCAAGGCGCTCTATGGGCTTAGTAGTTTGAGCCGCTCCGTCCTCCAAATTTGATATGCGCCCCTCCGCTGTGTCCAGCCGGGTATCGTTTCGATCTATGCGTTCCCCCAACCCGTCTAGGCGCCGATCTAATGCATCAAATCTGGTGTCTAGTGCCTTAAATCCTGAGCGCAGTTCCAGCAGGAGCGCGGTGTTGTCTGGGGGGCTGTTCCTCCCGTCACGCCGGTAGCCGTTTCAGCTGCCATACCTGTAGTTTGTCGATTTTCCTGGTTCTTGGGCGCTTCGAACTGCAATTCCCTCTGTTGGGGGTCTTTGCGCATCATCCCCAAGAACGCTGTATACCCCCTCGCGATTAGGCGATGGTGCTCAGTTCACTGCACATTCTCTCCACTGTACTGCACCTATGCCCGCTATTAGATAAGGTGGCAGGTCTCTTTGCTGAGGGTGGTTAATGGTGCGTCCTTCATTAACAGTGGCGATGGTTGTGGACTATGCCAGCTCTGGCTCTTATTGTATCCAGTTCTGGTGGTGCTCAGTCTTATTTCGCCTGCAATGCTATTGGGGACAAACCGTGCTCACCTCCTGTGCTGCTGGTCCCCAATATGACCTAGTTGTGAAATACTGAGATGTGTTGCATAGCCTTCATCACGCCCTGCACATAAAAAGTCCTCTAGGAGCCTTGCTGTATGGGTCAGGCCCTCAAGAGCGCGCCGGGGGGGGGGGGTCTCCAGCCCGCAGTGCTCACCTTTGTCATGCAGATCGCCGTCGCTGCCTTTTTGTGCTCCGCACAGTCAGGGCTACAGTGTCGAGGGCAGCCTTATCAATTTTCGGTTGGCTGTGCTCATGCAGTTCAATTCTCCAAGCCCCACAGTGTATTTCCAGGCTCGTGTCAGCTGAGGAGGAGGCCGTTGGTCTACTACGTGCGCCTCCTTCCCGCTAGTCCTCACCACTGCGTCACAGCGTCCCCGGCGGGCCAGTCCTCCGCATCACGGGCCATTCCAGCATACCTCAATCAGAAGGCCGCACGCTGAGGCTCACAGGCTGTGGTCTTGCCAGGTATCGTGCTGTGTCGCCTCCAGGTTGTCCATTTGCTGTATCGCGGCTCCGTCTCTGCGGCCGCGGGGTGCAAGCTCGTCACGCTCCGGGTGCCATCTTAGCGCGCGGCCGACGGCAAGGTCTGCGGTCGATTCCTCGTTACAGCAGTGGCGAGGAGGAGCGGTGATCAGCTCGATAGCTGCTCCGGGTGTCCCGGTGTCAGGAACACTGCATTTAGGTGGGATTAAGTGCGGCGGAGCACCGCTTAGGGTCGGAGTGCGCGGGGCTTCCCCGGAGCTTCAGCTCTGAGCGGCCATTACGGTCGCTGGTCCGGCCACACCCCCCGACACCAAATGGTTAGGACAACAAAATGCCAAATTGCTAAAAGTAGTATTTTCTAAATTGGGACTTAAAATCCGACTTTACCATTAAAAAGCATTTTAAATTACAATGTAATAACAATAACAAGGATAACAAATGATAACAATAAATGTAATAAGGTAATCCAGTGTTAGTCAATGGGAGAGCAAGGCCTTACAACAGTGAAAAATGACTTTAGGAGTTTATCACTGCCAGGACATGAAAAACTGAAGTAAACAAGCCCTTAATTGTTAAATACATATAAGTAAATAAAATGTGCCTATTAGGTGTAGACCAATTTTACCATGTTTAGAGAAGAGAGCTCAAGCACTTTAGCAATGGTTAGCAGTGGTAAAGTACACAGAGTCCTAAGGCCAACAAAAACGAATTTCGGCAAACAGGAGGGGAGTAGGCAAAAAGCTTGGAGAAAGATGACCCTAGGCTTACCGGTCTAACAGTACATTTTTGTGGTTATTTAGAAAGGAAGCAGTGGCATAGCTAGACATTGTGCCGCCTGTGGCAGTCCCTGGGTTTGCCGCTGGGGGGGGGGGTGGGGGGGGGAGGCTGGCGATTCCTGTGACGAACCGCAGGTAAGAGCGCGGGGGGAGGCCACCGCCCCCAAAACTCATGCCGACCGGGGCTGAACCCCTCCCTTGCTATGCCACTAAAAGGATGGCCACTTTTTTTCCATTAGGGATTTCGAACGATCATTTGTTATGTAGCATTAGTGTATTTGCCCGAATTAAAGAACAGCATGTGATAATACATGATAACACACAGTGTATGCTTGGAAACTATGTTGAAATTTTAAATTTGTATTTCTATCAGAAATTATTCATGGAAATAAAATATTCTAATAACATAGTACATATTTGAATTCTTGTTTTAGTTAGAAATAACATATATTCGCTCAGAGAACTGTACCAAAACTGTAATGAAACAAAGAAGAAGCAGAGATTGCAAAATAAATGCGAGAAAGTAAATGTGTTTGAGTAAAAATCACTGTAATCCACAAACTGTTAGAAACTCCAATTGAAGAATGACTGGTTAAAAAACACAACAGTACAGCCACAAATAAAGAGAGGTCCGTGGTGGAACGGAATCCTGCCTGAAATATAAATCGTGGACTCGAAATGGATTTTTCAATTTCTAACAAGGCTGAGTTTCAAACAAAACATTCAAGGGTACAGTACTGTAACGAAATTCCTCCTGAAAGCAATCCCAGGCTTTGTGTATACCGTAGTCGCGAGCAGAAAATTGCTGCTCATCCAAGTGTGCATCTGAACAACAGCTAGTAAGCCCCAGGGGGGCCTGAGAAAACAGAAGGTTTTAAAGAAATAAATAGCTCGGTATCATCGGCCCACACGCGGAAAATCTGGAGCTGAGGCACTAATGTGTCTGTACACCGAGTACGAAATTGGACCAGGAATGAATCTGCGAGCACGCGAGGGCTAAACTCGGAGACAAACAAAGAGAAACTGCCAACGACTGACAGCCACCGTAGCCAAACCGAAGCGAACCGGATCCAGGCAACACTGTCAGACACCATGAGCATCATTCACGAAGCACTGCCAGTCCTTGTAATTTGAAAACTGAATTAATGGACATTTGGTTCAAGCTTCAGTCAGCTCTGTGATTTAGAGATCTGTCAGTTCGAGGTGGCGTGCTATTGGGCCAATAAAGCGGGTTCATATGCACGCTATTCATTTCCGATTTCTAAAGAGTGGCATCGGTTCGCCTGCCTTTAAACATAATCCAGGCGCCACCTGAGGCTTCATTCACAGCAAGAAAATCAAGCAAAATACTACACTCTTTTTCTGGGGCTGGAATTAAAAATGTTGTTTAGGGTAAGGTATCTCGACCCTCGTTATATAAAAATGACAACGCCATCGAAAACACAGCTCTGCAGGGAGACCAATTATGCATAAAATTATATAGAGGGTAATGACTGGAGCTGGCCGCATAGCATACAGGGCGACATACAGAAGGCGGCATCCTGTAGATGCACCCTCACTAGCTAGGAGGACAGTTTTTGGACAAATAGGTGAAGAGAGCTGCTCACCCCTCTATATATGAGCGTGGGAGTCGGGAGGGGAGTAAGGCCAAAGGGGGTCTTATAAGGGGTCGCAGGCAGGGCTGGGTCTCTTTGTGATCGGCGGCCCCCAGACACCCACCCATCTATTTAGATACAAGGGAAACGGAGATGAACTTTTGTGAACATTTTTTCATCACTGTAAGCTGGACTACAGGGCGATCCTAAAGTTTTAAACAACGACAAGGGCCTACATCATACAATGATAATATTCAATACACCAATGAGCAGTCAGTACTTTTCATTTAAAAAAAATATTTTAATCTTGGCACAGCTAACTACTATGCATAACACTCCAAATATATATTCAAATTCTGATCTATGGTATTCGACCTGGATGTTTCCAAATACAAAAAACACACCTACAGAACTTAGCAGCAACTTGTCATAATGCAAAAACACCAGGCAGACAAGGGATTTTCATCTTACAACAATCAGGCCGAAGCGATTTAATACAAGCAGTCACCTTTCTCCTACAATACAACGAGCAAACACAAACCTCTTCTGTGGATATGGCTATGTGTCAAGTCATGATCCCCTAGAGAAACAGCACTAAAACCCAGCCACACCAAATTGTATAATGTGAAGTCCCTGAGAAAGGGCTAATCACAATCTAGCCAAACCTAATTTTCTAACCAGAATTTCTCGCTAGAAAGTCAAAACTGAGATATAGATGGAGCCTATCTAGCCCCCGCGTGCCCTTTTCAACACCTGTGTGGTACTTTTCGTATTACTTTGATGATAACAGGTGCACCGCTGTCAGGGACAGGCACACAGCAACGCTCAACTGCCTGACCACTGCAGGAGTCCCACCTGCTTCTAAGCACTAAGGCAACTCTCAACTGCCTGACCACTGAGGGAGTCCCACCTGCTCCTAAGCACTAAGGCAGCTCTCAACTAAGCCTGGGCGTAGTTCGCGAAGTAGCGCTACGCGAAGCTACGCAAAGTGCAGTTCGCACTACGCGAGCTACGCGTAGCACTACGCGAACTGCGTAGTGCACTGTTCGCAATGATTGCACAGTGCCGGATGCTTGTCCACACTGTGCAATCATTGAAAACGGCATCTTGCACAGTGCAAGCTGTCTTTACTGCCGCTCGAGTAGATCTTTACTCGAGCGGCAGCTTTCTCAACGCGGACTGGTAGTTTCTCGCCGCGAGCGGTCGCGAGCATACGCGACCACTCGCAACTGAGAAACCTGACCTCCCCGCGTTGAGAATCTCGCCGGGAGGTTTATTTTCCACGCTCGCGATCGGCAACTTGATGTTGCTGATCGCGAACGAGGAAAAGTCTCGCCGGGATGTCATTTTGCTTGCTCGCGGTCGTCAACTTGACGTTGAGGACCGCGAGCAAGCAAAAAATGACCGCTGCACTACGCTACGCGTGTTTGCACTGTGCTACGTGCAATTCGCGTTGTGCGAAGTAGCGCAAACTTCGCAAACTACGCGAGCGTAGCGTAGTACTTCGCCCAGGCCTACTCTCAACTGCCTGACCACTGAGGGAGTCCCACCTGCTCCTAAGCACTAAGGCAGCTCTCAACTGCCTGACCACTGAGGGAGTCCCACCTGCTCCTAAGCACTAAGGCAGCTCTCAACTGCCTGACCACTGCAGGAGTCCCACCTGCTCCTAAGCCTTAAGGCAACTTTCAACTGCCTGACCACTGAGGAAGTCCCACCTGCTCCTAAGCACTAAGGCAGCTCTCAACTGCCTGACCACTGAGGGAGTCCCACCTGCTCCTAAGCATTAAGGCAACTTTCAACTGCCTGACCACTGCGGGAGTCACACCTGCTCCTAAGCACTAAGGCAGCTCTCAACTGCCTGACCACTGAGGGAGTCCCACCTGCTCCTAAGCATTAAGGCAACTTTCAACTGCCTGACCACTGCGGGAGTCACACCTGCTCCTAAGCACTAAGGCAGCTCTCAACTGCCTGACCACTGTGGGAGTCCCACCTGCTCCTAAGCACTAAGGCAGCTCTCAACTGCCTGACCACTGCGGGAGTCCCACCTGCTCCTAAGCATTAAGGCAGCTCTCAACTGCCTGACCACTGAGGGAGTCCCACCTGCTCCTAAGCAGTAAGGCAGCTCTCAACTGCCTGACCACTGCAGGAGTCCCATCTGCTCCTAAGCATTAACGTGCCCCACTCTACTCTAGAAGCAGCCATAGGGTCTCTGGGAGCAGTCGAATATACACACAGGAAAGCTTCCTGTATTTGCTGGAATCAACTGATAGATCATGCAGCCAGCCAAACGCATTGGAAAGATTCCAGCAGCTCCTCCACAATGTCACACGAGGGCCACCAGGCTGATCCAAGGGAGATCACAGGGGGCACACTCCATGCTGCACGACTATAGATGCCCTACATCACCTGTCAGCTGCATCCTTTGCTGAAAGAGCAGAGCACTTCCAGGGTAATATCAGTAAAACCACTAATCACAGTTACAATTTTTTTAGTGCCTGCAGTTCTGAAAGGCGCATAATAGTTGTCAGTTGATTGTGCCTGACTTTTTCTGTGCCAACTGGTGCCCATAGTGTCAGGGCACCCACATGGGATGAAGAAAAACTGCGAATTGGCAGCAATTTTCAATGGGCATATATTGGCAAATGCTACACTGATTTTCACATGGTTTTCAGCATTTGTTTCAATAGAGGCTACAAGTGGGGAACACTACGGGCACGCTGAGTGTGGGGCAAAGGGGCTCATGGGATCATCAAAATCGCATAAATGAACTGTTCAGTCTTAGAATCTCCCCACATACTGATGGATTCTTCAGCTGCGTACCACCGCTCCGTTCGCAACTGAAAGGACGCCCTCCTCCTCTTCCTCCTCCTCCTCCTTCCAGGCAGACAGTACTGTTTTTAGCAGGGTTCTGGCCCTGCACTCCTCCTCATCACTGAGAGTATCCTGGCCTGGGCAATGCAGGCTACACAGAGGACTCAAATATCTTCATCCACAGACCACACAGTGCAGGCCCTCAGCCTCTTCTAGGTTGTCAGTACACAACTGCAGGAACCCATAGAGTCCACTCACTTATGGGTGAGATGGAGTCTACTTCCCCTGTAGGAGGATGCTGCAGCTTGTGAAACTCAAAGCACTGCCACCTTCCTCTTTCAGTACAATATAATGGTGGTCGTGGTAGCAACTTTCTTTTACAGAAGAAAAATAGCAAAACATTCACCACTCCTGCTTATGTATGATGCTCAAATCAGATTTTTAATCCTAAAAATGAAAGGCATCAAATGCAATATAACGTCAAAGCATTTCTTAGAGGCAACACAGTTACTCAAAATACGTAGCAGTGCAATAAATATTTACAGTGCTCTTGGTGTGAAGGAAGAAGAAGGGGTAGGGTAAATGGTGGTGAATCTGTGGGTAAGGGACAGATTAAAGGTATAGTGACATATATACATCATAACTAAATGAGGTTAGACCTTTCCAGCCTAACATAGGTCAAATGTTCCTGAATGTAAACATAGCTCAAATGTACATGTTATTCGTAATAATCAATCGTTTGAGCTTGTATGCATGCTTTGACGTTATATTGCATTTGATGCCTTTGAGGCCTTTCATTTTTAGGATTAAAAATCTGATTTGAGCATCATACATAAGCAGGAGTGGTGAATGTTTTGCTATTTTTCTTCTGTAAAAGAAAGTTGCTACCACGACCACCATTATATTGTACTGTAATACTGACCCAGGTCTGGTAGTTTTACGTGGGTTACCACGTTAAAACTCAACACCTTCCTCTTTCAGCAGAAGCGATTTCCCCGTTGGAGAGGGATCTTCTGCATAGACTGCTCTTGATCTGCCAGCTAGGGGCACATACATTTTCTATACTCCCCCAGGACTGCCAAAACCAAATTTATCAAGCCAGGAAACTCAATAAAACATATCTGAGTTAAGGTGGATTTCGGACTCATCCACATATATGTATAGGGCTGACTCTAGTCTCTGTTCTATGTGGAAGTCAGCAATATAATTTAATGCAATTTAGCCATAAAGTGCCCGTACAAATACCGTAATTAGCACATTTTGTCCAAAAAGAATATTTTGAATTGGGGGACTCAGCATCATCATGCCTTCGATTCACTTGTCAAATTTTGAAGCATCCCAACTGTCACAGACTTTTTGTGAGCAGATTATTGGCTGAATCAGAAAAAAGTCATTCTTGCGCAATGTCAGACCCCGTTCAGGGGCCATGGAGCAAGCAGGGGCTACAGGGACTCAACCACGAGGGCTGAGGTAATTTGCTTTTGATGTTCTGTGGTCCATCTTACTATGGCTCAGGAACTGGGCCAATTACAGTGCCTTCTGCACTGGAGTAGTAGCGTTGTCGAACATGCACGGGCATCGCAGAGAGGTAAGTGAGGGTGCTCAAGCGCAACAATCATGCAACAGTGCAAAAAATGAATGTCCAACGCAGTGCTCATCTTTCAAGAATGAAAGCACTTTAATGCATACTAGCATGTAATACTACACACTAACAAAACCCAGCACAATTTAGTGCTCCTTGGTGCTATAAGGCATTACTGTGCCTCTGTCACCTCCAGGTTCCCTCTTCTGAGCCACGTGAACCTTCATTCATGGAAAGAGATATTAGAGTGATTACAGCTCAGATGCAGTTGTTACTAATTGACAGGCCCTGGGCTCAGTCTCTTATGGCTCAGTCTTATGTTTCTTACCAAATGCAGTGGATCAATGTGGTGGGAAGCCGCCCGGGTTCTTCTTTAGAAATCTTGACCCTCTTTCTTCTCAAAGGTAGTGCACCAGCTGGCAGGTCAGTTGGTGTTCTCTGGTGTTACGCGCTGTACCTCAGGGTACAGCGCGTAAATCAGTTTTAAGGCGCCCCTGGCATAAACTCGACTCCGAGCAGTTCTGCACTCTCCTTTTGAGTCAAACGCCCAGCCTTCTTGACAACCTAGATGCGGCGGAGAGCATCCTTTCGGAATGGCTGACACATTCCCTCGACTCTCTCATCCCCGCCAGGTGGTCTCAGAGCCGTAATATTCAGTCCAGCCCGTGGTACAATGATAACCTGGCCTCAATTCGCAAAAGCTGTAAAAGGCTGGAACGGGCATGGAGGTGGGACTATGACCTTATTCTGAAAACACAATACCGTGCAGCCATCAAGAACTATCATAGAGCCATCCAGAAGGAAAGAGCTGCCTACTATGCCAAGGAGATCAGACTCAGCAGTAATCCTGCTAAACGTGTCTTCTCTCTGCTCAAGGACCTTAAATCCTCAGGGCAACCTCAGGTCACCCCTCCTTCCTCTAATCAGCAATGCGAGAGCCTCGCTGCCTTCTTTATCAAGAAGATCGAGGACATCTATAAAACTTTCCCCCACACTGAGGCTAGGGCCAGCCCCTCCTTGCGATCCTGCAATGCTCCAGCACTTTCTGTCTGCCCGGCGCTCACTCAAGAGGTGATGCGCACGATTTGTAATAAACTTAAATCAGGATCCCCTGCAAACCCTCTCAAACCGGACCAATTCCAGAAATTTTTACCTCAACTTCTTTCCCCCTTTTGCAAACTCATCAATCTATCTCTGTCCTCTGCGGTGGTTCCCACTGCATGGAAACATGCCAAGGTGGTCCCTTTGTTAAAGAAGCCCACGCTGGATGCCTCCAAACCAGAGAGCTTCCTACCTATCTCCCTTCTCCTGTTGGTCTCCAAGATCACCGAAGCCTACATCAATGCCACTCTCACAAAGTTTTTAGAAGATAACAATCTGCTCGACCCATCCCAGAACGGCTTCCGCCCTCGTCACAGCACTGAGTCCGCCCTTCTGGCTGTAACGGAACATCTGAGGGGCACGTTAGATGTCGGTCGCACCTCAGCTTTAATTTTATTTGATCTGAGTGCTGCATTCGACACTGTGTCCCATCAGATCCTACTGCAGCGCTTGGAGGACATCAGTGTCGGCGGTTCGGCCCTGGGTTGGCTCACCTCCTTCGTAGTAGAGCGTACTTTCCAGGTGTCTTCCCCCCCTTCGGCTCCCAAGGGGTTCCGCAGGGTTCGGCTCTCAGCCCAACCCTCTTTAACATCTATATCCAACCTCTGTCAGCAGTAGCCAGGAACAGAGGGTTAGCTGTGGTATCGTATGCAGACGACACGCATCTGGTGGTACCACTACCTGATGACTCTGGGCAGGATGCACTTAAGTTTAAGGAAGATATAACAGCTATTGCAGATTGGATGACGGCCAACTGTCTACAACTTAATGCCAACAAATTGGAGATCTTGTTGGTGGTCAAATACATTCATCTGTGGAGTGAGCATTGGTGGCCGTCCTCCCTGGGTCTTCCGCCGACCCCTAAACCGGCAGTCAAAAATCTGGAAGTCTGGATAGACTCCGCCCTTACTTTTCAGGCCCAGACTAAGGTAGTTGCCGGGGTATGCTTTGGGCTCCTACGAGGGCTCAAACCCCTGCTGGGTTTCTTCGATCCTCCCACTCGTCAGGTGATCATTCAGGCCACAGTACTCTCCAGACTGGACTATGCTAGCTCCCAATATATTGGGTCAAACAGTGCAGAGATACTACGTCTACAAAGGGTACAAAATGCAGCGGCCCGGGCTCTCCTTGGCCTGCCGAGAACTTGTCACACCACTGGTTCCATCCGCAAACTGCACTGGCTGCCGGTGGAGAAACACATTCAATTTAAGACCCTCTGTATCGCCCACAGAATTATGTTTCTCCAATCTCCCGCTATTCTGGCCAGTCTCATGGTGCCCTACATACCCACTTGCCAGCTACGCTCCATGGACCAGCACTTGGCCGCTGTCCCCCGGTTTAAGAGAGTATGGGCCGGAGGACGCTCCTTCCGCGTTCGTGCTGCTAAACTCTGGAACTCCCTTCCCGCACCTATCAGAAATATCCAAAATCATTCTCTCTTCCGTAAAGCCATCAAAACTCACCTCTTCCTCGTATAACTGCTCTTTGTGTGTTTTCTGGTTTGCAGTTGCTTTATAGCGCTGGGATGCCCCGTCGCTGGGGCAGCTGCGCGCTTTATAAAATTCCATAACATAACATAACAGCGGTGGGCTCCCTGCAGGGCAGACGCAGAGTTGGCAGTCCTGATTTGTCATAAGTAGTTCAGGCCCTGCACATGCCGGCTTTTGAAGTCCCGCACAGGCAGGTTCGACCAGTTACGATGCAGTCATGCACAAGCCACGTCTTTGGTGATGATGGTGCCACGCACAGACTAATCTGGTCATGGCCATCTGATGCTCTGGTGACGATGTGGTCACGCACAGGCTGTTACTTTTGATTCACTATCACAATCCAGACAGGGCTTTGGCTACCATGGTCTCAATCTTGTGGTTCCTGCCCGGAACTACCACGGATAAATTGCAGACCAAGATGCACTGGGGTCCACAGATCACTCTCATCAACCTTCTTCTTCTAGGTACCCCACAGACATCGGGGAGATGCTGTACTTTGTTCCTTCTGGACAGTCATTCCTCCAGCATGGATGGGAGGCACCTTCCCTCTCATCAGCCAGGCACGTAGCTTGACACTTCAGGACAGGTCAGGTATACAGTTCTTCCAGCAAGAGGTCAAGCTCAAGTGATATCCCCTTACCTCTGTGAAGCCAGTGGTCAACATGACACTAGTTCTGATTGCACAGCAGTCCTCTGAGGAGTCTGCAGAGCAATCCCTTCTTGGCCATAGAGTTTTGGAAGTGGAACAAATGGGGTAGTAAGGTCCCACTTTCATACCTCAAAACCACAAAGAGCATGTTTATCCACCGTCACCATTTTCAGACTAGTTTGGGGTGGTTCTCTTTCCAAGTGGCCTTGCCAAGATGTTCTCCAGACACAGCTTTTATATAGAGTGATGCTTCTCACAGCAAGGTAGTCTCCAGCCTGGATCCCCCACTACAGAGTTTCTTGTGCCTGGCTGTCATCAGCCAACTGAAAGTGTAATCAGAAAAAAGACAAAAGGCTGGGCGTCACCTAAAATTCCCCTTACCTTGGGCATCAGAGTCTGCAGTCCGAACCCTCATCCCTATCATGTACTAATTAGTAGTGTTCAGGGAGACTAATCAGCAGTTTTCTACCCATCAAAAGACTCAATCAAATTTCTAAACGACCCCTGTCTCCACTCCCATCACTACAGTGTCTAGGTCTCTTCACTACAGGAATGTCTGAAATACATTTCCACAGTCTGAGTGAACAACCTGACTACATCTTGTGCAAAAGCCAGGCCTCCTGTATCCAAAATAGATCTCACGGGCCTCTATTACTCCGGCTCACTCTACACACCATGCATGCAACACGAAGGCTACAAACAATCATGCACAATATACACTTGGGATGTTACCGCTTGGAGTTGAGTAAGTGCTTAGGCCTGGACACAATACACTGCCACCACAACTCTATGTACTACACGAACAACAGGGACAGGGGTCCACTGTCTGTCAACAAGAGCATGTTTGGTACGCTACTCCAGGTCACAGGACAAGTTCAGGACCTTACTCATGTCAAGGCCTAGGTCTCTGCACACACCATAAACTAGCATGAAGCTAGACCCAAAAACATAAAGTCATACCTGACGCATGCAGTCAAGCACTCAGGGCGTGTGAACATGACTGTACTTCATGCAGGTGACATTCCCGTCCTAACGCTTAGCCTTAATATGTATACATGTATTATATTTGTCACAGGCAACTTATTTAAAGCTACATATCCTAGCTGTCACCAGGCACCTGATTTTACACTAAATAGGGTTTGCAGTCATCAAATAGTTTCCATGTTGCATTAAAGTGGGTGAGACTGCAAAGTCTCACACCACAGTAGAGGTTAAAAACCAGTGGGTCAAAAGGTTAAAAAAAAAACCTAGGGGTTTTCATAGGTAGAATCCACCTTCCTATAGGTACTGCCTACAGTAACTATCTTAAATATCTGTTGCCTTGGGAGGATTTTGTACCATCCATCCCATAATGAGGTACTGTGTCTGTTCTACTCAATATAAATCAGGAGCCTACTGCTCAAGCACACGGAGAGATTTCATGAAAGCTTAAATCATGAAGTCAGTTTTTGCCATATACAAAACGTGATTTATAACGACACTGGCGACCAAAACTTTTTTTTTTTTTAACTAAAAAATACAAGTTGGAAGGTGTCCATCTTCTTTCTAGCAAAGAAAAATAAAGCAATCTGTAGTGAAAACCTTGATAAAATAAACTTATCTTTAATGACGCCTTGGGTGTACTTTGATTCTCACTGTATTTGACCTATTGAAGGAACCTTTAAAGCTTTGGAGGATACACTCATTTTGGCTGATAAAAGCTTAAAATAACTGGTAGTAGAGCTTAAAGTAACTGGTAGTAGACCTATGTGATGTGTAAGTGCAGAATTTATAGATCATTTAAATCCAGATTGTCGTTCCATTGTTGTGGAGGTATACAAACTCTTTGTGGGTTATTATCCCACCATTTGGAAGCCGCATCTTGCACAGGGATATTTGGGGCTTTCCTGATGAAGACGCAAGGGTCGCCGAAACGCACTTAGACTCGACTTGATCCTACCAAGAATCAGCCAGGATCTAAGCCACCCTTGTGTAGTGTTGCAAATCTTGCACATTACTGTAAAAAAATAATTTCCATGACATTAGATATGTATTCCTGGACTACATTATGAAATATGATTGGATATAATGATGTAGATTACCTATAGGACAGGATTTAGTTAACATATTTATCATTATTGTCTTTCATATTTTTGTTAATAAAATGTAGTTATTTGGCTTTGCTTGGTTTTCCTTTGTAATCATATTTATAAGTATGACTGAATTAAATCATTAGGCTGCCTAGGGGCTTTATATACACTATATTAAATCTGCACAGCTCATAGACCTCATCCACTGATTCTTGTGACTCACACGGATCTATGCTAATTAGAGGTATAAGAGCAGCATGAACTATGGTGGGACCATATGACCACTATGGCTCTACTGATCATGCAAAAAATGAAAAAGAAATAGATTTGAGCCAGGTTGTCCAAAACATGGTCAGGGATTGGAGAGTGAGTTCACAACAATTTCCTGCTCCCACATAATCTCTGGGCAGAGGAAGGTATTGGGTTTTCTGGAATCTGGCTCCTTTGAGAGGAGGAGTGGCATCACAGTAAGCAACTCGCGGGCTAATCCTCTTTATGCCAGTGAGACTAGCTGCCAGCAATATGCCACCGTGCCAAAGTTTGGGTAGCACAAAAAATGTGTGGGACAATCAGTTATGGAATGTGGGGCATTTCCGATTTATGCTTGTTGCACTAAACTGCATAAATGTCATATTTCAGCGACTAGGAATATTTTAGAAAACAATACTTATCTATAATGCCAAGGACATATTATCTTTTATTATTTAAATGTTCCTGGTGCAAAACATGGCAGTTAGATTTCAAGTCATCAGTTGGTACTGGACAGGGCAGGATGGAGATAGGACTGGGTGATATTTAAACATATAATGGCAAAATTAAAAAATCTTGCAATTTCTCTAGTAAACATTTTTGTTCAATTTTGAGCACTGGGACATTGGCTCGTGGAGAAAAAGCCTTGCTAGGAGATATTTTCAGCAAGAACCAGTCCCTTGCTGTTATCTCATGTGATTTCACATGTGCTAAGCTCTTACATAAAAAGTCAAGCGAGATTCCAGCACATCACATTTTATTCTAAAAGCATAGTTTCATGGAACTACTTTAAAGTGTCATGACATATCACAAAATATCACAAAAATACCAAACATCGCACACCCCTAGTGTGAGTGTACAGCAACTCGTGAGTGCTTAGTAAGTTTAATCACAAACGGGAAAAACACTGTTGCCATGAAAAGTGCATGACACCACTAGGCGGCATAGGTCTCTGGAATGAAGATGACGCAAAGGCAGGAGCCGTCCATCATTTAGGAGAGAATGATATATGCTTATTGGATCATTCCACACGTTAATGCGTTGCCTTCCATGCAGGTGACAGTGCAGCCCCCGTATATGAGGGCTGCGCAGCGTTGCAATGCTTGAGATCGCAGCTTCGCGTCTTTTCCGAAAGTTCACCAGCATAATAATGTTCAAAGCTGGTAAAGTTTAGAAAAAAACATACTGTAGAGAATGATCAGCGAACAAAACAGGGATGCGAGGCACGGTGGCAACATGGGAGGGAGGCTCTGATAGACGCATTCATTAAATAAAAACATCAGATGCCGAAGCTCCGTGAGCACTAGAGCCCGACAGACAAAGGTAACAGTAAGAGAGGAGGTGGGTTGGTGGGAGGTGTAGTGATAGTCGGATCACTGGTCTAGTGTTCAGCATTGTGCTGCAACCACACGTTACACCCACCCCTCACAGGCGTCACCAGTCAGGTGACCCTGACAATAAAAGGGGCCGAGCGCACGTGCTCCTGGCCAGTTCTACACTGTACCATCTGTGTCCGTGTGGTTATTATCTGCATATGGGGGCCTAGGGCACTGAACCATCACATTGGCGACGAGCGGGCTAGTCCCGCGTGTGCAGCTGCCTTGTTGAAGGTGGTGGAAGAGGGGGAGTGCTGCCCGTGTAGAGGGCACCCCCTACGGAAGCGGAGAGCATCAGCGGAAGACCCGCGGGGCGTGTGAGGTGCCCCGCGGTGAAGGTGAGGAGGTCGGGAGCCCACCCCGCAGTGAGGCGCCCGTGTCGAGGGCAACCGCCCTGCAGCACGCGAGAACCAGCGGGGGCCTGCAGGGTATGTGAAGTGCCGCTGGGTGAAAGGGAGGCGGCGGGAGCCCACACCGCCTCTGGGAGCCTGCTGATGAGCCATCCGGTATGAAGGGAGACCCGTGATGGCCGAAATGGAATGTGAGCGAGGCCGGACTGCCAAGAGGTCGGCCGCCGCTACAGATTGCCAGGAGGTGAATGAGGCCTGAGTCAACATCGGATGGAAGGTGAGCCCCGAGCGTGGTAATAAGGGGCAGCGAAGTGGACCTAATGCGGGAGGACGGAGAGTGGAATAGCTACCCACTGCCCCGCCCCCGCGAGGAAGAGGAACTCTGCCCTACAACGGAGCAAGCAGTCTCCGGCGCCAGCCCACTCTGCCAGCGCAGCGTGAAAAATGAGAGCGGCTGCTGCGGGTGGGTAGAGCCAGGAAGAGACAGCTTGCGGCCCGTGGCCGATCGGAGCGGCCAGCATGAATGAGGCGAGACCTGGTTTGGACTGCCGCGTTAGCGGCCGTAAAGCTGAGGTGAGCAGGTGGTCCGTGAGGTTGCGAGGACCCCGCTTACAAGTGGCGAGGCCGTAGGAGTACGAGTGAAACGGCCCGCCAAGACAGCGGAACTGGTAGCCTGTGTGGTTTCACCCTCCCTCCCTGCACAGCTCGAAACACAGTGCCCCGAGAGAAAAAAAAATAAAGATAAACTTACCGGGCGAGTGGGAGGAGGTGCGGCTGGCCGATGAGAGAGCCTCCAACTGCGTGTATGCAGGAGTGCCCCACCTGCAGGAAGAAGGCGGGCACACAGAGACTAGTCCAAGCCAGCACGAGGCTCAGTTCCAATGTAACCTGGGGGGAAACTCTGCAGGAAAGCGGCAGGAGCGGCCGCGAGTGTGAAGTGGCCGGGGAGCCAGGCCTGCAGCGTGTCTAGAGCTGCTGAGGCTTATCGGAGAACAGCGGGGACAATCCCAGCCCAGGCGGCCTTCCATGGCAAGGGCAAAATAGTGGGAAGGTGGCCGGGCGCGTAATAAATAAATAAAGTGCCTACCTGTGTGGAGTGCTGGTGCAGCATGAGTGAGGGGACGAGGAGCAGCCAAGGTTAGGGGTGACACGAGAGCAGCAGCACCATCTAGTGGCCATCTCGCGGTACTGCGCCCGTGGAACAGATAAAGTGCACCTGCACCGGGACACAAGGAAAGAAAGATACTGAGGCACACAGAGAGGCAGCTCCACGCTGTTTAAGAAAAGGAAAACGAAAGAGTAGACAAAGGTGTCAGGTGGAATACACAGCAGCTCTGGGATAGCTGCTACACAGTAAAGCAGATAGGAGAAAAGGTGCAACGGCCTAAGCTGGGGTGGCCAGCCTCTACAAGTGAGCCTACAAAGAATCCTCAAGAGGACCGGCTGCTAAGGTTGCGTGAGGTGCGGTGATGCCTACTGGCCAGGGGTGGTCGCTGCGGGAGTGATGACATCAGAGTGCAACGCACTTGGATGGCAAGGTTTGAAGAGACAGATCCCGGCAGCAAGTCTCTGAGGGATTGGAGGAAGTGAGTAGCAGGCGCCGCCCCTTGGCGAAGGGACGCCACCACAATTAGAAGACGTGGGTGCGCAAGGTGCCTGGGGCACAAGTCCCCAGATGACGAGCAAAGAGCGCACGGAGTGACATTGCGCAGAAGATGTTCCCGGGACGCGGACGGTACAGGATGAAACTCGAGAACGAGGGAGCAACCTGGGCAGAGGTCGGCGACGCAAGTGACCTGCGAAGAAGTCGAGAGCAGTGACCTGCAAAGAGGTCGAGAGCAGTGACCTGCAAAGAGGTCGAGAGCAGTGACCTGCGAAGAGGTCGAGAGCAGTGACCTGCGAAGAGGTCGAGAGCAGTGACCTGCGAAGAGGTCGAGAGCAGTGACCTGCAAAGAGGTCGAGAGCAGTGACCTGCGAAGAGGTCGATAGCAGTGACCTGTGAAGAGGTCGAGAACAGTGACCTGTGAAGAGGTCAGAGCGCAGTGACGGGAGAAGAGGTCAGAGCGCAGTGACGGGAGAAGAGGTCAGAGAGCAGTGAACTGACATGAGGCCCGAGAAGGTGACACACGAGATGTCAGTGAAGATAACCTGCAAGAAGTCGGCAGATTGGACCGGCAAGAGGTCCAAGAAGAGGTCAGAAGAGAATGACCAGAAGTCAGAAATAATCGAACGAAAGAAGGTCGCGACGACAGGTCCAGTCACTGAGCGAAGTGAAGGCAGTGTCCTAGAGGTAGGACAAGACCAGGGAGACACGTGTGGAGTGCACGCCACGCGGAGAGGCCTGGTTAGGGCAGACAAGCAGGAGAGAAGACCAGACCGCGTCGCGAAGTGAACGAAAGAGAAGACAGAAGTTGAGTGGCAAGACGCTATGGTGAAGATGAAAAGCAGAGGAGAAGAGTAAAGAGGTGTGTGTGACAGGTCAACTCACGCACCAGAAGGGAAACACCTGAAGGGAAAGGTGAAAAGTGCATGAACATCGGAGCACAGGTGCCTGGAGAACATCAGTAGCACTGGGAGTAAACCATCTACCTACGACTTCTCAGATCACCTGGTGACGGCAGAGGTGAGCAGGCTGGTCCATTGGTAACAACTACCTTTGGGATGGAACGGACACCAGACATCCAAGGGGCAAAGGCCTCAGGGACGCCGGTGGCAGATGGTCCCGACACGAGAGATGGACTATGGTGGCTCGCTCTGCAAATCCCGGGATGACGGAGGTAGCATGCAAAAGGGCAGGAGCCAACAACGCCCTTTCAGGCGGAGCGTGGGACACGAGAGGTGGCCAGTAGCGATTCCTCCAACGTGGTTGGAGTGACACGGCGGAAGTCCACCCGGTCCAGTGGAAGCCTGGTAGAAGAGGGCCTCCGGGTCATCCCGTGAGAGGGGACAACCCCGAGAGAGGGACATCCGTGAGAGGGACGTCCTGCAACTGCAAACCTATCTGCAGAGAGAATCACTACTACCAATATGGAGAGAATACATTAACCAGGACTGTGTGGTGGAACACAGCACATATTTCGTCCACCATCACTCCACATGTACCTTCACTGCACGTGGAACAGGAAGAGAGAGACTGTGGAATACCCTTCCACGTTGTGAGTCCAAGAAAGACTAGACCCACCAGGCACCCTGACCGTGCCCAAGAGAACTAGTGGTCCCGACTGCAAGGATACCATTGTCGGCGGTTGCCAAGCAGCTAAAGAGACTCCGTGGAAGTTTTTGCTGTTGTATTGTATTTTGGTTCAATTATATTTCCCTCCCACAGGTTTGGACTTTGTTTTGACTTTTAAGAAAGTTTGGGAGGGATGTAGTGATCGTCGGATCACTGGTCTAGTGTTCAGCATTGTGCTGCAACCACACGTTACACCCACCCCTCACAGGCGTCTCCAGGCAGGTGACCCTGACAATAAAAGGGGCCGAGCGCACGTGCTCCTGGCCAGTTCTACACTGTACCATCTGTGTCCATGTGGTTATTATCTGCATATGGGGGCCTAGGGCCCTGAACCATCACAGGAGGCAGAGAACATGGTGGGTCGGAAATACTAGCCTTTCCCTTTCAAACCGAGAAAACAGTGCAGGGAAAATAAACAACAGGGTCTCCTCTGCTAGTTTCCTCACAGATAGAGGAAATGTGGAGCTTGAACCTCGTAAAGAGCTTGCAGAAGGGTACAGGATGGAGGGCGAGGGTAGCCAGAAAAATAGACAAAGGGCTACTAGCAGGGCACAAGTGCTAAAAAAAGTAGTGGGGGGAGTAACCTAGTTATTCAGTATGCAAGTGGCATCGCAGCGCGTGGCATCCCGGCGCGTGACATCGCGGCGCGTGACATCGCGGCGCGTGACAGCACAGGAACTGGCATCACAAGAAGTGACATCAGATCTTAAGCCCTCACATATATGTTTAGCAGGTCTATCATGAGTACATTTGAGCACATTTCGAGCATACTTGCAAACCCTCCTGATTTAGGCAGAAGATTCACACTTTTGTACGCTACACATAAAACAATGTTACCTTTTATCAGCGTTAAGTTTTCTCTAGCCATAGTGCTTTAAAAGAAATAGTAATATTTAAATTATTACAACGCCTCCTCAGGGGTATAAGCGCTATATAAATGCTATTTATTTTGTGCAAATGCTGGGAAACATCAACACATCTGAAGTTTCTACAGTGCATGCATATAGTTAAAAGCTGCCTCTCTTCAGTATGTGTGAAGTGCTAACAAGGAGTGAGCCTTTGTTTCCCCTCTGCTGCATTTGCATCAGGTGTGAGGCTCCTGACTGCTCCCAGCCAGTAGACTCCAACAAAAGGAGGCCTGATGACCCCTCCGATTCGGCCTTTGTTATGGGCCTAGCAGGAGTCAGAACTAAGAGAGCCCCGTCCCCGCCTGCACGTTGTTGCAGATAGAAAGCCGATAACAAGTGCAGGCGCTGCAGGAAGTGTCCCGGTGTTTGTAAATTACACCGGGACGAAATCAGCATATTTTACAATGGGGCCACACTTCTTGGCAGGGTGGACCACGTCTACCCTGTGAAAAAAAATGGGGGGGGACGCCGTCCACCCGCGTGTACCCCCGACTCCTGCCCTGGCTACTAGAATAAACAGGGGTGTAGCTTGGTCAGTAAGGTAGGGGGGTGTAAGCTTCAGATATTACGACAAACAAAGTTTGTCAAACTGGTATATAATGTTTCAATACATTATACAACAAGCAAGGTACATGAGAGTGGCCTAAGGGGCAATGCTAAGGGAGAGGAATACGGATTGGTAGGAGTACTAACAGAGAAAACACAATATTTAGTAAAATAACAACAAATTTGAGGACTTTCAAAACAGAGAGGGAGAGAGTGTGTGTGTGCATCTTTCTCTGTGTGAATGTAAACATCCATGGTGAAATTCGACTGACATCTCACACTACCCGACTGAAAGCACCTGTCCCCAACTATTTATCCTAAAATGCATTAATTAGGGGAGTGTTGCACCCCCAACACCCCCCCCCCCCACAAAGCTATGCCTCTGCGAATAAAGTGTCTGGTGAGACTCACTGTGACCGACTAATATATGCAGACTCTAAGAAGCAGAAGGTTTTGTTAAAAAACTTTTTGTTTTTTGTTTTTTTTAAATCACTGCAACTGGTTAAAAAACAAAGAGGTGTGAGCATTCCGGTGGGAACATAGGGCTGTGAATGTGCTGCCCTGCTGCAAGGGTTTGCTTAGTCTCGAAACGCTGGACTTCCGGCCGGAAGGAACGGGAAGGATGTGGCCCATTGAGTGACGTCATAGTATTTTTTTTTTAGCATCCTAACACTCTCATCTCGCATTTTTTCTCATCCTTGCTTTGAGCCCTTGTGGTAGTTGTGCTTTGTTTGCTTCCTTTTATCAATAAAGCTTGCTTACTTTGTATGGTGATGTATGTGGAATCTTAGAGTCTCTCTGTCCCCAGAGATCTAGATTCTAGTTCAAGCTAATGTCATAACCTGCTTGCTGTTTCTACTGGAGCTGTCGTGGGTTCCTTTCCTCTTCAATATAGCATCTTTTAAGAAACACTTCTGGAGTCCCAAGAATTCCTTTATTGGAGAATACTACAATTTTTGGCGACAAGTTGTTTACTGGAACCCACCGACCTTGTCATTTTAAGATTTATGGTATTTTTACCTTTTATTGGACTATATATTACTACTGGATTACCTTTGACTCTACTATACCTATTGGATTACTTATGAGCATGGATTGTCTGATGCTCCAACCTTGGCTGATTTCACACGAGGTATTGTGCCATCTCCCTTTCAGCATCTTTCTAAGGGTGAAATGAATGTGACTGTCGGTAATTGCAGAACGGACCAATTCCGTCCGCATCTATGAGTTCGAGGTCACCAAACTGTGAGCGGATTGCATCGAATCCTCTATATTGAAAATCAGGATTTTCATATAAAATAGGAAGTTTACTTTGCCCTCAACTTACTTGCTGTGCCGTTGCCGCTTTGCTTTTAATCAAACCGGTCTTTGGATTCCATCGCGCTCGACACTGCATCTTTCATGCTTCATTCTGCCTCACGTCATAACTGCTATTATTCAAGTATGTGCTCAACCTCCCTGAAGAAACAATACGTAGTCAACTCACTTCATCATCACGCTGTTCACGCTGTTGGCAGCCATCTTGAAGTCATCTAACATTTGGTTACCATAGCAACCTTTCAGCGCTTCATTGCCGTTCGTCCTCAGAGGTTTGCACACGTATTTACTCTAATTGCTCAGCTGCTTCCTGACGTCCGTGACTAACACACGCTCCTCATAGCTTCTTCAGCACTCTTCTACCTGGATTCTTGAGGTATTGCTGGTCTTCCGTGACTGGCACACGCACTTTATTACTCTTTCCTGTGGACACCAGAAACAATTAACGCTGACCCTTTGTTTCAATAACTATGTATGGTTCATTAAAGCTTGAATGGTTTTAATTGCTTTAATCTTAACATTCATTTAACCTTTCTTTTATCGGTGTCAGCTATTTCATTTGTTTATTTTTTTATTTTTTTTATTTTTTCTTCTCTTTTCGAAATGTCAGCTTCATCCAATAATGTCATGCAAACACCTCCTTTCTTACAAAAACCAGGTAAACCCATTACTCCTTGGCATAAATGGTATAGGAATTTTGATAATTATTTAGAAGCCATTGATGCTTCCAAGTACTCAGCGTCAAGGAAAAGAGCCTTGTTATTCAATCATTTGGGTGACGCTGGACAGGATATTTTCGATAACTTACCTTTAGTACCTGCTCCTCCTGGTGATGAAACATGGAATGTGTTTTTGGAAGCTTTGGCTCGTTTGGGTAAACACTATGTAGACGAACCATCAATTATGGTGGAGCGACATATGTTTTTCAAACGTAAACAAACTCAGGAAGAGTCAATTGAGGATTACTTGGCTGTTTTGCGTGTGCTTGCATCTAAATGTCAGTTTGGTACTTACCTAGATACAGCTTTATGTGACCAACTTGTATTTAATTGTTTTAACAAAAAAATTCAAGAAAGAATATTAACTTGTAAAAATCCATCCCTTGAGGAAGTAATGGACATAGCACGTAGCATTGAGAGGTCTGTAGTTTCTTCAAAGATTATCACGCAAGATACTAGTGGAAGACATGCTGAAGAATCTAAGGTAATTGCATTCACTACAGATAATTCTGATGTGAACGCTGTTTCCACAAAACCTAAAGTCAATAAACCTTTTGAGAATAAGGGTTCTTGTTACCGTTGTGGATCCAAGTTTCACATGGGTAACTATGTAAACTGTCCTGCACAAGGCAAAAGATGCACTACTTGCAAAAAAATAGGACATTTTTACACTGTTTGTAAGTCATTCAAACCTAGAAAGAAAGTTAATTTTCTTAATGTAGAAGAGGACATACTTTGTGAGGGCATGAGTAATCTTGTATCCTCTATTGAAATCAATGTTTTACATAGTGAAACTAAAAGATGCAAAGGACCTATTTGTAATGTTTCAATTGGTTCTATAGAAACCAATGTTATGGCAGATTCCGGATCTCCTATAACCATTTTAGACGAAAAAACTTTTGCTAAGTTTTGGTGTAAGTCTATTCTTAAACCTAGTGACGTGAATCCGAAAGCATTTGGAGAGTATGACATCGTAATGTTTGGTTATTTCTGTGATTCTATCAAATTTAAAGACCGACTTATCTATACAAAAATTTATGTAGCTCTTAATTTAATGGACGTGATATTCTTGGTTGGCAAGATCAAGCAAAATTTGGTATGATTCTCAAACCCGGTCATCCTGAACCTGTTGTTTGGGAGATCTACCAGTTGTAGCTATTATACAAGAACCTTTGAATTCCTTACAATCATTCTCTCATGAGAATTCTACCTTAAAAAATCTTTGTTCCAAATATTCTGGTGTATTTTCAGATAAAGTAGGTTGCGTTAAAGGCTTCAAACACACTAATTAAACTCAAGAAAAATGTTATCCCTGTGATTCAAAAGTGTAGGCCTATTCCCCTGTCTGCTAGAGATGACTTACAAAAACTTCTTGAAGAAATGTGTTTACAAGATATCATTGCACCAATAGAATCTTCTGAATGGGTTTCTGCGGCTGTCGTCGCACGTAAGAGCTCAGGCGATATTCGTCTGTGTGCTGATCTAAGAGTCCTGAACCGCAACATAGTGGTAGATTGCCAACCCTTACCGAGAATCCAAGAGATGCTTGCCAAGCTGGGAGGCAGAAAATTTTTCACTACTATTGATTTGCGTTCAGCTTATCATCAGATTCCCCTATCTGAAGAATCACAGCATCTTACTACTTTTGTGACCCCATTTGGGGTTTACATGTACAAACGCTTGCCTTTTGGATTAGCATCCGCGGCAAGCGTGTTCCAGAGGCTCATGGATCAGATGTTTGCTCAATGCAGTGGTATCCAGGCATTCCAAGACGACATATTAATTTACACTAATACACTAGAAGACCATTACGTTCTTCTAGAAGAGGTCTTGCAGAAACTGGAAAAGCGTGGTATGACCGTGAACAAAAATAAATGTAAATTTATTACTCAACAGGTAGATTACTTAGGTCACAACATTTCTGCGGAGGGCATAAAACCAAAATTATCCCTTCTCAATGCCATTAAGGATGCACCTAAACCTTTAGACAAAGATTCCCTGAGGGCGTTTTTAGATTTAAGTGAATATTATGCACGTTTTGTGCAAGGCTATGATATTATTGTACAACCTTTGAGGGATTTATTACGGAAAAATGCAAAGTATATTTGGTCGGAAGATACTCAACGTTCATTTGACTCTGTTAAGAAATTAATTCTTGAGGCCCCTGCTATCAGACCCTTTACGCATGAACAATTGACCATTATAACAGTTGATGCTAGTTCAAAGGGTTTAGGAGCTGTCCTCAGCCAAATTATTGATGGTCAAGAGTTTACAGTGGCTTTTGCTTCTAGAACTTTGAGTGGTGCTGAGCTCAATTATAGTACAATTGAGCGAGAAGCCCTAGCATGTTCATGGGCAGTGGAAAAATTTAGGATGTATATTTGGGGGTCTAGATTTCAGCTGTATACTGATCACAAACCGCTCATGTACATGTCAGGTGACAGTTCTTCTAATAAAGCTTCCTCTAGACTAACTAGACTTCTGGCGAGGTTACAAGAATTCAATTTCGACATTAAATATATTCCCGGAGGTAAGAATATAAGAGCAGACTGTCTTTCACGTATACCTCTTGAAAATGATGTTCATACTAATGATCATACAGACAATGATGATTTTGATTGTGTCTTCTCTATGAGCGATTTAATACAAGATGCAAAACATTCTGAGAAAGAATGGATTGAGTGCTACGATCAAGATTTGTGCCTAAATAGAGTAAAGAAATTCTTGGTCAATGGATGGCAATGTGATCGAAGTATGTCCTTGCAAGATAGATCATTTTCTCAAGTGGCTCATGAATTGTCTATAGTCAATAATATTCTTGTTAGGCAAGACAAACTTGTTCCACCTGAAGGTATTAGAGACAAAATTATTTCACTTGCCCACCAAGGTCATTTAGGTATTTCTTGTACAGTTCGTAAGATCAAGGAAACCTACTGGTGGCCTGGTATTGATGCTCAGGTCAAATCCCATATTAACAAGTGTCCAGAATGCTTATGTTCAGATAAACATTGGCACACTTCTACGTCTCCTTTATGTCCTGTTGATTGGCCAAAAGGTCCTTGGCAGAAATTGGGTATGGATTTTTCAGGTCCCTTTAATTTGCTAGGGAGTGACACTAAATATCTAGTTGTAGTAATCGATTATTTCTCAAAATGGCTGTACTTTGCATTTGTGAAGAATTCAGACTCTAATTCCGCCATCTCCTTTTTGCAACGTGTATTTTTAATTGAAGGTTTGCCCAAGGAAATTGTCACCGACAATGGTACACACTTTGTTTCTAATGAGTTTGAGAATTTTCTGGGTGAAAATTTGGTTAATCACATACTAGCACCTTTGTACAGCCCAGCGTCCAATGGTTTAGTTGAGCGTGCAAACAAATTGTTAAAAGAGGGTGTACAAACAGCCATAGCCAACGGGTTAGATGTATCTAAGTTTATCAGTCAAAAAGTGTGGAGCTACAACACTACTCCTCACTCAACCACTGATGTTTCACCCTATGTATTGCTCAGAGGTAGAAAACCCATTTCTTCTCTCAATCCTTCATGGTTAATTGATAAAATTGATTATACACCCTGCCTAGATTTACACGAAGTTAGGAGACATGTGGAACATAAACAGGCTTCTTATAAAAGAAACTATGATGAAAGAAAACATGTAAAAGAAGTCATGTTGTCTCCTGGTGATTGTATTCTTATTAAGAAACCAATGAAAGTCACAAAAGGGCAATCTAAATTCTCTGAACCAGTGAAAATACTTAAAGTTTCTCGTATGGCTATTCTTTTACAGGATCGTGGATGGTGGAACCGCAATGCATTAATTAAATTAACTAATGAACAAGCTAAAATCATTCTCCAGAAATTTAAAACTCAACATGACATGGATTGGTTTGATTTGGGAGATTTAACTTCCTGTCGCAACAATCGTGAAACTAATGTCAATTTATCTCTTCCTTTAAGGGACAGTGGGGACAACAATGTCATTGTCTCTTCTGGTAGCTCGGTTAGCAATTTCCCTACTGTCAGTCATAATATCACTAATGCTTCCGATGATTGTAAACAGTTGAGGAGCAGTTCCCGTATTAGATCGTCTCCTTTTCGTTCTGATGATTTTGTATATTACTAAGTATTTATTTATTCTGCTCATTGAATAGGAAGGGGATGTGTGGTAAGTTATGCTTTGTTTGCTTCCTCTTGTCATTAAAGCTTGCTTACTTTGTATGGTGATGTATGTGGAATCTTAGAGTCTTATGTCCCCAGAGATCTAGATTCTAGTTCAAGCTAATGTCATAACCTGCTTGCTGTTTTACTGGAGCTGTCGTGGGTTCCTTTCCTCTTCAATAAAGCAACTTTTAAGAAACCTATTTGGAGTCCAAGAATTCCTTTATTGGAGAATACTACAGCCCTAAATAATCAAAATGGAGTACAACAGATCACGTATACCTAACAGTGGCATCACTGAGCACGTTTCAGATGCTCTGATCACACTGGTTGCGTATACTTATACTCCGAAGCGCCACTTTGCAAATACATCTTAGCCTATGTCAAGATGTCACTGCACTCCACAATGTACCTGTTTCCCTCCATGTACCGCTTATAGTCGGAAAAAATAAGTGTCACAACAACAAAATATCTAGCGCATAATTGTCATGTGTCGTCAGCCTCCGTGCCACTCATCTGCCTATACAATTCACCTCCTCGGATACACTTTACTTTGATATGATCGTAGAGATGAACTCACAAGCGCATTATGGGCATGATTACTGAGCAGTTTGCACTGTAGGCTCTCACACCTCAAATCATACCATTCCGCAAAGACAAAATGTCAGTTACATTCATTTAAAAAAAAATATATTCTTCCACTGTTTATGTCTCTGCTATAAACCAATAGGGTAAACAAATCATTCACAGTTGAATTACTGACTTAATTTACAGGCACCCCATGAAACTGCATTACATTTGTGTGTTCGAATCTCTGCCTGCACAAAGTCCGATAAGCAGGTTGAACTTTTGCACAGAAAAGTCTGCTTATGTTGTGTAAGCAAAGTAGAACAGTTCTAAAGTTTAATAGATTCACTAGGACAGCAATCTGTCTGGAATCCTTTGCTATCTTGCGTTCAGAAAAAAAGCATGGATGAGGACCACAGTGGGACATAAAGTCCCAGAAATACTGTGAGACAGGGCAAAAACAAGACAGAAAGTCCCAGAAATAAATATAGAAGGACATCATCATAGAGTTTTGCAGTTAGGAACCACCGAGGCAGCCTTAAGCACTTGCCCTGCTTTAAGTCAGAGATTCTTGTCTGAAATCCGAGAACTCAACCTGAAGGTGCCTTTGAAACACGCCTTTCTGAGGCAGCCTGTTCTGTGAGGGTCTCCCCATATAGGTGTGGCATCTACTGAACAGCAGGCCCTCTCAGGTGAATATAGCAGCCGGCAGCCGCGGTTGACCCACCCGGTTATACCTTTCTACAAAGCCCAATTCATAATTATCCCTCTTCCTCCACACTCTCACAACCAGTTGAATCCATTCATTCACTTCAGTAATATCACCCTCATTGTGCACCTGACTGTGACCTCCTCTAAGCTTGAGCAGACTGAAGGATCTGCCTTATAAATGCAACTACATGTGTGTTCCCTAGGGCGTCCCTTCAACATAGACTGGATAGTAACCAGCGCTGCATAGTAGGAGTCGTTGGTAGACCGCAGGAACGGTAACCATTTACTTGAGACCCTGGACCCCATGAGGACAGGCTTGCAGGAATGAGGAAGGTAAGTGTCTTGACACTGAACCTTAGTCATATCAACCGCCCTCTTTGTGGATCCCCACCCATAAGGTAGAAGCAGCGGGGGTGTAGGGGGTCACTTCAGGAGGGACTTTGATGCACGTGTGAGTTGTAGCATGCAATTAAATGTGAAAGGCATTTGATGTTGTATAATTTATGACTGTCCGATGTTGACTTCATATTAGCAACAGCAGCGTTCCACATCCACGGATGTCTCTTTGTTGATGTAAATGAAAAACTGACTGTACATAAGCTTGGAAACAGACCACAGCCACCTATGTGCAGTGACATCACACTCCGCTGCTTGAGTGTGCTCCTCCTGCTCAACTGTAATGAGAATGAAACTATCCTGCTGCAAGGAGTACCCACTTTGAGGCAATAATCAGTAGTATGACGGTGCTGAAACAGCATGCATCTCAGAAGCACAAGTGGAAAGGGTATGTGAAGATGTGACATGCCCGTTTGACAGCAGTTAACTTGATGGAACAAGCTGGGAAAGCATGCCTGATAAACATGGCATAAGGGTGCAAAGGGTTATAGATGTTGTTAGTGCTGTAGATGTCTGTTCACTGGAAGAAGAAATTCGGCGGACGTTATTGTTTCTGCTTCTCCAAAATGGGACTTCAGCGGGAGCCCCCTGCATACCAACTATGGGTGGGAATACATGGTTGAAGCATCAATAATATGAGCCAATGTGGCTGACATAGCTTTCAGAGGCAGTTCCAACAATACTTTGTACTTGGAAGCAAAGATGTTCCATTGATGCCCGACTGCCTTAAAAAAGGCCAAATCACCCCCTTCTAAAAAAAAACGGATGCTGACCCGAACGACCTAAAAAACCTTAGGCCCATCACCAACCTTCCTTTCCTAGCTAAAATCCTCGAGAAATCTGCTCTCTCCCAACTGAACCAACACCTGGAATCAAACAACCTACTTGACTCACACCAATCTGGTTTCAGGAAGGGATGCAGCACAGAAACCGCTATACTGAGTATAACCGATGACATTCACAACTCCCTTGACTAACAGATGCTGCCTACTTGTCCTCCTCGACCCATCAGCGGCTTTTGACACGGTGGAGCACAAGCTACTTTTGGATGCCCTACAAAAGCGTATCGGAGCAGATGGCAATGTCTTAAAATGGTTCTCCTCATTTCTGCATAAACGATCCCAATTCATAAAAATCAAAAAACTCTATGTCCGACATCTCCCCACAACCTGAGGTGTCCCTCAAGGCTCCGTCCTCTCCCCCACACTCTTCAACATTTACATGGAACCCCTCACTACCATTATAAAACAAGCAAATATCGCCTATCATCTCTATGCCGACGACACCCAGCAGTACCTTGAAATATCCTCCCTTAAAGACATCCTCCGACTCAACTCCACACTTTCAAAAGTAGAAAATTGGCTAACCCACAACCACCTCAAACTTAACCAAGAAAAAAACGAAATTCTTGTCTTCTCCAATCACGAACAACCCCCTCAGATCCAAGAATGGATAAACAATCTAGACTCCCTAAACTGAAAACTTACCCCAGCAATCTCAGCTAAATCTCTAGGGATCTATCTAGACACAAGACTTAACATGAGCTCCCACATAAGCTCCACTGCAAAAGGCGCCCTCTACAGCCTAAAACTCCTCAACAAAATCAAGCCTTTCATACCCCCCAATGACCTAAAAATCGCAACCCAAGCTCTAGTTCTGTCCAGACTTGACTATACTAACACTAACTGGGGCAGCTAAAACACACATAGCCTCCATGAGATCCACCCTAAACGCAGCAGCAAGAATGGTCATAGGTTCCAAGAAACACGACCACATCACCCCTGCAATGCAGGACCTAAAATAGCTACCTATCGAAGCTTGCTGCTGTTTCAAAACAGCCTGTCTCACCCATAAAGCCCTACACACAGGCAAACCTGATTACCTCGCAGCCAAACTCACTAAAGCAGGACAATCGAGAAACTTAAGAAGCTACAACTCGCTCCTCCTAATCCTCCCCAAAAGACAAACAAAAAGCCCTCTCCCGCTCTTTCTCAGGGAATGCCCCTAAAATCTGGAACTCTCTCCCTATTAATATCAGGACTAACCCCTCCTTCACGAATTTCAAGAGACAGCTAAAAGAATTTCTCCTCTAGCGTCATCCCTATGTCTCTGGACAATACCCACCCAACGTTTGTTTTTTTTCCCCTTGAACTATGTAACCTCCAGTATCTAGATGTATCATTGTACTTTACTGTTTATGCTTCTATACATGTATGCTGTTGTAAAGCGCTCTGATACCCATTGGGTCGTGTAAGCGCTATATAAAACTCCTAAATAAATAAAATAAATAAATAATATTGTAGGAGTCAGCTCAATACTGGAACTCCTGAAGAAGAATCCAGAGGCTTCAGCGCAGCTTGAAGCAGTGGGGTTTGTAATCTACTTCCAATCTGTCCTTCACTCTTCCACAAAGTTGCTCAATTACCTCCCATTAATGTTGCATTCTTCATTTCATTACTGATGCACAGAAAAAGGTATTCTGTAAAATGCAGTAGATTTTTCTTGGGCCCCTGTCCATGACGGTAGAGTGGAGTAGAGAAAGCAGCATGTACCCTTGGAGCCCCCCTAACATATTAAAGGAAGAGCCCATTATGGGAGAATAAGTCCTGCTAGAGACCCGGCAGGTGCATTTTTTTTTCTCACTCTCTAAGTTTTTCCACTATGAAAAGTGAAACTTGCATATTTGAGCCAAGAAAGGGGTGGACTAAACAGATCAGTCCACAGTGGGGGCTCCTCCGCTATGGCGGAGGAGTGTCGCCCCACTGCTTTTGAGCAGTGAAAAGTAAAAGAAATATAAAATGATAATAACTTTGAGTTATTATAATTTTATGTTTCCTTTGGGGGGGGTTAGGCAGGGGAGGAGTGCTTTGCCCACTGCTAAATGCGCAATGACTGTTTGGTCGGCCCTCTCGGGACGAGCAAAAACAGTCATGCGCACTTTCCCTGTTGTCCATGCAGGCTGCATTACAGCCTGCGTGGAGAACATGCCCAGGCCCCCATTCCCTAGTTGAGCGTCAAACCAGGATGCTCAAAACCAATCACAACGCTGCATTGCAGCATTGTGATTGGTCAGGGGAGCCTGGCTGTTCTTCCTGGCTTCCTGTACCTCGAGTCCCACGTGGAGAACAGGAGCAAGGAGCAGAGACTCGGGACCCGGTGGCAAGGTAAGTGTATATTTTTTGTTTGTTTGTTTTTTTGCATTGCCCAACCCAGCGCTCCTATCAAGCTCCCCCCCCCTTGCCCGCCACACCACCCGAGAGTCATGACGGCCGCCACTGGCAGCCCACAGTGAAAATGAGGGATATGTCGGGGCACATCCTTGGAGTTGCTCCCTGAATGCTTCCACTGCTTGATCTCCCCCACATGTACAAAAGATTGCGTGATAAGTTTCCTTTCTCATAGGATGCATGAGAAGGTGTCATTAATAATACTGACATATAGTGGGAAGAGTACCCTCAGAACTTTTAGTGACTGTGCACTCAAATGATAGTCTTGGTAGCCCAATGTATTTGTCATATATGCCTTACAGAACTAAAGGCAGAGCTGTTTTACATCTGAGTAACAACGTCATACAAATTGTATAGAGGATATACCATCAGGCTATAGTGAATAACAGAAACAACAATTCAAGTAAACATATCAATACATCATTATATTCGTTATAGATGGCCATACACATTGGTAAGTAGGTCATGTGTTAAAAGCAGGGCTATATCTCATAGGTTAGAAGGCATATAGGTTTAACTCATAAGAAATAATGCAATATATCTTGAGGTCTGTCCTAAATTAGTTGTGCTCCGTGCTGGAAAGCAGTATGACTAAGCCTATTGTTGAACTTGAAAAAGACGCATGAAAGGCCACTAGTCAGCATCAGTTTGATGCAAGCACATAAACAAGACTTTTTTCAAACCTCTCTGAAGCTACAATCATGACCCAGAAATATGCTGTCAGTCACATCCTTTCCATAGATTGTGGCATGTTCTTCATATTATTTGATGTCCTTGAAGTTCAGGATAAGGTGGAGAAGGAGGAGATGTGGAGAAAGAGGACAATGTTGCTGGGGCAGAAACAAGCACTACCTGAACCAACAGAAACATTGGGCAATAATGAAAATATGTGATGGCACAATGTTCTTTTCTGAAGATATTTTACTCTATCAAGTTTTAATTATTCATTTCATTTACATTAAGGTTATTATCCCCTGCCAATCCCCTCACACTTTTGTGTTGTCACAGTTTTTGTAATAAACTGAGCCCCCTGTTAGAATTGGATGTCTCTATTTGGCAGTGGTATACACCCTGTCCAAGTAAGGACCCTTCCTTCTAGTGAGGATGAATAAAGTACACACCTAAGTTTGCCTGTGCTCACCCTCTGGTACCTTGGCACAGAGCAGTCAGGCTAAACTACAGAGGCAATGTGTAAAGCATTTGTGCACACATACAGTAACACAGTGAAAACACAACAAAAAGACTCCACACCAGTTTAGAAAAATAGCAAATATTTATCTAATCAAAACAAGACCAAAACGACAAAAATCCAACATACAGATATCAAAATATGACTTTTAAAAGGTAAAAACAGTTCTGTCCATAGAAAACTATGGATGTGTCACTTTTAGCACAAAGAACCTTGGATGTGTCAAAATTACAGGATGAAAACGGGTGCAGGGAAGGTGATGCGTTGGTTCCGCACTCTCAGTGAAGGTGATGCGTCTGTTCCTTTGTCCAGGGGAGGTGATGCATTGGTTCCTTACCGGAGAGGAAGTGATGCATTGTTTTTTTACTGCCAGGGGAGGTGATACATCGGTTTCTTACTGGAAGCCCAGCCTCGATGTAGATTTGGCTCACTGGTATTGTGTGAGAAAATCCAGGGCTAAGGGTCAATGCAGCGGCGATTCAGGAGCTGAGTCGATTTCTGTAGACAGGTGCCACTAGTAGCACTTGATTTACAGGCCCTGGGCCCACATAGTGCACTTTACTAGGGACTTACCAGTAAATCAAATATGCCAATCATGGATAACCAATCAGAATTACACTTTACACAGAGAACATATGCACCTTAGCACTGATTAGCAGTGGTAAAGTGCCCAGAGAGCTAAAGCTAACAAAACCAGGGTTAGAAAAATAGGAGGCAAAAGGCAAAAAGTCAATGGATAAACCTGTAAAAAGGGCCAGGTCCAACACCCCTTTCACAAGACCTTGATAAAGCATGAATAATTCTCTCAAAGGAAGGAAATAAAATCTTTAAAGCTATAAATGAAATTACTTGGTTTGTAAACCTGTGGGAAAGTTTGGTAAGGGAGTGATATTCCTGTCTGTCTTATCTGTCCTCGACACAGTTGGCCACTTTACCTACATACCATACGCATAGTGGAGTCACAAATGGGATTCACTGGCCATGTTTTTCACAGGTTCTCCACTCACCTTTCCAATCAACACCGGTTTATTCACATGGGCTCCATCTAGTCACAAAAGATCCCCATCACCTGTGGAGTCTCCCGGGGAACCATACTGTCCCTTGTCATCTTTACGCTTTACATGAAGCCGCTTGGTGTTCTATTCACATATCACAGCATCAAGATTCACCAATACACCGATGATACACAACTCTCTTTGAAAGTCTCCTTTCCTTTAGGCATTCAATGCTGCAAACACTGCTTGCACACCATTCAGACCTGGATGTCCAGCACCTATCTGAACCTCAACTCAATCAAGACAACATTCCTGTCATTTGCCAAGAGCATCAAACAAGGTACAGTACAAACCTGGTTCAATGACATGAACCTTGACAGCTTTGAAGCCCAAATTTCACTGAATGACAAATCACTTGGATTCACCCAGGACACCAACCCCACCCTCAAGGAACACATTACTAAAAACAAATACAGCCTGGTACCAGCTCTTTCTTCTAAAGAAAGGCAAACTTCTGATTTCAAAAATGACTTCAGAACTTGTGTTCAATACCTTGTTCTGTTGCATCTAGATGGTAGTAATGACCTATTGCATGGCCTCCCTGACTCCACACTGCCACCTCTTAGGAGCATTCTACACTTCACACCAACACCACCAAGAACGCCCATCATCTAACAAACTGGAGCCCCCTCACCACAGAAGACACCGCCGGAATTATGAAGATCATCCACTCACAAGCACCAACGGACACCTGCCCCCACCACAATTACAACTTGTGAAGAACACTGATCAGCGCCAATCTCACCGCCATCATCAACACCTCCATCCTTAGCAGAACGTTCCTGGATAGCTGGACACAAGCAAAAGTCACAGCTCTTCTGAAGAAACCCTTGGCAGACCCGAAAGAACTAGGCAACTACAGACCCATCTTGCTCCTACAATTTCCACCCAAAGTATTGGAGAAAGAGATCAACAGGCAACTCTCCTCCTGCTTAGAACAGCACCACCCCCTGGTCACCCTCAGTCAGGGTTGCGCAGCAACCACTGCATGGAAACCGCCCTCCTGGCAGCGACAGACGACATGCGATCCATCAATGGACAAATCGCTGCTCTCATCCTCCTCGACCTCCCAGTGGCTTTCGACACAATCTCCCAAGGCACCCTCATTGCTGGAGTCCGCGATTCAGGAATTCATGGGCCCACCCTGCGATGGATTGCCTCCTTCCTCTCTGACAGAACTCAACAAATGAGACTCCCTCCTTCCCCCCAATTCACCTCCAAAAACAAGAAGCTCATTTGCGGAGTCCCCCAAGAATGCTCCCTCAGCCCAACCCTTTAAACGTGTACATGGCAGCCTTCGCCCGTATCATAAGAGCCAATGACATCAACATTGTCCCTACACCGATGACACACAGTTCATCTTCTACCTCACTGACGAGAACAATGCCACCAGGACTAATTTCACCTCCTACATGACCAATGTGGCCAACTGGATGAGGGAGAGCTGCCTAAAACAAGCAATGGACAAAACCGAGATCCTAATCTTTGGAAACAAGAACTTCCCATGGGACTCCTCCTGGTGGCTAGCCAAACCAGGACCCAACCCACAGGCCACACCAGAATCCTCAGTACCATTGAAGACAAAAAAATCACTATGAATAAACAGGCTAATGCTGTGACCGAATACTGCAGCTTCATTCTCAGAATGCTTCGCAAGATCTTCAAATGGCTTCGCACGTACATGAGATATACTACCACCAAGGCCCTCATAACCAGCAGACCTGACTATGACAACACACTCTGCATAAGCATCTCCAACTAGCTCATTTAAAGACTCATCCAAAACACTGCCACCAGAGTCATCCTAGACATCATCAGAAGCGCTCACATCACCCCTACCTCACAGAACTACACTGGCTACCCATCCAGAAATTACGCCAATTCAAACTGCTAGTCCACGTCTACAAAGCCCTCCACAATACCAGACCAGTGTCCCTCAACAATCAACTTCAACTCTACTATCCATCTAAACAGCTACAATCAGCCTCTCTCACCCTTTCACATGTCCCCTGCATCCGCAGAAGCAAGTCCAGAGGGCGCTCCTTCTCCTATATCACAGCCAAGACCTGGAATTAATTTCCTCAGCACATCAGGTCATACCCTTCACTACTCAACTGACAAAAAAAACTGAAGACCTGGCTGTTCAACTAGGAGCTCCACCCGGCCTATATTCCTGCTCCAGCAATTGCATACCCTCATGGGTGATAAGTTGTTTCATAGAAATCGACCAAACATAACATAACATAGCACAGCACGTCTCATCCAGAGCCAGAAGAAATATGATCAAATCACCCCCACCCTAATAGAACTCCAATGACTCCGCTTGATGGCCGGCACCATCTTCACAACCAGCGGAATCATTTACAAAGCCATCACGAACAGCACCCACACTTGTCCGGCAGATAATCTCACCATATGTGGGGGTTCTCAACACACCAGCAGCCAGAACACTTTGAGACTGGTTAAAAAGTGTAAAAAATAAAAAAAAGCAAGACATCAGGCTTTTTCCATCTATGCATCCAGGATCTGGAACAACATCCCCATATCCATCAGGACCGTCCCGATGCAGCTCCAATAAAGGAAAGAGTTGAAGATTCACTTCTTCAAGAAGACTAACCACAATGCACTAACTGTCCACAACCCAGCCTGCTCTCCTATTACTTGTTGACTTTATGCTTGTATTTGACCGTGTTCAGTACTCTGCTGCTTTTAGCGAGGTTTGTTCTATATCTATAGAAATACCATATACATACATACATGCAGTATACTCAGGTTTGATCAGTTTGTAGTTAATCAATTATATGTTAATGCTGAGAGAGTGATCACACTTTTTGAAGTGGTTATCAGCAGCTTTGTCCCTTAAGAACCTACCCTGACCACTTGGACAAACTTTGCCAAAATCGACCCTCTTGGAGGCTGCCAAATCTAGCACTCCCCAGCCTAAACCCACAAATCCGACAAATCTCCAGCTACAGTCTCGCCTATCCCTGTGCTCATGGAATATTAGCGGCCTTCAACTCAAAATGTCCTCACTAGAGACCCGAAATTTTACCTTTGGTCATGATCTAATTGCCCTCCAGGAAACATGGGCTACTTGCAATTATCCCATTGATGGATTCATTGAACACTGGAAATCAGCCGTTAGAGACCGTAAATACGGCCGCCCAAAGGGAGGACTGTCAATTTATATTTCATGCAGTCTAAAGGGTCCAACAGAGCTACTAAATTTCGAGGAGGACTGGTTGCTTGGAGTCAAAGTTAGCTCGTGGAGACAACAGCGCCCCCTGTTGTTGCTTAATGTGTACATCAATCCAAGCGTACGGACAAAAAGGGCCCATTTAAACCACTTGCTTAAAATTTTGTGTGATCTAGCAGTGGCCTTCCCTTATGCCGACTGTTTGCTTACTGGGGATTTCAATACTAACTTGTTCCAAGGAAATTCGTCGGATTTGGGAGGTTGTCTCCCATTGTCGTTGTCGGTATTGAAGCCTCAGTCCAAACCCCTAAATCAAACACACTGCGCCTTGGGGGAGCTCTGTGTGTTTCAATTCTTTAGCGCAGGTTTCATAGTAATGAACGGCAGGTTCACACAGGATACTCCTCCAAACTGGTCATGGACAAATGGCCGAAAGTTCTCTTTTTAGACTACACCATCTGTAACCTAGCTCTGTTCTCTCACTTGGAAAATTACAGCATCAAAGCTCGATCAGAGAGCGACCACCGTCCACAAGTTGTCATCATCAACACTAACCCAGCCTTTCACAACTCAGCTCCAACAACTCACAAGGGAGTCCATTCAGAAAATCTAAAACGTCTAAGATGGAACGATGAACTTAGCATTAACATCCTGAAGGAATGCCTGTCTCTCACACTTGGTGGTCTCCTCCCACAGCCTCTCACATTGTTGATTGGTCAAATTTCTGTCAACACCTGCTAAACCTGTTTCCATCTCACCCGCATGCTAACTCGACCACCTGCTGTTCTCAGTTCCCCATTTCGAGTCAAACAGTAAAATTAAAGAAGATTAGAAACGCTGCCCTGCGGGCAACCAGGAAGTATCCAGAATCCAATGAGCACCTGAACGATTATAAAACTGCTCAAAAAAACTACAGACAGGCACACCAAAAAGATAAACAACTTCATCTCGATCACTTTTGGTGTAAACTTCTCTGGGAAAGCAAAAACCATAACTCAAGAAAATTTTGGGCACTATTGAACAGACAAATCAATGGAACAACTAGACAGGGGAGTGCAAACATTGCGGAGGCAGAATGGGTCTCATTCTTGACTGATCACTTCAAGGCCAATGGAGGTGCAGACTCCTTAACAGTAAACACCTCCGCATTAATTAAAAACGGGCCCTCAGAGAGCCAGGACAGCCCCCACGAGTTGACGCAGCCGCAATGCGAGACGATCTCCACCACTCAAGCAAGGTTGATTAAAATATTATCAAAAGCGAGATCAGACGGAGCGCCGGGTCCAAATGGCCTGCCGCAGGCCCTGTTTAAGGCAAACATCCCCCTTTGGGCACAACAATTGGCAATCCTTTTTAGATCTGCACTGAGTTGTTCAGTCATACCGGACTCATGGCGAGGTGCAGTAATCCATCCAATATACAAGTCCGGTGCTCATTCGTCCCCAAACAACTACAGTTTGATAGCCCTATTGGACAACGAGGCAAAGTATTTTGCGAGTATCCTACTTGAAGAACTAAGCTCCTGGGCCGATCAGAAAGGCCTGATTCCAAAAAACCAAACGGGCTTTACAGCAAATTCGGGCACAACCTCCAATCTACTGGCACTATCAATATTTATTGACAAATCGCTCATCTCATCGAAGGTGTTTTTTTGTTGTTTCGTCGACTTCAAAGCCGCCTTCGATCGGGTCCCCAGGGCAGCACTTTGGGCAAAATTAACAAAATGGGGAATCCCGGCCAAACTACTGGAGGCCATTGTTCAACTGCACACCGACACTTGGATACAAGTCAAGCTTGGCACTGGCACACACCTGTCCCGAAAAATCTTAACAACAAGAGGAGTGAAACAGGGGTGTGTGCTTGCCCCATTGCTCTTTAACCTGTTTATTGCCGATCTCTCAGCAGAACTGGATGAGATAAACAGCCATTCCCCAAAGATTGGCGGTGTGCAGTTGAGTAATCTTCTGTACGCCGATGACCTTGTTCTTCTTAGTCAAACCCGAGTAGGGCTGCAACGATTGTTAAATAAATTATATAGTTACACCACTACAAACAGCCTAGAGGTTATCTAAAGAAAACACAAGTAGTCATATTCGGCCGAAAACATTACGGAGGTGGCGGCTGGATGTACAACGACTCCAGCCTTGTCGTAGGAAAATCTTACAAATACCTGGGGGTCAACTTCGACTCAAGGGGCACCTTCGCCAAACATCGTAGCGACATTTCAATGAAAGCCACAGCTCTCCGACTGAATTTTTCAAAACTCTCTAAAAAACTGATGGGTCCGAGTCTAACCCCAATGATGGAAGTTATGAAAGCCAAAGTCGGCCCTACGCTGTCATACGGCATAGAAATCTTTAGGGGAAAAATTAGCACAACACTAAATCAACATGTGACCAAGATCTATAAAAGTGTTTTTCGCATGCCAAAATCCGCCTCCGCCGCACAGATTCGATTAGAATTGGGCCTTTTAAACTACGAAATTTCCAGCTTAGGTGCCTATTTAAACCTGTGCCACAAGCTAAGGCAGGCAGAAGGTGGGTCCCTTGAGTCAATGTTGTGGTCGGACATTAGTTCTAATAATCCAAGTGGGACCTACAGCAAGCTCTTCCATGACTGTGTACAGCAATTTTCAGCAAGTGACCTTTGGAACCTAAACCCCAGTCAAACGGCCTTTAAAATTAGCATCAAGAAGCGCACTCGCATGCTGTCCCATATCACAGACAAAGCTGTTCTCGCCAAACGTAAGCATGCATGGGCAGTAATTAATTCCTACCAGTTGGCTACACCGTCATCATATCTGCCCTGCACATATTCTTTGTATCTAAAATTGCGTTTCATGGCACTAAGACTGGGGGAATGGCATCTGCTGAAACATTTACCCATCTGGCGTCGCACGTCAGACAACCAACAGTGCAGGGGTTGTGGAGACTCGGTGGAATCTATGGAGCATGTTGTATGCCTCTGCCCTGCACTGCTGACTCAGCGCAGATCAAAATTGAGGCCAGAATGGAACAGATTGGGAGTTCGGTCCTGCAGACAGGCAATCATCGCGGCTTTGAACCCGGAGAACACAGCTCTAAATATAAGCTTCACTATTTTTATTCATTACGTATATCGCAAATTTAATCGGCAAATTGTAGGCCCGGTAGCAACTGTAAAAAGGGCCATAGGTGACTAAAACAAAACTGTAGATTTACAAAGCCCAACTTTGGTTTCTTCTGTGTTCCCCGTGCCTGTAACACTAGGGTATGTGAACCCGATGATCCTTTATGGACATTGACATTTGACAGTCGTTTCAATGAATTGGTCACACTCTCCGCGTCCTCTTGTAACTCCCGGTCCCTTTTTCCTCAGACTTTGACAGTAACGCTCACTTTTTTCTTTGTTTGTTTACATTATTAATCCTTTTAAAAATACTTTGCTGTTGCCTAGTTTTAAAATTTTGCATCTTTATACCACTTTGGTCATTTTAATCATCTATTTTGTATATGTATGGCACGCATGTCCAGCTTTTATGATTATATTTTAATCAAATAAAGTTCTTCTAGAGAGCACTGTATCGAGAACCACTCCGATGAACGAGTACCTCTGAGAAATAGTCAGGTGTGACTTCAGCATGTTGATAGAGAACTCCAAAGATGAGAGGAGGTTCGCCAAAGTCTTCAGTCGGTCTATGACTGACTGTGC
The DNA here is from genome assembly GCA_963921515.1 of Calotriton arnoldi. Lineage (NCBI taxonomy): Eukaryota > Metazoa > Chordata > Amphibia > Caudata > Salamandridae > Calotriton > Calotriton arnoldi. Next base: position 686,247 of record CAWUFW010002868.1, read on the forward strand.
CAAGCCTGCCTTCAGTTGCCAGTTCATCGAGGTATGGGACGACTGGTATTCCCAACTCTGGAGAAGTGCTGTGATTGTTGCCATCACTTTAGTAAACACCCAACGAGCACCGGTAAGGCTGAAAAAGAGCATCAAAAAGTGAAAATGCATGTGGCTCACCTTGAACTTCAGGCAATGCCCCGAGGGACTGCAGGGTGGGGATGTGAAAATACGTGTTCTGTCAATTCAGCAATACCATCCAATCACCCAGATCCAGGGCAGATAGAACCTGGGGCAATGTGAGCAATTTTAATTTGTCCTTCTTGAGAAAGACGTTGAGAGGGCAAATATCTAAAATAGCACAAAGCCTCCATCCTTCTTCGGCACCAGGAAATACTGAGAATAACATCTAGTCCTTATTTCTGATGCTAGGACTCTCTCAATGGCTCCTTTGGCCAAAAAAGTCTGAACATTTTGCTGGAAGATGGACAAATGGTACCCTGGAAGATGGTCTGTAAAGGGAGGTATATGTGGTGGATCGGCCAAGAAAGCAAAGATGTAACCTCATTGGACAATTTGAAGCACTCACTGATCTGATGTGATAATCTGTCACCATTGGACAAAATGTTGCATCCTGCCTCAAACTGAATGGCCTCTTGCCAAGGGGAGGAAATTAAAGCATTTTTTGACGGTGGCAAGAGGTGAGATGATTGAGCAGTGCGCTGACTCTGAGGATCTGGTCACTGTTGGTTTGATCCACAATCCTGGCCTAGGGGTCTGTTGTTGTGGGATCCTTGGTGTTACTGTTCTTGAAAACCCCTGCCGAAGCCTCAAAAGAGGAGGAACTGTTGGGGATGCTGCCTTAAGCGTGCAGAGATGCCAAGAGAGCATGTCATTGCCCTGAATTCTGTGAAGCGGTTCAGCCCCAAGTCTGCTTTTTCACCAAATAGAAGAGCCCCATCAGATAGCATGTCCATCAGGGATGCCTGGAAGTCACATGAAAAATCCATGGATCTTATCCAGACGTGATGCTAGGCAACACGCTGGTACCAACTGCCCAACCAAAGCAGCCAGAGGTCTTTAGCACTGATTAAATGACAGACTTTGCCACATCCAGCCCAATCTGGATAATTTGTGGCAGGTCTGCTCTGTACTACTCCGGGACTGTCAGCAAGATTTCACCAACCATGTCCCACAATGCGTGTGAGTAACATCTCCAGAGACAGCTGGCATTGACTGATATTAAGGCCAGAGTGGTAGGAGGAGAACATCAGTTTCCCAAAAGCCTCCATATGTTTGGAATCCTTATCTGGAAATGTAGTGGGAAATAAGTTAAGTCTGCTGGTGTATGCCTGCACCACCAAACTTTCCAGCATAGGATGCTGGAAAAAAAAGATCCAGGGGCTGATTACGAGTTTGGCTGTCCATCGGACCGCCAAACTCACGGTACCATGGCGGAAATCGCTGCACTGGTGGAACGAGCGCCGCATTACGAGTGCGGTGGTCCCACCACCACAGGCCCACCGGAACCGCTGGCGATCATGGATCTCGGGGCGCTGGCGCAGCAGTGTGAGGCCCTAATATGCTGGTGCTGCTGCGGCACCACCCAGCCTATTAGGAGTTTCCTCACCCCCACAGTTATCATGGCGGTGAGTCTGCCATGAAAACTGTGGCGTGAGGAAACAAAGGGGCCCTACAGAGCCCCCTGTTGCCTCAGGGCCAGGGGGTGCATGCAGGGGGGCACATGTTGTGCCCTCCTGTATGCCTGCACCCCCCGTTTCTGCACTGACTTAACTGTCCATTTCGTGCTGGAACGGGCTTTGGCGTTCCCGTTGTGGTGCCTTTCTATGGCTCACCACCTGGGACTGCCAAAGCACCGTCCGCCAGACAAGAAGACAACTACTAATCTGGCGGGCTGCCTGCGGTGGAGTTTAGCGGTGTGGGAGCAGGGCGCAGGAGTGCCAGCCTGCTCCTACACTGCAAAACTCATAATCAGGCCCCAAGTCTCTAGGCACGGGTCTATGCCTTCCGGCTACTTGCCTATTTACTGGAAGGGCAAGAACAGGGTTTGGCCCAGTAATATATCAGTCAGTGCTTTATTGAATGGCAAAACTGGTTCATAGGAAGGCTGCTCATGTTGCAGGACTTCAGTGATTACATGTGTTTTCACTTTCACAGAGGGCAACTGGAGGTCAAGCACTCTGTTATATCCTGATTATTTAGTATATGTTTCCCAGCTTGGCTATCTCCCTGCTGCTCAGCCAGTGTGAGTGTTTACAGTGGAATGTTGGTGTGACTGTGATGCTTGGAATGCTTGGGTGCCTGTGTGGATGAGTGGTGACAGTTGGAAGATGGGCTGAGCAGCAGGAAGGCTGCTCCTGGTGGGGCTGGAGAATAAGGAACACCAGGCTAATGGACATTTGTACATATTTAATATCCTGCAACAAGAAGTTAATAAAGAAACTTAAAAAACTCATCTCGGCTACATGTGGAAAGATGCAACATATTTTTGGCGACGACCTGGACGTGGACGTGGACTCAAGCGTACTTATGGACTTAAAGGAACTGTCTATGGTTTGGACAAGGAGAAACTAAAGAAACCAAGAGAAACAAAGAATAAAGCGTGAAGAATGGAACTCCAGGCAAGCCAGCCCCACCAGTGTCCTTGCCAACGGACAGCCCCAGCCTGGACATGCTACATTGAACTTATGAAAATGACTTTGATACAAGTGGATAAGAGGTGTGATCCTCACCACTTCCACATCTGAATTTGGGTACTTTTTACATCTGAATGGATTTTGCCTACATGATGCAATCTGCTTGAATTTAATTCAGGGATTTTCCATGTTTCACGGACGTTTGCAGTGAGGTCATGAATGGCTATGCTCATCTTTTGGACATTTAACGTTTACAGCGTGTACTTATACTGTGAAATCCCTGCACTGGCAAGCTTCTACGTGTTTTGCAACTCTGGCATTGGAATGATACTTTATGTGGGTTGGTTTTGCTGCCTGCGGCAAGAGGGGACCATCAAGGTGAGACTAATCCTATTTTAGTTTGTTTCATCAAATAATATGACTTCCCTACACAGAGGCTTGGGGAACTGTTATGCTGCGTTTGAAATTTCAAAAAAGAGCACGCGCACCTTCCTGTGCTGATGGTGTCGCGCGGAGCAGCTGAGGAATCTTTTGTGACTTTCTGGGGTCTTCGCAGCTGCTGGCTGCCGTGGGACGCTTGCTGGCAGCAATGCACCTTGAGCCTCCCGCCGAGCGTCAACAGTGCGTGCCGCCATCTTGGGTTTGGCAGCAGCACTCAACTGGTTGGGCTTTACCCGATGCCATCCGCTGCGTCTAACGCATGTGTGCCGTTTTCATGGTATGGGTCGCAGCACGCAAGGCAGAAGAGACGTTGTAGAGGAATACGTCATCGACGGATTGGAACTATGACAGAGCTCAGTGTAGAGAGATGGCAAGCGGCATCTTAGGAAGGACTAGTGCGGCGCGATAGAGCTCAGGACTGAGAGCTTGCATCTTGATCTGCAGCGCATTCTCAGTCCATGGCAGAAGATGTTGTTTGGTTGTCGTAATTTGGCTACTTCCTGCTACGCCTGGTAATGGTCTACACTGCTTAGGTGTGTTACCGGCCGGATTGGTTTTTGCTTTTCAGGAAAAAGAAAAGGTACTTTTATGCATTTGTAACTTTTGCCTGCCCGCAACTTTGTTCCATATTCCAGTTCTGGATGTGACCTGTTAAGTCACACGCTGCATGAGGAGCCAGGGGGAAAAAAAAACCACAAGAGACAATTATAGTGTGTTTACTTGTTTCTGTGTTCTTATTTGGGGGTTATAGTCATTACTGGTATGTGCATTTACGATGTCAAAGTATTACATGTTTCATTTGTTTTGATCAAGTTTCAGGTGGGGTGCACTGTACCAGTGTGTGCCCAGAGTTGTACTACTCGGGTGAGAGGTCGCTCACCGGCGATGGGTTACAGGTTGAATAATTACAAGTGGAAAAGAAGAAGAGTTTGCATTCCTTAAAATTAATCTCGAAGTATTTTTCATCTATAGCATGTTGTTTTAGTGATGCCACAGTTTAGGTTTCCTTACACAAGGGATGTTCTTGTTTTTCATTGGGTGGTGGTCACATTACACTCCCTTACATGAGGGATGGGTATGGAGTTTGGTTCCATTTTTACACTGCACTCCCCTACATGATGGTTGTTTTGGTTTCTTGGTGGCTCTCTCGGTTGAAGTTACACCACGTTACGTATTGTGTTTTGCTGACTGTGTGTAAGTCGCCTTGCGCTACACGTGTTGTCTGTGTTGTGTATAATTCGCCATACGCTACACGCCTCGTCTTGTTGGTGTGTGAGTCGCCATGTGCTACACGTCTTGTCGGTTCGTTGTGTAAGTCGCCTTGCACTACATGTCTCGTCTTGTCGGTGTGTAAGTCGTCATGCGCTACACTTCTTGTTTGTCTAGTGTGTAAGTCGTCATGCGCTACACTTCTTGTTTGTCTAGTGTGTAAGCCGCCTTGCGCAACACGTGTTGTTACTGGCTGTGTAAGTCGCCTCACGCTTCATGTTCCGTACATATGGTGTGTAAGTCACCTGGTGCTACACGTGTACTTTGGTTTTACACCCTCACACAGGGTAGGTCTCGTGGGTCTGGTCCCATTCACTTTGTGTCACCCTTTCGACAGTTGTGGGTCATGGTTGTTTGTCTAAGGGTGTGTCACCCTTTGCTACATTTTATGCATTTTTCAAAAACTGTTTATTGTGGAAGATGGGTTATATTGCTTGTCAATGTTTTATTGTTGCTTGTCAATATTTACCTTTCCTTTCAGGTTACGTAGTGTTCAGACTCTTGCGAAGTTGTATTTTAGGTTGCTTCCCTGAGTTTTGAACTTTTTCTCTGCTTATGTATATGCTTGTTTGTAGTTCTTCCCTTGTTATATTGTTCTTTTCATTTTTCATTTAAAAGGAGGGGGATATGTTATATCCTGATTATTTAGTATATGTTTCCCAGCTTGGCTATCTCCCTGCTGCTCAGCCAGTGTGAGTGTTTACAGTGGAATGTTGGTGTGACTGTGATGCTTGGAATGCTTGGGTGCCTGTGTGGATGAGTGGTGACAGTTGGAAGATGGGCTGAGCAGCAGGCAGGCTGCTCCTGGTGGGGCTGGAGAATAAGGAACACCAGGCTAATGGACATTTGTACATATTAATATCCTGCAACAAGAAGTTAATAAAGAAACTTACAAAACTCATCAAGGCTACATGTGGAAAGAAACAACACACTTCCACAGCACGTTGGACAATCACTGAAAAGGAGGCCAATTTTTCAGTAGAGAGGCTAGGTGAGGGAACTCAACCTGGCGCCTGGGGAAGTATCCAGCCACTAGCCTCTTATAGATCCATTTATAAATGATCATCATCCTAGATTTAGTCATCATCTTGATCATAATCAAGACCATGTTGGCCCATGGTTTGAATCTGAGCCAAAGAGTTTGTGATGTGAATGTCTTCTCTGAGAGAATGGCATAGTTCTGTATGAGTCTTAGAGAGACTTTGTCGGTTAAGGCAACATTAGACTTTGGTCGTGGTTGTGATAGGAGAGTAAGAAGGAGGGATCAGGCGAGAGAACATGAGGAAGGAGTCTTGTGAACGGAATAACCTTAGCCAATTTGAAGTTGTACTCATTAGCTAACCTTTTGAATCTGTTTGGTGAAGAGGAAGCAGGAGAGAGACATTATGTGCAAGAGAGGGAAGGACGGACTAAGGCAAGGGCTGAAGAGAGTTAGGAATGGTATACTGTTAGAAAGATGGCAGAGCAAATCAAGGAAAAAAGCCAGATATCCGGTCCACCAATGAAGCACAGATGATGACACATGCGCACACACACAAACACGCGCAATTCCACTCAACCTACATACACTGAGAAAGCATAGGCATACTTAGAGGAGTAGAAGGACGAATAGAAAGCACTAAGGAATGACATGTAAGGTTTCAGATTTTGCGTCCACTTAATAATCAGACCCTTTTCCCACAAAGGTATATTTGAAATACAGGAAAGATTGGATTAAGTGCCTAAACAGTCACTGGATTTTCTTTACAGCAATCACTGCTACTCGGGGATAGAGCACTTTACTCTTCTTGCCCATTTAATCACTGCCAACTTTGGACTGATCACCTGACAGCAGAAATGCAGTGCTTTTTAAACACCAAAGCCATCCTTTGCCTCTTCCATAATCACACATCTGTAGCACTTCGGTATTTTCTTTCATTAACATATAATACGCGTAGTTTGAGCGGATCGGTCCATCTGCACCAAACACTGTTTGTCCTGTCCTTGACTTTCCAGTTACAAATCACTGTTATCAAATACATTGGATAATCGTAACGCCGATTTGTTAAACGAAAGATCACGTCAAAGAACACAGTTATCAGCGTACATGGTGCAAGGTATTCAGAAATGTGACGAATTTCACATTCCTGATGTCATAGATCAGGCGAGCTGGATCTACACATGCTTGTGAATCTAGAGAGAATCTAGTATAAATCTCGGTATCATGTTCACACGATTGAATTCCTGCTTTACGGTATAAGCCTAGGTTGAACAAGGGGCTTTCAACAAGATAAACATTTTTGCTTTTGTAACTGCTTTTCTGATTATTCGTTATCAGTGCCTTTCCATCTGGTATTGTTTGTTTCCAGGAATGTAATTACTGTGATGGCAGGTGGAAAGCCTGCTTTGAAAACAGACATGTTAGTGTGAGCCAACCACTCACTAATAGGGATGACAAAGCTTCCACAAAAAATGCATTGTCTCTGTCCGTTCCAACTGGCCATAAATCAAAACAACAGATAATGAATTAGCATGTAAGAGCGGAAACTCCATTCTTGAGCTATGAAGCTTGCATACCTCTCTTCCTTAACCAGTCACGAAACAAATCTAGAGACCTGCCCCTTCTTGTACGTCATATGCAATAATTTGTCATGAGGGGTACGAGCATCATTAAGTATAACCTAAAAAGTGATTTCATTTGGTTTCATCTTATGCGCATTCCCGCAAAACTCAAACATGAGAAAACAACGAATGAGCTGTCAAGAGATTCAGAAATGGGGGTATGAGATGAGAGACGAGTGCTGAGGGGCATAAATAACAGAAGAGGTAAGTAGTGCTAGACCACTTTTTTCTATGGGAATTGCCTGATGGGTCACTTTCATAGAGGACACACAAAGTGGATCCCACCCCTTCAAGTACACACACAAAACACCCTAACATAAATGCAGTACTCAGATCTTCGAGAGATTTGGGACGTGAGTCAGAGTTCAGGGGAACAGGAGCAAATGCCAGGGCTCCCAGACCACCAAACGTTCAGCTCCCCTGTCCAATTTACTGGTGGAGTTTCCGATGGTGGAGCCTCAGTAGGATTCTCTGTCATAAAACATTGATCCAGCTACCAAGAAGCCAAATGACTGCAGGGTGGCAGTGGCAGAAGTCCCTCCCTGTGCTTAGCAGGCAGCTTTTGACACTGTATCCCACCACAAACTCATCAAGAGACTACACCAGATTGGGATCAAGGGAGACGTACTCAGATGAATTGCATCATTCCTCATGGGACGTAAGCAGACAATCCGCCTACCTCCCTTCACCTCGGAACATACGAGCACCATCTGTGGCATCCCTGAAGGGTCATCCCTCAACCCGATCCTCTTCAACACTTACATGATGCCTCTAGCCGACAGTGTCAGAGTCCACGATCGCAACATCATATCCTAAGCTAATGATACCTAGCTCATCCTCTCAGCAGATCCCACCACCACTAAGACCAACTTCCACAACTGCATGAAGAATGTCGCAGACTGGATGAAGGACAACTGTCTGAAGCTCAACACAGACAAGACCGAAGTGCTGATCTTTGGAACAACACCTGCTGGCCTGCTGAACTCGGACCCACCCCCACACCAAAAAGACCACACCCACAACCTCGGCATCATCCTGGACAGCAAACAAACCATGACACAACAGATCAACACAGTCTCTTCTGCCTGCTTCCACACTTTCCGCATGCTCTGAAGAATCTTCAAATCACTCTCCATAAACACGAGAAAAACAATCACGCAAGCCCTAATCACCAGCTGGCTAGACTACAGCAATGCACTGTATGCAGGAACCACCACCAAACTCATGAGAAGGCTCCAGACGATATGGAACTCAGCGGTCAGATTGCTCCTCAACCTGGCCACATAGGCCCACATCACCCAACACCTGAGGAACCTCCACTGACTCCCAGTCCAGAAAAGATGCCAATTCAAGTTACTGACACACTCCTACAAAGCCCTCCATGACCAAGGACCAGTATATATGAACCACTGCCTGAACTTCCACCAACCATCCAGAAACCTTTGCTCTGCCTGCCTCGCACAGACACAGTACATCCGCCGTATTCACAGCGGACGCTGCTCCTTCTCCCACCTCACGGCCAAGTCCTGGAACACCCTCCCTCTCCACTTCTGAACATCACACTTGCTGACGGACTTCAGGAAGAGACTCATTACCTGGCTTTTCGACTAAGCCCAGCAACCCAGCGCCTGAATAACCTCAGGGGTGATAAGCCGCGCTCTACAAGTACTGATGATTGACCACAGCCAAGTTTCCATGCACTAGTCTGCCACGCTAGGCATGGGAGTTTCTTTGAAAAAAACAAACTAGAAGGATAGGCTGAGCAGGCCCAAAAACCATGACACCCACTCACATTCAGTGGTGCCTGCAGTGCAGCTGCTAAAAACTACATTGTAAAAACATAGATACCTGTCAGGAAGGTAGGGATATAACAGGTGTTCTTGCCACACCATCATCCAAATCTGGACATCTAAAGTCCACTAAAGCCGAAATCCATCAATATTGAGCTTGCCCTTATCCCCAATGCACTCAAGTAACACTATGCCCCGGAACGGCTCAAAAATTAACTTAGATGACTTCACACTCACATCATGCCTCATGAGCAGTGCCAATTCCCTAGGTTTTGACTGTGACACCACCCTCTATTTCAAAACTCACACTGAATATAAGACCAGGGTTGTCTAGTAGCAGGTAGCTCTGACCTAAAAAGTGAAGTCCTTCTTCCCAAAAGATTTTAGAATAGTTGTCCCTGCCATGGACCTATCTCCCCTTGATAGAAGTATAAGCTTTACTAGCTGCCATCCCTCAAAACAATCTGATGCCCCTGTCAGTCTACATCAACTGCAAGACCTTCTGCATGGGCCACAAAGTAATGAAAATGCATCTGTCTTGACTGGCTTTAATAATTCAGACAACAGGAGAACTATGCAAAACATACAACAAGCAGGATCACCAGCCTAATGTGAATGAAAAGCAGGAAGGGAAAAAAGAACAGATGCTAAGAACTCATGGTCTTCATTCTGATTCGCCGGGTACTCCAGATTCTGTGTAAACAGGGGTTTGCAATTGAATTTGGATTACAATTTGACTGAAATTTCTACAAAGTCATGGTGGTTTCCCCACACAGATGTTTGAGGAAACAACTGCAATGTTCCAAGTTTTGCTGTTTCGAATGGGGGAAAGTGTGTGGTTTCATACCACACTATCCCTCATTCTGACTAGAAAGATTTATTATGATGTGGCAATATCCCACTCAGGGAAAAATAAACCAACAGTATCAGTAACTCCATGTCAACGATTAATGAAACAGTTTACCAAACCTCTTAGAATGAGCCCGTAAGAGTATGGAAAGTCATTTGCAAGGCACATTCAATACTCTACTTCTGAGAGCAACATAATAATGTGTTGTTCATAAAAAAAATTGAAGTCAGGTAGTATCTCCACTTATGAACTATAAGGAGAATCAGCACATTGCTACTCCAGTACTTCTACTTCATCCTCACTTCCCAATGTCCCACCATCACCCCCCTTCCACCCCACATGACGACATCCCTACAACTCCACTGCACTGAATTCAAGAGCTATTTCCCACCTTTTACTCTCCTGACTAATCAACCCCCATTAGCACGCATATACCTCTATTTCTTTCACTAAGAGCTTATACGGGGAACATGTAAAGAACATACTTAAAGATAAAGGCATCTAGTAAATGTATATCTATTTCTTGGGACATAGTTCTACTGTAAAAACATCAAATTGATGATTTTACTTTGCGCAATCTTCACTGCATTGTGGTATTGGCCACAGGTGACAACCCATGCTTCCGGCTTAAATCCTCTCTCCACCCACCTGTCTCGTGTCATGTATTATTACTTTATGTTTTTGTCTCAGCATTAGCTTCTGGGGCGATTATAGCCCGGCCTTGCACGATCACCACAGACCTTCACAATCTGTGCGTAAGTCTGTATGACAAACATTAAAAAAATAGAACATTCTTCCAAAGAATAGCTACTTTTCCACACATTTTATTTATACCACTGTACCAGTTGGGTTAATTATTCCTCAGCACAGGTCTCTGGATGGAGGTTCTATGTGAATCTGTTCTGTGTCTTTGGCCTCTGGGACGGTGCACAGCACAGGGAGGCTTATTATGGTGCATAAGCACACATACAAGTGGCATTTAGATGCTAAATTTTCATGGATGGTCAGTATAACTTAGTAGAGACAGGGCCATGAAAACTTAAAACACCATGATCCAATAAAAGTAGGCACCGCCACAGAGTCAGAGGCTCTACTGCCATCGTACCAGAGAGTCCCTATATCACAAGTGAGGATTGGAAAGAGCTTCTGATTATGTGGTACTACTGCAGAGACACCTACACAAGAGAGTTGATGCTCTATAGCAGTGCCAGCACCTCAGGAGGGTCACGTTCATGCTAGTGTAAGCAGTGACTGATTTGAAAAAACATAACTGCGGAGGCCCAAAGATTTTCTTAGCTGTTCGCCGCCGGCACCGACTAAGGACACTGATGCCGAATACCAAGGCTGCCTTCTTTTGATTCCTTCTCATGGCTTTTTCTTCTTACACATCCTGACCCTTTATTACACTAATTTATTTCCTTTTAATCCCTGTCCTCTCTCATTGTCACTGTTTTCTTATCTGCTCTTTCTCCTCAATTTTTGGCCCTTTCCTCCTGTTCTGGGTGAAGGTCTGATGATGGAAATAAAGATCGCCCCACTCCCTGAAATCAACAGCTCAAAACCTCTACTAAAATGAATGATTGGTCACGAGATCTGGTAATTTGTCCATGTGATGGCAGGCTGCCCCAGAATACTAAGCACGTGGTTCTCTTGTGTAAATTTTATTCTAAATATAGGAAGCGGTATATTTCTCCAACTATAAGGCACCTAAATTTTAAACAATGTCGTCCTGTATATTTGTACTTACAGTCATTGCCAACACTAGAGATCTGCTGCAGTATGTCAACTTTCCTTTGGGCAGTGTTTTATGCTAGAAAGAAGTTGACAATAGGTACCATATAGAGTAAAATAATGGGAACATATACTAATGAGCCACGATCCCTAAGGTAGCTGGGATCAATAAAATCTGGATGGGGGGAAACGAGGAACACTGTACCAATGCACTTTAATCATTTTAGGATTTGCATAATTGTAATATAGAACTCTGTGTAGTAGTGGTCTTTTAGCAATTTGTCCTTATGTTCATAATTTTTTATATGTACCTGAATGAATTTTAACTAGTTGTCTTTTAACATTTCGTTTTTATGATGATACTGCTTTTTAACCCTTTCTTCAAATGTAGTGAAATGAATTCGATGTTCGTTGCTTTTATTTGTGTTACTGCTTTTATGGATGCTTGTTATGGCTCCGAATAAAGTTATATATATATATATTATCTACTGGCGGTCGCCAGTAGATAGTTATAGTTAGGACCTATTTTCCATAGGAAATCCGCAACATTCTATTTGAAATAACTTTGGCGCCGGTTGACGAATCTTCGCGAAATTTTCAAACTTGTTGGGGCGCTCCGGTCCGCTCCTATCCTGAAAGTTTCGGGGTGATTCGTCAAGCGGGAGCCGAGAAAAAAGGGGGGTCCCAAAACGCGTTTTCCCCATGCAATTTTCCATAGGAACCTTTAGTCGCAGCTACAGCCCGAACTGCTGAACGGAATTACACCAAATTTGGCAAATAGGTAGCCCTTGGTTCAGTGTCGTGCCTTTTGCTTAAATGGTGTAAATCCGTTCAGTAGTTCCTGAGAAAATCAAAAGTAAAGTCACATATATATCTATGGCCGAGTAGGGTCCGCGTACCCTCCCGATCACGAGCTGCATGCTAATTGGCTGTCAAGTGACTGTCAACACTCCAAATCAGGAAGTGTTGGCAGCCATTTTGTCCTCGGTAGAACCGAGGGACAGAAACAAGTGCGCAAAGCGCAAAAGGGGGCAGGGTAGAAACACCCTGACCCCCTAGGTCTGCTCAGGGGTCCCACAAGGACCCCTGGCCAAAAAAAGCATTTGAAAAAAACCAAAACGGCGGGATGCGCTTAGGGTGCGTGGATCCCGCCGTGATTAGAGGCACAGAAACACGTCGCCAAACGCAACAAGGGGGCAGGGTAGAAACACCCTGACCCCCTAGGTCTGCTCAGGGGTCCCACAAGGACCCCCAGGGCAGAAAAAAGCATTTAAAAAAAAATAAAAAATCGGCGGGATGCGCTTAGGGTGCGCGGATCCCGCCGTAAAAAAAAAAAAGACATCGAAGCGCGGTCTCCCGTGCTTCGAGGCTATTTTGCCCCCGGGTGGGCCAAGTCCCGAGGGCATGCAGGGTTTAATTTATATTTTATAGGGGGGCCTCTAAGGCCCCCCAAGCCCCGAAGACCGCCACCCCCCGGGGCTTTAAATAAAAAAATGGTGCAGGAGGGCTCTCCGCCCTCCCGCAGCCCCGGGGACCGCCACCCCCCGGGGCTTCTTTTTTGAAATTTAAATAACCTGTGTGGGGGCTCCAGCCCCCACACGCCCCGGGACCGCCACCTCCCGGGGCACTTAGAAAAAGAAATGTGGGGTCTGTTTCGGACCCCGAAGCCCCGGGACCACCACCTCCCGGGGCTGTGCAATTGAAGGGAGGGGCCGCGCGGCCCCCTCCTGGAGCCTGTGGTGGCCCTGGGGACCGCCACTCCCCAGGGCCGGCTCCTGCAGTGTCCCGGGGTGCCTACAAAGCAGATTGCTTTTCCATAAGGGGAGCTGCATGTCAGCAGCTCCCCTTATGGAAAAGCAATGCCGGCTCCCGCAGGACGTGGTGAGCCGGGGGCTCAGTGCGGGGATTGGGTACCCCCCCCCCACGGTCCCTAACGAGTGGCCAGGCCCCGGGGGATGGGGTCCCGGGGCCATTAGATGCTCGGGAGGGGGCCACGCAGCCCCCTCCCCAAAATTGTTTTTTTTTTTTTTTAATAAGGACAGAAAGGCCGGCCCCGGGGATGGGGTCCCCGGGGCCTTAAATGGCCTGAGGAGGGGGGCCACGCAGCCCCCTCCAAATATATATATATTTTTTAAAAAGAGGGCATGCCCGGGGGATGGGGTCCCCGGGGCCAATAGAGGCCCAGGAAAGGGGGGCCACGCAGCCCCCTTCCCGTTTTTTTTTTTCTTAAAAAAAATAATAACATCCTCAGGCCCCGGGGATGGGGTCCCCGGGGCCAAAGTGGCCGAGGAAGGGGGCCACGCAGCCCCCTCCCATAGAAAAATTATTGAAAAAAAAAAAAAAAGACCGGCATCGTGCCGGAGGCCCGCGCCCTCCCTGCAGCACTCTGCAAACGCGCCCCTGGCGCGTTTTAAGAAGGGAAAGTAATTCCCCTTGAATACTGGGGGTCCCTGGGGCCAACTAGCCCACCAGGAACCTCCAGTATGCACCAGGAGCTGCGTTGCAGAGAGGTGTACAGAGGCCACGCCCCTTTTTACACCTCTCTGCAACGCAGCTCTGTAGCGCTTTTTGGACGTACATGGTGGGCTAGTTGGACTCCAGGGACCCTCAGGATTCAAAGGGACTTAATCCCCCAACTTAAAACACGCCACGGGGCGCGTTTGCACAGTGGTGAAGGGAGGGGGCGGGGCTTCAGGTGACATGTGTGCAAACAGGCCTGTGGTGCGTTTTAAGATGGGGAATTAAATCCCCTTCAATCATGAGGGTCCCTGGGGGCCAACTAGCCCACCAGGTACGTCCAGAAAGCGCCACAGATCTGCGTTGCAGAGAGGTGTAAAAAGGGGTGTGGCCTCTGAACACCTCTCTGCAACGCAGCTCCCTGGCGCATACTGGAGGTACAGGGTGGGCTAGTTGGACCCCACGGACCCTCATGATTCAAGGAGACTTAATCCTCCAACTTAAAACACGCCACGGGGCGCGTTTGCACAGTGGTGAAGGGAGGGGGCGGGGCACGTTATAGTTAGAAATTAGCACTTAAAAAACCTTTGAAATTCACTTAAAAAACCATAGGTTATAGGCACGTTATAGTTAGAAATTAGCATTTAAAAAACCTTTGAAATTCACTGAAAAAACCATAGGTTTTAGGGACAGTTATAGTTAGTTGGACATTTCACTCGTACAAAACCCGTGAAATTCCCCTGTTATAGTTAGTTCAGGTAACTATAACTCGCGCCCCCGCAATGCACTGCTGATGACGTCACATATTACATCACTCATGACATGGTCAGTGACATCACTGATGACATCACTGAAGAATGTGCTAGTATTTGTATGAGTAAGTGAGTTGGTGTGTGTATAACTGTATAGGTGAGTAAATGGGTGTGTGCTTAATTTTTGCATGACTGACTAGGTGTGTGAGTACCTCTATGGATGAGTGGCGGTGTGAGAGTGTTTATATAGGTGTATGAGTGCATATAATAGTTCTGTACTGAGTGACTATAAGTATGAGTGACTGTACGGGTTAGTGAGTAGATGTGTGTGTGTAGACCTAAGAATCAGTGAGTGTGTATATAGTAATTGGTGTTGGAGTGTCTATGGTTTTGACAATGGCAGTCTGTAATTTACAGTGGGTGTATCAAAAGTTATATTAGGGTGTGAGAAGATGCATCAAATTATCACATGGACGATGTCATCAGTGATGTCATCAGTGATGTCATTTGAGATGTCATCAGTGATGTTACTGACCATGTCATGAGTGATGTAATATGTGACGTCATCAGCAGTGCATTGCGGGGGCGCGAGTTATAGTTACCTGAACTAACTATAACGGGGGAATTTCACGGGTTTTGTATGAGTGAAATGTCCAACTAACTATAACTGTCCCTAAAACCTATGGTTTTTTTCAGTGAATATATATATATATATATATATATATATATATATATATATATCAGCTCAAAACAATCAGTGAGAGATTGACTTTTGTCTTTCTTTTTAAGGTCTGACCTTTGAGACAGCTTTACATGTCTCACCTAGCTACTGTTGTTGTTTTAAAAAAAATATGATACATAATATCCACATTAACATTTACAGAGGGACTTTTGGTCAGCGGGCTTCATCTATAGGAATGTTAAACTGCCATTCAAGTTTTGCTTTAACTCACCACAGCACACAGCGTGGGGCAATTGGTCAGCACAATTTACCCATAGACACCCTAAATTTTGAGTGACTGCGCAACTTCTGTGTACTGTGTTCACATCCGCCTAAAAATAGTCCCCTTCTCTTCTGTAACAGAGCTAGTTCAAGATGTGCTTTTTCTAACTATTTATTTTTTATATTCACTTTAAGTATCTTTTATATATTTTGCCTACACATGAGGTGACTATTTAGATGGTGATTTATTTCCGTTTGTTGTAGTAGTTGTATAAAGTGTTTAAATGACATTGTAACATTTTAGCTGCCTGCAGTAAGAATGCTCCTTATGTATTGGTTGCTACTATAAATTATTTTAGTGACATTGGTGTGCGGTAGCTGCCTGCTATAGGAATGCTTGGTTAGGTTGTGATTTAATCTTGTCTCCCACACCAATAACAATAATAATAATAAAACGCATGGCACAACTGGGTGGTTTTTAGTTTAAACACATAACTAGTAAAATAGCCACTTCAGTGAATGATTTTAAATGTAATGTTTCTATTGCAAGCATACGGTGGCCACATTTAAGTGGTTGCATATTTTTTTTCCTTTCATTTTTGTGACAGAGGCTTGCAATAAAAATAAAAAAAAGTAACCCTCAATCTTGCTTGCCAGGGGGCATAGCTTCAGGTGTTGCCAATGCTTGTTTCGTCTGGCTATTAGATGCAGAGCAAATAAGGCCAAAACCACCATATAGTTCATGTGACGCCTATGTAACACAGACCACGGAAAATCTCATTGTGTGAAATGCTTGACTCTAAAAACTGTCAATCTGCAAGGCCAATTCACCCTTTCATTCGAGGGTGGTAATTTGGGGACCTTTACACTGGGCAACAGTTGTGCCAGTTATTTAGAACGCTTAGAAAAGGTAGAGGTGTGGTATGAAACACCTATATATATATATATATAAATACTATTTAATTATTGAATGTGTCTACAAACAGAAATTGCTTTTATTGCTTAAGTATTTTTTTAATTATCTAATTTCTTTGTCATTGCACAGAAGTTTGAAACAGCCATTCACTGCAATATCTGAAGTAGTTCTCAGCCGAATAGACACAGAGAGAAATGATAATTAAAGTGCCCATCAGTTCTATTTTCTTATGTTTTCTTTGTCTGACAAATAATCTGTACTTGATTTCAATAGCACATACAAATATCCTCTGTCAGGGTAACATTTTCAAAATGACAACTAAAGCTGGTATAATGAATACAAGTTTAATCGATAAACGCCATGGCCGCATAAGTGCATAATTCTAGTATTTTGAACTACCGAAAGGTAGAGCCAGTTCTGAGGTCGGCACAGAATTTGATCTAAGCCAAAGGGCTTTTCCTGTTCTTTTTCTTCCTGCATTCCCGTATGCAGCTCGGTTATCTTGCTTTCCAAAGTTAGATAGTTTTTTTGGATAGGTATCTTGGAGTGTGGTTTCTGAGGCGGTTGGTTTTTACATGATGCACCAACTGGTCATGCACCCAATGGGTTATATCTTGCAGGCAGTCCTCCACTAATGAGGTATCCTTCAATTTTTAGACCTTCAAGGTTCATTTTATGGTTATCATAAATATCCTAGGAAGTCACTGCAGCTGAAGGAATGTCATTTGACCCCCCCTGGTAAAAAACACAAGGAGTAGAATAGAATAATATCCTCTCTATGACTTGGAATCCTACAATGGGCTCCATCCTTTCTGCAAAATCATACCAACATTGTATCAACCTGGAGAAGCGCCATGGGATATGAATTAACAGACTTCTTCCACGCACATAGCAAAGCTCTTCTTATGCGCGGAGATCTCCGGCCTGACTGCAGAGTCTCTGCAGTCGGAGAATTACTATTACATTGTTTGTTTGTGAATACCGAAAAAAGTAAACTTACACAGAAGTGTACGTTTACCTTTGTGAATCGGCCCATGGATGTTTGATACCTAAATCAGGTATTGAGCCTGTGTGAATTTTCTACTCAGCTCTAGGATGCCACTGACGATAACATAACTCTTTACAAAACTATGAATAGAATAGAACAGAAGCGTAGATTCACTTGTATATGTTTGGGGAAAAAAAGTTTCAGATCCAACAAAATGTCATTTAGGAATATTTGACTAGGCATTACTTTTGGCAAGATAAATTAAGAATATTCCCAGCACGATAACATTGAACAATCATCCAATAAGACTCAATTATTTTTGTCATAAAAGCAAAATTTTCACATTGGTAGATGTTAAAATAAAAGGGCAGAAAAATAATTACTAATTGTCTCTGTAAGGTCCTGGCACGGCAAGTTTCAGGAGCTCAGTCGAGCAGGTTTGGGAAGTAGATGTCTAACTGCAGAGAAGGTCCTGCTGAACAAAGTTACCTCACAAGTTTTTCATCAAGCTGTGTTGAAAAACCTTTCAGGTGAAGCTGGAAGATAATAGAATTGAACCAAAGGGTGATATGCTACTCCAGGTTTGTGGACGCTGCCAGGGCCGGACTGCGAACCCAAAGCAGCCCTGGCAATTTTCTTGGACCAGTCCCTGCCTGGCCCCGGGAGGCTGGAAAAGCTTGCTTGCTGCTTTTGTTACTGCAGTCCGAAAACTGGCCCACGGAACAAAACCGGTCCCCACCGCTGCAAATCCAGCCCCCATCCTTCCAGCCTCCTGGGAAAACGCCTGAAGCACAGCATGGCCAGTCCGGCCCTGGGCGCTAGTACATTTACTTTGAGAGTATTGTTGTTCTGTAAGGGGTATTGGCTTGAAAGTATCCTCACATTGTATTAACGGTGGCTTCTAGTAAATGTCTACTTTAAGACTTCGCTTCAGGAGTAGAACTTTTTCATGCAGCTGCTGATGTTCTTTTTGGTTGTTGCGTTCTGCTCTTGATCTTTTTAAGTTTGAAAGAGTTGTAGGGAGTGGTGAGCATTCCGTCGCTTTCTTGAATTTCTTCCACTTCGACTTAAGTCAAATGTCAGGACAAGGTCAATGCCCCTAGCATCTCAGGGCCCTCAAGGAGAAAATATTTGATTATCCTGTCACACTGCTGACGGAGGTCAGACTTTGCCACTAATGGACTAGTACTTGAACCGAAGCGGCCTTCAAGCAAACAGGTAGAAGATCGGTGCGTCTGTCCTCTCCTGCTGAGCACTTGATGCTTACTGGTCCACGGATGCAAGGAGGTGCAGAGAATATCCTCTGGAAGGGCAGCAACCCACGCTGAGGCAGCAGTCACTCCCTCACACTACAGGAGGTATTGGTACTCAAGTTAACTCCATCCAGTTGTCTCTGGTAAACATACTTTAAAAAAGACCCTTATGCAATAGAAATGGGTTTAAATGATCCCTGTGCCAAGGATGAACACACGCATGACCTCTGGCATCTTTTTAACCTTGACAAGGACCACTGTAATTTCCAGGACAATCAGAGTACACATTTTGTGTGGCATGGGTGAGGGAGTTTGTGAGAGACAGTATGCCTGTGAGTGCATGCGTGTGTGTCAGAGAGGGCCCACCATTCTTACATGTGCACCTTTCCCCATGTATTCCACGTTAAACAGTCCAGGTCAAAATGCTCGAGATAAAAATAAAATAATTAAGAGAAAAGCCTTCTTTGACTTTGCTCTGTAAGAGTGATCCCATCTATTTTTCTCAGGCAAAGGAAGGCAAAACTTTTTCGACAAAATGCAAGCATTTTAAACAAAATAAATGCCAACTTGGAATACCTTTAAATCACTTTTATTATCCACTAGTCACATTTGTATTCAGTTATCGGAGCCATGCCTGCTATTTATGCCAACACTGTCTTATGTGTGCTAGGTAAATTGAAGAGCAAAATGACAACTGGTTACTTAGAATGCAAAATTAATGTTTATGGAAAATAAGACTAAATTAATTCACACATTTTTCACCTTCTTGTACAGTAGCTAATCATTATTCTAATCTCGTTGTATCTTGTTTCAAAGTTTTACAGAATTGTTTAAAAGGGCCTGATCTCATGCTCATGGTTTTCTTCTTAAATTTAACTTACTCCTACTTGTTATTTTTGAAGTGAAATCTGATTCATAAACTATTTGTATTGGTAACACCTGAGAACCACTCTCAAATAAAGTTACAGTGGCTCACAACTAAGGTTAGTGTAGTTTATTAAATATGTCTCATTTATTCTCACTCAGTTAACTTCACAATTATAACTTTGGGCAAAACAGGCATGTTCTAGTTATTATTTGCAAGCATTTGTATTCATTATCAGATTAGAAAGAATTTTATAGATACCACATTACGCAATTTGCTGTAGCCAATTATGTATATCAGACGTGTAGTAAAATTCATAATAATTATTTATGTTGGAAATTGATGTCAGTGTGGTACCTACAAAAACAAAAATGCATCACCGTTAGTGATCAAACAAGCTTCGCATAAAGCAAACAGAGGCAAAGCCAATGAGTGACTGTTTATTAGTAAGAGTGTTTGGTAATTTGTGGGTGAGTGTGGTGTTTATGTGGGGTTGTATGGATGGGAAAGAAACGGAGTGTGATTATGTTAGTGGGGGAATGTGGCTGTCTGTCTCTCAATCAATGGTTCAGTGCATAGGTGAGTTAGCAGCTACTGTAGAAGTGGAGAATTGTCTCCTTCCGCCAACATGACTTAATACATACATCAACACAGTCATAGATTTAGTTATTCATCAATTCATGCACTCACTCACACATTCGTCCATCCTAAAACCCATCTGTTCATCTCCTTGTCATGTATTCATTCACTCACCAATTTATCCATCCAAGCACCCAGCCATTCTTACTTACACAAAGCACTCTATTCATTCAATCACACACCCATCCATCCATGTAATGTTTCACATATCCATTTGTATATCTGTTGACTCATTTTCACATTACCCCCTCAGCAATACACAATGTCATATGCATGAAATCGATAAAGAATAAATAAGCACTTTCATTTAAATAAAAAGTCAATGTGTGCCTTCTGGCTGCTGTCCACTATTAAGGCCCTAAAACAGCCATCAGTGAGTGTGTGTGTGAGTGAGTGAGCATGAGTGCCCCCTTCTAGTGAGAGAAAGAAAGAGTGCTTCTGGTAGACGAATAGTGAATGTGTGAATTCAAGCTATGTGTGTCTGCCTATTTGTTCTTGGTTGGGGCAGTCATGGTGTGCCTTTGTTTTAATGGTGTGGCTTTATTTTCAGGTTATGCAAATTAGAAGGGTAGGTATGGGGACTTTGTATGCTCATGGTGAGGATGTCTGTGCAGTCACTGCATTGTCATTTCAAGGGACGTGTGTGTGTACTCTCATGGTCAGGGCAAGGTTAGTGTGTGCTAAAGAGAAGGCACAGTAGTGTGTATATGGGCACTCATGGTGAAGAACAGAATTGTGTGTGTTTGTGATCAAAGCATGGTATCTATTTCTTACAGGCTGGAAGTATGGTGAGTTTTGTACGTGTGCTCATGGTGGAGGTATACCACAGGTCTGCTCATAAATAGTATGTTTTGTCTGTTTCAAGGGCTGGAAATATGGATCGATTCTCAACTATCTGGAAGTAAGGTTGAAATTGTCCAATAGCCATGCTCTCTGAGGTGACAGAAACACAGGTTACAATAGGATACTTCAATGTAAGTACGCAAAAGCACACCAGAAACAAAAAACAGAAGGGTATAAAACACATCCATGAGACAAGACTAGTTTAGGTGGTTCTGGTCTTCTAGGGAAACCATTTGTACAGACTCAGGACTGTAGAGTCCAGAGTATTAAGATCTCATAAGAGTGGAATTTGTGGAAATTGAGAAGAAGATAGTAGGATATTGTAGAATTTATATGGATCTTCATATCGCTGAAGAAAATAGTTCCTTCGAGAAATACTCTTATGAAAGTATGAAGAGCAATTGAAAGATCCTTAAATAATCTGATATCCTACAATAGTTTGATATCCAACTGCTTTTACAAACAGTATACATGACACAAATTCAAAAGACAGCAATGTATCTGGCTTTAGGTGTATTTGAGTAAGTCATACATCTAATGTATAACTATCAAGACATCATTGATAACCAAGATGCTACAGTGCAAGCAAAAGTGAAGGGCACAGTGGTTAGTGGGGTGATTAGTGTGGATAAACAATTCAATGCAGGTATTAAAAATGGTTGCCTGTCACACTGCTATAAGCCTTTATCCTATTATGCTGAAATAAAGGTGTGTAGTAATATTTTCAGTAGAGATGGGACAGTTCAATTTTAGGGATCAGTGTCAACACTTCGACCCCAAAGGCAGACTAAGCCAAGGTCTTCCTCAGAGGGGTGTCAGGGACGCTTTAGCAATAGCAACCTAATGAAAAATGGCAAAAGTCCCTAGCTAAAACACAACCATGTACATTTACATTGACAGACTCAACCCCAATAAAGTTTAAGAATTATGAAATGATCCTGTGGCAACACCTTATGTGGAGCACTACAAACATAAGATTCAGTTTGAGGGAAAGCACTGTTAGAACCATAGATGGTATGGTCGGTGTTATAGAAGAGGATGGAGAGTGAAGTATAAGGGGAGGAGAAGCGCCGGAGAAGTGGAGGTCAACAGGCCTTTCCTGGCATTCACAGGACCAAACAGAGAAGACGCTACAGGAAGATGGCCTTAATCTCAACATTCTTAACCTGGACACAAAGGGAGGAGGAGGGAGTTGAGGAGCCAGGTGTACTGAGGAGAGGGGGTGGGGAAGAGGCAACCATCCCAAAATGACATGCTGGATAGAGACCAATGGCTAGGTGGGAGGTGAGAAGTAGGAAACAAGGCCCTGATCTCATAGTATGAGACAGATTAAGAGAGAGAGGAGGTTGGATAAGATTAAAAGATGGTCTGGAGCGGACAAAACCAACAGTACAAAACAGGTTTATAAACAGCTCCTAATAGCCAATGACATTTCATTTTTTGCCCAAAAGAAAGAAGAACTTGTGTTTGTATGGTGCTTTTGGCAGTGCAGGTTACACTGTGTCTCAAGCAGGAGGACTCCCCAAAGGTATATTTCTCTCCCTTTGATCAACCTACGGCTGTGGACAAGAGGAGACGAAGTAGTAGGTGGGAGAGGAGGAGAAGCAAGCATGATCCATTTCACATGAGAGGGAGAGTAGGCGTGACTGGAGGTCAACCAAGAACGAGATAATATGCATTGTGGAGAAAAGTAAAGTAAGTAGATTCACAAGCAGTTCATCATTGGAGATCACATTTGCAGCTCAAGACAAAGATGAACCTGTGCTTGCATGCTTATTCTTGGCCTAGTGGGTTATAAGGCATGCAGGCAGGCAGAATTCAGTAGTGTCACTCTATCCAGGGAAGCCACATAAAATGGTGTGATCATGAAGTGAAGAGTCTTACAGCACAGAGAAGCAAAAAGTAATAGCTGAACTAAAAGGCAACAGCGCTTGAGAACTGCTTAAATAGCAACGTTACAAGCATCCGCAATGGGTTTCTCTTTATACAAAGGCAGAAAATGGAAGAAACCACCCACACTGAATCATGAAAAGGCAATGTAATTTTGAAATAAAAATACCCAAAGTGCAACCACTTCTACACCAACACATCGCACCCCAATGACCCAAAAACTCAAGTTAATAATCCTAAGAGGCGAACTAAGCAGGAAAATAATTCTAATATTCTCTGATACATCTTCACAAAAAGAAATCCAAAACAGCTCCAAAATACTTACCATCTTTACGTACCAGGTGCAGACACAGACCCACAGCAAACCATAACTGTCTGGATGCGCAATACTGTTTGAATGAATGTTGATGGTGGGTTTAAAGAGCAATTGTGTGTGATCATGGCTCTGCTTGGTGTTTGTGTGTGAGTATGTGCTCATGGGGATATGGTGAGGGTGTTTGTATGTTCATAGTGGAAAACTTAGTAAGGGTGGTTGTGTGTTCAGGGTAGGAAATGGTAAACGTGTGCTTCTAGTGAGAGATGTTTGAGTTTACTCAAGGTGAGACACTTTTATATGTATATTGCACAGAATGGCAACCAAATATCTGGAATTTAGAGCAGAATACCAGAACTGCCAAAAAATTAGCTGAAGGACAACGAAGGAATTTCAGCCTTAATTTCAATTTGTTTTTTAACAAATGTTTCCTTCTCTTAACTTACAGTTCAAAAAAGTTCACTTGCCAGTTACGGGTTGGCCTTGATACCTGTGGCACTGCCTTTGCTTTGACTATCTCAGGGTTTAGGTAGGAACAGACTGAGAACGGGACTCCAACAGCACTGCACACTTTCTGTTGTTTTTATTCTTTGCTTTTTCGTTGGACTTCGGAAACAACTAGGACAATGGGACCAGAAGTCAACCCTGTGATCACATTGGGGATCAATACCTGTGTGATGTCACTTCCGATAATGCTAGTAGTTCAGTGAATTTGGCGTCCATGGTAGGCAGCCTCCTACCCCATCGTTTTGCAAACTTAGATTGTGGTGGAGCTACCTCCTTAGGGTCTTGCCCCCAGTGTATGTGTCGAGCAGTTCACTTGGTCTCCCTGCCTTATGTATGCCAGTGTTTTACTCAATTAGTCTGTTCACATAGCTGTCTTTTATGTCTACCAGATGGTTTGCTTGCGTTCTCAAGCTACGACATTTGCATAATTGGATCTTTGCAAGTCGCATATCAGCTAAGATGCAGGGTTATGCACATCTTACTAGAAAGCCCTAGATACCTAGTTTCAATGAAGCCATCCACACGTGAATGCAAATGTCATGATATGAGCATTACATGACAAGAAGCTCACATGCTTGACATAAAAACAATTATATTCACTTCCCTGAAGAACAAATGAATGAATGAAACAGGAACCACCAGCTGGGAAAGGGATTATTGTTAAGGAATTATACAAGGAGAGAACTAATAAAGAGGAACAATTGAGAATTAGAGAGATCACCATCGTAGTGTGTCACAGAAATTATAGGGGGCTATGGGAGAGTATTTGGAAGATGATAGCTACTCCTATATGAACCAAAAAAGGATACATTAGTTCTTAACTTACTCTGTATCTATTTCAATTTGGAGAGGGGGAAAACTATCACCGTTGCACCGATTCTCAAGTTATAAGGCCATGCTCATAGTTCATAAAGTCCTCGGTGGAAATGACATGCTTTCTGTTTTTTACAGTTCAAGCACTCTTCCTCTGAGCTGGCACTGACCTTGGCTGACCAGAAGTTTAGGTAGGCCCCAGGTCAGACGTGAAATCGGGTGGCACAGAATTCTCTGTAGCGGCTGCCACGGTTTGAAACACCATCATTTGTGTCATGTGCAGAAGCAAGGGTTCTACATTTTCGTACAAAGGTGGACACTTGCTATTCAGGATGTACATGTGTTTATTCTGTTCTTTATAGCACCAAGAAGGTATGACGCGTGCACTCAAGAAATAATTTTAACATGCCATAAAATAACACACAATATTTTAGCACCAGTAGTTTTTTTTTTTACATGATTTTATTGTAGAAATGCAATGAACATGACGAACAAAACCAGAGATAAATGAAATCACAGATCCCACTACAAGTCATAGACAAATAATGAGTGAGGCACCCCGTACATCTGGGACATTAGTGAAACTACCGATGAGCCATAGAGATATGAAGCAAGATATTGAACCCAACCACAAGACATACTGCGAAATGAACAAGGTATCGCCACTGCATAGCATCAATCCGTATCCTTCAATTGACAAAGAGATGTCAAAGAAAGTCCTCACGGGAGAGGGGGGAGGGGGCGAGATCGTGCCTCGCCTCCATGTTCAGGATATAGGAGTCCCAGATCATAGCTCTTGTCCCTTCGCCTCCTTGTCTGCGGGCTTCTGCTTGGGCATCTAATCAGGGGCGGCTCTCCTCCGCAATGGCGGAGGAGCATTGCCCCACTGCCTGGCTCAGAGCTAGCAAATGAAAAATAAAACGATGTTCTAGCATTGTTTTATTTTTCATTTGCTGGCTCTGAGCCAGCTGGGCAGGGAGGGGCGTGCGGGGTACGGGAGGAGGAGTGCTTTGTGCACTCCCTAAGTGTGCATATTTGGCCGGCTATCTCAGGCCGACCAAAACACACATGCGCACTTAGGTTTCTCCACCCCGGCTGCATTTAACAGCTGGGCTGGAGAAACCCCCACAGACTCCCTGGCCTGAGCGGAGTGTTTTTTCAGCCCACTCAGGCCAATCCCAGCAACGAGGGGATTGGATGGGAGTCTGTCCCAGGGGCTGCCGGGACCGGGAAAAGAAGAGGAAGCGCGACGTGGCCTTCAGCTTCAGGTAAGTTTTTTAATTTTTTATATATTCTAACACCCCCCGCACGTGCTCCCCCCGAGCTTCCTCTCCCGCGTTCCCTCCAGCCGCCCCACCACCTGTTGTTTGTGGCAGGTGCCATTGTATCTGCTTCTGCGTGTGCCCATTTGAGCAGTATAAGGAGTCAGCACTGCTTCTTGGGGGAGGACGGCAAATTACAGGACATAGCAATTATTCGTTTAAAAAATACAAATGCCAAATCAACAAATCTATGTTGATATTTGTCCCCTTTAGCCCTCCAGCGAATCCTCAGGAAGCAGGACTCAGTTGTGTGCGGGAGGTCCGTGTCAACGAGTGTGGATGTTACCGCTATTATGTCGGTTCAAAGGCATGCTAGCACCGGGCACTCCCACACCATATGGAAGAAACCCGCCTCCGGCATGCCACATCTTGGGCAGGTCAGGGAGGCAGTCTGGAACAAGCGTGCTGTCGGGGAATAAGTTAAGTCTGAGGGACATAGTTTAATTGTGCGTAGCGAGGGCATGGATTGCGTGATACACATTGGACCTGGTTCAGGGATGGCGCCCATTGGTTATCTGAGAGTGGCATATGGAGATCATGAGCCCAACGTCGTGAGGACCATTATCCGGTGGAGAGTTGTAAGATAGTAAAGCAGTGTAAAGAGCTGTGATAAGCCTGCATGCATTTCCATGTGTGAGGGCCGTGTGGAGTGGATATCAGTTGTCCTTTTTCAGGGGCAGTTTCTCCATTAGGGTTGTGGGGCTGCGCCCCTCTGGAAATTCCTACACATTTACATTAAAAAATATAAAATAGATCGATTTATTTGGAGATACGATTGTATCTCTAAATAAATTGATGTATTTAAGTCTGGGTTGTCTGTTTCTGGCTGCCTGTCCCGCCTCGCTCTGAAGCAGGAGACGGAAGACAGGCAGTAAATCAACTACCCACGATGCAGGGCTTTTTGTTTTAAAGCCCTTCATTGCCATTGGGGTCTCTGGTTGTATGCACACTGTAGGCCAGTGACGCAATAAGCATCACGGTTTCGGGTGTAGGAGACTTCATCCCTCCGTGATTTTAGACGTCCGTCATTCAAAGGCGTAGATCCCACCCTTTCCTCATTAGTGAGAGTGGATGCAAGCACTTCTGATCCGGTGCCTTGTTCCCGGTAATATGCAAAAGAAACAATTGATGGACGGAATGCTGTACAATGCAAACATTCACCCCCACTCACAAGGATCTGGGTTTAATCCATCATTCTTTTGCTCACCACACCACCCCAGTTTGGACCCAGCCATACGCAAATCAGTCTTGACCCTGTTCCTTGTGGGAACAGTCCAGCCCGAACTGCCAAGCCAGGTCCTCCCTGGACCGAAAACAAGCATCCTGGGACCGGTTTCAGGGCATCACCCTTCATCAGTCAGGCTAGCTTGAATCCGGTGGTGTAGTGAGCACGGGACCCACGTCTGGGCATACCCTTCCCACTTAGGGCGACATATGCAAAAGAAACATTTGATGGACGGAATGCTGGACAATGCAAACATTCACCCCCACTCACAAGGATCTGGGGTTAAACGATGGATTTAGGCCCAGATCTTTGTACTGGGGTGAATGTATGACATTGTTCTGCATTCTGTCCATCAATTGTTGATTTTGCATTTGTCACCCCGAGTGGGACGGGTATGCCCAGACGTGGGTCCCGTGCTCTCCATGCCACTGGAGTCAAGCTATCCTGGCTGATGAGGGCTGAAAGCCCGAAACTGGTCCTAGGATGCTTGTTTCCAGTCCAGGGAGGACCTGGCCTGGCAGTTCGGGCTGGACTGTTCCCATAGGGCGCAGGGTCAAGACTGATTTGCATATGGCTGGGACCAAACTGGAATGGCATGGTGAGCAAAAAAACGATGGATTTAGGCCCAGATCTTTGTACTGGGGTGACTGTATGACATTGTTCTGCATTCTGTCCATCAATTGATTTTGCATTTTTTCCCGGTAATGGCAAGTGTTTGCAAGCTAATGCTGTGCTCTGTATATTGTTCTGAGACCCCTCATCACTCTAACCTCCCCCACTGTGACACCCCAGGCCCTTGCTGCAAATTGCTCGCTCCTTTAGAAGTGGAGCTGCGGCATTTGCTCCCTTGTGAAATGGATCCAAATAAGGAGCAGGGATCGCTCTTGTTCCCTTGCGAAATTGATCCAAATATCCGAGTCAGGCCCAAAGCCAGAGATATGTGCTTATTGTGTAACGTGCTTACAGTGGCCAGTTCTCTGATGTATGGCATTAAAACTGTCCCTGTGTACATGGCCCTAAGTTAACACTGATGCTAAAAACATTGTTTGACTTGCAAACAATGAATGTTAAAAACTTCGAGGGAATGCATTTCAGCGATTTAGCTCCTCTCTTATTTTACATGCTTTACTTAATCTTGCATTCCCCACGAGTTAATATTTTATAATGTTGTTGTTTATCTGTATTTTTTTCTGTGCATACTTTGAAGCTTGAGCCATGCCAGGTGTTTATGAGGGGCTTTGATTGAGCACTCCGGCGCTAAGGCAAAAGCCAAAGTGCATGTCAGTGGGTTGGCCTCTCTGCAGAGCACACAGAACAATGTTTGTGTATTCCATTTGCAACTGAAATCCTGTGGATATGTGTGTGAAGGGGGTACACTGATGTCAAAATATTTGCAAGGCAAAAGTAAGAGAAATCAAAGTGCTTAAATTTTGGGGAGTGCAGTGCATTTTGGGGCGGTGAAGTGACAGAGATGCGAGGAAAGGCATTCGGGGAAGAGTGAAGAGAGGATGTTGAAGAGGAAAGAGAGGGGGTTGAAGATGTGCTGATGGACAAGATATGCAGAGAAAAAGAGGATACATATCCAACATAAAGCACACATAATTGAAGACAAAACTCCTTCCACAGGCCTCAATGCTGTTTAATTCACAGACTCACTATTTCAGAATTTAAACATTTCCAATGTTCATAATTTATAAGAAATCATTCTTGTTACTCATTTATTTTAAACAGCTAACAACCAGTGACAAAGCCAATCATACTGACAGGCTTTAGGCGTATGTCAGTTACTGTGCCATTTATCTGGATAAAATTACATCTCAGAGAGGAAACAAAATTCCCGTCTGGTGGCACACTATAGGAATCACAGAAATGTATTTGGCATGTTCCTTTATAGAGAGCACCCACTTTTTTCATCTCACTTAAAGACCTGTCTGCACATATTTCTATATATATATATTTTTTTTATTAAACATAATTTTATTGATTTTCGTAGAACATATACAGTACATTACTGCATTGCACGACATATATGACCATAGACATGTTTCAGGTATCATGCACTGATAAGTTGGTGCTATTACATTATGACCCTAAGGAGTACCACTTTTGTCAGACAACATAGAGGTAAAAACATCATATACAGCTTATGGAACCAACATTTCTAGTGATGTTTGCCATGATATAAACGTCCATCAGTACCTTGCTGCAGAAGCACATCTCGTGTCTATAGCCATATTTATAAGTAGTTACCCAACAAACTAGTCTCCAACTCCCCCTCCCCTGTCCCTTTGGTCCCATGAATACATAGTATATTAAAAATATCGTGTGATACAGTGTAGGCTACATATAAAAGGTATGTATCAATAATCAGTAAAAACCACTACGTGTAACACGACATATGGGGAGTAGGTATCCTAATGTGCAGTCAACTGTGGGAGTTCAGTGGCATATTGATGAACATCAACTGATTTGAAAGCCTCAAGCATCACATCCCATTCTAGCGCTATAGGAGTCTTGCGTAGGCCTCTGAGTTCCTCTCTGCGCAAAGCAGCACTTTCTGCATTGCCCCAACGCAGCATCTCACTATGCCACGTGAGCACAGAGGGGGGGGTCCGCGATTTCCAGCGCATAGTGATGGCACGTATTGCTAAAATAAGCGCCAGGTCTATAAATCGATATTGTACCTTATGTTTGGAGACTTGTTTGTGTAGGCCTAGTATGCATTCTTCCATAGTGTTTAGTATTTCACGGTGTGCAGCCCCGTTAATCATGTTACGAACATGGTCCCAGTACCCCCGCACTTTCGGGCAAGTCCATAACATATGAGGCAGGTCCGCCCCTTCTAACAGACATCTCGGACAGTGATGCTGTGTCTGTGGAAACATTTTATCCAGTTTATGTGGCGTAAGGTAAGCTCGATGAAGTATCATAGTTTGAATAAATTTGAATTTTGCATTTCTAGAGACCTTTTTGGGGTGTTCAAGTACACTCATCCATTCCTTATCTGCCAAGTCTCTGTCTATGTCCTCACTCCATGCCGCCCTCAATGAATCCAGAGCCATCATCGTATGTGAGCTCAAACCAGTGTAAAGCCATCTAATAAGGTGTCTGCCTCTGCCCATATAGTAAAGCATTTTAACCAAGTCGTGAGTGGGGGGGGTTCCTGTCTCTGCGGAGCCCAGTGCTTCTTTATATATTGGAACAGTGCAGCATGCAATAAATATAAGTGCGCTGGGGCACCCGTTTCATTAACAAATGTGTCATGATCTAGTAGTGTTCCCGCCCCAAATAGATCCGCTACTGTGCTAATCCCTGCATCTAGCCACAGTGCTATCTTGCGCTTAGTAAGCCTGCCGTCCCTCAGTGGAATACCCAGTAGCGGGATGTTACCCGCATATGCATGGGGTGCATGCGTATATTGCAGAGCTGCTTTCCAACATTGGAGCACCGTGCGCAGCAGAGGGGGGGGATCCTTCGGGACCACTCCACCAGGTAACAGCAAGTATTGTAACGCACCACGATCTATGTCCACCTCGGTGTATCCTATCTCCTGTAAATTACGCCCCGCTGTCCAATATGACAGCCATTGTAATTGGCATGCGTAGTAATATGCACGCAAGTCCGGAACGCCCAGGCCCCCTCTATTTGTATCCAATTGCAACTTCTTCAGACTAATACGTCTTCTGCCAGCGCCCCAGATAAGATCAATAAGCAAAGTGTTCATCAATCCAAACGTAGAATGTGGCACCATCAATGGTAAGTTAGTGAAATAGTATAGCAGTCTCGGTAGAACCACCATTTTTGCCAAAGCCGCCCTACCCATGACAGACAGCGGCAATGAGGTCCAGAAAGTGATGTTGGACCGCAAGGCTCTAAGCGCACGGTGTAGGTTACCGTCCAGCATATCAGTATGGGTCCGGTAGACCTGAATACCTAGGTATTTAAATGTGTGCGGCGCCACCTGGAGCCTGGTATCTCCAAATTCTACGTCCGTGATTTCTGCATGGTCTATGAAGAAAAAAGCGTGTGATTTTGCAACATTAATGGCCAAGCCTGCAATAATTTCGAAATGGCGAAATACCTCGTAGATCGGATCCAAGGGTAGACGGAGATCGCGCAAGTATAGAATAATATCGTCTGCATACGCAGAGAACAGATGCGTCGTATTCCCTAGCGGTATACCCCTGTCAAGGAGATCTTGGCGCATCCTTATGGCCAGTGGTTCTAATGCCAGTATAAAGACAAGAGGCGATAGAGGGCAGCCCTGTCTAGTCCCCCTGTGTATAGAGTACTCCGCTGAGATGTGGTTACCAGTACGGGCACGTGCTGTGAGGGCATCATACAAGAGGTGCAACCAGGAAATATAGCCTTCCAGAAACCCAAATTTCCCCAGCGCCTGAAACATATAGTCCCATCTAATGGAGTCAAATGCTTGCCGCAGATCCAGGGAAATGAACCCGCATGAGGGTACCGTTTTGGTGCTTCAGTCATGAGATAGTGGAGCTTTCTAGTGTTCAGTGATGTGCTGCGTGCAGGTAAAAAGCCGGTTTGGTCTACATGGATGAGCTGGGACAGATAGGGCAGTAGTCTATTGGCCAACATTTTACTCAGTATTTTATACTGCATGGTTAATAAGGACAACGGACGATAGCTGGCCATATCTGTGGGATCCCTACCTGCTTTTGGGAGTGATATTACCAATGCTTGCGCCGTGGTGAGTGGTAGAGAGCCCCTTTCCAGTGCTGTGTTATACAGTATTTCCAATTGGGGCACTAGTGAATCTGCATAAGTAGCATAAAATTCAATTGGAAGACCTTCCAGCCCTGGGGTTTTGTTACGCGGGAGTCCCTTCATAGCAACCCTAATCTCAGATTGGGTGATGGGCCCCGTCAATCCTTCCTGGGCTGCCGCCATGAGTTGCGGGTATGTGAGGTTGGACAAGAAAGTCTCCGGGTGGGTCATCCCGTTGTTATCCGATGAACTATATAGGGTGGCATAGTATTGACGGAAGGCGGCATTGATATCCCCATGAGTAACGGCGCTAACCCCTTCTAAGGTATGTATTTCATTTATAGCCACCGCTGGAGGGGTATCTCAGATCAACCTGGCAAGCAGAGTTCCAGACTTATCCGCTTCGGTGTGAGTTCGCCGCGAGTATGTCTGATAATCAATGAAACGCAGAGACTCTAATAGCTCTGCGTGTTTAATTCTAGCCTCCTTAAGTGGGGCCCGTTTGGTTTCATCAGTCACTGCGTCTTGTTCCAACCTACCCATAGCATGTTCCACCTCCAGTAGGGACTTGTGAAGTTCCTGCCTGGCTCCCACAGTCATGCTAATTGCTCTCCCCCGAACCATGACCTTGAAAGCGTCCCATTCAATCAGTCTAGTCGACGCTGTGTTACTATTTTCTGCAAAATAATTCTCAATGGTATCTAGCAGATCAGTGCGGAAGACAGTCTTCCAATATCTGCGGCCACATACGCCACGTGGGAACCGGAGTGGGTACCCTACCCCAGGTGAGAACAATCTCCAACTGGTTATGATCCGAAAACGTCTTTGGTAAATATGTAGCTTGGGGCACCTGCATAGCAATCCTGTTGGAACAATATATTCTATCTATCCTCGTGTGGAGTACGTGGACGGGGGAATAGAAGGAATATTCCCTGTGTGTTGGGTGTCGCATCCTCCAGACATCACACAGTTCCCACCCATCTGCCCAGCGCCTCAGTCTGCTTAAAAACTCCCGCTCCATGCAGGGGCGGGTGGGACCTGTCCAGAGAGACATCCATTACTGCATTACAATCACCTCCTACAATCCATGCATGCGATTCCCACCCAGCCAATGCAATATTTAACATATCCCAATATTTATCTTGATCAAAATTCGGGGCATATACATTGCCAAGCACCACAGGTTGACCATCTAGCGTTCCTCTCACAAATATGTACCGCCCTTGTTTGTCTATCCTCTGTTCCAAAGCTAAGAATGGCACTCCATGCCTCACCCAAATTGTAGTACCCCTCGCATAGCTGGAGTACGTAGTAGAAAAAATGTGCCCTCTCCATTTCTTGCGGAGTTTCACCATCTCACTGTCCACCATATGCGACTCTTATAGATATACGATCTGCGCCTTGCGGCGTTGCAGTTGCGCATACACTCTATGGCGTTTCTGCACCGAACCCATGCCCGAATATTCCATGTCAGTATGATATATTTACCCAGCGTATGCATCGTGGTGTAGGTAGTACTCGCTTAAAAGTTAGCGTAGTGCTCAAGCTGCGTAGCCTATCTAGAACTATAGCTATCCTGGGACCAACCCTCCCCCCAAAAACCCCAATACTCGGTCTGGTCAAAAAACAATACCGGACCATATAACCCCACTGAACAAGAAAAAACATAATGGTTACGTAAAGCGCATTTGCCATGTGGGGGACATCGCTAGCGCTCTCCATGTGGTGCGACCTTCGCTACAACAGTACATGTAAGCTACCACGGAACCTGGGCCATACAAACATGTTACTACTCAAATAATCATACACATATTTCCATCACCAGTTACAGAGTCATCCTGCAGTCGGAGGCACAATGCGAGCAGCGGCTACTTTAGCCGTATAGATCATTAATTAACTGTGGGGTTGCAGAAGGAAAAAGGGCCACACTGCCCTCCGAGTCCGTGTCGTGCGTTTCTTCTTCGGAGGAGGAGGTCTTGGCCTCAGCTCTCGCGGCATGTGTAAAGGTGGCTGCTGCGACAATCGCCTGCGATTTGTTCCTCTGTATCTGTTGCGAAGTGAGATATGTCCGCGCAGGGGTCCTGCGCGATCGTCTGCTGCCGCGACCAGTGGGTACAACAGGACTGTTCCGAGTCTTTGCAGTGGATTGAGAGGCAGATGTTGCAGCACTGGTCAATTCCATCACCTCCAGCCAGTCGTCCACGTCTCCGGGACTCTCAAAAAAGTAAGCCTTTTGGTCGTGCAAAATTTTTAATCGGGCCGGAAAAAGAAGCGCATATTTCAGGTTTAAAGCTCTAAGTCTTTTCTTAACCGCTATGAAGGAAGAGCGCTGTCTTTGCACCAGAACCGTGTAGTCGGGATACAGTGATATCCTGGCATTCTCAAATTGTATCTGAGGCAGTTCGCGAGCCTTTTGCAGTAGAGTGTCTCTGTCGCGAAAGTTTAACAATTTTACTATAAGAGGTCGTGGGGGGAGCCCCCGGTTTTGGTCGCCCAGTGGGTATTCTGTGCGCTTCTTCAATACAGTATTGCGTGGTAAGTCCCTCCGTCGTGACGTGGTCTTTGAACCATTGTTCCATATAGCGTGTTGCATCATTCCCTTCGCTCCTTTCTGGCAAGCCAATGACGCGAATGTTGCTCCGTCTAGCTCTGCCTTCCGCATCCTCCACATGGTCTAGCAGGGTAACAACCTGGTCCTGCAGTTGTTTAATATGGGTCTCACTCTGTGCCTGGCACGGTGCTAAGCCTTCCAGCGATGTAGCGTTATCCTTCACCTTGTCCGCAAGTTTCGTGTGGTCCGCCCGTAGCAAAGTAAGGCCAGTGGGTCAAGGTCCCAATTTGCATCTCGATCGCCCTCCTGGAGTCCCTCACCTCCTGTAAGATCAGATCTAACTTGTCCACAGGTGCGGGTACAACAGTAGACTGGACACACCCAGACGTGAGCGAGGCATCCACGTTCTCTGCGGTGTCCGGGACAGAGTCTAGGCCTCCCAGATCTTGTTGCTTTGCTCTGTTTCGCCCCATCATGTGAGACAGGAGAGAGACAGTCAATACAACTGGCAGCAATAACAATTACCGGACACTTCAGGAGCAGTTCGCAAGTCGTGTGGTCCAGCAGACACATCCGTCCACTTCCTGTAGCGCCAGACAGCAGCCCAGTCGCTGTTCGTTACAGCACAGTCTAGTGTCGGCCTCTGCACATCTCGTGGCACCACCACTGTACCTCCGAGTCAGGGTCTAGTTGTGGCAGGGCGGTACAGCAGCAGGGGGGGGCAGGGGACCGCAGGCAATCCACACTTTCAGCTTGGGGGGGGCCTATAACTTGCACATCCGCCTCGAGAGGTGTGCCAAGCCCCACTCCTCATTGCCCATGTGAGGGCTCCACAGCGAAACCAAAGTCAATCAGGAAGGAAAGGAAACCGGCGACCAGCGGGGCCCACCCGGCCGCTGGTCATCCCAAGGTGTGCCGCAAGTGCCGCGTGTCCCCCATCCACCGCCCCCACCTCCTCCGTGCAGACGGATTCACTATTGCACGTCACTGTCCCCGGCTTCAGGCACTGTTGAGGGTCAGTTGCCGTCGCCCAGCTCCACCACCTCCGACGCGCAGACCCAGGAGGGGGATAGGCCGCAACTCATCCCCGGGCTCAACTGATCTGTCTTCCCCCAGTCGCAGGCACTCCCGCTCCACAATGGCGTCTCATGCGGATCTCGCGGCGCCACCTCCTCTGTGAACACAGTCCAGCCCCAGCGCTCGTCGCGCACAACTCCGGACGCAGGGGAGCAGGCAGCAATTCCACTTACCGGAGGTGTCCAGGCCTGCCCGCACCGGGCCCCAAGCGTCTCTCCGCTATCCTCTGCGCAGTCAGGCACCGGGGTCGACACCTCCGCCCGTATCTGCGTTCCTCGACATCCACGCAGCTCCGAGTCTTCGTGTCACACCCGGCCAGCCGCCCGCTCACTTACAGCCCCTGTCCTGCAGTCTACATCAGGATATTTCAGGATTTAGCGGCCCAGGTCCGGAGCTCGTCTAGAAGACGTCCGCCATGCCTGGCTGCTAGCCACGCCCCCCTGCACATATTTCTATATGACTGGTTACAGCTAGCATCTGTGGGTGCTTCTCAAAGTCTGGTTAGAGCATATTTTTCCAAAGTTAATGCTGCATGCAGTGCAAGACACTGGGCAAGCATACATTTTAAAGGGCTAAAGTTGTCATGCAGAACAATTTACTCATTACAGTAACTGTTGAACAAATTAATGCAAGAAGATATGGGGCAGTTTTTAATGTGTTTAATATTTCAAGACTATACGTTCCCACTGCTTAATAAGCCTCGCTTTATCGCTACATTCATTTGCTTTAAAAGGCACCATTTGCCAATCTTTTTTAAATTTCTTTCTCAGGAGAGGGACTCCCCCTGGACCCCAGGTTTGTCCATTGAACTTGTTCACATTGCTTGCTATATAAAAATCATGCCCAACGTTTACGTCTCACCACTTTCAAATGTCACCAGCCGCCACTGCCTGTTTAGACCCACGCAACCGGATGAACGTATAACGCTCGGAGTCACCTCAGATACCCCTGGCCAAAGTGCATAGCCTCCATGGTTGTGAACAAGTATTCCCACCTTAGACTATTGAAGGCCTTCTCCACGTTAAGTGAGACCACCCCAGGGATGCTCTGTCCAGTGTAGCTATACTTCATCAGACCGAGGAGAACACAGATGTTAAGAAAAGTGCTTTGGGCCAGGATAAACCCATTTTGGTCTGCATGTATGAGGGTTGTGATGATGGGCAACAGCCGGTTCGCTAAGACCTTGCCTAGTATATTATAACCAAGATTCAAAAGTGATCACGGACAATATGATCGTACGCATAGAGGGTCCTGACCTGGTTTAGGGAGTACCACAATAAGGGCTTCCCTCAGGGTATACGACAGCGTACCCCTGTCCCAAGGCTCATTATAGATCTCCAGAAGTCGGGGGAGGGGCCAATGTGGCAGAGAGGGCTACTTAGTACTCTATGAGGAATCTGCCCGCACATGGGGTCTTGGCACATGAAATCTGTGTGATAGCTAATCAAATCTCCTTAGTCTACAGGGGGGCATCAAGTTCCTTTCGTTGACGTGGAACTAGTCGAGTTAGGGGAAGCCACTGGAAGAAGGTCCCTAGGGCATCCGCAGGTGGGAAAGAGGTCTCCAAGTACAAAGCCTGGTAGTAAGCTAGGAAGGTGCCATTGATTTCCAACTGTGTGCTAACAATACAACCGTCATCCAGACGGAGTGCTCCGAACAGGGAGTGCGCACGGTCCGCTCTGAGCAGCTATGCTAAGAGCAGTCCAAATCGATCACCCTCGGCATGTAGCATGGCCAGATCGTGCTTACAATCTTATTTCTGAGGGCGTGACTCGGCGTCACGGTAGTCGGCCGATACTGTTGGAGTCTATCTGTCTTGACACGGGACTGCAGTGGACACACCACAAGTTGTCGCAGTTCATCTTCCTATGCCTTAAGATCCCTGTGGAGCGACTAGTGCACTCCCCAGGTTGTGGCAATGAAGTAGCCCTGGACACCACCTTGTGCGCGTCCAACTCCATCGCCCGGTATGAAGCGGTCCCCACATTCAGTGGAAATATTGTGCAATGCAAGAGTCACCCCTCCCCCATTGCAAAGTAAATAAAAGCGGGCAATAATCAGACAACGTCCCTGCTAGATATTCAGAGCGGAGTGCCTGGGGACAAAGCTCCACAGAGCAGAAGAAAAGATCAATCTGAGTGTGTAGTCTGTATAGTGGGGAGTAGAAGAAGAACTCATTGCTATC
This sequence comes from Calotriton arnoldi, assembly GCA_963921515.1. Taxonomy (NCBI): domain Eukaryota; kingdom Metazoa; phylum Chordata; class Amphibia; order Caudata; family Salamandridae; genus Calotriton; species Calotriton arnoldi. The sequence continues at coordinate 723,835 of CAWUFW010002868.1, forward strand.
TGGGTGGTGAAGGTGCCAAACTTCATGTAGCATGCTAGAGGCCAACCATTCCTGGAAGCGCTGGGATACCATGCGACAGCCGATGCCCAGCAACGGCGGAGTGGAAAGTTCCTGTGTAATATCTGGGACACAATTAAAGTCCCCTTTCCAGATTGCAGAAGTTTGAGGCTCTCGAAGAAGAGGTGGTTTAAGGGTATCCAAAAACGCCAAGTGTCCAGCATTCGGAGCGTAGATGGCCAGCAAGCAAGGGGTGTGTCATATAGGTGGCCTCCACCACCACATATTGGCCATCTGGGTCCACCTTGTGTGTTGACATTGTAAACGTAACAACATGCGCGATCCAGATCAGGACCCCCCCCAGCATATGCCGGAGACACCATGCCATACACTCGGCATCTCCACCGCATGTGAAGCCTATGTAATTCCGACGCGGTCATGTACGTTTCCTGTAGGTATGCTAAATGTGTGTGGCGACGCTTGAGGTAGGCGTGAACCCAATGATGCAAGTAGCGGTAGCCAGACCCCTGACATTCCACATAATAAGCTGTAATGTGGAAGGGACCTATGCTGGAGTAGAGCTATGTCTGGAGTGTGCATATAGAGCTATGTCGGGAGGGTGCATGTCGGGAAGATGTATGCACAGTACTGTCCAGTGTATTTAAAACTGTGTATGTGTGTAGCTCGAAAGAACAGGTAAGCCGGGAAATCAGACTTTTCCCCCCATTTCTTACCCTCCCTGTGCAGGCACCAAGTGAAAATGAAAATGCAAGCAATCTAATAAAAAGATGCACATTCTCTTGATATCAAAGAGTGCAAAGAATTTCTCTTGCTTTATGAAATGGAGGTTCAGAGCAACTGGAAATTTTAATAGCAGCAACCGTGATTGGGTGTTCATAAATGAGGATATATAAGGATACACCTTTGGGTTGCCCCAGGACTCCAACATTTCACTTGCTGTCTGTTTTGTTGATACATAGCGTAAATCCATCAATCTGGATTCTCTCTTGCAGGCCTCTTTCAACTCCCCCTTCGATAATTGAGAGGGCACCATGACCTTAAAATTCCCAACCTTCCTTGCCGCAGCAATTTTCACTAATCTGATCCTGACCTGCAATGCCCATTTCAATTCACTTGTCACATTTTACTAGCACAAAGGGTGGAAATGTTTTGAATCTCCCAATACCAAAGCTTATCCCAGAAGCAGAAAGTAACTTTATAGGCTAAGAAATTCCAAGCCTGAAGGTCCCCTTCCAATCTTATTGCCGGGCACATTGTATTTTTTGGTAACCCCAACAATTTTTTCAAGCATTTACCCTCACACTTCTACCAGTTTACATCTGAACTAAGGGTCAGCAATTCCGCCCCATACAAACATTGTGTAGGCACTATAGCATTATAAGCATAAGCAGATAATACAGGGGACAATGAAGGTCCTCCAAACACGTTTTAAAATTTTACTAATCCTCCTATAGTAGATGCTACCCGAGCCTCCACAGTTCCTTTATGTAAGGCCCAATCTAGTTTATTACAAAACATCACTTCTAAATATATATACCACCGCCACAATCTTATCCCCCAAAAGCCACTTATTTTCTTTCGTCTATTTCCCAAAATAATTTATTTATTCTTTCTCCAGATTGATCTTTAATGTATTGGCCACACAATACGCGTACCAAATTTCCTCTGGAGATCCACCCACCTGGGTCAAATCAAAAATACCTAAATCATTTGCATAGAGGAGACACGATATATGTTCCCCTCCCATTTTTGGCAAAAAAGATTTTGTTTCTGGAAGGACCCGAGGCAGGTCAGCTAGACATATTGAAAACATAGGGGCTAGACCACAACCCTGTCAATGGGAATCTTTCGGAAAGAGCCCCACTTAGATCAAAGAGAGGGCGACATTGCTATAGTTTTTAAACAGGCTTTGTTGTGTACATTTATGCCAATACCTATCTGAGTTTGCGAGGTGGCATTCTCTCTTGCCTTGTCCAGTAACTCCTCTATCTCTGGGATACTAATTTATCTCCACCGGGCCCGGCCTCTAGCTTCATTACATTGCTAGCAGATGCCTTGCCACCACTTGTCCTGCATTATTCTAATTTTACAGTCATTGGAGACCTCAAACTTCATTTGGGGGACACCAAGTGCCTCATGGCAGCTGCCTTGGCTGCGGACTTGGAAGGTCTTCGGCTGCCCCAATTAGTATCCTTTCCTACTAACAGATGTGGACACACGTTTGATCCCATTTTCTCTAATCTAACCAATATAGTGGTTGACTCCCCGCTCCCACTCCCATAGTCTGATCACCTAGCTATTCCTTTTTGGGTTCCTGTTCTTAAATCTTCACTTGCGCCAGTGTCTGGACAGGTGTCAGGACATGGAACTGGGCTAAGGTAACCTCTGCCAGGCTCACACATGCCCTGGCCACCAATCTCCCTAGTCTTGATGGCTGCATTAATTCAGCCAATATGCAGGTGGACGACTGGATATCTGGGGCGCTGGAACAAACTGCGCCATCAGTTGATAGATTGGTACTAGGACCAAGCCTAGGGCCGACTGGTACAATGAAGAATTACTTGATCTTAAAAAAAAATATAAAGCGATTAGAAAGCGCCTGGTGCAGAACTTTTGACACTACTAGCAAGGCCATTTATCGCTCAGCTCTGAAAGCATATCAAAGTCGCATTAGACATGTTCGTTGCGACTTTTATGTCAGTAAAATTGAGGCAGCACAAAAATCATCTCGAGAAATGTTCTCGATTGTCAAGTCTCTATCCTCGTTGGACCGCGTCTCAGCCCTTATTCTATCTTCAGAGGACAGCTGCAATGTGCTTGCTAAGTTTTTAGCTGATAAGGCAGACACTATTTACTCTTCTTTTCCAGAGGCTGCTAGAAATGCTCCACGTCTTAATGTTTGGTTTGAACCTTCAGCGGATCCTTCGAGGCTACTTCAGTTCCAACCTATTCAACATGGTAATTTACGCCTCCTTATGTTATCTGTTAAATCTGGTTCTCCGTTTGACACCGCTTCTCCTGCTATTCTGGAGCAAGGAGTGGAAGAGATCTCACCTGTTCTTGGGGAATTAATTAATAGCTCTTTTGCGACAGCACAGGTCCCTCTGAGCTGGAAGCATGCATCAGCAGTACCCCTCTTAAAAAAAACATCACTTGACCCAACTAAACCTGAGAACTACAGGCCAATATCGTTGCTCACGTTTTCGTCTGAAGTTGCCAAAAAATACGTCAACCAACAACTCTTGATGTTTATCGAAGCCAAGGAGCTTCTGCATAGGACACAGTCTGGCTTTAGCCCTCTCTATAGCACAGAGTCAGCTTTGCTGCTTACCCTGGAGTCCATTCGGCAGATTTTGGATGGGGGTGATACTGCTGCACTGCTGATGCTGGACCTGAGCGCTGCTTTTGACATTGTATCCCACACCCTCTTACTTGAGAGGTTGTGGAGCTGCAGTGTCGGCCATAAAACCTTGAAATGGCTGGCCTCCTTTCTGCAGGGCCGCACTATTCAGGTACTGCAAAAACCTTTTAAATCCCAGGTTCGACCATTACAGCAGGGGGTGCCTCAGGGCTCATCATTGAGCCCTACTTTATTCAACCTATATATGCGCCCCCCTGGCTGATATCGAGTGGTATGGTTTTAATATCATATTGTACGCCGATGATACTCAGCTTATCGTCACAGAATTCAGTCAGTGTGGACACTTCTCTGAGGACCTATTTGTTGGAAATCACCCAATGGATGGACCTCAATTGCCTGAAACTAAATGCAGGTAAGACTGAGCTCTGTATCCTAGGCAAGCAGCCCTCCTGACTGGTGGCCAGATTCGCTTGGATCTATTCTTTCGCCACAGCCTAGGGTTGAAAACCTAGGCATTTGGTTTGAAAAAACATTACATTCAATAGCCAGATCAAGGGCTAGTGGTTTGGGATTTTAAGATAACTCAAGAATATCATTTGTTTCCTGCCTGAATCTGCCAGGAAAATAGTAGTCCAGGCACTGGTTATTTTATATTTGGAAGTTTCTCAATCTAGCCTGATGAGGCTTCAGGGCATGCAGAACTCCGCAGCTCAGCTGCTGTTGAATCTTCCAATACGGGCCTCGATAGGCCCTGCACTTTGTAAACTGCTGTCAGGTTCAATTAGGGAAGACACTGACAATGCACACGCTCGTGACTGGAACCACAAATCCCAGGATTCCATGCGACGGTCACGTTGATGACGTCATCGCGCTTCCGGAAGGACGTTATTTAGACTCTTCAGAGGGAGCAGCGGGTGCCGGTTACTCTTCCCGCTGAGACGCCGAGTCCTCGAGGTCTGGTAAGGGTGCAATATTGCACCGCTTTTCCTTGTTATTCAATTTCCTTTCCGCTCAGCGGATGCGGCATACTTCTGGTTTCCAGATTGAGCTTATCGCTATCCCGTTGGCTGAACCTCATTCCGGGTTCGTGCGGGAGAGCGGAAAAGACCCACATTTGTTCTTGTGTACTAGCAGAGGGTTTTCATTGCCTAACTTTGCATTTGCCATTCAGAAGGGAGGCGGCTGCCTTTCCTAATCCTTGACGGCGTTCTCTCATTAGGGAGTGGTTTTTATCCTTGGGAGTTCGCATGATTTACTTTGTCCAACCTGTGATAACGAACAGTGGTGCTCCTATAGTATCCTTGTGAGTTGCTCTATATTTATCCTTCAAGGGGAGTCTTCGGCACATAAGGAATATAGAGCGTTGGTACTTGATATTATTTTCTTTTTCCTCTGAACTCACATTTAGTGAGGCGGAAGTATAACAAGCTGTTATTCTACATTATTCTGAGAAGTATCAGTGATTGGAGTTGGATAACGATTCTGTCCTGAATATAAGGATCTTCGTATTTCTTGCACTGAATATTTACATGCCTATGCCCGGGGCCCTCTTTGTATTGTCTTACTACAGGGGCAACTTAAATTACTCAAGTCAGCCCTGCACCCCTGTAAGGCCCCCACACAGCATATCTTTGGGTAGGTTCCAAGAGAACCAGAAGAGAGGTATGGGTGAATCAGAGCAACAGCATTGTTAATGTGTTGTTTCATTTCCTTAGATATGTACAGCGACATGATAACCACTATATGCTGACTAGAAAACAAAAGATATTTTCTTTACAGGTATATAGACAGGATACTAAGTATTCTGTGAACTAGTAGTATATCCAGGTTGTGTGTAATAATTGTGCATTACCTGATTGTTATTGTTTTACAGGTCTCCCTCCCCGCTGTCCCCATCCTTCCCTTCCCCCGCTTGATCACTCCATGGAGTCTGTATACTAAATCAGACCATGGTGGTATCGAGAGGTGGACCATAATGAGCAACATACGACCCTGAGGATCCTAGGCTGTGACAGAGTAACCGGCCCACGTATTTAAATCCTCCCGGTCGCAAGTTGAATGTGGCCACTTTGGAAGACATTATGGCTGCATTGGTCTTAGTGCAGACAGAACTCACGGCCTCTAGGGCCGAAACAGCCACCTTACAGGCCGTAGTAGACAGGATGCAAAGAAACCCCTTTAATGCAGGCGCAGTGCAGGCAACACACACTGCACCGTTGGTAGTAGAGGTACCTACACCCATTCCCTTGGCCACCCCAGAGAGATTCCACGGGGAGAGTAGTAAGGTACAGGTATTCATGACGCAGGTGATGCTGCATTTCTCCTGCAAGGTCAAGGCATTTACAACCAACCACGCTAAGGTCGCTTTTCTCATCCCTTACCTGGCAGGGGATGCCTGACAGTGGGCTGTGCCTTTAGTGAAAAGAGACGACCCATTATTATATGACTGGGACTCCTTTATTAGGGAATTTGAAAAGACTTTCAACCGCAGATCTGCCACTCTCTCAGCTGACAGGGATTTGTTGGAACTAAGACAAGGAAACCGGGACCTTATCGCGTATCTTAATGACTTTCGTAGGCTCATAACGGAGACGGAGTGGCCCGAGGCTAAACAGGCGGCTATCTTTCATCAAGGACTGAGAGAAGAGATGAAAGACATCCTGGCACAAATAGACCCTCAACCAGTGTCTTGTGAAGACTTGATAAGCCTGGTGTTAAGATTAGATCATAGGCTCAATGAACGCAAAGGAGAACACAAAAGAAGAGAGCGTATGCCAGCTCGGTTCGAGGAACCCCGTCAATCCGATGGTCAAACAACCACCAAAGCCGAGCCCTTGGAAATAGGTGCCGTGCGTTCCGCACTTACCCTGGAAGAGAGAGATTACAGAAGGAAGAAGGGGTTATGTATTTATTGTGGCAAAAAGGGACATTTCATTAGAGAGTGCACACTGAGATCAAAGTATCCTCGCACAGATAATAGAAAGATGTTGCCAATAGCCTCCACGTCCTTTGCGGGAAACGACCGAGCTTGAGGATCACCGAAGGGACCTCTTCAGGCCATTCTTTCATCCCTTCTTTAGACAAAGACCCCCTGTGTAAAACTGACCATTTATTCTTGGACATTAGTTTCCTTATCCACGATGAATGGCGTCCGGTTCAAGCGATGTTGGATTCGGGAGAAACAGGCTGCTTCATAGATCAGGAACAAGCTATTGCCCTGGGACTTAATTTGCGAGAGAAAGAACTCCCTGAAGCGGTATATGCGGTGGACGGAAGACGTTTGGATGCTGGTCCTATTCGGTTTTGCACGGAAGACTTGGATGTTCTACACAGCCCTGATCATCAGGAAAAGTTAGTGTTCAACGTCATACAAGCACCACAGTACGGTGTCATTTTGGGATTACCCTGGCTGAGGAACCATAATCCCCACGTGGATTAGGTGGAAAGAACCGTTTCCTTCTTATCGGAGTATTGCGTACGACACTGCCTTCAAGAAAAGAATAATCCGGCTACAACCTTGGCAGGAAGACATCATATAGCTACAGCGGCCGAACACCCAGTATTGCTACCTGACGAATACAAAGAATTCGCAGATGTCTTCAACGAAACGATGGCAGAAACGTTACCACCACACAGGCAATACGATTGCCAAATTGACCTACTACCCGGGGCTGTCATACCATCAGGGAGAGTGTATGCATTAACCGAACCGGAAAACATCCATCTCCGTGACTATTTGGACAAATACCTGGCGTTGGGCTTCATCAGAGTTTCCAAATCGCCTGCTGCCTCTCCGTTATTCTTCATACCCAAGGCCAATGGAGAATTGCGCGCGTGTGTGGACTTTCGTTCACTCAATGCCATCACTGTAAAAAATCGGTATCCGTTGCCTCTCATTAATGTTTTACTGGAACAGGTAAAAAGGGCAGTCATCTACACCCGTATGGACTTAAAGGGGGCCTACCATCTGGTACGGATGAGACAGGGCGACGAATGGAAGACGGCATTCAAAACACGCTTTGGCCTCTATGAATATCTGGTGATGCCTTTCGGCTTATGCAATGCGCCAGCCGCCTTCCAGTACTTCCTCAATGATGTGCTAAGAGAATTTCTTGATCTTTTTGTGGTGGTCTATATTGACGACATTCTGATCTACTCGTCCAACACAGAGATCCATGGTACACATGTACGCACCATTCTACAAACATTGAGAAGACATCAATTATACTGTAAGATCAGTAAATGTGAATTCAGCGTCACCACAGTGGAATTTCTAGGTGTAATGCTGATGCCTTGGGGTCAGGAAATGTCAGAACGTAAAGTACAGGAAGTAAAGGAATGGCCTACTCCCACGACGGTTCGCGATATACAATGCTTCCTGGGGTTCGCGAACTTTTACCGCAGATTCATCGATCATTTTTCCAAACTGGCCGCTCCGCTTACACGCCTGTTACAGAAGAACATAGTGTTTTGTTGGACGGAGGAGGCTCAACAAGGCTTTGAGGCACTGAAGAACGCATTTGTATCCGCCCCGGTATTGCGACATGCTGATCCCGATCAGCCATACATAGTGGAGGCAGACGCATCCGAATATGCGGTAGGGGCTGTGCTCTCAACGCCACCTAGATACAGGCCAACTACACCCAGTGGCTTTTATGTCCAGGAAACTCAATTCCGCTGAGCGCAATTATACCATTGCAGAGAAGGAGCTGTTGGCCATAAAGAACGCTTTCCAAGCGTGGAGACAGTATTTAATGGGATCCAAACACGTAGTCACTGTTTTCACCGTCCATCGCAACCTCCAGTTCATGACAGCTGCTAGACATCTAACACCTCGACAGCTACGCTGGATGCTGTTCTTTGCGGAGTACAGCTTCCTTGTGACGTTTCACCCCGGGAGCGAAAACAAAAAAGCTGACGCATTGAGTCGCCAAACCACCCCGACTACCCCTGATGTCCTTCCAGTGAATGCCATTGTGAATCCTCGGAATGTGATATGTGCCACAGTCACGGAAAGGTTTCTTAGGAGCATCAAACATAACATGGCTCTTGCAAATGGAAGGTATGGTTGGAGAGGAACAAAGACTGGACTGTGAAGGATGGTCTTTCGGTGCGTGGGAACCAGTTGCTGTTGCCTATCTCTTCCTTAAGGAAACAAGTGTTCTACTGGTGTCATACTTTACCCAGTGCTGGGCACAATGGAGTCGAGAAAACCACTGAACGGGTACTCCGTCAGTTTTGGTGGCCCACCATCAAAAGAGACATAAAAGTGTGGGTTGGCGAATGCACAGTCTGTTGCCAGATGAAGACGACACACACACCAGACCTGTAGGGCTTTTACAGCCTCTCCCTACCCCGGCCCAACTGTGGGAACGGATTTCGCTTGATTTCGTGGTAGGGATGCCTCCAGACAAGGGACATACAGTCATTCTCGTAGTGGTGGATTATTTGACTAAGCTAGCCCACTTCATTGCCTGCAAAAAGATACCTACGGCGGGCGAGCTGGCACAAACCCTGTTAAAAAACATAGTGAGATTAAATGGACTTCCTCAAGTGGTAGTGTCAGACAGGGGAACCCAATTCACTGCTAACTTTTGGAAGAAGTGGTGTTCGGCGCTGCAGATCACCTCTAACCTGTCTACCAGCTTCCATCCCCAGACCGATGGCCAGACAGAAAGAATCAATCAGACATTGAAACAGTATCTTAGATGTTTTGTGGATGTCACTACTGAGGAGTGGGTAGACAGCATGTGGTTGGCGGAAGTAGCGTACAACAGCGCGTTTCACAGCTCTACTAAACACACACCTTTTCACTGCACTTATGGGTATCACCCTTGTTCACCCCCTTCCAGCATCCTGTGGGCCAGGGATCTGTGCCAGAGGTACAGGAACGGATAAATCACATCCAAAAAACACTACAGCAAGCTCGGAAGGAGTTACAGAAATCGAAGAGCCTGTATAAAGCTTACGCGGATAAACATAGACGAGAAGGACCTACATACAAACAAGGAGAGTATGTGTGGTTATCCACAAAAAACATAAGATTCAAGAGATACAGTATCTTTAATCCTCGATACATCGGCCCCTATAGAATAATAAAATTGATCAATACAGTGGTGGTGAAATTAGCTTTGCCATCCTCCTTGCGCATCCATCCTGCCTTTCATGTTTCCCTACTAAAGCCCTCACATTCCGGGGTAAAGAAGACGCCGACTTCCGTGAAGGTGGATGGGGAGGTAGAGCATGAAGTGAGGGGTATCCTGGACTCAAAGATTTACCGCACCAGGTTGTGGTATCTGGTTGCCTGGAAGGGTTATGGTAACGAGGAAAATTCATGGGAACCAGCTACAGGGGTTCATGCACCTCGTTACGTTCGCCTGTTCCACAAACGTTTCCCTCAGAAGCCTTGCCTCTGTCAGTGTTCTTCGGGAGAGGGATGTACTGTCAGGTTCCATCAGGGAAGACACTGACAATGCACACGCCCGTGACTGGAACCACAAATCCCAGGATTCCATGCGACGGTCACGTTGATGACGTCATCGCGCTTCCAGAAGGACGTTATTTTGACACTTCAGAGGGAGCAGCGGGTGCCGGTTACTCTTCCCGCTGAGACGCCGAGTCCTCGAGGTCTGGTAAGGGTGCAATATTGCACCGCTTTTCCTTGTTATTCAATTTCCTTTCCGCTAATCGGATACGGCATACTTCTGGTTTCCAGATTGAGCTTATCGCTATCCCGTTGGCTGAACCTCATTCCGGGTTCGTGCGGGAGAGCGGAAAAGACCCACATTGGTTCTTGTGTACTAGCAGAGGTTTTTCATTGCCTAACTTTGCATTTGCCATTCAGAAGGGAGGCGGCTGCCTTTCCTATTCCTTGACGGAGTTCTCTCATTAGGGAGTGGTTTTTATCCTTGGGAGTTCGCATGATTTACTTTGTCCAACCTGTGATAACGAACATTGGTGCTCCTATAGTATCCTTGTGAGTTGCTCTATATTTATCCTTCAAGGGGAGTCTTCGGCACATAAGGAATATAGAGCGTTGGTACTTGATATTATTTTCTTTTTCTTCTGAACTCACATTTAGTGAGGCGGAAGTATAACAAGCTGTTATTCTACATTATTCTGAGAAGTATCAGTGATTGGAGTAGGATAACGATTCTGTCCTGAATATAAGGATGTTCGTATTTCTTGCACTGAATATTTACATGTCTATGCCCGGGGCCCTCTTTGTATTGTCTTACTACAGGGGCAACTGAAATTACTCAAGTCAGCCCTGCACCCCTGTAAGGCCCCCACACAGCATATCTTTGGGTAGGTTCCAAGAGAACCAGAAGAGAGGTATGGGTGAATCAGAGCAACAGCATTGTTAATGTGTTGTTTCATTTCCTTAGATATGTACAGCGACATGATAACCACTATATGCCGACTAGAAAACAAAAGATATTTTCTTTACAGGTATATAGACAGGATACTAAGTATTCTGTGAACTAGTAGTATATCCAGGTTGTGTGTAATAATTGTGCATTACCTGATTGTTATTGTTTTACAGGTCTCCCTCCCCGCTGTCCCCATCCTTCCCTTCCCCCGCTTGATCACTCCATGGAGTCTGTATACTAAATCAGACCATGGTGGTATCGAGAGGTGGACCATAACGAGCAACATACGACCCTGAGGATCCTAGGCTGCGACAACTGCACTGGCTCCCTTTGAAGAAGAGTCTTTCTTTTAAAGCTTTATGCCACTGCTACAGAAGCTTCTCGAACACAGGTGCCCGTAATCTGCACCCCCTCATCAAGCCATACACCCCTTCGAGGCATCTCAGGTCATCGGGGACTTGCTGGCTTATGTCTCCGCTGTGAAGCGAGCTCGCGTAGGGGGCAGTTCCTTTGGCTTTTTGGCATCCACGCTGTATAATTCTCCACCCCTTTACTTAAGACAGGAAAAGACTAAAATGGTGTTTCGTAAAAACTAAAAAACTTGGTTATTCAGATAGGCTGCTCTCCTACACCTCTGGGCTGCTTTATGCTTTTGGATCATTGGAGCTAGACCTTCAGGGTCTGGGCACTTCGGTTAAAGTAGCTGTATGCTATATAAAACTTTTTATTATTATTATTACCATTTGGGGATACATTTTACTTTCATAGCTGGAAGGTTATTGGGCCAGCTGCCTTTGTTGACTTTAAGGACATTATCAATTTAACTAAGGACTGTACGGAGAAAAAATCCAATAACTCCTCCCTTGGGCTGTCCCACCCTCCACTCATAGGTACCTCTCTGGCCATATAGATTTTACTTAGATATGTAACCCAAGCATCTTCCGGGACCGTGAACCTTAGGGGTTCATTTGACTTATTGCACCCTCTCTGTACTAACTTCCAAACTTTAGTCATGTCTTTAGCAAAGAGGGTACTGCCCATCATGTCCCAGTTTATTTGGTGATAACCAAAGTAATCAACGCTGCACAGTTCTTCTTTATAATATCATAGCTTTCTCTTTCCCAAGAGCCCTCTGGGAAACACTTCATAGGCCATACTTTCCTCATCCTCTTTTTGAGACCTAAGCATTGCTTATCAAACCAGGGTTGTTTAGATGACCAGCGAGGAGTTTCATTTTTAGCCTCAAGATTGCACTTCCTAATTATAGGGGTCAGACATGTGACTACCTCTGCTAGTCTGAGAATACCAATCCAGAACATTAATTCCCGGCTCCCCGCCAGGCCCAAGCTCTTTAGTCACTTGACTGCATAAGTGCACAATGTATCTATTGTCAGTTCTGGTTGTCAAACGTTTAGGAAAGGAAACTTCCATGGGAATCACGATTTCCATGTGCCATTGGACAGAATAAAGAGGCATTTTTAAACCCCAATGATCACTGCCCATAATTCTTACTACCTCAAAACCTTTACAATCCTCAAAATACCATGCCTGTATAAATAAAGTTAATGGGGCATATCTGATTACCGTACACACACCTTTTGGCTGCCAAGGTATCCTCTTTGAAGCGGCCATTTAGGCACACAAATCGTAGCTCAGAGAAGAACATAGTTAGTTTAAGATAGCACTTCGACTGGACGCACTTCGGGAATCTTGCATAAGGTATTCCATAACTTGCCAGCATATCTCTACAGCTGGCCTCTTCCTGGACTGATGGCAAGCAGAGATTAAAATCCCCCATTAGAAGGATAGGTGGGGCACCAGAAATCTCCGTCACGGAAGCCAAAGCTCTAAAAAACAATTGCCATTACTTTTGCCGGGTCTCACTTTGATTTACATTTACAATTATTAATTTACTATTTGAGAGATACCCGTCATATAAATTTAACTGGCAAGTCAGAAGCCAATCACTACTTGTCTGAATAATACTTCCTCCTTTTATACATTTAGTTGATATCAATGTCAACAACCATCCTGTTAAGTGCCCTTTCTCCACTTTTGATGCATCTTTTGCAAATTGCCTAATCCACTTTGATTTGATAGCTCTCCTGCCACCAGGAATCCACTTTGATTTGATAGCTCTCCTGCCACCAGGTCTCTTGAAAACAGAGGCTTTCTGACTATATCATTTTCTGAAATACCTCAGCTAAACACAGCAGCTTGTGACCCTCTTCACCTGGAAAACATAACAGTAACTGAAACTAATTTTCCAGATAATGAACGAGTCATGAGACAAGTTAAAAGCACACCCACTGTTGTAAGCAGCAGCAGGATTCTGATACTGTTCATTTACCTATGCATTGATTTTATTTGCTCCAGGTTAGAGTCAATTTAATACTCATTTGTGGTTTTACATCGCCTTGCATGCATTGCTCATCTGTTGTAAATCTATGAAATTAATTCAATAATCCTTGGTGGTTTAATAGTGCCTCCAAGTGTTACTCACTTGTTGCTTATCTAATACCCCTGGTGGTTTAACAGTGCCTCCATTGGGAAGCTCTTATGTCGCTCCTGGTTAGAATTAATGAACAAGTTACTTACCTTCAGTAACGATATATCTGTAAGAAACATAGGTTAGTTATAGATTCCTTACCTTAGAATTACCCCCAGGCGTCAGACTGGATCCGGAAAGTTTTTCGTCAGCAGTGTCCCTGTGCGTCGGAAGGTGGCGTCGGTCGACTTCGTCGTCGGGGTCACCGGGATGACGTCGCGGTAGCTACATAGATGCCGCCCTCGCGCGCTGACGTCAGTTCTGTACACGACTTTCCACGCCAGAAGCGCAGAGCCATGCAAGACACTGACCACTGGTGCACAAAACTAGGGCCCTGAAAGGAAGTCCCTAACCCTAGAAGTCAGTTCGCAGAACGGGGAGGATGGGTGAGGCGGCAAGGAATCTATAACTAACCTATGTTTCTTATAGATATATCGTTACCGAAGGTAAGTAACTTGTTCATCTGAAAGAATCAGTTAGTTATAGATTCCTTACCTTAGAATAGATACCCCAGCAATACCAACCCCGGAGGTGGGTCTGCGAACTAAGTTCACACCAGAAAGTCCTGGAGAACAGAACGGCCAAAGAAGCAGTCTCTCCGGACTTGGCTGTCCAGGCAGTAGTGTTTGGTGAACGTGTGCAGTGATGCCCACGTAGCTGCCTGACAGATGTCATTAAGGGGGACTCCTCATTCCAAAGCAGTGGTGGCTGCCGTCACCCTTGTGGAATGGGCGTGCAGTCCCACTGGAGGCTCCTTCTTTGCCAAAGAATAGCAAGCTTTGATGCACAGAACGACCCACCTGGAGATGGTCCGTTTGTGCACGGCTCGACCTTTCTTAGCGCCCACGTAACCAACAAAGAGCTGGTCGTCCACCCGGAATTGTTTGGTGCGATCCAGGTAGAAGGAAAGCGCACGTTTTGGATCCAGACGGTGGAGTCTCTCTTCCTCTTTTGAAGGAGGCGGAAAGAAGGTGGGCAAAGTGATGGTTTGGCCAATGTGGAAAGAGGTAACCACCTTGGGAAGAAAAGAAGGTGTAGTTCTAAGGACGACCTTGTCCGGATGGACAGCCAGAAAGGGAGGCTTGGAATAAAGAGCTTGTAGCTCACTCACCCTGCGTGCAGAGGTGATGGCCACCAGAAAAGCAGTTTTCAAAGTGAGAAGTCTGAGAGGACAGTTATGTAACGGCTCAAAGGGAGCGCACATAAGGTAGGTAAGCACCAAGTTCAAGTCCCACTGAGGGATTACGAAGGGAACAGGAGGAAAAAGATGAGTAATGCCCTTAAGGAATCTATTTACAACACAGGACTTCAAAAGAGAAGGCTGATCAGGAAGCCGGAGGAAGGCTGAAATGGCCGAGAGGTAGCCCTTTACAGTGCCCAGAGCAGAGCCCTGCTGGGCCAAAGAAAGGAGGAACAAGAGAACCTCAGAAAGGGGGGCGGAAAGAGGATCCACAGCCTTTGCTGTGCACCATGCCACAAATTTGTTCCATCTGCAGGCGTATACCGTCTTAGTGAAGGGACGCCTGGCTGCCAAGATAACATTGCAGACTTCGGGAGGCAGGACAAACGACGTCAACTGGCGCCGATCAATCTCCACGCAAGGAGGTGGAGGTTGGACAGGTTCGGGTGGAGGACCGTTCCCTGCTGCTGCAACAGAAGATCCTCCCGAAGAGGCAGTCTGATCGGAGGATCGATGACCATGTTGAGCAGCTCGGGATACCAGACTCTTCATGCCCAATCCTGAGCCACAAGAATGACTTGGGCCCGGTCGCGCTTGATCTTCTTCAGCACTCTGGGCAGAAGTGGTATAGGCGGAAAGGCGTATAGAAGACCACAACTCCACTCGTGACGAAAAGCTTCGCCTAGAGAGTGCCGCCTTGGAAATTCCAACGCGCAGAACTGCTGACATTGCGCGTTCTCGTCGGTGGCGAATAGATCTAACCAAGGCTCTCCCCACTGCTGAAAGAGACCTTGCACCACCTCCGAGTGAGACGCCATTCGTGATCCATCATGCACCTGCGGCTGAGTTAGTCTGTCCTGGCATTCAGGGATCTGACAGGTGTTGAACCACCAGGGATAGGCCCTGATGTTCCAGCCATGTCCAGAGACGAAGGGCCTCATGACATAGGGTCCACCACCTCACCCCGCCCTGTTTGTTGCAGTACCACATGGCGGTGGTGTTGTCCGTGAACACCTGCACTACTCTTCCCCGGACAGAGGAAAGGAATGCTTTTAGTGCAAGACGAATCGCCCGAAGCTCCAGAAGGTTGGGGAAGGGAGAGGGATCTGCTGCTGACCCAATCCTGGTTCGTTAGCCACCACTGCAATTGGTGTCCAGTGCCGTCCGAGATCTGGACGCAATCGGACAGATTCCCCTGATGTTGTGCCCACTGGAACTTCAGGTCCCACTGCAGAGCCCGCACATGCCATCTGGCATGGTCCACCAGCAGGATGCAGGAGGCATCAGACCCAGCAGCCTGAGGATCATCCTGACCGAAACCCGGGATAGAGGCTGAAAGATCGGAATCATAGCCCGAATATGCCGGACTCGCTGTTCGGGAGGATAAACCTGAAACTGCGTTGTGTCCAGAACCGCTCCGATGAAGAGGAGCTTCTGAGAGGGGGTCAGGTGTGACTTCGGCACGTTGATGGAGAACCCCAGCGAATGCAGGAGATCGCAGTTGTCTGGAGGTGGGAGATGACAGCCTGGGGCGAGCCCGCCTTCAACAGCCAGTCGTCGAGATAGGGGAAGACTGGAACCCCTGATCTGCGCAGATGAGCTGCGACCACCGCCATCACTTTCATGAACACCCGAGGGGCACTGGTAAGGCCAAAGGGGAGCACAGTAAATTAAAAGTGCTCGTGGCCTACCGTCAACCGCAGGTAACGCCGGTGGGCCGGCAGGACGGGGATGTGAAAGTAAGCGTAATGCAAGTCCAATGCTCCAGGGACGAGGGCAGACAAGACCTGAGCGAGCGTCAACATTTTGAACTTCTCCTTCCAGAGGAAGCGGTTGACGTTCCTGAGATCCAAGATAGGACACAGGCCTTTGTCCTTCTTGGGCACCAGAAAGTAGTGGGAATAGCAACCACGACCTACTTCTGGGACAGGAACGCGCTCGATGGCTCCCTTGGCCAAGAGTGCCGAAACTTCCTGTTGGAGAAGGGCCAGATGATCCTCTGACATGCGATGGTACTGAGGTGGCATGGATGGAGGGGTAGTCTCGAAGGGGAGCGAGTAGCCCCTTTGGACTATCTGCAAATCCCACCTGTCCGACGTGATGGTGCGCCAGTGGGGGAGGTGATGGCGAATCCTGCCGCCCACTGGCGTTTGGTGGCCCTGAAAGGTCGGACTAGGAGGGTTTGGAGGCTGCTGCAGAGGGGGCTGTGGTGAACTGGCCCGCCCGCTGGCCCCCAGAACTACGGCGCTGGTTCCCACGTCCCTGGCCGCGCAGAGGCTGAACAGCTTGCGCCGGCCTGTGGCTGTGGGCGGGACGTGGTGGGGCACTCCTTCCGTAGCCACGAAAGGCAGCCTGCGCAGGGCGGGTGGATGCGAGGCCCAAGGACCTGGCCGTAGCCCGAGAGTCCTTAAAGCGCTCCAGCGCGTTGTCTGCCTTGTCGCCAAAAAGGCGACGGCCATCAAAGGGCATGTCCATAAGGGTGGATTGGACATCCCCTGAAAAACCAGTCGACCTCAACCAGGCGTAGCGTCGAAGGGCTCCCGACGTGGAAATCGTCCTGCCTAGTGAGTCGGCGGTATCCAGCCCACAGCGGATGGTAAACTTCGCTGCGTCTCTCCCTTCGGCAACCACTCGAGAGAGTATGGCCCGGGCCTCCTCCGGGCACTGAGGCAGCACTTGCGCAACCGTGTCCCACACGGAGTGGGTGTAACGGCCCAACAGACATGCGGTGTTTACCGACCGCAGTCCCAAGCTGGAGGAAGAAAACATCTTCCCAAGATGATCCAGCTTTTTGGATTCCCTGTCCGGTGGAGTGGTAGGGAATGCGCCCTTGGAGGTGGAGGCTTGGACCACCAAGCTCTCAGGGGTGGGATGTTGGGAGAGGAAAGTGGGGTCGCCCGGGGCCGGGCGGTGGCATTGAGCAATCATCCTGTCCAAAGGAGCCCCTGTGTTGGGCCTGGACCAGGTGCCCAAAAGGATATCTGTCAGGGCTTCATTAAACGGCAGCAGGGGCTCCGAAGAGCTCGCCGCCAGTTGAAGCACCTCTGTCAGGAGGTTAGCCCTGACTTCCACCGTATGTAGCTCGAGGTGGAGAGCCTCGGCCGCCCTACGCAACACCACTGCGTACGACGCTCCCTCCTCCGTAGCCACGGTAGGAGGAGACAACATGCCAAGGTCTGGTGAGGTATCCAGACCACTGGCTTCCCCCAGTTCCTCTCTCCAGTCCTGTTCATAACCCAACTGGCCGGTTAAAGGGTCCCCAGATCCCTCCCAATCCTCCTCACCCTCCTCTGGCTGGAAATCTGGTCTCAAAGAGCCAGGGTAGAACAGGGGCATAAAAGTACCCGTCGGCGCCGGATCCGGTGTCAGTCGACGCCGGTCCAGCTCCGTGTCTACCTCGAGGTGGAGGCCAGGGTCGACGTCGGCTGGGGACACAGCCAACGCCGGCTGCGGACATGGTGCCAGTGGAATCGGCACCGGGGGAGGCGTAACCAGGTCGACCGGCGCCGATCCGGATCCAGGCCTGGATCCAAGGGGGCCTTGCAGTGCCGAAGCCGCCGGCGTCGAAGGCCCAGGGCCGCCAGCCGAGTCCGCGGGGCCCGAAGGCACGCCGGCGGAGTCGGGCTGCCCAAAGATGGCGTGCATCGCTTCGTAAAACTGACGAAGCTGGGCAGGGGTCTCTCCAGGTCCCGGGAAGGGGGGGAAACCCAGAGCCGACCCTTCGGGCTCCGCACGAGGAGCCGGGGGAAAGGCACCACCCGCATCCCTCGTCGCGTCGGCCGACGGACGGGGAGAAGTCGAAGAGCAACGTGCTTCGACTTACCTGACCCGAGTGCGAAGACTTGGACGAAGAATGGTGGTGGCTCCGCGACCGGTCCCTCGACCTCCTACGCGACCGGGACCTCGAACGGCATGGAGCCGACTGCCGGGCCTCGAGGAGCTTGCGGGACTGCTCCTGCAAAGACTTCTGGTTCATGGTCCGGCAGTCAGAGCACGACTTGGGGTCGTGGTCGTGCTCCAGGCAGAAGAGGCACACGCGGTGCGGATCCGTCACCGACATCAGTCGGCTACAGGAACCGCAAGCCTTGAAGCCAGGCATCCCTCGTGCACCAGGAGTCGTACTCAAAAAACGGTGTTGACAAAAGTCGAGAAAAAAGTCAGTCAAAAATTGACTGGGGGTACGCTCTCTCCGGATCTGCGCTTGCTGGCGCGGAAAAAGAAAGACCTGACGTCAGCACGCAAGGGCGGCGTCTATGTAGCTACCGCGACGTCATCCCGGCGACCACGACGCCGACGACAAACGCGAAGTCGACCGACACCACCTTCTGAAGCGCAGTGGTACTGCTGACAAAAAACTTTCCGGATCCAGTCTGACGCCTGGGTTAATTCTAAGGTAAGGAATCTATAACTAACTGTTTCTTTCAGATGTAATGCTCCATGGTTATTTAACTGCCACAAAATGTACTGCTTATCTGCCACTCCTGGATAGATGCCATTTAAAACCATTACTGATATGAGTGTGCCCAAATGGTTTTCCCATCTGCTAATCCTAGATAAGACTCAATTTAATACTCCTATGCACATCAACAGTGGCTTCATTTTGTGATACTGCTCAACTTAAAATCAGATTAGTATCTGCATGCACACCTGCAACTGGTCTCATACTTTTCTACAACAGCCATGTTTTTGAGCAGCAACACCCAATACATCATGTGCCCCGCGCCACCACTGTACCTCACACACTGTACTCCATATACATACAGGTCAATTCATAAACAATTACCTGCTTCCCAAAAAGCACCCAGGAACTCAATCAAAATTGGAGCACATCACACCCTTACAAAGGGGTATGCAACGCTATGTAAATTATACAAACAGATCACCCAGAAAACTGCTTTACCCCTCACAAGGGATATGAAAGACACTATGTAAATAACAAGTATAAAATAAAATATAATCATTTGAGTGCAAACAGCAGTACAGAGAACTGCCTACATCCTTTCTGGAGTGATGGTGTGAAGTTACATTCTAGACTGAGGATGTCTAGTAACATTCCCGAATGAGAGTGTGAATTTACCCGAATACTGTGTTTTTCCAAGCTACAGAAACAGATACCTGGGTGGTATTTTAAAGGACCTGAAGTGAACATTAGTATGTAAAAGACCCACGAACCTGTCTTGGCAAGGTAATAAGGCTGAGACTACAAAAGAGTTGTCTGTTGTGCTAGGCATGTACAAAATGAAGACAGACGTGAGTGAGAATGAGGAGTAAGTGAGAACAGCCGGTGAGCAACACTGAGACTATGTCACATTGGTTATTGTACATAACTTGGTGTATGTCTTTTGCAGGTATCACTACGAGCTGGACCATGTTCTTGGCTGATGAACACAATCTGCAGAACAACTGCCCAAGACCGACATTAGTAGCTGAACAAACATGTGTTT
The DNA here is from genome assembly GCA_963921515.1 of Calotriton arnoldi. Lineage (NCBI taxonomy): Eukaryota > Metazoa > Chordata > Amphibia > Caudata > Salamandridae > Calotriton > Calotriton arnoldi. Next base: position 743,759 of record CAWUFW010002868.1, read on the forward strand.
CTCTCTTTGCCATTCCGCTTTTCCTGGGTTCATCGTATGAGAACTTGTGTGCTAATCAAGTCCTGGTGTAGCGGGTTGATGGCAAAGTGAGAAAAGCTTTTGCTTTAAATTTGTGATGCCTCAGCGATTGATAGAAGTTATATCTTGACAATGAGCATCCGAACAGTTTGATTTGAGAAGATTTCTATAAGGTGGTCTGATACAGCCCTCATTGGAGTTCCAGTGTTTGAAGCACTGTACTCCAAGTGATCAATCACTTTGTTTTAGCCATTTGAACAATCAGTGTTGGATCAATTTTGAATTGGATGAAAGGAGAGTGCTGGTCATTATGCAGAAGAGTGCCTCAGTTTGCGTATATGCTGGGCCTTTTTTCTGGTAGACCTACAGTATGATGCATTGTGCTTTAAATTAGTCTTTGATTCTGAATGAAAGCACTGAAATGCTTTACAGGGCAGTTTAATATGATCTTGTGTCTACAACTTCTGGCATAACATGGCAGCCTTGATTGCGAGTACTTGACATATACCTGAAACATTATGATTCTTCAAGTTCATTTTTCATTTCCAAAATCTTAATCCTTTAAATACCTCCAGAGCTCAATTACTGCCAAGAACACATACCAGAAGTGTAAAACAAATGTGGTAATTGTTTAAAGTGTGTGGTCCACTTTAAACACTATGATGTATTTAACAGTTTCATAAATATCTTTTCATATTTTAGGCAAGTATTCTCCTGCCTTGCATGACAATAAATGGCTATGGCGCCATCAACCACTGTTTGAATCTTGAAAATATTTTCCGGGTATCTGCTGGATGATAATTTAATGTATCGTTATCGTGCAGTTTTTGGGTGTAGGTCTTGACTCCAATAGTGAAACTATTCCTTATCCACAAACAATTGTCCATTCCTAACACTATTTAGAAGCTACTTACACTACAACCACTGTTTACTTTAATTGGCTAAGAATCTCTTGTGTCTCCTGTTGAAAGGTGGAACACATTAAGTGATAGGTTACTGATTTTTAGTAACCAATTGCCGTATATCACAGAACCCTAATGCATGTCTATCATATCCTGGATATGTCACTTATGGTGAAATTGGACATTTTGCCAACTTTGGACCCTTTCCTATCATTAGCCACAGAAATCTATTTGACAATCAACCGATGAAAATCATCACTAGTCATATGCTGAGTTCTAGAAACAGTTATTACGATTTGAAGAGGTATATTTTCTCCTTTACCTGCAACCAATGTGGCAAAGAAAGACACAATTAATGGTGAAAGCACATGTAAAGTGATGCTTTTTATCATTCACAGAACTGAATAGTAAGAAATTCAAATAGGCTTGGCATTTCACGCACAGTATTAAAGCAGCATGTACACTACAATTTTAGGCATGCGAGCAGATGTTTATTGACTACAAATGAGAAGTCCTCCTGCTCAAACCTTACCTCATTTTGCAATTTGACTGCAATCAGTGCACTTTAACAGTCTTTAAACAGCACGTTCACTTTGCATTTCATTTCTCAAAGTAATGAACTAAAGGCCTCTCTCGCCAATAGCTAAAGTACAATCAGGAGCCCTGAAAATATGTTTTACAAAGCCAATTAAATGTTTTTTTAAAGAAAATATTCAGTAAAATCTTTAAGGCATGGAATCTAAATGATCACTGAATTCAAAAGTAAATTCTTTCCGCTTAAAATGGTGATATGGACTTTTTCAAAACTTTACGAGAGATTTGCTGTTAGAAACCAATATAAGAAGTAGAGTTGAATGGAAATTTACAATTATCTCTTGTTAGACCTGGCATCCTTGGCGTGGGTTTCCCCTGTATTTTTTGCCTTTGCCTCCTGTGTTTTTACTGTGTGTTCGACTTCGTTTTTGCTGGTCTAGATGCTTTGGGAACTTTGCCACTGCTGTTCAGTGCCAAAGTGCAGGTGCTCCCTATGTAAATTGTTGTCATGGATTAGTGTTTCCATAATTGACTTATTTGGTTTACTGTTAAGTCCCTAGTACAGTGCACTGTTTGTGCCCAGGGCCTGTAAACCAAATGCTGCTAGTGGGCTTGGAGCACCGATTGTGCCACCCACACAAGCAGCCTTGCAAAAGGGTCTCAGGCCTGCCATTGCAGTGTCTGTGCGCAGTCTAGTACTGCCATATCGACCTGGCACTTGCCAGGCCCTAACCTTCCCTTTTTTTACATGTGAATCGCCCCTAAGGTAGGCGCAAGGTACCCCTGTGGGCAGGGTGCAGTCTATGTGAAAGGTAGGACATGCCCTGATGTGTGTGGCATGTCCTGATAGTGAAATACTGCCAATTTTGTTTTTTGTCACATAGGATAGAATGGGGAGTTTACTTAAGTATAACTGCCCATGGGAACAAGATAGGAAAATGGAGCTTAGTATGCCTGAATTCAGAATCTAAAGATGCATCTTTTAGCAAGGATGATTTTTACATTCTGTGTTTGAAAATACCACTTTTAGAGAGTAGGTATTTTCTTGCTTAGCCATCCAGTGTGCCTCTGCTAGGTTTGTGTATTGACTGTCTGGCTTTGGAGTGACAGGGGCTGGGGATGTGCATTCTGTTCAGACAGCCACTTGGGGGGTGAGGTGTGGCTCCAGAGAGTCTGATGAGTCAGGGCTGGGCTGAATAGACCTGGGCTGCATTCAGAGTAGGGGGAGGAGATTTCTTTCACACCTGAATGGGCCTGTCTGCCTTGGACAATGCTGTCTCCTCCTCCTGCCGGGCAGCTGCACCAGAGAGGACAGAACTGGTTTTGGCTGGGAAAAGACACTCTCTGCCTCCAGAGAACAAAGGATTTTGTACTATAAAAAGTGGGGCCCAAACCCTAGACTTTTAGATCACTTTTGGACTTCAAGAGGAACCTCTGCCGAGGAGAAGAGCTGGAAGAAACTGGAGGAGAAGTACTGCCCCTTTGCTGTGTGCTGTCTGGGGTTGGCCTGCAGTAGCTGTTACTGCCAAGGAGAGAAACTGTGTGTGTATCCTGCTTGACAAAGTATCTCCAAGGGCTTGAGGTAGAGTTTGCCCCCTGTTCAAGACGTCTTAGGAACAGCAAAGACTTCACCATCCTTCTGGACCGCTGGTTTCAGTCGCTACAGAAGAAAAGAGCAGCCGACTCTGTCACCAAGTCCGTCACTGGTTCCGTGTCCTGAAGGCACCGCAGAGGGCACACCGCACTTCGCACCACATCCCTGGTCTCACCGTCGCCGCTGGGTGATCGTCACTGAGCCGTTGCTTGCACTGCGTCCTGTGGGCACCGCACTCCGCACCGCCTCACTTCCCTCTGCCTGGATGTCACTGACACCGTCGCTGCCAGACACGAACATCGACCGGCTCCGTCGCCTGCCAGCACTGCATCGAGCACGGCCTCACTCTGCAACGTCAGCCTTGGTCTAACGGACACCGTTGGACGACCGTCACTGAGCCGCTGCCTGCGCCGTGCCATGAGGGCACCACACGCTGCACCGCTTCCACTTCACATCACAACCGCAACGGTTGCCCCGACCAACTCATACCAACGGTATCGGCCACAACGAGAAAGGTACTGTCTACGAGTCTGTTGGCGCTTTAGCTGGCCCGTGCCGACGCGGTCAGCTGGAACTGTTAGACTCTGTCGTTTTTAGCATCGCGGTAGCCACGGACGGAGCTACAGACTTGGAAGAACTGTGTTTTTGAGCTATTTCTGCAATTTAAAGGTTATCTTGCAAAGTAACTATTTTTACAGTATTATATGCTGGATTTTTTGTCGTATTTGGTCTTGTTGGTTTAGATAAAGTTTTGCTTATTTTTCTAAACTGGTGTGGTGTCCATTTGTAGTGTTTTCACTGTATTACTGTATGCATGCACAAATGCTTTACACACTGCCTCTAAAGATAAGCCTGTCTGCTCGTGCCAAGCTACCAACGGGGTGAGCAGGGGTTATTTTAGAAGTGTATCCTCCTTACCCTGACTAGGAAGAAGGGTCCCTACTTGAACAGAGGTGCAAACTATTGCCAACTACAGACCCCCATTTCTAACATCTCTTGAGAAATAAGAATCCGTTTTAAGAATGGTCTTTGTTTCAGGAAGCATAATTAGGGTACATTCTCTGTGTTATACGTAGGATACATTTACATACGTCAAATAATGCATGCATCTTTACAAATTAATTATTATAGGAATTACCCCATACATTTGTTACAGTGCAAATGAACCCCTAAGCATGGTAACTGCTTAAAGAGATGTCCCTCTGTACTAGATTACATCATATACCTTCAAGAAGGTTCCAATGTATTTGTTGGTTTGATACAGTCTAGTACGTGGACACAGAGCATCACCATAGCTGTGTGCATTATACTATGAGCATGTTTCATATGGTTTACTTTACTGTAATTGGCTTTTCATGATTTTGGTATAGTGCTTGACATACTGAATGAATGCATTCAAACTACAATATGTAATGAATTACCTTTTATGGAGTGTGAATTGGAAGTCTGAAACGTAAAAGAAGTATGTTTTTGAAATGGAGGAGAAAGGGAATTAACAGGGAAATAATTTGAGATGTGGAATGTATTTACCTATATTGTCTACTAGTTCTCAATTGTATTTTTAATTAGGTAGGGGTTGGCACTAATCAGGTGGCCTATGATAATACATCACCTAGATAAGCTATTGTGAGTATGCCTGACAATATTATGAATTGAAAATACCCCGATTTTGGTCCTGACTAAAGCACTTCTTAGTGATCGAGCGCGCAGAGACATTTTGACCTATACATCCAAAAGTATGTGCAACTTTAGCTTAGTAAGCGTCTACACCAAAAATATAAATACATACGATGTAGACCACTAACAGAATTTTATTGTGAGGGTATTGTTTCTTCATGAGCCCAAAAGTGACATACATTTCTCTGAGGGACAGCAGAGTCCAAGTTTTCCAGTTTTAGGCAGCAACATCAGCACAGTTTGAAGCCCTGCTACTGATAGTGTGTTGCGAATGACTGTTCACTTCAGTTTTGTGGAGGAATAATCCAGTGTTTTCTTACGTCATGGGTGTTGTTTCCCATGATTCGAGACTCCAGGGTCTGTGAGTCTGTGCGTGCTGAAATGCTGGTCCGTGTGCCACAAAACAAACTACTCAAATTGTATTTCAATACCGGAGACTCCTATTATGCTTTCTATTCTTGCTTTATTTTGAATAGCAGCAGTCAAGATATAGAAACTACAAATCCCATAAGGCATGGGACCACCAACAAATGGGATGAAACAACGCACTAACAATAACAACCAATAGGCACACAGTAGACCCCATAATACTCAGCTTTACTGCGAACAGCCCTCTTTTCTTGCTGCTCGCAGTCAAGGTACGTATTGCCCATACTTTTATAATTACATGATTTATAATTGGTTTCACATGTATTTTTTATCGTATTTGATATATGTTTTAGCCGCATTTGTGTTCCCCGAGCCGGCACGTTGCTGCATTGCATGCACGCACTTCCCCTCGCGCTCGATAGCGTTTACCGTTGCGTCGCCCATTTTCTGGGCCTTTCTGTCATACGACCGTGTATTTTACAGCACCCTTCGAGTTTCCTCTCAGTGACTCCTTGTGTCTCTTGGTCGCTCCTAAACGCCTCCACTTACCGGCATTTTCTTTTTCGGTCTTAGCCTCCATTTCGGTTCCTCAGCGTTGTCGCCTGAGTAGAGTCTATGGAGCTATTTCCCCATGAGGCACGGCCTTCTGTCCTGCCTTCGTTTTTTAGGTCTCGTCTGGCGTTGCAGCGCGCATGCGCTGCTCGCTCTGCGAGGTCCTTTTGGAATCGATACAGTTTCGGAAGGGGACTTTAAGCCACGCCCTTGTTTTCAATTGGCTTGCGTCATCGTTTATGTTAAACGCTTGCGCGTGATTGAAAATCGGGCTTTTGGGTTACCGTCTTGTCCACTTTTAGGACGGCCCATGTGGACAGGCCGACGCCATCTTTGTTTGGCGTGACGTAGGAGGGTGTGCTGCTAGCGGAAACGCTGGCTCCTCATAGGGAATTCTACCAGCTCCTCCCTCCCCTTCCCCCCATTCAAAAGCAAACTCCCCAGAGTTGCGCTGTTCATGGGCTTAGATCATGGAGTTGCTGGCAGCGACCCTTGCTTTTCTCTGCCCCTGGTGCTCGCACACACAGAGGTGGTAAGATTACACTTTTTTACAACGATGTACAATATTCGTGTAGCTACGAAGGTATGCGGCCAAAAGGTGAGTGTGCTTTTGATTTGTGTTCCCAGTTTTAACTCGCAAAAACACAGCCTCTCTACTGCAAAGGAATTCATTCTCAGCAAATGGCTGAAAATACACTGAATCCTGTTAAACTAACACCTGTTGTAACTCCTGTTCGCACCCATACACTGAACAGCAGCTCGCATCTGGAAACATGATTTCAGAGACCCATCTACCTTTAAGGAGGCTGTCCTTGCCTTTGGGTGTGCCCTGCTTGCTAGGCTTTGTAAGCTTACAGTGCCAATGTATATATTTTGCACTTGTTCTGACCTCGGAGGCACCAGAGCTACTTAAACAAGCGTTGCCAAAGCCAAGTTCTCACCTTATTGTCCTGCTGACTTTGTCAACTTGTTTTGGCATTTGTATGGTGAATAATTGTCAATATTTGCACTACGTGCGTCAATTTTTGCTGCAAGTTTCCTCCAGAAGAAATATGGTAAAATAACCGGGGGAGGAGGGGCTCACCTCATAAACTCGGTGCATTTTTAAAGGTTCCCGTTCTACATCAATAGAGCGTTACACTGCATTTCTTAGTTCTGCGGGGCTCTTTGTAAGTAACAAATTATTTATAGATAGATAGGTCGGTGATGAACGTGTCAGTTCATCTATTACTTTAACAGCAGGCGATGTTGAGCTGTGCAACATGTGCTGCTGGGCAGGGTAGGACTGAAACAGAAAATAAGCCCGGGGAACCGAAATAAAAGTTGGATCCATTAGGGAATTATATAGCTAAAAAATGGCCCATATTTGTAAACTGGGGCAGTTTTGAACATGTGATGACACATTGTTTAGGGGTTTTGTAAGGCATTCAAGACAGCATGGATTTGAGCTTGCTGCAGGCAATGTTTGTTTTAATGCCACGAAAATCAACAGTAAAAACCGGCCCAGCAGACCATAAAACGTGCCCACAAAGAGACATCAAGCATTGAAAATGCAATAGGTCTCGCCTTTGATTAAGTTAAAGCCATTTGCTTTGCTAATGGTATTGTATTCTAGCTTTGCATTATTTAGTGTATATTTGTGATATGTTGTAGTTGTATGTAGTTAGAATTGTTTTGTTAGCTGTGTAGTAGTTTAAAGCATAGCGTTAGTAGGAAAACAGAAGTGTTTCAAATTTGGGAGGTGAATGAATAGAAGAATAGTATATGTGTTAATTTCGTATAGTGAGGAATACAATACCATGAGGCAGACGAAAGGGGCGAGGGGAAAGCAAATATATGCAAATATATGCACATATCACAAATATACACTAAATAATGCAAAGCTAGAATACAATACCATTAGCAAAGCAAATGGCTTTAACTTAATCAAAGGCGAGACCTATTGCATTTTCAATGCTTGTCTGACCTGCCTCCCCTCAGCTTTCTCCGGCTTTGTGTGACGCTCAAAGGTGGAGCTTGCTCGTTTTTTCCCTGTGCCTGGAATTTTAACCCCTTTTGTGCTGTAACTTCTGTTGAGGTCATAATTTTTGTAGTTTTTGCTATGGAACTGGACAGTTCTCCCCAATTCAGGATATTGATGAGGAAGACAATAGTCTTAAGGATAATTTGAATAAATTTATTCAGACCTCGGTTGAACGGGCTGTGGTAGCTTCAATGGACAAAGTCGCACAGAATATTGAAAACTCTGTTATAAAGTTAATGTCCGAGACTATTTTGGTCCATTCTGCGAGGGAAAGCAGAAAGCGCAAGCAATTGGGTTTCCCTTTACCAGCTTATGTTAAACCAAAACAAAAATCGAATGTTGTACTATTGGTTAGTGAGGTTACTCTCACATGACAGAGGACGTGGCTCCTCCCAGGACTCCTTCTAAGGTGGGCAATAAGAATGTGATGCATGTTACTGTTAAACCGTCTACAGCCAAGTGTAAGTCGAAATCTAAACCTATTTTGTCACCCATTGTCATTGCCCATATCCCTGATACTGATGATGACATGGGGATTTAGATTCTGATTTAGACAAAGACGGGGCGGGCATTCTTGACCCTTTTTCTGCCCCTTCCCCTAAAAAATCTAAGTTGGCTTCTCCCACACATGACCCTTTCAAAGCCAAGTTTGTATTGGACTCTGAGGGTGCTCCTATGTTTGATCCCCGTCTTATTCATCACCCTAATTCAACTGAGTGGTGTCCGGCTGAACATGTGGGAGGGTATGTGGCTTCCAGATTACATCTGCCACTCGATAAACAAGCAAGAGCCAAACTGAAGTAAGAATGCCCTAGTCCTTCCCTTCCTTCCAAAATTTCTCACACCGACCATAGACCCTTCCCTTCTCACTTTCTTTTCCAAATTTGGCAAGAACCCTCGCAAGGGGGTAGACAAGGCCTGGCCCACGTGCCAGGATAAATTATTCGACACTGTGCGGCCCTTGGCCCGTATTTTCGATTTGGCGGAGTCAGCATGTCTAAATAATTCATCTGTTGATCTTGAAGTCCTTTCTTTATGGGTTCAACGATCCTTTTGCCTACTTGGCAATGCCAATGCTGTCATTACACATGAGCGTCGTAAAGGACCTTTATTGAAACTAGACCCAAAATTAGCCAACCTGACAACTGTGGACCCAGGATTAAAAGCTGAATGTCTTTTGTTTGGGAGATTCCTTTATTAAGGAACTCAGGAAATACGTTTCTACCTTTGCTTCGCTTGATAAAGCACAACAGTCACTCAGAAACGTTTTCTCTCAACTGGTTTTCTACAGGCCCAGCAGAGGCAGGGGCCGTAACTTCACTGACCAAGGCTCCAGAGGTTCCTTCAATTCTTCCTACCAGGAATACAAGCCTCAATTTTACACCCAGCGCGGAAGAGGTTTCAGGGGGCGTGGACACAAAGGCTCTCAATACAATTCTCAGTCCGGTAAGTCCCATTTCTGGCCTCCTTCCGTAGGGGGTCATCTATGTTTGTTTCTACAAAAATGGTGTTCTATAACGTCAGACCCATGGGTTCTAAGCTTTACTCCGAGCCTTTCCAGACTGTTTCTTTCCCCTCCAAAATTCTCTTCCGAGATGGTCAATCTCATCTCTCTAGAGATCCAGTCCTTGTTACAAAAGCATGCAATTGCGTTAACCCTCCCCAATTCTTCAGGTTTCTTCAGCTCTCTCTTTTTAGTCCGCAAGAAAAACAACAAAATTAGACCAGTGATAAACCTCAGACAGTTAAATCAGTTTGTCGTTTATCACCTATCACCATTTCAAAATGGAAACAATCATTCATCTCAGGGACTCCTTGCTCCAGAACAAGTGGATGGTTTATTTGGATCTTCAAGATGCTTACCCTACAGTTCCCATCCATTCCTCTCACAGGAAATTCCTCCGGTTTCAATGGCTCAGTCAAACTTATCACTTTTTATCCCTCCCTTTCGATCTCTCTTCAGCACCATGGTGTTTTACCAAACTCATGAAACCTGTAGTAGCTTTTCTCAGAGCTCAAGGTATCAGGTTGATCATCTATTTAGACGATATACGTTTAATGAGCCAATGCTTATCCTCCCTGCAGAATCACATTCTTTGCTCAAGGACCTAGGTTTTCCTATAAACACAGAGAAATCTCTTCTTGTCCCTACCAGATAGAGTTTCTGGGTTTCCTGATAAATTCTTCTTCGGCCACTCTTCATCTTCCCTCGCTGAAAGTAAAGACTATAAAATCCGAGATTCTTCAGCCTCTTCGAAGCTCAAAAAGTTCCCTCAGATCTCTGGCAAGAATTGTGGGCCTCCTCTCATCCTCCATTCATGCCATTTTTCCAGGTCCTCTACATTATCGGGCTCTTCAAAGACTATAAATCTGTCACCTGCAAAAAGGTCACGCTTATTCTGATTCCATTTCCCTAGATCAAAAGTCCAGACTAGAACTGCAATGGCAGATAGACCATGTAGATGCTTAGAAGGGCAAGACTATCTTCGCCTCAGCCCCAGATCTTGTATTAGAGTAAGATGCAAGCCGAACGGGATGGGGCGCCCATTGTGGTCCAATATCAACTAGCGGTTCATTGAATAATGAGGAAGGTGCACCAAAAACAGAGTCAATGTCCTCCAAATGTATCCAAACAGCATCCTTTTATTGTTCTTGATAGTAAAACATGGACATCAGCCAACGCGTTTCGTTCCACTAAGGGAACTTCATCAGGGCTCATGTGACAATAAGAGGGATAATATGTCCGCGCTCTAGGTCAAAATGTATCCAAATAGAAGTAAGTAAAAATCATCCAAAATCCTGACACGTAGGTAACAAAAAAGTATATTCAATGGGTGTCGTTCGTAGCGACAATGCCCCACAATAGGGGTGGCACGTTATCGGCCAGTATCCTTGATACGATATCTCCGCCATCAGCAGCCGCACTCCCCTTTCCCGAATTTCGTAGGGGAGTGCCTTAGTGGAACGAAACGCGTTGGCTGATGTCCATGTTTTACTATCAAGAACAATAAAAGGATACTGTTTGGATACATTTGGAGGACATTGACTCTGTTTTTGGTGCACCTTCCTCATCATTCAAACATTATGTTTCTGGTTTCCAAGTAGAGCTTAACTGCGGCAAGCTCTGGAAGTGGTTGCACAAGCCTCTTAATACTTATGAAAACTTGGGATTTGATGTGCTGACCTGTGGTCAGCCGTTGATGGGAGCATTGTTTCTGTTGTAACTAGCGGTTCATGGTCACTAAAGAAGTCCAAATTGCACATCAATTGTTTAGAGATGCTTGGCTGCTCCTTTGCAATCAGAAGCCTTGCAAAAAACAGGGTACATTGCTCCATTCTTCTCCAAATGGATAACATTTTGGCAGTTCGCTGTATCAATCACCTGGATGGAACCAGGTCCAGGCGCCTAGCAGAACTGGGAAAACGTTTTTGGGAAAACTGCCTTTTAAACAAAATTTCTGTACATGCAGAATATTTGCCAGGAGATCTCAACTCGGTAGCAGATTGGCATTCTTGCCATCTTCGAGATGCCAGCGATTGGAAACTTCATTCGGCAGTCTTCAAGTCTCTGCTCCTCCAGTGGGGTCTCTTTCAGATAGACCTGTTTGTTTCCAGACTTAACTCTCAGCTGCCCTAATTCTGAGCTTCAGACGCTTTTCTTCAGGACTGGTCCACCTACACAAATTACGCTTTTCCACCTTTTATCATTATAAACAGAGTCTTGGCACAGGTCAGACGTCAGCAGGCTACTCTGGTTTTGGTAGTTCATTTTTGGCAATCACAAGTCTGGTCTCTGCCTATGCTGGAATTAACAATGGAGTTTCCGATTCTACTCCCTTCCTTCCCCAGTCTTCTCCTAGATCCGTTGGGCCACCAGCACAATCTAGTGTTAGACAACTCCCTCAGTCTTTCCGAGTAACAGGGTCTTCCATTCTGTCCCTCTCATTTCATCAGAGGTTTCAGACTACATTAACAAGTCCTAGGCTCCCAGAACCCCTTAAGCGTACAAAAAAGCCTGGTCTTTATGGACAGGCTGGTATGTGGGCAAACGTATCAATACCTTTTCAGCGGATAGAATATACATTGTTAATTTCCTGGCTGCGGAAGCTAGTAGTGGGAAATCATATCATACTATCAATTTGTACAGATCTGCTATTTCTACCAATCATCCTTATATCAATGAAAAAACAGTTGGAGAGCATCTGCTCAGTTGTCGACTTTTAAAGGGAGCAAAGTTTTCCAATCCTCCTATTCCAAAGTACAGTACTTTGTGGGATGTGAATGTTATCTTAAAGTTGTTTCTCTCATGGCCTGACAATGTTAACCTTTCTTTAAAAATGTTATCTGCAAAGCTGACTATGTTGTTGTGTTTGACTTCCATTAAACGTTTGTCTGATGTTAGAGCACTGGCTATTTCTTCTCGTCAATTTACTCCAACAAGTGTACTGTTTACTGTCCGCAGACGCATGAAAACATATTTAACATCTGTGTTTTATCCATACTTTCGGGATTTATGTGTTGAGCAGTGTCTCAAAATTTATGAGCAAAAGACAACTGATCTCAGAACGTCTTCACATTCCCAACTCCTTATCTCCTTTAGGAAACCCCATTATCCTGTCTCCTCACCTACCCTTGCTTGCTGGGTTAAGTGGGTTATGTCCCTAGCGGGATTGATACTTTTATTTTTGGTGTCCATTCTTCCAGAGGAGCAATGGCCTCCAAAGCTTTTTGGGCCAGCTCTCGTCTCGAAGACATTCTGAGGTCAGCAGATTGGTCTAATGATACTGTTTTCAGAACTTTCTATTGTAAACCAATACATAAAGCATCTACTGTGGTTGTTAACATGCTTTAAAAAAGCATAATAGGAGCCTCTGGTCTTGAAATAAAATGTTGATTTTCCTAGTAATTTATGAAGGAAAGTCTTAAAAGACACGGAGACGAGTATTATCCCGCCTCAACAGCGATTAATTTCATGTTTCTTTCCCTCCCTCATAGTGGCTCCAGCGCTTCCAGCTTCCTCTTATGGAGTTGTCATCTTCATCTGATTTTTTCATCAGTCTCCTCTGGGACTTCATAGCGTTGCTGGATCTATTTCATCATCCCCTGGATCTTTGGGTCTTGGACTTATCTGCGTTTGCCAAGAAATGTTCGCGTTGACTTTAGCATGTGCTATTATTTTTACTATAATTCCTTTGTTCAATGTTTATTAAATCTCACACAAGAAAAGAGGGCTGTTCGAGTATTACGGGGTCTACTGTGTGCTTATTGGCTGTTATTGATACTGCGTTGTTTCTTCCCATCGGCTGGTGGTCCCATGCCTTATGGGATTTGTAGTTTCTATATCTTGACTGCTACTATTCAAAATAAAGCAAGAATAGAGAGCATAATACTCGCCTCCGTGTCTTTAATAAAATAAAAACTTTCCTTCATAAATTACTAGGAAAATCTACATTAAAACTGTGAACTAAGATGGTGTATGCAAATATCATTTCACTTGCGGTGGGAACACATATATTTGGAAGCAGTCCTGTTTATGAACAATATCGGCTGTCTTTATTAACTGTACAAGCCACAGAACAAGAGTGATGTTGAGAAAAAAGCTCCACACAACACAGAGCAACCGGGAACCACGTAGTTGAGGTGAAGGATTACTATTTCATGAAGCTGCCTGTTTTAGATTGGCGGCAGAGAACACATTAAATAAATAACGAACCCCTTCAGGACACCTTATGCAGATGAAATAACCTAGAAGGTGAAATTCAGTCCAATCACGATGGTCCCCAGGTGGCAGCACGCTCTGCAGCTGGCAGAGGAACGATTCCTTCAAGTGGATTAAAACTTAAGACAGGCTGCCGGTTTGAAAAAAAGGTTTAAACTGTACAGCATGATCCTAAATTATAAAGAAAGCACGTTGAAAAAGGACCACTCGAATAGCTGGTTGTTTAAGAAAGCCTTCCTTGGATAGGGTGGTACTGGGCTAGTAAACTCCTAGCTTCAAGCTGCAGTGCCGGAGAAACTGGCACTGGGCCGGCAACAGTCTGTTTTTAATAAAAAATCGAATCGGTCCAGTCAAAGCTGTTGTTCATCTGTCAGATGGATTCACTAAAATATGACGTCATTTTGGCCCTCAACAACCTTAGGAAAAATGTATATAAGGCTACCAGGGGAACTCTTGATATGCTAACGCCTAATGTGGCTTTTTGTTCATTTTATATGTTATTGGTAGTTTGGTTATATAGTTTTATGATTACTAAAATAGTTTAAAAAAACAGCTTGGGTAAAAAATAGCTTGGATAACAATAAATAACTTGGATAAAATTAAACAGTTTGGATAATATATGGCTTCGGCAAGTAATAGCCTGATGTGTTTTTTGCTCCTCCCATATTTTAATGGTACTTAGTTCAGATATATATTAAGGTTTAAATAAACACCTTGGATTGGACCTTACACTTCCTCCTTATTTTGAAACTGTTTTGTACGTGATTGGTGTTTCTTGCACCCCCAGCATTTTCTGCTGGGTTAAAGCTCAATCCATTTCAAGAGCCACAGAATTGAGTCAGAGGTGCAAAAGAGAGCATTTGGCCCAGCAGGTGCTGTGGAAGCTCGAGTAAGAATTAACCTTTACTGTTGTGCATGGCTTCACTTTGGTATTTCATCCAAAAAAAAAGGTCAAACAAATGACGCTAAATTAAGACAGACTTGAGTTTTGAAAATGCTGCTTGTTTCAAGCTCGTAGAGCGGAGTTTCATAGGGGCCTGCTTAAGTAGAGAAATAGTCCCTCAGTCAATAAGCAAAACCGCTAGACTTAAGGAGACTAAAGAGCACAAGAGGAAACCTCACAAGAGGATAGTCAAAATTGCATAAATGATGCGGAAGCCGGAGAAGGGACAAAACAGTTTGCATGGGACAAAATGTTTTACCCTTCAAATCGAACTGCATAACCAGCAGTGTGGCATAAACTAGATCACATGAATGTATAGAGAGAACTACTTTATGGTTCAGAAAGGGTTAGGACATACTATCGGGTGGGCGTGGCTGGCAAGTCTCCAGAGGAATGCTGCGGCCATCCTGGAAAGAGGAGTCATTGCAAGCGGAGTGCACGCAAGGGGTGAGGATTCAAATGGCCAGAAAGGGACCATGCAGGGGAGGACTTCCTGGGCACCATACTTTGTGTGCTCACATGCAACACTGTAACAGGAAACTTTTGTTAGGAGGTAGGTAGGCTGCTAGCATTTGTTAAATTTGCACCCGCATTGCTCATCTCCTTCTTTTGTTGTGTTATCTTTCCTATTTCAAGCATGGTGTCCCTTGGGTTTATTTCCTCTTACTGTTACACTTGCTTGCTGTTCCTTCCCTGTATCTCTACAGGATATCACCGCTCCTTCCAGGTTTCTGAAAGGATTCCAGGCCTTCAGGCAGGTTTGCTGGTGCCATTCCAATGAAGCCAGTTCCGTATACCCAAATAGGCAAAGTGGGCACAATCCTATGGGCCCCACTCCTTTTAGGGGCCCTGCGACAACGGATCAAAATAATATTGATTTGATCTTGAAAGAAAATTATAACCAAGCTTTCTTAAATATTGTTTCCAAAAGATAGAAAAAAATGAATCAACTCAAAGAAATGAAAACTTTACATTAAAGACTCTATAGAGAAAATACTGTATTAATGTAATGTAACCATGAACAACTTAAAATACATAACAGAGACATCAGATTAACATTAACAGTTTATCTCGTAAAAGCTCATTTTCTGGCAGCTGTCCGTTTGTAAAAAGAAATACGGTGCATTTGGGTATTAGGAGATAATTTGCGAGGGAGGGGGCCCGAAATTTCGACTGCCTAGGGGGCCCCCAAAGGGTTTAATCCGGCACTGAATGAAGCAGTGCGAAAGACCAGGTTTCTCTGATTTTCTTGGATGGGCTGTGCCGCTACACACTGATTACTAACCCCTCATTATTCGATCAATGGTTCCTGGAGAGGGCAGGCTGTCCTGGAACCCAGAGACTCCAGTCCTCCAGACGAGATCCAGCTCCGTGGTTTGGTGTTGCTCCTTCCTCTCCCTCCTTTCCCTCTCTGCTCCTAGGGTGCCACTCCTACGACTTGGTGCTCCTATTACAGCTTTGGGGCAAGCCTCAAGCATAGGAGATGGGCATACATCGAAATTCTCTGTAACCCAGCCCTGAAACAGACACACTCCGAGAAAGCCAAGCCTCAAATTTAAGACAGATAACTGAAAAAGGCAAATAAGTTAATCATGGGGTATAAAGAACCTTTGCAAAAAAAGGATTAGTAAAGAAATAGGATAATTGGTAATGCCCGCAAATGTGTAATTTAATTTGTAAACAGAAGCTCATATAAAAAGGTATTAATGGGAAGATGGAAGAATATTTATAGTAATGCATATTGATATTGTTATGAAGGAACAACGTGTGGTGGTAAATATTTTTGTGTAACATAAAACACATAGAAAGAAGTATATATACATATATATTTAGTATCAAGAGGGCAAAAGGTAGTTCAAATACGTGCACATTTTTATGCGAGCCTCAGAGTTTTTGTTGCACGTTAAAAGCTGTTGGCACGTTATTTGCAGCAAACGTTTTTCATACAAGCCTTTGTGAAACGTACATTAGTTTAATTAAAAGACCATTCCCTGGTGCATCCTGACCAGTCGGGCTTTATGCCCCACCGGAATACTACACTAAACCTACGTAGAGTTCATGGAGTGATGGGACGGGTGGCCACAATTCAGGAGGCAGCGATAATAGTCTCCTTGGATGCCACTATGGCATTTGACACCATCGAATTGCCGTACCTTTTCGCAGTCCTAACTAAACTGGGGTTTGGGCCCGGTTTTATCAAATGGGTCAGACTCCTCTACTCGGAACCCCTGGCACAGGTCGTGGTCAACAAGAAATCTGAAGTATTTGCACTAAGCCGTGGGACCCGCCAGGGCTGTCCACTGTCCCCCCTACTCTTTGCCCTCGCCGTGGAACCACTGGCGGCATGGATCCGCAGGGATCCAGCGATACGAGGACTGCGATGGTCGGCAGCATGGGAGGACCGCATCTTCTTGTATGCAGATGACATTCTCCTGTATTTGGCCTCCCCGAAAGCGTCACTTAGTAGAGTACTAGACATTCTAGCAACCTTTGGTAGATATTCTGGGTATTCGATCAATTGGAGTAAGTCCCTGATGTATGTCCTCAGCGGAGACCCGCCTCCTCCACCCAAGGGTTGCCCTATACAAACAACTACAGCGGGCTTTAAATACCTGGGGATCTTCATCACCACAGATCCTAAACTCTGATTTGAGCGCAACCTGCTCCCACCCTTACAGAGATTGAGACGTGACATTGCAAGCTGGAGAGCGCTCCCACTCTCGCTGTTAGGCAGGGCAGCACTTTTCAAAATGATGTCATTGCCACGTTTCCTCTACGCTCTGCAGAACTCCCCAGACTTGGTCCCCGCACGATACTTCAGGGAGATAGAAGGACTGCAGAGAGAACTACTGTGGGATGGGAGGCCCCGGATAGCATTGAACAAACTTGCCCTAAATTGGTATGACGGAGGGATCGGTCTTCCAGACCTCAAAAAATATTATTGGGCTGCTCACCTAGCTGCCATCAATCACTGCACGTATCGCCGCAAAGATGACCCGGGATATGCCATGGATAGATGGCTACTTCCAGGGGGAAACTACAACAGGGCTCTATATTCTAGACCCCGGCAATTCCCTTTAACAGGACCAACTAAAGACTCAGTCCAGATTTGGCATGCTGCGAACAGAAGCCTGGGGTGGGAGCAGAAACTTAGGTTGGCGACTCCCTTGTGGGATACCGAACAGCTGGGTAACCTGAGGACCTCGAAAGGGTTCGACAAATGGGACCTAATTGGGATCTCAAAAATAAGGGACCTTTGGGTAAAGGACGATATGATAACATTTGCCTCGTTGCAACATGAATATGAACTAACTGACTCAGAGTACTTTAGATACCTGCAAGTTCGACACACGCTAGTGACACACCTGCAGAAAGGTTCCTCCCCCCCTGAATCTTCGCCACTAGAAGACAGGATACTCGACGGTTACCTACCAAAGAAAGCTATATCGCTGACCTACAAGAAATTGATCAACAATACTTTAGACCCCCTCAGGCACACAAGGGAGAAATGGGAGAGAGACGGCCTAGAGCTCGATGACGAGGAGTGGCAGGAGGCGGTAGCCTCCCCGAGGGAAGTGGCAATCTCTGCTAGATTGTGTCTCGTCCAACTCAAAATACTGCATAGAGTATACATCACAGGGCCCAGTCTGGTTTGAATGGGAAAAGGAGAGGGGGGGAAGAGTGCAGAAGGCAATGTGGTCATGTGGGCACTTTCATGCATATATTATGGGAATGTGAGTACATTCAGCAGTACTGGTGCCAGTTACATGATGTTCTGAGTGAAGTGCTTACAATTGTCATCAACCCTGAAGCTAAAAGGTGCCTTCTGAATGTATGGGAACCAACTGATCTTAACAGCAAAGACAAGCTATGGGCCACCCTGGGCTTAATGGTGGCAAAACGAAACATCGCACAGTTGTGGGGAGCTGTGCAATCGCCCAAAATAGAGGCTTGGAAAGCAGACATGGACTGGTGCATGTTCAGGGAAAAAACTGTGTACATAGTGCGGGGATGCCCCAAAAAGTGGTCCTCCGTATGGAATAAATGGAATGCTTACCGGGGAAATATTTGTAACCCCCAAATGTTCCTCTAACTGATGATCCACTCTCACCATGAAAGCTGTATCCCCAGATGAAACACATATGTACAACTGTCAAGGCTGTGATTATCAATGTAACTTTGATCTACTTCCTCTTGAGTGTAATCTGAATTGTCGATTTGCTCATGTTCAATAAAAAGAAATGTTACAAAAAAAAAAAGACCAGGCAGGCCCTGCTGAGGTAAATATTAATAAGATGTTTGTAAACTTGAGCCATATGCAGACGCGGTATCTCAAGGGTAGTAGCAGTTATGATTTTTTCCCTCATACTGGAGATCTTGCACAGACTCTGCACATGTTGCACCTGTTCTGTGAGGGAATCACGGAGTGCACGGTTCCGTTAAGTGGCGGTTGGTGGCATACAAAAATGGTGAGGCACACAGTCAGAGACAGTTGAGTTTGCGTCATGTGCTATATGAACATATGCCCTACAGAGGCAGTGTATTTAAGTATCTATGAAGTCATCCTGCAGCACTGGCTTCCCTCAGCTCCTCACTACAAAGATATATTTGCGGGCAGGGGGCACCTTTGCCAACCAAGGACCCGCGTAAGCAATTCGGTACAAGCACAAAAACGATTTTTTTTTTTAAAACTCACACCTCATTAAACATTGGCGTATTTATCTATCTCCTTGAAGAACAGACGTCCGTCATAGGGTACAACGACCTATCATGGTGAAAAACTCACCATATGAGCGCTCACCTTCAACAAACAGAATTAGCACCAGTCTACTGTGGGAACGGAAAGAAAGGCAAAGATTCCCTCATTACTGAAAGGCGCTGCGATATCATGTTAAAGGCAGATTGGGCGCTAAACAGGTGCCAAGAACAATATAAATAAAGGGTAAACATTCGCTATCACGAAGCTCACAGATGGGACACAGGCTCTACACTATGACACCTGAAGGGCCACGCTGGACAGATCGACTTGAAGGCAGGTGATGACTCGCTCCCGGTAAACACAGGATCTCTGGGTTCTTCTGTCCAATTTCACCTCATCCGCCCAAGTCTAGCTTTGATGCTTGAACACCATAAACTGATCAGTCTCACCTAGCTGTTGAGTAATTGGTGTTATTACCCATCTCAAGGGTACCAATTATGCCCACAGTGTAAAGATAAAAGCCGGAGTCAGCATTGGATTCTGTTATCACAGTCTGCAGAATCAGACGTAGTAATCCGCTGACCTGTCCTGGGGCTTTGTTCCTACCAAGAAAAGCCTTCAGAGTTCACTCTCTCCGCCGCAACCCCCGCCCCCATCCAGGAAGGGCTGAAGGCCTTGCACTGAAGGCGAGTCCTCACAGTACTCTCGCCATCCTTGACACCCAGAGATGGTCACCCACAGTCCGGAACAAGCAGATGTTCTTCAGTGCCACATTCAGGGATTCCCAAGACACGAATGAACACTTAAATGTGTAATGCGTGTCAGTAAACAACCCATCTGTTACATGACAGAATAAGCAGGACTGGTGATAGCCTCATGTTCTCCAGTTCGTGGCTCCAACTCCTCTGACCACTCCTGGATTGGCTGGAGTAGGCTGCCTCAGAGCTCTGAAAGGCACTGGAAACCTGAATTGCACATGCCAGGCTGGCTGTAGCAGAGCTAGCCGGCCAAACCAACATGCACACTTCAAACTGAAGGGGACACTCCTCATTGCTGCCAATGAGCAGCAATGATACAGTGGCCCTGCACTTACTCTTCTTTCAACAGAAAGCTGGAAAAATAAAACGGTAATAAAATTAATTTATTACCATTTAATTTTTCCAGCTTTCTGTGCAGCAGTGTGGGGGTGCGAAACTCCTCCGCTCGTATGGAGGAACCGCCACTGGTTATGTTGCTGTTGTGTTAGGGAAGGTTGCACTGCTGCTCTGCAAAAAATACCTGTCTTGTATGTTAGAGTAGCTCGATGAACACTATTTGCTATACAGCAACCAAAATGACTGGATTTGTAAAGAGAGGGCGCAGGGTGTAAAGTGATGTGGGAATGCAGGATTCAAAGGGAAGGGGAGGATACAATGGTAAACCAAAGTTGGAAGGGGTGGAAGCCTCTTTTGAGCACACAGAACAAGTACAGCCGCATCAGCAACAGTGCATCCACCCCACACACGGAACGGGTACCAGCAGTATAAACTTTCCTCTCTCCATAGGTGCATATAGGTGCCTAAAAAGAAAAAAAGATTTATTTGGAATCTCTTGTACTTTTAATACCAAAAATCTTCCATTGTTTCTTCATATAATTTAACTATATAGATGATCACTGCACAATCCATCACTATATAGAAATTCAAACTTAATAATATGTTATTTAATTCCAATTTTAGGGGTAATATTGTATAGAAGCATTGGTATAGAGCTTCATAAACTGTTATGGAATGCTGAAGCGCATTATCGCTACAGAGTGTGGCAGTGCATGTTTGGCACAGTGTTGTATCTCCTGTAATTCACTGTGGGAAGCATTCTGATGTCATGCACGAGTGATCACAGATATGCTATCAACATATCTTGGGGCGCAGCACTTAGCAGTGATGGAGGAGGAGGGCTAAGAGATAGGTGCAAAACTGGAGAAGGAAAGAAGAAAGAGACATGTGAAGGGAAGCAGGGATCTACCTGGATTATCTGAATTACAGTAGTAAAGTTAGGGGGCAGATGGTCTAACACATATCGGCAGATACACAGCACTAACTTAGCCACAGGGGCCGCAGGGTGCTGTGTGCAAGTACACCAAACAGGGTGTGATCATGGAAGCCTAGTAGTCCACATGGTAACATGCACAAGGCAGAGATGCTGTAAAATTAGTACAATGATGCCAAATGAGCCATAATGGAAGTTGGTGGCAGGAGCTAAGCATGATTTTAAAGGCAGGTATACAGCCTACAGCTGTACAAATGCACCTTATAAGCGATGAAAGAAGTTGGAGAGCAATCACATTTGGTAACCTGGGCAGAAACTACACAATCCTTCTCAACCCTATCAGCCTGTAAAGATTCACTTCGCAGGCGACTGTCTATTCTCATGCCCTACTGTACTTTTAGGGGTTTGTGATACTTCTGACAGATTTCACTGAACCCTGCTCACCTTTCAAAGGCATGTCTTTCATGTAATTTACTTACTTCATCAGAGATGTTTCAGAATGCAAATGGTGGAGTAAATAATTAATTCCATAACATGGAGGCTCACTGATTAAAGCTGTGTTCACCTGATTTAGCTTTGAGTATTTTGGTAACCATTAAAAAATGCCCCCAAAGATCGCAATGTCTTAGAAGGAAAACATTTTTTTTTTTTTACAGATTTTTAATGAAATTAGTGGCTTTTCCATATAAGGACTTATAGAGAAGGCAAAGTATATGAAATTAATTCCTTGTTTATGCGGAGCCAGAGAAGGTTGCGCAAATTAGACCTAATGTGCTCAAAATTCGGACATCCAGAGACAAAGCAAACACCCAAATTTTGGGGAGCTTGTTGGTCAGTGAAAGTGTCAGTTCCAAGTATACCACATTGTCATAATATAACCGTGAGTTAATAAATGCACTTCCTGATAAGTGCTTGCTCTCCAAATTGAAGTATGGTGTAGTTTTCTGAAGAACTGTAAGTTGATAGTAGCAGGCCGAAACTATTAAGTGCCTGTTCAGCCTTAGTAAACTGGGAGTCAATCTTCACCCCCAGACTTTTCACAGATGTGGTTGGTTTAGGTGTACAGCCCAGCTTTAAGAGCCAATAAAGATCCAACCATAAGTCACAAGGGGCACTTAATACAAAGATCTCTGTCTTCTCTGCTTTAAGCTTGAGTTCATTGCTCCCCATCCAATTACATATGAGTCTCACGTTCTGTTGAAACTTAGCATGATTAGAATTGCACAAATGTTATTCAGCTGCAGCAAGGTTTGTGTATCATCTGCGTACATAAAGGCTCTGCCTCTTAGCTCCGCTAAGGAATGTGCAAACAGCCTCATATAGATATTGAAGAGATGGGGTGACAATGAGGAACCTTGTGATACTGCATAAGAAACACGGGCTCAGCAAGACAAATTGGCCTAGCATAATTGCTAAAGAGCGGTTGGCCAAGAATGATTGAAAGCACTGCAGTGCCATACCTCCATTACCACCTACCAAGTGGCATGTGACTGTCTTCCCTGCAATTCTACCAGAAGATTAAATGTCTACCTGGCAGTAGAATTCTCAAAGTCCCCCACAGGCCAGGATTCTATCAATCACTATTTGATTCCTAAGAGTGCAAGACCAATCCCAATAACCAACAATAACTAAAAAAAAAAACACTAAACCTGAACCTGCAGCAGTGTGCTGCCCAGTGTAAAGCACAACAATTCCCCGTCAGTGGTAGTGAGTGCTATATAATGCAATTATGATACAATATATAACTCACACTAAAACTACCATAAGACTCAGCAGTCAGACAGTTGATTGTAGTTTATACAGGCTGCTCAATAATTCCCTTTAGTGCTTGATACTCTTACAATCACATAACAAAAAACTGCTTAGGATCTTATCGATCACCCAGTACTGTACAAATGCAAATCAATAAACTACCCACTATAATCTGATCAGGCATGGATAAACTGAAGAAATCTGCCATGTGCCACTGGGAAGCGGAGCACTCTAATTTAGTCCACCACTGTAGGCACCCGAATAGCTACATCCTACGGCTACTTTCTGCCATCTCACAATCAGATTTGGGATGATATTAACAAAATCCATCCTGTTGGACATGGCCCTTTTTGCAGGGTCATCCCAGAACTTTTTGCCTTCCTCCTGTATTTTTGCTGACCTGTTGGTGGTTTTATGACTCTGGGCACTTTACCACTGCTGATCAGTGCTAAAGTGCATATGCTCTTCCTGTAAATTGATGTTATGAATTGGTGTTTCCATGATTGGCATATTTGATTTACTAGTCAGTCCCTAGTACAGTGCACTGTGTGTGCCCGGGGCCGGTAAATCGAATGCGGCTAGTGGGCTTGCAGCACTGGTTGTGCCACCCATATAAGCAGCCTGTAAAATGTAACTCTGGCCTGCCATTGCAGAGCCTGTGTGCAGTCTGGGACTGCCATGTTGACTTGGCAAGTGCACACACTTGCCAGTCCCTAAACCTTCCCTTTTCTACATATTAGTCACCCCTAAGGTAGGCCCAAGGTACCCCTGTGAGCAGGGTGCATTGTATGTGAAAGGTAGGACATGCCCTGATGCGTGTGGCATGTCCTGATAGTGAAATACTGCCAGCTTCGTTTTTCACTATTGCAAGGCCACCTGCTCCCATAGGACAGAATGCGGAGTTTGTTTATAACATCTTATAAACATAACTGCCCCTGGGAGCAAGGTAGGAAAATAAAGTTTAGTATGCCTGAACTCAGAATGTTAAAATGCATCTTTTAGTGAGGGTGATTTTTACATTCTGTGTTTGAAAATACCACTTTTAGAAAGTAGGTATTTTCTTGCCTAACCATCCAGTGTGCCTCTGCTAGGCTTGTGTATTGCATGTATGGCTTTTGGATGACAGAGGCTGGAGAGGGGCAGTGGCTCCAGAGAGCCTGATGAGTCAGGGCTGGGCTGAATAGACCTGGGCTGCATTTAGAGTAGGGGGGGGAGATTTCCTTTCACCTGAATGAGCTTGGTGTGCCTTCCACAATGCTGTCTCCACCTCCTGCCAGGAAGCTGCTCCAGTGAGGACAGAACTGGTTTTGGCTGGGTACAGACACTCTCTGCCTTCAGAGAACAACAGACTTGTGTGTATAAAAAGAGGGGCCCAGACCCGACTTTTAGATCATTTCTGGGAAATCAAGAAGAGCCTTTGCCAAGGAGAAGAGCCGGAGAAGCTGAGGAGGAATACTGCCCCTGTGCTGTTTGCTGTCTGGGGTTGGCCTGCAGTGGCTACTTGCTGCCAAGGAAAGGAGAAAAGGACTGCTGCTTGCTTTGTCCCCCTGCTTGAAGAAAAGATCTCCAAGGGCTTGAACTGAGCTTGCCCCCTGTTCAAGAGGTCTCAGGAACAGCAAAGACCTCACTGTGTCTGTGGGCACCGTCTCTGCAGAAAAAAAAAGGGTAACAGACTGTCACGGAGTCCATCGCAGGATTCCGTGTCCTGAAAGCACCGCCGAGAGCAACGCCTCGCAACGCAACCCTGGTCTCACAGACTCCGTCAACGAGCCGCTGCTTGCACCGCGTCCTGTGGGCACCGCACTCCGCAACGCTTTGCTATACGCTGCAAGGACGTCACAGACTCCGTCGCTACCCGACCCAAACATCAACCGCCTCTGTCGCCGCACCGTGACCTGCCAGCACGCCGCGAGCATCGTCTCACCTTTCAACCCAAGCCCTGGTCTCACCGACTCAGTCAACAAGCCGCTGCCTGCAACGAATCGTGAGGATATCGTCCGCCGCAACGCTCAGTTTCACAACGCGACCGCGACACTTGCCCCGACCGACTCGCACCAACGTGTTGGTTGCAATGAGAAAGGTACTGTGTCCGAGTCTGTCGAAGCTTTAGCTGGCCCGTATTGACGCGGTCGGCAGGAATTGTTAGACTCTGTCGTATTCAGTATCGCGGTAGCCCCAGGAGGAGCTACCGAGTCGAAAGAACTGTGTTTTATTGATTTTCCTGCAATTTAAAGGTTATTTTGCACCAGTACTATTTTTCAAGAGTATTGTATGTTGGATTTTTATCGTATTTGGTCTTGTTGGTTTAGATGAAGATTTACTATTTTTCTAAACTGGTGTTGTGTCCATTTGTAGTGTTTTCAGTGTATTACTGTATGTGTTCACAAATGCCTGTCTGCTCATGCCAAGCTACCAAGGGGGTGAGCAGGAGTTATTTTAGAAGTGTATTCCCCTTACCCTGACTAGACACAAGGGTCCCTATTTGGACAAAGGTACCTACCTCTGCCAACTAGAGACCCCCATTTCTAACACATCCCAGCAGATCTCTCCACCATTTCTCCCTTTTTCCTGTGCCTGCTGAGGACCATAAACTATAAAGAAAATATCTCACTGAAAACCGTCAAGTGCCCGCCTGTCTCTCACACTTCTTCATCCATCATACTGTTAGTTGTCGAGTCCCATAAAATGATAACCGCACCTCGTTGGTCCTCACGAACAATCTAGAAACACTTCCCACACAGGATTAGAACAAAGATAACATACTTCCAACCAAATCCTCTACATGGTGTAGCGTGCTGCCCATGTAAGCAAGCGCTTCAGTGCCCACATAGAGGTAGTAAGAATTATATATTTGTTGTACTACAAAATATTGTTAATAGAAAGCCAGGTATCCTAAAAGGTGTGTCCTCTGGATTTATCGCACACAGAAGCAAACAGTTTGTGTAATGTTTATGAAAATTATTTCTGAAAATTATTTCCTACCCAGGAAATTAAAATCTGCTACACAAAACAAAGAAAAAAATAAGAAGCTCCCTATGTGGACTTATATCAGTGATGCAGTGATGCACCAATGAAATGGCACATTCCTTATGGCAAAACCCCAGACATCACAAAGGTACAAGCAATCAGTGGCTGATGGAAGTATTGAATGGCTGCTACTTAC
Organism: Calotriton arnoldi; assembly: GCA_963921515.1. Taxonomy (NCBI): domain Eukaryota; kingdom Metazoa; phylum Chordata; class Amphibia; order Caudata; family Salamandridae; genus Calotriton; species Calotriton arnoldi. Next base: position 769,732 of record CAWUFW010002868.1, read on the forward strand.
AGAGGCTAGCCAAATTCCCTGCTTCTACTTCCTCTCTTTTTAGGTCTCGTCTAGGCAGTGTTTGCGCTGTCTGTTCGAGATATGTTGTATTCAGAATATGGGCTTTAAACTCTGCCCATGTTCCGCCCAGGTTTTTAATTGGCTCCTTTGACTGTCTTTTGGAAATGCTTTTTTTCTTTGGCTAATTTTTTTAGCAGTCCCTCCTTTGTCCCTCCTTTTCTACTCTTTAACCTCCCAAACGGACTGCCCCTATTACATGTGACCTTACTCTGTAGTTTCATTTACAGTTTCTCAGCACTCTTTTGTTAATGATTTCGTCATCGTAGCTTGTGTTCCAGGCACAACAGCTACGCACTTCCCCGAACGCACTTCCCCGACGTGTTGATTCAGTAATTCAAGTGGTGTTTTTCATTTGTTTCTGTCCCTTAACGTGCGCTGCTTAGTAAGAGTGCTGCATTAAAACTTTTTTTTTTGCCATGCCATGCTTTCACTTTAACAATGGTGGCCGCATGCCTTTCTTTTGTTATGAGCTGCTCACCGTATTCAACTTGTAAAACATTATGTGTTTTTTTTTTTTGCAGCGGGCCATGCCGCGCTTCCACTAACAATGGCGGCTGCAAGTCTTTCTTTTATTCTGCACGGCCCATCATATTCAACTTGTAAAATATTATGTCTTTATTTTTTTCAGCGCGCCATGCCGCGCTTTCACTTTAAAAATGGTGGCTGCGCACCTTTCACGTGTTGTGCCTGGCTCGCCGTATTCAACTTATAAAACATTCTATGTACCTTTCTAATTGTCACCAGCTTACCGTCCCTTTAACTGGCTGGCACAATTCTCCCATTGGCCGGTGCCTGCACCTTTAAATTTGCACTTTAGCTTCTACTTCTAAGAAATGCAATGTGATTGGTGTGGTACAATGAAGCCGAGAGGGCTATGTACCCTTCAAAACGTATCCGTCAGTTTTTAGCAATGTTTTTTTCCATGTAAGAGCGCAGAGTTACACGCGAGGAACAATTTAATGTTTGAATCTAATGCAGAATGATCGGTTGGAGTCTGGTGGGTAGTCTACTGAAACAGCACCCAAGTCGCCATCTGTAGCTGATGTAGTTAGAGTGCTCTATGGTTAAAACGTTTTGCTCACTGCAAATGTGTTTTAAAAGTTTAGTATACGCTTACTTATGTTATTTGGTTAAAATAAGACCAAGAAATTCAGGCAGCGTCTGCAGTGAATACTCCACAATTAGGTCAGAGCATTCCGACAAAGAGCCAACAGTTCACAATGCAAGCTGCCTGTCTCACTTTGAGGCATAAATTAATTATATTTCATTTTAGCACCCAAGCTCTTAAACATTAATCACTTATGCTACTGCTCGGATATTTTTTTCCCCCAAAAAAAATCTAAAAAGCATTATCATTTGCAACACCAATAGCTCTAACTTTCACTAATGCGAGACCTATTGCATTGTAAATGCTTGTTTGTTTAAGGCTGTCTCGAGGGAACGGGAAGGGGATACACATAGTTTCCATACAAAGGTGGTCCCAAAATGCTCACCTTAGCTTCCGCACATATGCAGAGGCTCTCATTTAGCAGACCCTTCTGGAGGAGGGCAAGACTGACCCATCCTTATTAGCTGGACTTTTACAATTGTGAGCATGGAATGGGCACTGATTGGCAGTGGATATTTGCCCAAACGAACTGCAAATAATTTCCGAGTCACTTATTTTAAAACTAGAATTTCATTTTATTGTACTGGTACGCTTCTGTTATTAAAATCGCACCTTGGAATATGTAATCCATAAATAGAATGATTTAACTGAGTCTAGAGAGGGAAGACAATCAATTTCAAAATAGTTTTATTTGAAGCTTAAGTGAAAAATTCAGTCATGACTTTCAAATTATTTACAACAACAAAATCCACTAAGTGTTTCGAGATATTTAACTTCATCCTTGCATCAGAAGGACACACCCTTCAACATCTAGTTCAAGGACACAGAGAAAAACAATACCTGATGACCTTCGATATAGTGAAACAGTGAACATATATAGAGAGGGAAGACTTTTAAACAGAGTTAAACCCTCGCTACTTACAGATAGCACACATTCTCTGTCCAATAACAGATGCCTTTGAGCGTGGCTTCTGCCATTAGACTCACAAACACTCAAGTGTGGATGTTTCTCTTTCGGTCTTACACCGAAAAAACACATCTTCCTGGTGCAGTTCTAATTAGTCTACTTTCGGTGAGCAAAAACGTTTTCTTTCAAAAGATGCTTTTGCGACTCAGGTTCCTGGTGAGGAGACCCGCTGAAAGCCTGTGCCATCCCTGCATATCTGTGCAAGTGTGTGAATGAAACAATACACCGGCTTTAGGGATAAAGGGAAATACAGGGAATGGGAGTGAGAGAGGAACACAACACTGGAGCGCACAGTGAAGTTGTCATGGGTATGGAAACACAATTAATATCCTCAAAGGCAGAGGAATGGGAAGTCACTGTGCCAGCAGTACAGAAAGTAGAAAAGCACAAGTAAATACATTGGACAAACGGATTTAGCAAAGGCCGCCACCGAAGGGGGCCAAGAGGGTCAGCGCCATAACCGACGCCGAGCCCCGGACGAAACCGGTTTTTCGCGCCAAAGAGCAGGGAAGCTCCCGCGCCCCACCCCGCTGCGACCGCCAGAGAGGCGCCGGCCCCCCCGGCCAATGGGGGCCCAGGCGCGATACAAACCCCCCAATGGGGGGGGGAGGCCATGCAGAAGGCGGACCAGCACCGGGGGGGGGGATATAAGCACCGCTCCCCCAGGTAAGCTCCTATCTTTTGGGAGCGGGGGAGCATCTTTGTTCCCGAGGACGGCGAGGCGAAGCTCTGTCGACGAACAGAGCAAGGTGACGACCAGGCGCCGGGCTGCACTATCGAGCCAATTGGCACCAAAAATCCAGCAGCCCCATACAAGCGGCCACCGATCCGGACGACTCAGCAGTCCGGGCAAAACAGCGTCGGACGACCGGGTGCCCACCCCGGCCACCGGCGGACCGCCAAGGACAGGACCATCGTGCTGCGGTCGATCGGGAGCCCACCCCGACCTCCGTGGTCCACTGAGGACATCGCGGCGTGTACAGCGACGATCGGGAGTCCACCCCGACCCACGTGGCCCCCGCCACCTGGAAGACCGCGCGGCGGACGATCGGGAGCCCACCCCGACCTCCGTGGCCCCCTCCTGAAGACTTAGCGGCGAGTACAGCGGACGATCGGGAGCCCACCCCGACCTCCGGGGCCCCCCCCCCCATAAGACATCGCGGGGTGAGAAGTGGTGCGGCATAATCACATCCCCGACTGCCCACCCCGGTCGCACTGCTCCAGCACCAGCCGATGCGGCTCGGCACCCGCTGCGAGTAACTCACCCGCCGGTCCGGTAGCAGCGGACAACACGGCGCGAGGCCCCGCACCCCGCCTGGACATGCGCTGTCTGCTGCCACACCGCTCCCGGGCCTTCCGCTACTAAGCCGGGAGCGCGCGCCAACGAGAAGGCAGAGCCGGCGCCGGAGCGAGCCTTAAAGGGGCAGGCACATCGGCTTCGGTGCTCGGCAGAGCAAAAAAAAAAGGCGAAAAGGCTGCACAGCTGAGGCCACGAGTCCCGGGGCTCACCATTGCAATCAAGCAACAGCCTGTGCAGCCAAGAGGCAGTGGCCTTACGAGGATTGACTCAGCAGGGTCTTGGTGCGGCAGCACCCCGCATTAAGAAGGTCACACGCGGCGGAGCCACAACAAAGTGTGGTGCATACATTGGCGGCAGCACCCCGCATTGCAGCACGTGAGGAAGAAGCGGCAGGAGGAACGCAGTTGGGACAACTGCGGCTTGGGGCAGATGGCAAAGAAGGGGAACAAGAGGCAACAGAAGGATCTCGATGACCTGCTGCGCCGGATCCGGGCGGCATCAGAAGTCCACGGGAACGACTGGCTGCAGCCCCATCTCCAGGAGGATCCAGAAGAAGGGCCAAGTCACCGGCAGCGGAGCGTGCCCAACGCACCGGCAGCCAAGCGGCAGAGGAGGGCTCCGGCCAAACTGGCAGATGCGGCAGCTCCCAAACAGGCCCCCAAGAGGAAGACCCAGCCACCTGTAGCCAGCACGGCGGCGGCGGGACTGAACGGGGGGACAACGGATACAACGACAAGCGGTGAGCATATCAGTGCAATTGTGCAGGAATGCTTTAAAACTATGGCACCACTCATTATGCAAAGGTTAGCCAGGCAGGCTGGAGCACCAGGTGCGCCGGCAGGGGAGGGGCAAGGAGACACGGGAGGGCCGGGAGAGGTAGATGCCCAGGCAGAGGAAGTGGCATCGGGGTTACTATGGCACCTGATAGACCCTGGCCACGTACGCCGACAGCGCTTAGGGCACCAGGTCACCTTAGGGGGCGGGGGCGAAGCAGGATCACCCACATTAGCTTGGGGATGCACACCCCCGTCACCCATCCCGCCTCCCGCAACAGCGACAGACGCATATTCACGCCCCTCACCGGGCCCTGCGTCCTTAACTACCAGGGCCACAGGGCTAGCTAGCCTCATACCGCTGGCGGTCAAGGAAAGAATTTGGAGGAAAGAATTCATTGACATCTTTTCATTGCTAGAGATACAGTTAGAAGGGCTTGACTTGACCACCTGCGATAAGAGGGACGAGGACAAAAGGGAAAGGAGAAAAGAGCGCAAGGAGAGAAATTTTGATAATTGGCTAGACGCGTTCCGTATAATGGCCTGCATTATAGTGGAAAAATTCCCGCGCTGCGCAGCTGACCTATGGCTGTACGAGTCCAACATCCACAATGCGCAGAGACAGTTCCCAGGCGAAGCATGGCTGGAATATGATAAGGGGTTCAGGCTAAAGATGCAAACACACCCAGAAATGGAGTGGAACGAGGAGGACGTATCTGGATTCATTCACAAAATGATGGTGGCGAGGGAGGCCAAGTCATGGGGGGGTAGAAACGAGCAGTCCTTTCGAGGGTCCGCCCACAAGGGGAAGGGGAGGCCATTTAATAAGCCCAAGCAATTCAGCTCGTGGAGAGCACCTCACAACAACGGAACACCAGCTATCTGCTGGAAGTTCGAATCAAACGAATGTACCTACGGGGCAGCGTGCAAGTTCCAGCATACCTGCTCCTCTTGCCGGGGGGGTCACCCGGCAGCAGGGTGCAAGCGCAAAAAAGACCACAAGGGAGACAGGAAAGAGAAAAAGAAGCAATGATCTGGGGGAAGGCGTCGCGGGGGGGACAACGGGTTTACAAACCTACAGGCTGGCACGGTCCCCCAATAACACGCACCTGTTGCGCAAGCTAGCCAACAGCTACCATAAAAAGACTGACGCCGACACCCTAGTCCACGGCTTTGAAGAAGGTTTTCCCATCCTGTTTACAGGCCACCTCCCACCAGGCAGTGTCAGAAACTTGAAATCAGCAATGCAACACCCGGGGGTAGTAGCGAAAAAAATAGAGAAAGAGAGGGTCCTGGGGAGGATAGAGGGCCCCCTGCCCGATCACATGATCAAGGAACTGGTGATCTCTCCTTTAGGGGTAGTCCCCAAGAAGGAACAAGGGCAATATCGATTAATTCATCACCTGTCGTTCCCCGACGGCGCTTCCGTCAACGATGGGATTAGCACGGAGGTATGTTCAGTGACCAACTCCACGATAGACGATGCCATCGACCTAGTTAGGGCGACGGGCCCAGGGGCCCTTATGGCAAAAGCAGACATTGAGTCCGCCTTCCGCTTACTCCCAGTCCACCCCTCCAGTTTTCATCTACTAGGTTTCCAATGGGAGGGCAAACTATACTTTGACAAAGCTATGCCCATGGGGTGCTCGGTGTCGTGTGCCTATTTTGAATTATTTAGCACCTTTATGGAATGGGCGCTACACGTAAGACACCTGTCAGGCGGAAAGCTCCACTACTTGGACGATTTCCTATTCACGGGTCCCGCGGAATCCGACGAGTGCAGAGACACCCTATCAGCATTTATGAAGTTGGCTGGGGAACTAGGGGTCCCACTCTCAGCAGAAAAAACAGTAGGCCCGGCGACAAAAATCACATTTCTGGGAATAGAGCTAGATTCCGTCGCCGGGACGTCCAGGCTCCCACCAGAAAAGGTGGAAGATTTCAGGGGAAATCAGGAGCCTCCGCGGGCGGGAGAAAGCAACGCTGAGGGACCTCCAGAGACTCATAGGCAAACTGAACTTTGCGGCTAGGGTAATCCCAGCCGGCAGGGCATTCGCCAGGCGTTTGACCCAATTGACATGTGGGCTCACCCATAGACACCACCATGTCAGGCTAGGAGCAGAAGTCAAGAAAGACCTAGCAATGTGGGACACGTTCCTGGCAGACTTTAACGGTGTACTCTTCTGGAGGGAAGGCTGGGTGACTAGCAAACAAATCGCGCTATACACAGACGCGTCAGGTAGCACATGCTTTGGGGCAATCCTGGGTAAGAAGTGGTGCGCAGGGCAGTGGCCTGGCAGCTGGCACAAGACGGGCAGGACCAATAATATCACCTTTCTGGAGCTATTCCCCATCATAGTAGCACTCACAGTCTGGAAGCGCGAGTTGCAGAGCATGAAGCTAACACTATGGTCCGACAACAAGGGGGTAGTGCAAGCAGTTAATAAGGGGACAGCCAGGTGCCCAGACACACTTCGACTAATGCGCAGATTGGTTAAGTTACAGCTGGAAGGCAACATAGACCTGCGGGCGCGCCACGTACCAGGGGTGGACAACGAAGTGGCAGATGCCCTGTCCCGGGCACGGATGGAGAAGTTCAGGGAGTTGGCGCCCAGCGCAGAGCAGGAAATGACCCCTTTCCCGGGCCAGCTGTGGGACCTGGCGGGATAGATTTGTCAGAGCTGGTCAGCCAAGCCCTCACCCCGGAAGCCGCCAGGAGATACAAAACGTATATCAGTACTGTAATGCGGGTGGGGGGATCCAGTCACTGGGCAATATGAGAGCCACCTGCAGGGCAGCAGAGCAGTTCATACAGTGGGCATTTGACGCCCAGAAGTCCAGATCATGGACACAAGCCCACCTGTCCGCCGTGGCATATTACGCCAAGCTAGAGACCGGGCTGGATCCCGTGGCCACACACTACACCAAGGCAGCAATGAAGGGGTGGAGGCGCGCGGAGGGCGCAAGAAGGGACACCAGACGCCCAATAGACTATACAAAGCTGAGGGCCCTGTTGGGTGCACTGCGGGGCACAACAAAGGACAATTTTGAGCACCTACTACTCAGGGCAGCTTTTTCTACTGCGTTCTTTGGGGCGTTCCGCATTAGCGACTAGTAGCGCCCGCAAGGACAGGCCCAGCGGACTACTGCCTACAGGCGGGCGACGTCACACCGAGAGCAGGGGAGATAGAGCTACTACTAAGGCGTTCAAAGACAGACCAAGCCGGTAAAGGGGCGGTGGTGAGGTTACGGTGCATTGAGGATAAGAACTGCTGCGCGGTGTGCTGTTTGCTCGCCTTTATGACAATACGTCCAGCCAGCGAGGGCCCGCTATTCAAGCACAGCGACGGTACACACCTTAGCAGATTCCAGTTCACCTCGATCATGCGCCTCACACTCAGCGAAGCAGGGCTGCCACCGTCAGTTTTCGGGTCCCACTCATTCAGAATAGGGGCCGCCACGACAGCCGCACAGCATGGGATGTCTGAGGCTGGGATAAAGGCAGTGGGGAGATGGCGGTCTAAGGCATACCGGACATACGTAAGGCCCCAGCTGGTATACATTTTTTTATTTTTTTTAAAAACGCCGCGCCGGCCCAGCCGAACAATTAAGTGACATGTTCTCATTCCCCCGGCAGGACGGAGACCGCACTTGGTGTGGGTGGTGGGTCACTCCTTCATAACCCGGATGCAATCCTGGTGGCGCCAAAAGGGGTACAAGCAGGAAGGACGGCCAGCGGACACCTGCATAAGGTGGTTTGGCCAGCCCGGAATGAAATGGGAGCAGCTGCCGGCAAAACTGGCTGAACTACAAGCAGAGGCGGTTTGGTATCCGGATATTTTGGTCATACACCTAGGGGGGAACGATTTGGCCAAGCAAGGGAGGCGCAATCTGCTTCAAGCCATACAGAAGGATTTGACTGAGGCAGGCAAGGCGTTTGGGGGCACCACCATAATTTGGTCAGAACTGATCAGCAGGAATGAATGGCGAGGGGCCCAATCACAGAGCGCAGTCGAGAACTCACGGAAAAAGCTGAACCTCACCGTGAGCAAGTTCTGCAGAACCAATGGGTTTGAATCAGTTAGGCACGGGCTCATCCACACAGGCCGCCCGGAGTTCTATGCGAAAGATGGGGTGCACTTGTATGATGAAGGCATGGGGGTCTTCTGGAGGAACCTGTGGGGCGCAATGGTGTTAGCAGGATGCAGATGAAAGAGCCGAAAAAGGGAGGAAGGGGGGAGCCGCAGGAAGACGGAAGCCTCCCTGGCGGCGTGGCGAGAAACTACAGGGATAATGGTTGGTACGGAGGCACACCGGAGTGCGGTGCGCCGGAATAGGACCACTCACCTTGGGATGCCTTACGGCTGGGTGAGTTGGCCTAAGGGGCGGTGTGTAGGACCACTAACTCTGGGATGCCTTACGGCTGGGTGAGTTGGCCTACCACAAGGGGGTAGCTAACGGAGACGGCGCTCGCTGCCCAGCCCCCGCCGGATGGCAGGGCACAACAAGAATCGGCAAGGTAGCGAGTTGTGGCCTAACACCGGGGACGGAAGCTACACCCCCTGCGAGGGCAAATCCAACCGAACTAAGCAACGACCTAGTAGGGCCAAGAGACAATGTAAGCCTGCAAATGACCTGTACAACGAACTGTCAGTCTATTCTGCTATTGTGCAATGTACATATGATTTACGCAAACGCAATGTATAACGAGATGCAAACAAGGCACGACACAAAGATGACAGCTCACCAATAATGATTTATGGCAGGATGAACAACAATAGGCAATATGTATATACGTGTATTCCTAATAAAACTGCGGCCAACAAAGGACCACCAAAAGAGAAAGTGTACGCTGGCTTATTTATGACAAGGAATACAGGGAGGGAAAGTTGGGAGTGGGCAAAGTGCGGGGGTTATAGCAAAGGCCGCCACCGAAGGGGGCCTAGAGGGCCGGCGCCATAACCGACGCCGAGCCCCGGACGAAACCGTTTTTTTGCGCCAAGGAGCTGGGAAGCTCCCGCGCCCCCCCGCTGCGACTGCCAGAGAGGCGCCGGCCCCCCCGGCCAATGGGGGCCCAGGCGCGATACAAACCCCCCAATGGGGGGGGAGGCCATGCAGAAGGCGGCCCAGCACCGGGGGGGGGGATATAAGCACCGCTCCCCCAGGTAAGCTCCTATCTTTTGGGAGCGGGGGAGCAGCACCGGCGAGAATCTTTGTCCCACCCACCCACACCTAAGGAACGGCTATGTCGCAGTATGGAGGAACAGGCAAGACGCTGGCGAGAAACTACGTGGATAATGGTTGGTACGGAGGCACACCGGAGTGCGGTGCGCCGGAATAGGACCACTCACCTTGGGATGCCTTACGGCTGGGTGAGTTGGCCTAAGGGGCGGTGTGTAGGACCACTCACTCTGGGATGCCTTACGGCTGGGTGAGTTGGCCTACCACAAGGGGGTAGCTAACGGAGACGGCGCTCGCTGCCCAGCCCCCGCCGGATGGCAGGGCACAACAAGAATCGGCAAGGTAGCGAGTTGTGGCCTAACTCCGGGGACGGAAGCTACACCCCCTGCGAGGGCAAATCCAACCGAACTAAGCAACGACCCAGTAGGGCCAAGAGACAATGTAAGCCTGCAAATGACCTGTACAACGAACTGTCAGTCTAATCTGCTATTGTGCAATGTACATATGATTTACGCAAACGCAATGTATAACGAGATGCAAACAAGGCACGACACAAAGATGACAGCTCGCCAATAATGATTTATGGCAGGATGCACAACAATAGGCAATATGTATATACGTGTATTCCTAATAAAACTGCGGCCAACAAAGGACCACCAAAAGAGAAAGTGTACGTTGGCTTATTTATGACAAGGAATACAGGGAGGGAAAGTTGGGAGTGGGCAAAGTGCGGGGGTTAAGGAGAGTACTGAGTAAGAGAGACTAAGGTTTACAGGTTTGGCACCAGTAGTAGCTGTATCAAGCTCTCAGCAGCCCCGAATACTAGTTGAGAACCCCAAGACACGAATAGAACCAGATCGAGAGCTGGGGAAGTAAGAGAAATAGGTACCCAAAGGTATTGAGCACAACAACAAGCACAGTAATGGAACGAAATTGGGGCAGTCCTGAATGTGAAGGAACCGAGAATGAATAAAATAACAAACATGAGGGACGCATAAACAGGTGCAAAGTTATTACTTAGCATAGAGGCACAACAACTAGAGCCATGTTACCAGGCAAGATTCTGCATCAGATTGCCTGAATTCACAGCTCTAAACCTTATATACCGGAAGTGCACCGAAGAACCAGGAACTGAGTGTACAAATGTACCAGTCTGTTGAGAGGTCTAGTGTTCGAACCTCTTCAGTTTCCACTGTCCTGTTCCCCACAGTCTCCAAACCTGACAAGCCCTACGCCTGATCCCATTGTGCTGGGCCTGAATCCTGACATCCGTAACACTAAAAAAATGTATCTGCAACTGGAAATTCATTTTTTAAGGCGTGCAGAAAACATTTTGTGTTTCATTCAATTCAGATGGACAGAGTTTCGAGAAGTTCGATCCACCACCATTCCTGCTGTGGTGTAAATGGCACATCTTCCCATGTGGTGATCTTTGTACTACCTCACAGACACAGAACCTCAACTGTGCCAGTGTATGTTATTGCTCCATGAAGTGTGTAGTCAAGCCAAACCTCACATTTTTTGCGTGAATGGTTAATTTGTGCTTATTGATACAGATTTGTACTTTTCTTGATTCTTGATCTATGTAGATTTTGCCACAGTGGAATTTAATTACATAGACTACATTATTTGAGGCGCTCGTAGCACACCTTTGTAGTTCATATCTTTGTCAGTTTGTGGAGGTTTAGGCCCTTTAATTGTTATTGCAGTTTGCACATGTCTGATAGGCATAGGTTGCAGTTCTCAAAGATTTAATTTATGACTGACTGATGATCATTTCAACTTTAACAAACTATCTCTGAAATTTTTGTTACTTGTGTAAACTGGTTTCGCAGCGCAAATCATCATTGAAAATCCATACTTGTCTACAATCTTCCAATGTTTATTTTCCACTTTCACAATCTGCTGTGCTTGTCTACTATATGGAATATCAATTTTAATGGCCTGCTGAATATTTAACTTTGCTTTTCAAAACATAAATACGTGGTACCTTATTAATACAATGCGCTGCTTTTGTTTAGGTATTTTTCAGAAAACTCTTGGACTCAAAATACCACTAGTCTTTTTTGTTCGTATTTCATAAAGATCAGTTTATCTGTCACTACGTGTTGGAAAATGACCCTCTCTGAAGGGTCACCCCAAACTTTTTGTCTCCTCCTCCCATTTTTCTGACCTTTTTTTGTTGGTTTTAGGACTTTAAGCAGTTTACCACTGCTGATCAGTTCCAAAGTGCATGTGCTCTCTCCTCTAAACATGGTATACTTGGTTTACACCCGTTTGGCATATTTAATTTACATTTAAGTCCCTTCTAAAATGGTATACCATATACCCAGGGCCCGTAAATGTAATGCTACTAATGGGCCTGCAGCACTGATTGTGCCACCCTAACAAGTAACACTGTAAACATATCTCAGGCCTGCCACTACAGAGCCTGTGTGTGCAGTTTTACTACCACTTCGACTTGGCATTTAAAACCCCATGTCAAGCCTTAAACTCCCCTTTTATTACACCTAAGCCACCCCTAAGGTAGGCCCTAGGTAGCCCATAGGGCAGGGTGCTGTGTAAATAAAAGCTAAGATATGTACTTTTAAGTTTTGCATATACTAGTAGTGAAAAACACCTACATTAATTTTTCACTACTGTGAGGCCTACTCCTCTCATAGGTTAAAATATGGAATTCCTATCACACGTTTAACCTGCAATTCCTGATTAGAAAGGAGTAACTGTGTCATGTTTCATACCTTTGGAATGGTAATGATAAATCCTCTTTACTGGTAAAGCTGAATTTCACATTACTAATTTAGAAATGCCACTTTTGGAAAGTGGGCGTTTCTCTGCTCTTACAGCTCTGTGTGCTTGCAGGCGGTCTCCAATACGTCTGGTGTGGGTGACAGCTACACTTTGTGCATTCCCTCTAGACAGCCACAAACACAGAAAGGTTAGATGTGTCTGAGTTCTCATCTGCATTCTGAGGGTTCTTCCTGGGCAGGAAGAGAGGGAGGCAGTGCCCTGTCCCCACACAAAGGGCCGATTACCCCCTACTGATAATCTGGAGCCAGGGTAAGTGAAGAGAGGGCCTGTGTGCACTTCAAATACCCCTCTTTGAAGTCACTCCCACTTCAAAGGCACAACTGGTTCTCTGACCCCACCAAATCAGGCACCTCTGTCAGAAGAGCTGCTGTGCTGTATCAAGAAGTGATACTCTGCTGGACTACTGACCCGAAAGGCTTGCTTTTCTGCTGTGCTACCCTGGTGCCTGCTGCTCTCTGACCCTGCTGAGAAGAGCTGGACTGTGCTTTGCAACTGAAGTGATTTCCAAGGGCTTGTTGGCTTGCCTCCTGTTGGTTGAGACTCAGGAATATCAAAGTCTCTACCCCTGCTCCTGTGCCTAGTTTATTGGAAGTGGACCCAGATATTTGTACAAGAGAAATCAACGCATCTCCAGTCTGTGTGTAGCAGAACCGGCGCATCAACCCTGTTGCGGGAGTAGAACCTGGCGCATTACACTCGAAACCGCCGCATCACGTCCGGCACCACAGCTTTGGAACCAATGCATCGCTGCCACTGCGTGGAGAATATCTACACATCGCCCCGCCATCGTGGATTAACCCAGCATATCATCTTCAGAACTGCCACACTCGTAACCGGCACTTCGCTCAACGACCCGACGCATTGCTGCCACTATTTGAAGAAAAATGACGCATCACCTCGAGTGCAGGCCAAAAATCGACAAATCACTCATCTGCACCCTGCATCTCCCTGCTTGCAACCAGGATCAAGATACTCTGTTCACCAGGCTTGCGTGGTTCTTGTCCCCGCCTGCGCACCATCGTGGCTGGCTTGAACTGTTGACCTTGCCCCTGTCCAGAGCAACCAGATAAACCCCATTGGCACTTATTTCTTTTAAGCGCTGGAACTCTTTTTGTTCTACTCAGATTCATAATTCAACTTCTAGTTAATTGATTTTTGTAGTTTTGGTCTTGATTTATGTATAACATCCTAATCTATTTTTCTAAACCTGTTTGGAGTCCTTTAGAGAGGAGAGAGAGAGAGAGAGAGAGAGAGAGAGAGAGAGAGAGAGAGAGAGAGTCGCACAAATAAATATTCAATTATCAAGGAGAGAGAGAGGACTAGGTAGCTAGTCCGTATCCCCGGGTTTATCATATGTAATCAAAAAAGACTAGCCTATTAGTGACTGATACAGGACTCAGGACTGTATGGGGAAAACTATTTAGTTTTTTTGTAAAGCCCTCACCCACCAACCTAGTTGGTGGCATGCTTCATCATCGGGCCCACCCAGTGACACCAAATGTGTCCCGGGTGTGCTTCAACGCCTGTGTTGCAGCAGAGCTGGTATATTGCGGAGTGTGCGATGTGGGTGACGTGAATGTGAAAGTTTAAAAACTATACAGTGGTCCCAGTACCCAAGGGGGTTAACTTTTAATATCTGGGCCTCTGTTAGCGTTAAAAGCAAGGCAGTGGATGTGGGTGGAGCAAGTGTTAAGAACTCCTACATCCAGTGTGTGGTCTACATGTTTCAGCCAGGCCTTTCTTTAAAACTGGCTTTCCTCAGGACCGAAAGGTATGTGTAAGTGCGTTCTACACTTATAGTGAGTGTGTGGTTAAAAATGTGTTGCACGCGCTAAGGTGCCCTATGTGTGGGAGGGGGATTCCCTCTCCAAGCATTACTGGACGTACAACATGTATAACAAACAAACATACAGAGGAGAGTATAAGCATAATAGCATGAGTTACATAAATACATATTTGCCAGTAGCGGTGTGCATGGCTGGCGGAAAATCGCGGCAAAAGTGGAACCGCACTGGTGGTGCGGTTTTAGGTGAATTATCGAATTATGCTCAGATACGTGTAGTGGGCTAGGAGGCGTAAGTACACACGCGTGTGAGAAGTGGACACGCTCAAAGGGTAACCTTACGCTAACGTTTTGCAGCATATGCCCCTGTAGAGATATCCGGCAGAGGTTCTGACCCTGTAATGAGAAGGGGGGTGGCCCGAGGGCCGTTAGTAACCTGTAAAAGAGAAGCTTACCCGGTCAAAGTTGAGTTAAGCGCTCTACTCACGACTTTGTGGACCAGGACCCTTTGGAAACCTGTTGTGCTGTCGCGGATCTCCGTAGGAAAAGGTCCTTGCGGTGCTGGGGTTTAAGAATCCTTTTCGGCGTGCTCAGGTGTAGCTAGTTTCTCCGGCACTGTAAGTAGCGTCCCTGGAGGAAAAACAGGGAAGAGAGACTACGCGCGCGCGGTGGGCGTTGTCATGGATACAGGGCGCTGTTAGTGCTCAAAGAGGCACGGGAGAATGAACGATAGAGAGGCAAAACAGGGATTTGAAAATTAAAAATTAAAAAATTAGGGATTACAGAATGGATGGGGTCCACAGCGCGAAGTTCTAAGAGCGCTGACGGACTCGTTGCCAAAGGGATTCTATCAGAGGGGGCCGAAGGCCCCAAACGGTGAAGTTTAACAGAGGCGCAAATAAAGGGAATCACTATGTGTTGCAAGGGCCAAGGGTAAGCCTCACTCAGTAATGTGGGGTCCAAGAGATGTGTTAACTTCTCAAAGAGCACCACGGGATGGAATCATTCAGTCCCTGATGTTGCATGGACAGACGATAAATCCATTGTTGTTCTTTAGTCAGTAGGATTTTGTCATTGTTGCATCGGTTGTGATCAAATTGCTCGATCACTGTCCAAGTCATGTCATTGGGGGTGTGGCCATGTTGTAAATAGTGGTCAGTGAACCTGCTGATGTTCTTTTTGCATCTTATTGTGCTGCGGTGTTCAACCTCTCTGGTTTTCACCTTCCGCGTCGTCATCCCCACGTAGCGGAGGCCACATGGGCATGTGATGAGGTAAACGATGTTAGTTGAGTTACAATTTGTGTGATTTGACTGTGTCCAGACTTTGCCTGGTTCTAAGTCGAGTGTCTTAGAATGTTGAGTGAGGTGGCACACACTACAGTCATTGCACGGGTAGTGTCCTGTGATTTTTGGGAGACCCCAAGCGTTCAGAATGGAGTTAGTGGCTGGTTTCAGCGATGTCCTTGGACGTGTAGACACTAGTTGGTCTTTGAGATTGCTCGCACGTTTGTAGGCGAAGAGGGGTTCTTCCCATTGTCTGGGGCCTGAATTTATGATGCGCCAATGTTTGCGGATGATGCTGGAGACCTGGTTAGATGCCGCGTTGTACGTGGTAACGCATGTCATTAGAGGTGGGCCAGGTTCTTTGACCACCGTTTCAAGGAGGGCCTCTCTATTCTGGTTACGTGCCCTCTTTTTAGTTTTCTCAATGATTCTGCTGGGGTAGCCGCGTTCCTGTAATCTGGAAGCAAGGGCAGCTGATTGTCGTTTGTAATCTGTGAGTTGGCTGCAATTCCTACGTATGCGGAGGAATTGCCCGAAAGGGAGGTTTTCCCTTAAGGTTCTGGGGTGGAAGCTGTTAAAGTGTAGTAATGAATTCCTGGCGGTTGGTTTATAGTAAGTATTGGTTGTGAGCGCTCCTTGCTCAGCTGTGATATTAAGATCAAGGAATGCCAGGGTGGTGGTACTGGATGAGCTAGTGAATCGGAGGTATGGGTCACGTTCGTTCAGCCACGTTAAGAATAGAGTTAATGTTTCTGGTGTGCCTTCCCAGATCATAAAAATGTCGTCGATGTAGCGACGCCACACTTTGATGTTAACTAAATGTGGGTTGGAAGTGGATGATATATGCCTCTGCTCAAAATGGTGGACATAAAGTCCCGCTACACTGGGGGCAAAAATACTCCCCATTGATGTTCCCTTAGTTTGTAGGTAGAAGTCACCCTCATACTCGAAGTAATTTTCTTTAAGTGCAAGTGTAGCACATTTGAGGATGAATTCCCTGGGGGTATGGTATGTCCAGGGTGTGTGCATCAATACGTTATGCAGAACCTGAAGCGTGGCGTCTTGTGGTAAGCTGGTGTAAAGACTTTCTATGTCTAGTCCCACCATTAGTTGGGTCGTGGGATCAAAGTTCAGGTCTTTGATGAGGTTGAGAAGATGTTTGGTGTCTTTTATGTAAGTCGGTGTTTGTTGGACCAGGGGGTTGAGAAAGTGGTCACAGTATCTAGACAGCGGTTCTAGGAGGGAATTGATCCCAGAAACAATGGGCCGTCCCGGGGGTGAAATTGTTCCTTTGTGGACCTTGGGGACAGTGTAGAAGTATGGGACTTTAGCATTTTTGGTGCACAAAAAATCAGCCTCTTGTTTAGATATATGGCATGCTTTGCTGGCATCCTCCACCAGGGTATTGATGGTGGCTTGTAGCGTCTTGGTGGGGTCATTTCTGAGTTGTTTGTAATTACGTGTGTCACTCAGCAATCTGCGGCATTCTTTGTCATATTCTGTTTTATCTTGTAGTACGATGCCTCCGCCCTTATCTGCTGGCTTGATGACAAGGGTGGGGTTGTCCTGTAGGTTTTTGATGGTCTCCCGGTCTTCCCTGGAGAGGTTGTTAAATGTCCTAATAGAATCGAGTTGCTCTATATCGTGATAGACAGCTTGTTCGAATGTGATGATTTCTGCCGGGATGCTTACTGGTGGGGGTGTAAAACTGGATTTTAGTTTCAAACCCGTCTCATTATTGTTCTCAATGGGGTTGTCGTCATTCGTTCTAGGTTTTTCGAAGAAGGCCTTCAGTTTGAGCTTTCTGAAGAAGTCAGCAAGCTCCACGTGTAGTTTAAATTTGTCCAATCTAGTGGTTGGGACGAAAGATAGGCCCTTATTAAGAACAACGGTGTCTTTAGGTGATAGTGGAGTGCTGGACAGGTTGAATACCAGAGTGGGCAGCGGGTCATTGGTTATTGTTTGCTCGTGCCTGGTTGTTGTTCCCGTGTCTTGTTGCGGGTATTCGCACTCACTGGGTTCTCCTCTTCTGCCCAGTGTACTAATTGGTTGTTTCTTCTTCTGCCGCGTGACCTCCGGCCCTGTCCTAAAAAAGGTGGTCTGAGGTTGCCTTGGAAGAAAGGAGGCGGGACTAACTGGTACATGTGTGGCCAGCCAAAGTATGGGTGTTGTGGTTGTCCGAACGGTGTTGGTCCATAGGTGGGTCCTTGTTGTGGTCCGTGCCAGGGTTGTTGCCACCGTTGTTGACGTCCTCTTCCTCGTTGTTTGGATGAGCCAGTGCTAGAATCACTGGAAATGGAGCTGCTGTCTCCTGATGCGTCACTGGATTTGTCGGATTTGTTGGGGGGGTACAAAGTTGTCATCTGTATAAGGGTATGTTTTGACATAGGAGAACTTCTTGAGATCCTTCTGGAATTTTGTTATTTTTGCTTGTGTTAAGTATTCTTTGTAGTCTGCCATTTCCTTGTTCTGGTCGTCCAGCTTTTTTCTTGTATGAGGTGATCGTGGTTTTGAAGTGGCTCTCTGTGGCTTGGATGTCGATTATCATTGCTTCAGATAGACGTTTGGCTGTTTTGATGATAAGCACCAGCCAATCTCTGGTGCAGTGCCAGGCTATCTGTGCCCAGTCTCTCCTGAAGGTGGCATCTTCCAGAAAGATCCTTGGGGCGTTTGTAACGAGGAGGCCTCGGGGGGCTGTGTTTGTCCGGAGGTATTCTGTCAATATAAGGCCATGTAGGATGGTTCTAATACGGTTGCGCTTCTTCTCTGTTAAGGTATCCCAGTCTGTAGTTTGGGCTATGGTATTGGAAATATTGAAGTCTGCCAGAAAGGAGGGGTCTGCGAGGATTTCGCTGATGTCGTTTTCATTATAGGTTAAACCATGGTTTTCTGCCATGGTGGATGAGGAGGTATGAGAGAGACTCTCGCAGCTCTGCGCTGCTTATAATATTCAATTATCAAGGAGAGAGAGAGGACTAGGTAGCTAGTCCGTATCCCCGGGTTTATTGTATGTAATCAAAAAAGACTAGCCTATTAGTGACTGATACAGGACTCAGGACTGTATGGGGATGGGGAAAACTATTTAGTTTTTTTGTAAAGCCCTCACCCACCAACCTAGTTGGTGGCATGCTTCATCATCGGGCCCACCCAGTGACACCAAATGTGTTCCGGGTGTGCTTCAACGCCTGTGTTGCAGCGGAGCTGGTATATTGCTGAGTGTGCGATGTGGGTGACGTGAATGTGAAAGTTTAAAAACGATACAGTGGTCCCAGTACCCAAGGGGGTTAACTTTTAATATCTGGGCCTCTGTTAGCGTTAAAAGCAAGGCAGTGGATGTGGGTGGAGCAAGTGTTAAGAACTCCTACATCCGGTGTGTGGTCTACATGTTTCAGCCAGGCCTTTCTTTAAAACTGGCTTTCCTCAGGACCGAAAGGTATGTGTAAGTGCGTTCTACACTTATAGTGAGTGTGTGGTTAAAAATGTGTTGCACGCGCTAAGGTGCCCTATGTGTGGGAGGGGGATTCCCTCTCCAAGCATTACTGGACGTACAACATGTATAACAAACAAACATACAGAGGAGAATATAAGCATAATAGCATGAGTCACATAAATACATATTTGCCGGTAGCGGTGTGCATGGCTGGCGGAAAATCGCGGCAAAAGTGGAACCGCACTGGTGGCACAAATAGTTTACACATTGCCTCTTTAAATAAGTCTGACTGCTCTGTGCCAAGCTTCCAGAGGAAAAGCAAAGGTTATCTTTTAGTGTTTATCTAACTTACCTTGACTAGAGTGGTGGTCCCTACTTGGACAGGGTGCATACCTCTGCCAACTAGAGCCCCCATTTCTAACACTACCTCTTTAATCCTCAGTAATTGACTGAATGGAATGTTTTCAATAAGTGGCTTTGAATGAAAACTAGAAGCCTTATGCAAGCTGTTTCTATCGGTGAGTTTAATACATAGATCCAGAGAAACTGATTGTTTTTAGACAAATGATAGTGAATCCTAGAATTCATGTGCTTTTTCGAAAGTCAACTTAATTGAATGATGAGCCGTTTAAAGATTTTAACCAAACTCAGCCAATATATTTTCAGTACCAACATGCAATTAGGACAGTGGGCTATTTTAAAACTCAATCAAGTGTTGCGAGACATGTTCATTTTTGAGAGGATGGTCCTTTGCTGCTGCATGGTTCCTATAGGCTGTATGTAGAATTTGTTGTCAAAGCAAAACCACTTATTATACATTATCAAATT
The DNA here is from genome assembly GCA_963921515.1 of Calotriton arnoldi. Classification (NCBI taxonomy): domain Eukaryota; kingdom Metazoa; phylum Chordata; class Amphibia; order Caudata; family Salamandridae; genus Calotriton; species Calotriton arnoldi. The sequence goes on from CAWUFW010002868.1 coordinate 789,259, forward strand.
GGTGAGAATTAATAGAAACTTCAGTGGGTCATCTATTTTAGAATGTGAGTGCAACTTCCTTTCAACAGTTTGCATGCCTAGCACATGGTGTATTGACTGATAGGCAACTCTAAGACATTTTGCAAATAAAAGTTGGCAAATTTAGCTGGCATTTCAAAAGTTGAATACCTCCCTGATAAGCCTATCCCCTTGGCTATTCACAAGAATTCTTAGAGATCTTTGCAATCATGCATAATAGGTTACCAGCCATTTCCTCTATGATCCAATTCATATCAATGGCTTTCGCAATGAGTATCTCTTAGTAATGTTCTATTTTCCCAGTTGAGTTGCAGGCTAATTTGAAATATTGATACTCTTGAGTATACTTTAGCATATAATGTAGACATCACTCACATTTCTGTTTGGGATTACCATGCCGGCACAGAATACCTACCAACCAGCATTCCCCTTGGTCTCCCGAGTAAAACAATACCTCACTTGTGTGGGTGGGCCAAGGGCCTGTGGTTCGGAAGGGCCAAAATCATAGGGATTGAGGGGATAGATAGCCCAGCGAGCTCTAAGTGCTATATTTTTTTATATGCGTTTTTAGGCTGACTCTGCATTAGACACCCACACAAGTGAGGTATAATTTTTATTGGGAGACCAACGGAAACGCTGGGTGGTAGGACATTTGCGCCGGCGCGGTGATCCCAGGCAGAAATGTTTGGAAAAGGTGATTTTTTAGCTAAATTTGAGGTTTGCAGGGGATTCTGGCAGGGCGGCTCCTCCGCTATGGCGGAGGAGCGTCGCCCCAATGCTTTTAACCAGTGTGCAGAAGAGAAACATAAAATGATAATACCTTTAAGTTATTATCATTTTATGCTTCGTGACGTGTCCTGCTGCTTTGCAGGCGGGCAGGTGGGCGGGGCTGTTCTGCTCACAGAGCAGGGAAGGAGTGTTTTGCCCACTCCTAGGTGCACAATGACTGTTTGGTCAGCCCTCGCGGGCCACCCAAACCAGTCATGCGCACTTCCCTGTTCTCCACGCAGGCTGCATTACAGCCTGAATGGAGAACATGCCCACCACTCCAGCCCCTGGCTCAGCGCAATGTCACAGCGCTCAGACCGATCACAACGCTGCATTGCAGCATTGTGATTGGCTTAGGGGAGGGAGCCTGGGTGCCTGCTTCCTGTAGTCAGAGACAGGAGAGCAGGAGCAGCGATGCGGGACCGCCCTCAAGGTAAGTTTATGGTTTTTTTTATGGCCCCCTTGCCCAACCAGGTCATTTTGTGATAGATAATATTGATGTCTCCACAATACGTTTTGGGCCCTTCCCTGCCGCAGGTACTTGGCCCACCCACACAAGTGAGGTATCATTTTTATCAGGAGACCTGGGGAAAATTTGGGTGGTAGGAAATTAGTGTCAGCCCCGTGATCCCACAACTTTCCTGCACAAGAATATTTGGTTTTTTTCAGCTAAATTTGAGGTTTGCAGGGGAATTTGAGTAGGAAAACATTGGGGGATCCACGCAAGTCACACCTCCCTGGACTCTCCTGGGTGTCCAATTTTCAGAAATGTGTGGGTTTGGTAGTTTTCCCTAGATGGCCGCCGAGCCCATGACCAAAAATACAGGTGACCCCCGGGGAGGAGGGCAGAAAGACTGAAGACACCCATTTAGAAATGGGGGGAGCAAGGGCCCTTTCCCAAGGGGCCGCTTCCCCCTCCCTGGTGTCTTGTGAGTGGATCCCTGCTTGGGGATCGCCCTCCTGTGGCATTCCCCAAGCAGGGATCTACTATGGAGGGGTGCCATTGGAAAGGGGAGAGTCACCCCTTTCCAATTATACCCCTCCCATGTGTTTAGGTGCTCTGGGAGCTGAGATACCCCCACAAGCACCAAAACAGAGAAACTGAAACTAAGTTTCAGTTTCATTTTCTATGTAATGACGTTAGCACGCCATGCGCGTTTTGTCATTACATTGAAAACAAAAAAAATGCCTCGCGAGGTTGGGGAAGCTCTTCCTCACCTCCTGAGGCAAAAAAAAAAAAAAGGAAATCCCTCTGCTGTTTACAGCAGAGGGATTTCGGGCTAGTGTGCACATGACGGAATCGTTCCGTCATGAGCACACGAGCACTGGTGCTCATGACGGAACCATTCTGTCATGAGCACTGAAAGGGTTAAAAAAAAATGTGTAGGACTACTTAAAGAACAAGCTACAAACTGCCTCCTAAAATTAACTTTGTATTAAATCGTAAATTAATTTAAATATATTCACTTTTGCCATATTTCTAACAATATTTTAAGATTAAAATCCTCTACCCTTACTAACATTTTTATTTTTATTTAATTTGTAACAAACTTGGTATGAGTTAGGTTTTACTTCATTTTAAGTTTTAGACTTTTTACACTGAATTGATTTTTTTAATTCATCATCATAAAACTATATTCATTTCATATACATATTTATAAAACCATAAAAGTACAATACATAAAATCTATCAATAACATTCACAACTATAAACTGTTCAGTTTTATAATTGTGAATGTTATTGAGGGATTGTATGTATTGTATGCATAATCGTATAATCATCACAGTTTCAGACTTAAAATCATATTCAATCACTAAGAATCATGTCACATATAAAACCTCCAAGTAAAATATTGCTATAATAAAATCGACCAATTGATCATATATTTCCCATTCTCCTTCTGGTGTATAGAGCATGCCAAAGAAAAGACAGCAGGAAATTTTTTCAATTGCGTGAAATAGTTGTAGGAAAGTTAAGGCTGGTCTACATTGTCTAAAATTATACTTCTTCAATAGTGGTTGTAGGAAAGTGGGTTATTAGTAGGTGGGGGTATTCACTCTTTGCTAGTAATAATTTCACAGTCACTGATAAGTCCAGTCAGTCAAGTCTCAGCAAATTAATCCTTGCTAAACCATTGGTAGCTTAGCAAATGAGCAGTGAGGTTTAACTTAGGGGACAGGTATGTGTAAAGCATTTAAAACCACTGAAACAGTAAATAAGCAAAAGACACAACACAATACAAATACAACACCAATTCATACAAATATATAATATTTTTATCTTCAAAACAGCACCAAAATGACACAAATCCAATGTAGGGAACTAGAGATATGAATTTCTAAAGATTTAGTTAAAAATAGAGGCAAAAGGCACAAAGCGCCAACTGAGGATATTTTGTTGCTTTGGACCAGGACAAATTCACAAGTTCAGGCCGACCACAATGGAACACAGGCAGAGCACAGGACCAAGTTAGGCCCGCGGAGTATTGTACCTTAGATCTTTGGTGCACTGTAAAAAACCAAATACACAACCAGCCTCATCCACCGCTCAAAAAGTCACTGAATTATTAATCAAAAATAGATTACTTATATATTTAAATATGTTTTCCTTTATGAAGTATATCATCATCTTCAACAATACAGTTTGAAATAACACCTCAATTGATGTTGTAATTTGTTTAGACAATTCAACTTTGTCACTGTCTCATTGTTTTATACATTGCCATTCCCCCTAAAAAGCGTATGCACTCATACTACATACACACCACTTACAACTTCACATAAAAACATTCTCCGAGCCCAATGTACATCAACAGTGCCCAACAGATAAAGATGTTATTTTTCCTGTTTAGAAAATCATAAACATGTCATTATTCATAGTCCCCTTCTTTATATAGATGTTGTATCTGGGTCCATATGGATATTGTATTTCACTATACTAATTCACCACTAATCCTTTTTGGGTTCCGGAGTAGCGTACATTCTTCAACTCATCATCAGGGATAGTAAGCGCTTTATAAATACAATTACAATTGTATCTGTGTACATATGGTAGCATCTTTTTCTCACTGATCACCAACAATATCTTATTTATTTTAAATATCTCCCAAACACTGTAATCATGTCCTTAATATAGAGCTGTTGTGACTTCATGTTTATGTCCTCTGAGCATTTAAGTACTAGTGCTTGTGTTGTGCCGACGCGCGTTTTGGTGTCAAACAGACAACACTGTACACATTCTTCAGGGCACAAAAAGACCAGTGTAAAATTCAGAGGATAGCAAAGCCAGCGTCAAAATGTCCACAGATATAATGTATTACAGTAAGCTCAAAAAAATAATATAAAGAAAAAACTCCAACATCACCCTCAGAGTGTGCCTAGAGACAAAGTAACCTATAAAATAGATAGAAAATCGAGCACCTTATTGAAAATAAAATAAGTATAGACATATAAATGGTGCCATCAAATTATAGACAACAATCCCCAACTAACCACAATATGAAAAAGGACCTTTCAATAAGAGAGAGGCATTCTCATATTGTCTCCTCTAACACCACCTGCACCTTATCTCTAGGTCCTTCAACTATAGACAGAAGTAGCTTCAACTTGCTAAAGTCTCCCGAACTCGCGCTAGGTTAGTCTCGAGTACACCAATACTTGTCTCAACAGCATACACAATAGGATAGAAGCCCTGTACGCCATGCTTCTTGAAACTGCATCAAGGAAAATAGCGAGAATGTAACACAGACATTGCTTCAAAGAAACAATCCTTGTAATACTTGATATACCCTCCATTTCAGCTCTCATACCTATCTCAGAGGTTATTAACAGTCTACAGAAGTACCAATGATGCCCGATATGTCTCTGGCACCTGGGGGCGTCCTTCTCTTTGTGTCCCACTCAAAAAAAGGACCTTTAGCAAGAGAGAGATTCTGTTTTGGCAACGTCTCTCTATGTAGACTAGTCATACAACCTTGTTGCTGTACCATATCTAAATACTCTGGTCATTTGTCCTACCACAGACTGTGGAGTGCACCCCCTCACCTAAAATCCAATGCTTCCTATGCTCGTCTCTCACAGCTGAATGTCGATGAAAAGGCACCAGAAATGGTTCATGCCATTGTGCATGTTCAAATTAAATACTTACAGGAGGTCCCACGTGACATGCTACCTCCCTTCTAATCTCTGTGTTTGCAGCTGGCCATCTTGTGATGGACAGCTTGCATCTCAGATGTATATACGGTTTCATAGATGGATCTCAATGCGACAACCAAAAACCATAAAGGGAGAAAAAAAATTATTTTGAATTTGGATCCAAAAACTTGCTAAAGCCAAGACTAGCTATAGGCATCCAATATTGAGGGGGTAATTCAATCTCTACCCTTATAATCACTAAGACAGAAAACCTGTTGTGCACAAAGTATCGTACAATCTATATCAAGTACCCCAATCTTAGCAGATGTCTAATATTTTGCAGGATGGCGAAAACGCAACTGTGAATTTACAGTATATCAGTATTTACAAATAGACCAAGAAATGGATACATGAGTAATCAACCCGATCTGTAAAATCAGCCATCTTATAGTGGGTAAATAAAGACTCAACGATGTTAAGGACTCCCTAGCTTGGACTCTGTTGGAATCACCACCGCATTTAAAGCACTAAACAGTAGAGCGAACCCTTCTATTTGGAAACCATAAATTGTGCTATGATCCAGAGTAATTAAAATGGTTCTAGTCTATAGAAATAAAATAGCCATCTTGTAATTGTATTTATATAGCGCTTACTACCCCTGACAAGGCGTTGAAGTGTTTTTCAGCGAGTTGCACGCTACTCCAGAACCGAAAAGAATTAGTGGTGAATTAGTATAGGGAAATAGGAGTTAAATTGAGCGGTGGAGATGTGAGTCTGCTCGTTGGATTCAAAAGGATAATAGAGGGATAAAAGAGGGAAGAGTCTAGAAAGTGTTTACTGGGATATCATAGTAGTAGGAGGAGGTTTGGGATGAGTAGAGGAGAGATGGAGGAGGGAAGAGTCTCTAGAAATGGATTAGGGAGATCACGGGAGCACTGGGGACCCGCGTGGAGCCTACCACGTCGCGCCCCTCCATTGTTGATGCCTGGAGGTTGGGGCAGCGCGGCTGAAGGGAATGTTGGTCTGGACCCACCGGGCCCCACACAACATGGCGGTGCCTGGCCTGCGTTAATCTGCGCAGCGGTTGAGGCCGTGGAGGAAGGGACCTCTGCCTGCTGGTGTTGCCACCCTTAGTGGCTCACCCAGGACAGCGGAGGGCTCCCGCCCCATGCTGGATTTCTCGCCACCTGGAGACGCGCATCGCTGAGCACTGGCAGGACCTGGCGCTGGTGAAGCACACACACGGGCACCACCGAGCCGCTGACCTGCGCAGTAATATTGATCAAGCAGAGGGGCTGCCTGGGGGCCCCATTGTAAGCGCTCCTGCTCCAGCACATGGATCGGGGTGCGACGAAGAATCAGCTGAGCAGGCTGATGGCGGAGGGTGAGTGCTACTGCTCCTGGCCTCCCCCGAACCCAACTTACCCGAGAGTCCGGCAGGCGGGCGGAGAACTGAAGAGCTGAGTCGGAGGTGTGGCCTGGAAACTCCTGCAGTGCTGCAGCAAGCTGGGCCCCGGCAGCTTGTGCTGGAATTGGTGGTGCGGCCTGTGGCTGTGGGAGGCTCCCACGAGGCTGATCCCTTGCGTGAGCTCCTGTGGGGCACTAAACTCTGCCCCCTACTTGGCGCGAAGCGCTGCGCCGTACCCAGGCGGGGGATTATCAGGAGAAGCCTATTCTCAGGCCCCTGGCTCAGTGCCACAATCGAGGTGTGGGGGTGAAAATCAGGGACACAACAACTTTCTGGTGGGGGCTGTGGTGGCACCTCATGGCGAGGGGCTGGCGGTCTGGGACTCCCTTTGAGCCCTGCATCGGCACCACAATCGAAGCACAGGGTGAGACTCCTCGCCTCCCTCTGAAAGCCGCATCGGCACCACTATCGAGGCGTGGGGTGAGACTTCTCTACTGTAGGGCCTGGCTTCGCTCTACCCTGACATCTGTCTGCCTCCTCCCTGCCTGGTCTCACCCATAGCGAGGGGGGGTTTCCTGCTGGTCCTCCTCGGAAGGTGGCCCCTAGTGGCACTTGGTTCCTAAATCAGCACCAAATTCGAGGCACTGGGGGAGAGCCTCTGTCCGGGGCTGGATGCTGGCGTTTCCCTGCTCTGACGCTGCCTCCCTGCCTGCTTAGCCGGCCCTATTCTCCTGCGGGACCCCCGTGGATCTGCAGGGGGTCCCGCAGATCCCTCCAGATCCCTGAGTCGCTGCCACAATTGAGGCGTGGGGCCCCACCGGAGTGTCTTGACTTGGCGCCCCCTCCTCCTCCCCTCTCAAACTGGATTGTTTCTGACCGACTCCCGCAGGGCAGTGCCCCTGCTGGACCCCAGGGGGGGGACTCTGCTGGGAGTGGGTGCTAGCTCTGAGGAGGGGGGCGGCTGCAGTTGCGCCCTGCAGGTTGGCCGAGACCGAGACAGCACCTCATCCTGATTGCGCAGGACTTCCTATCTTGACTAACTCCTTGGCGTGCTCTGGGGCAGGGGCACAACGCGGACTGTCGTGCTGCAGGTGTCTTTGCAAGGGGCCCCTAGCCAGCATTGTAAGATCATCCCCCCAAGCTAAGAGGAGACTCCGCTCAAACACCAGGCCCCAGGTGCAGGCTCCTGCATGGCGACCCTTTTTGGCCTCCGGCGTCCGGCAGAGGAAGGAAGACGCCATAGCGGCCCATACCACATTTGACAAGCTAGATAAAGTGTTGGCTGCTATAGAGTACTCCAGGGTCACCAGGAAGGACTGGTTTGGAGCAATGGCCACCGAACGTAACCTTCTCAAAGATGACCACCGTAAGCTTGCGGACAGGGTTACGGATGGGGAGAAAACACTCTCTGCCTTACAGCCACTCACAAAGGACCACGAGGCAGTGTTGCACAATCTCCAGAGCCATGTTACACAGCTGGAATGACTTGGAGGGCGGTTACCGGAAAAGCAACATCCGAATTTTGGGACTTCCGGAGGCAATTGAGGGAACAGACCCCATCACGTATCTGGAGACCTGGTTCAGATCCTTCAACCTGTTATGTTCCATATAGGTACCCCAATATAGGCTCAAGTAGTCACCTCACCTTTCACCTATATTCTCCCCTACCTTTACACTGCATAACGGTTCTTAGTACTGACCTTTTACCTAGTTATGGTAATGTCCAAAGATGACAGAGGGTTTTCTCTGAAAAGCTTAAGCCTCATTCATTATGCATGAGGATTCTTGGAATCACAGCAGGCCTACCATCTCCTGCATAATAACTATGTATAAGGGAAATTCCTTCCGTCATCCTAGTCCGACTTGACACAGCAAGGTATCTCCCCAGGGGGTACCACTTTGTGTATATATACACACCATGTCTTGCTGAAATAGACATAGGAGAAAAGGACTTCCATGCAGACACACTGACGTGAGACGCTGAGGCTTCTGCACGCATACACTCCAGCTCGCAGTGGTCTGACATCCCTTGCGGGGTGTCCATCTCGAGACCAAGACAGGGTCCCACAGTCTCTCACTTCAGGTAATGGGGTTGACTTTATCCTGGAGGGATTCTTGGCTTATACACCCATATACATGATAGGTACACTTAGGTACATCAAGTTAGGATTGCATTGTAGGAGTACACACTTTACTGTCATGTATTTTATATACTTGCCTGTATTCATTGTTTTAGCACGATGGTAGAAATCTACCATCCTTTTACTCTGTTAGTGCTTATAATCATTTATATCTGTTACTGTCTAATGGTTGTCTCAGCACACCTACTTTACACTAGAATGACGCTGGCTCAATAAATGCTTATTGAAAAACGTCCCCACCGTTTATTCTGTGAATCTCTCTGAGACAAAGTGAGCACAAGTGAATGAGCGAAAAGTAGTACACTGTTTCCACGATCCCTGATGGGACATGGTTGTCATGTTCGATAGTTGCCAAGAACTATTCTCTCCTTGGTAAGAGGGATTTCTAGTGACACTGTGAGCTAGCTGGTATACAGGCTAACATACCTGATAGGGGTGTCTAGAATCAGTCTGACACCAATCCTATAGTGTATGTTGTCTAAACGGGCAGATCCTATATAGGTTTATAGGAACTACACGACAACCCCAGTCTCAGACCTCATGCCCCTTTTCTCCCTTGAGAGAGTGCATCGCGCACCAGCATGCCGCCCGCCTCCAGGCTCTCCTCCTCGTCCACTGCTGGCGAAATTTCAAAATATGGACGCGGTGCTGCATGCTGCCAGACAAAGCAGACCTCTCCAAGTAGAAAACAAGCATTGTATGCTGTTCCCCGACTACACTCATGCCATGCAACACCAGCGATCGTCCTCCTCAGACAGTATTCATTGATGTTTCCAGCACACCTTAAAGTAATCTTTGACGGCGCCGCCTCCTTTTTCACTGACTCGGCGAAAGCAGCGGACTGGGTGGATGAGCACTCAAATGAACTTAGACTGTCAGACGCTGGTTGTACCCTGCGAGCGAAAGGATCTCGGAACAAGCGACGATGCAGGAGGGGGACTCTGTCACGCATGAGGTCTCTGTCGCCGGGGCTCTCTGTGCAGCTCTCCCAACCTGGAGCAAATCATAGCTGATCGCAGAAAAGCCCTGCAGACTGCGGCAGACCTGGGACCTACTTCTGTGGCCTCGGACGATGAGAGGGGAATCCACATTTTCACCTCCGAGGAGGACCGTAGTCGCTCAGGCACCTCCAGGGCCGACGCCGCCTGTCGACTGACACTCATTTAAATGGCCTGTGCTCTTCTGCCTGAACCACAGCCTGAGTAACATTGCAACCTTGACATTGCCTCCCTCTGATGCGTCCCGCCAATCTTTCCCCCCGGTTATTCATGGGAAGCTCACTTCACCTGCCCTGGGCACTTATTTGGCTTGCCTCCCGTGAAACACTCGAGCCCTCGTACCATGTTCTGGTTGGACATACTGTCAGTTGCGGTAGGTCCCCAGTATTGGGAACATGTACCCCCCAGTTATTATCCAATCTTCTAGTCCCTTCCCTCCTCCCATCTCCAACATTGTGATGGGTTGGTGCCACTATGCTTTGGGAGCCGGTGTCTCCTCACTGGGGGTGGGTCCTCTGGCGCGCCTTTACGCACCGATATTACCTCGCCATGACAGCTACTGCTGACACATGTCTCCTCACTCTGAATACACGAGGCATGCACACTGCCCGCAAGCGCTATGCAGTATACGCTTACATCAAGCGTCAGCAGGCGGAGATAGTCTTATTACAAGAGACACATCTTACTGCTGGAGAGCTAGACTGTCTGCGCAAACGATGGCGGGGTGCCTTTTGTGCCACTACTTACTCAGCATTCACGGGTGGCAATGGTATGGCTTCGGCCTGGCATCCCCTTCCAGGACATCTGTAGGGTAGTCGACACAGTGGGCTGGTATGCCCTTCTCGAGGGGCACCTAGATGGGCAACTAGTACTCATAGGTAGTATTATGCACCCAACACTGAACAGGGGAAATTTTGAGATTCCCTTTCTAGCACGTTGGCCCATTTTACAGGGAAATCGTGGATACTGGGGGGGATTACAACTGTGTGCTCAACCTCTCCCTGGACCGGTCCCTTCCTACCCTTCCTCGCCCTACGCACAGACGGAGCGCTTTCGTGCCTGGGTGAACAATTGGTCGCTTGCTGATGTTTGTAGGTCTAGGCAACCCCACGACTAAACTATATTCATTTCACTCCATCCCGCATAGCCTCTACGTGTACCTTGACCGTTTTCTAAGCTCGCCCTCGGTCGTCCCTTTGGTCCAACGTGCAGATTACCTAGGCCGGGTTCTGTCTGACCACGATGCACATCTTATAACCCTTAAGTGGAGGTCCCCCGCCACCTCCTGTTCCCACCTGGCGGCTGCAGCATGCCTGTCTTGAGGACCAAGTATTTCGCCATGAACAGGAAACCAGCATCCGCTGCTGCTTCTCTGAAAATTCTAACACATCGTCCACCAGAATGCTGGAATTGGACACTTTCAAGGTAGTCACTAGGGGAGCCTGCATCCGACAGATAGCGGGAGTCCGTAGAACGCTTGAAAGGGACTTAAACACAGTGGAGCACAAGCCTGCTGCCCTCAGTAAGGCTGTGGATGCCAACCCGGCGTCCGCAGCCCAGCTGGCCGAGGCAAAGACAACCTACTCGGCTCTTCTTGCAGACCTCAGATGTTATAATTTTAAGGCGCACGCCGCCAGAGTGCACCAAGAGGGGAATAGATCGGGTGCACTCCTGGCATGGCTTATCTGCCAGGATTCAGAAACCTGTTCCATCACTTAGGTGGCCACCCCTTCTGGCGATATGGTCCACACCCAGACTGACATTCTGCAGGCCTTCTATGGCTATTATGCTGATGTGTACAGGGCTCTGTTAAACGATCCCCCGGACTCAATAGATCAGTTCCTGGCCGCCCTGCTCCAGATCCCTCCCGCTGTGAAGACCTACATAGACGTGGAGATCACGCCGGCCTGTAATAAAACCCCGGGCCTGGACGGCCTGCCCCTAGAATACTATGGTACCTTTTCAGCTCTCCTGGCACCTCGGCTGACAGAAATGTACGGGGCAGCACTGAAGGGCGGTGAGCTCCCTTACTCCCTTCGGGAGTCTCTTTTGGTCTCGATCCCAAAACCAGATAGGGACCCAACCCTGTTGACTTCATATATGCCAATTGCTCTATTGGTGACAGATTCCAAAATCCTAAGTAAAATATTAGCTGACTGCTATGTCCAAGTCCTCCCTGCGCTCGTGCACCCAGAACGGTTTTGTCCCTGGCCATGTCCAGGATCGGGACAGGCCCTTTTTTCCCCCATGCCCGTGTCTGGTCCTGGACCTGGAGAAGGCGTTTGACACCCTGTCCTAGTCTTATCTATTTGCAGTGCTCCGCCACATGGGGCTGGGGCCCAAACTCCTCTACACAAAGCTATTATACTCAAACCCCACCTCCCAGATTCGTCTGAGCTGCTATATCTCTGCTCCCTTCCCAGTGACTCGAGGTATGCGTCAGGGATGTCCGCTCTCCCCTCTACTCTTTGCCCTTAGCTGTGAGCTTCCAGGGGGAGGGGAGGGACTGGAGTATCCCTCTAGCAGACGAGACCCACCGTGTATCCCTGTACGCAGATGACACTTGATACTTACGGGGCATCTTGGCCGATGTCGAACCACTTCGGGCTACGCTGTCAGACTTTGCCGCCGGGGCCGGACTGAGGGTCACCTGGACAAAATCTGCAGTTTACCCTCTCAGACCTGACCTCTCCCTGCGGTAGGTGTGCATTGGCGACTCTTGCCTCGCCTGGCATGCGCAGGCACCACAATACCTGGGCGTCCATCAGTATCATACCCCTTGTGATCTCTACGAGGGCATCACAGCAGAGCACTGGCAGGTATACGCTCCCTGGTTGGTTTCTGGAGGACTCTTCCCCTAGCTCCCATAGGGAAAAAAATCGCCCTGGCAAAGAAGGTTCTCTTGCGCCGCCTCCTATACAATTTGCGCACCTTCCGGTTATCCCTCCCCACTCGTTCAGTAAACTGGACGCCTTGCTTTGCTCCCTTATATGGGGAAGCGGTCGTCAGCGAGTCGCCCAAGCAAAAGTGCAGCTGCCGGTGGATTGGGGCGGCCTCGGGGCCCGTCATTCGAGGTGTATTTTGGGCGGTGCAGCTCCAGTGGCTATCTTGCTGGACAGCGGGCGTTACCTGGGGGAGGCATGTTCTGAGGCTGGACCTTTATTGTTGCGGGCAATCCAACGCCTGCTTTTACCGGGAGCCGGGCTTGCCTTGACCCTTGCAATACAGGTGACTGTAGCGAAGGCCTGTATGCTTCAAATCCACCGCCTATCCCGAGGGACCCCGCTCTATACCACATTACTACCGCTGGTTGGCCTGCCTCGAGGCGGGGGATAGTACACTGCCCGGGAATTGCAAGCCTGGACCGACCTCTCGCTCCTTAAGGTGGAGATCCATTTTTTTGAGGGCCAACTTACCCCTTTCAATCAGCTGGCAGAAGAGAGCGGACTCCCCTTGGGGCAATTCCTTCTCCATCGGCAACCCACACACGATTGCCGCGCCTCTGGGACCTATCTGGGGGTGAGCCCGCAACTCAACCAGTGCTCCACGCAGTGTTAACTATGGGCCCCAGCTGTCACCTTATCACCTGGATATATAAGGCCATCCGAGAATTGGCACCTTCCACACTTGCCCGCTAAGCCAAAAATGGAAGGAGGAGTATGGGAGACCACTCCATGATAAATAATAGGAGCGAGCTCTAGAATTCCCAAAGAAGGTTTACCGGACCTCCAGTTTAAAAATAATACAATTCTTCATCCTGCACCGGGCATACCTGATGCCGGCGCTGCTTCAACACCACTTCCCAGAGTCACATTCAGATGCCCTTGCTGTCATGCCCCTTGTGCAGCGTTCCTACTCATGTTTTGGGCCTGCCCAGCCTTATAGCATTATTGAGGCACTATTCATGCTACACTGCGTGAGGTCACGGAGCTTCCTGACATCTCTTCCTGGGAAGCCTGTTCGCTAGGCATATTCAGGTGTAGGAAGCATCACAAAGTTCAGACACGGTTTGCAGCCCCAGCCCTCCTTCTAGCCAAGCGGGAAATCACACTACATTGGTGCGGACCCGCGGGCCCCCCTTTGGCGGCCTTGGCAGGGGCAGTGTATAAATGGTGAGCTGCAGAGGAAGACGCGCGTAGCAACGAGGAGGTGCGCCGGCGCCCCATCTCCCCCGAATGGGCCATGCTGCTCATGCGCTTTCTGCAAACAATTGACAATGACACTGCACCACCACAGTCGCAAGGCTGAACAGGGGTGCCTTGCTGAGCACTCTCCCTAGGAGCCGAGACAGGCCTGCCTTCCTGAGGCCCCCCCAATGCAAGCACGCACATTGGCCACTAGTGACCCTTTGAGGCGTCACAAGCGCTCCCCTGCACCTGAGCCTGTAGCCCCCGTCACCTAGGAAGCATCAACACACTCCCAACTCTAGCTGCTCACCCTGGTTTCATACCCCAAGTTTGTTATCTTCCTACTTCTCTCCTTTTGGGTACAAACATAGGAGGCCATACTCTCTTTGGGAGTGATCCCTTCCTCAAAGACGTTTAATTGCTACCCTCTGGCACCTGCTTTGCAATTATTGCATGTAATGATGCCTCAGAAATACTAATGTATCCTTCATGTTTCCCATGCGTCCATGTATGGTAAACGTATGTAATGATAACTAAGTATTAAAAACCCAATAAAATGGTTAAAAATAAATGTAGGGAAGAGCCAACTCTTGAGTAGTCTTCTGAAGATAAGATAGTTATCCATGGATCTTATGTTTGGGGGTAATGAGTTCAATAGTTTGGCTGCTTAAACAGGGAAGGATGTGCCACCTATTGTTTTCTTCTTGTATGGTGGGATTTTGAGGCGAGGTGTCAATCTGGAGCGGAGGTTCCTTTGTTGAATATATTTGTTGATTTTATTCCTGATGAAAAGTGGTCATGTTCCATGTATTGCTTTGTGGGTGATACAAAGCAGCTTGAATGTGGATCTTCTGGCAACCGGTAACCAATGTAGGGCCCTCAAGGCAGGGGAGATGTGGGCCTGTGGCGTTACATGTAGGAGTGGTCTGGCAGCAGAGTTCTGAATCCGTTGTAGTCTTTTCACAGTTGGTAAAGAGGATTCGTGGTAGAGGCCATTGGCGTAATCAAATTTAGACAGTACAAGAGATATTGTAGCCTCGAACTTGTGTGGAAATCCCAGGTGGGGAAAGATGCGTCACACAGTTTTCATAGCAATGAAGTTCGATCTTGCTGAATTGTTCACTTGGACATTCATTGATAGGTTGGAGTCCATGGTAATTCCAAGATTTCTTACTTTCTTAGATACTTTAGGAGGTGGTCTCAGATCGTCTGGCAGAATGGGTCATAAATTTTCTAATTGCCGCATGCAAGTATTTCCATTTTGGAAGCATTCAATTTAAGATGGCTCCATGTCACCCACTGATCAACGTCTCTGAGGCAATTGAAAATTTGTGAGTTTCCTATGTATTTGGGGCTTTGCAGTTTAAGGAGTATTTGTATGTAATCTGCATGGTTTTAGCATTTGAGCTAAAATTCATTGATCATTGACGGTAATGACTTCATGTAGATGTTGTGAAGCATAGGTGAGATGACAGAGCCTTTAAGGACCCCTGCTTTTGTTAGGTACAGTTTGGATGAGAAAGGGCGAGAATGGACGACGTTTGTTCTGTTTTGAAGGTAGGATGTGATCCAGTCGAGAGAAATCCCCTCCATGCCCGCTTGGTAGAGTCTTCGCCTTAGAGTGTCATGATCAACTGTGTCAAAGGCATCTGAGAGGTCCAAGAGAAGTAGTGCAGCAACCCAGTTCCGGTCTACTCTGTTTTTAAGGTCATCCCAGATGACAAAGAGAACAGATTCTGTGTGTCTTCCTGGATGAAATCCTGCTTGGGAAGTCAGAAAGTATGGAGTTATCTTCAATGAATTGTGACATCTTGATAAATGCTGCACTTTCCATTAGTTTGCCCAGGGAAGGCCCATTTGTAATTGGTCTGTAGTTGTCGGGGTCAAGCGTGTCCAGGTTAGTTTTCTTTAGTAATGAGCGTATGTATTCCTTTTAAGGTCTTCTGGAGAGAGTCCTGTAGTTAAAGAATTATTGCTGATTCTTCTTACTAGTGTGACAGCAGAGGTAGTTAATGTTCTTGAAGATTTGAGGCGGACAGGGGTCAGAAGGGCTGCCGGGCTGGCCTGCTTGCTTTGATCAGATCCATAAATTCACTTTGTAATATTTGTTTGAAGAAATACAGAGGTGGGTTATCCTACTGTTGGTGGGGATTTTTGGAAATGGGTTGCTGCTGGTGGTTTTCCTTTGTTTTAAGTAGGAGTCCAATGTGTCTGCTTTGGTTGTGTAAGGATTTGCCAGTTTGACCATGAATTCTGAGTAATGGGATGAGTTCCTTCTATGCATTGAGGTTTACCAGATTTGGTGAGAATTTTATGAAATTCTTTATTTGCACATTTAGCATTTAGAATTCGGTCTGAATAGTACCTTTCTTTAGCTTTTTTGATTGTTGACTTGTATAATTTGTTAAGTTTCTGTAGGTGACGTTTGTCTTGATTGCTGTTTGTTTTTAGCCAGGTGTGTTGCAGCTTTCTAATTTGCTGTTTTATCTCTTTTAGTTCTGCATTTCTCCAAGGTGCCTATTTTCTTTTGTTCTGATTTGTTGTTCTGAATGGTATTAGGATACCAAAAGCTTCCTGTAGCCACTCATAGTTTTTGAACGGAATTTATTGTGTCTAGATCTATGTTGGATGCTAGTTGTGTTTCGAAGTATTCAAAATTGAGTTTGTTACACAATCGACAGGTGGATGCAGGTAAGGTGGTTTTAGGTGCGTTGCGTTGTGTTTTATATCGGAAAGCTATAAAATGGTGGTCTGACCATGTGACTGGATTAATTGTTTGAAAGGTAACTAGTTCTGGATTTGCAAAAATAACATCTAAGATGTGTCCAACGTTGTGTGTGGGTTTGTGGACGATCTGATGTAGGTTTAGTGTGTCTAGGTCAGTGATGATAGTTTTCAGAAGGGGCCTATTGGATTTGTCAAACCAAATGTTTAGGTCACCTAGAATGCATAGGTTGGAGTGTAGTGTTATCAGGTTTGAAACTGTTGCCAGAAATTTATCTGGGAATGTTGCATTGCTAGGTGGAGGTCTGTAAAGGAGACAGAAGTTACAGTATTGGTGTAGGGTTGCATCTGGTGAAGAGGGCCTCACAACCTTGTATGAAAGCATTGTCGGCTTTAGTGAGATTTATTGTTTGCTTGAATATAAAAGCTAGTCCACTTCCTCTTTTGCCTATACGGTTTTGTGTGATAGTTTGATAGCCTAGAGGAACGGTTTCATGCAACACTGGAGCCATATCATCTCCCAACCATGATTCAATTATGCATAGTAAGTCAGGTTGTGCATCAGTGAGTAGGTCGTAGATGTGGTGCTTGTTTTTAGAGAGTGATTGAGCATTTATTAGTAGGGAGTTTAGAGATTGTGTTTTGGTGGTGGTGTGACTTTGTTTTGTAGAAGAGTGAGCAGTGTTTTTGTAACTTGTAGCAGGTGTGTCATTAGTACTGGTACTAGCTGTATGAAGCCAGCAATAGTGTTGCTTTTCCATATCGTATTTCTTGTCCAGCAGGCTTAGAAGGCATTGTGATGGGTGTGTGCGTGTAGATGGTGGTTGAAAGTGAGTTGGTGAGCTGTGTTCTTTTTGTAAAATAGCCTTATTGTGTAATATACATTTAGATGCAAAGTTGTGAAGAGCGGCATGTTGTTTATTTTGTTTGTGTCTATTTAGGGTAGAAGGTGTATGAGTTGGGGTGGTGGTGGAGCATGGGGGTCATGTTGAAAGGATTTGAATTGTGCAATGGATGAGAAGCGGTTGAATGAGAGTTGTTGTGTTGGTGTATTAGTGTTAGATGTGGGGGAAGAGAGAAAACCTGGGAGTAAAGATGGTTTAGGATGTGTTATTTGTGTAGTCAGGAGGGAGGGAGTAGGTGTATGTTTCTAGTTTGTGATGGAATGTATTATGAAATAGTCTCAGATTGAGATTTTGTTGTGCTGATGTGTGTGTTGTTTTGCTTTTGTTGAGTAATGAGAGGAGATGATGATGTAGTGCTTTTCTGAGAAGGATTTGTAAATAAAGTAATGTTGGCGAGTGGAAGTTGAATGGTAAAGGGGTGGTGATGTTTTTTGGAAAAGAGTATATGTCGTGTGTGAGAGGAGATGGACAAGAGATATGAGTGTTTGTGTTAGATTTGATAGCTGGAAGAGGTAATGTGTGGCGGAGTGCAGGCCTAAGCACAGTACAGGGAAAACTAGGAGAGAAATTCAAACAGACACGGGTAGAAAAACCAGCAGTTTTAAAAGTACAAATTGCACAGAAACCAAGAGTTCAATTTTAACAGTCAAGAATAGAAAAAAACTGCAGCTTTAAAGTTTCAAGAATATACAGCACAAGCCTGTGTTCTTATCACCTTCTCTGTCGTTTGCTAACTGGGCTGTTTAGGGCACAGAGAGATTGGGGCTATAAGATGGAGGTGGCTGTCTTGGGGTTCCCCCCACATACCTTAATGGCCTCTGCAGGTGTGAGAGGAGGAGGGCTCAGGGTTGCGTGTGAGCTAGAGAGACAATCAGGAAAGCACAGGTTGATGGCCAGGGAGCAAGGAGCTGCTCCTGAAGATCAGATTCTCCTTGGAAACAGACAGGCTCAATCCACACTTTGCAGGTCCTGTTTTACCCTGCAGGAAGGCCCAGATCTAAGCTACTTAAAATACTGCTTTTCACACAGTTAAAAAAATCACTTTTTCCTAGCCAAAAATGAGTGCTACATACACTTTCCAAACACAGCTTAAACCATAAAGCAGATTGAGCAGTCTTTTCAAAAGCAATATAAAAGGAATTATTATTTTGTTCAGTGTGTATCTCATTATCGTATAGACTGGCGAGAAAGCTGACTGAGCACCCGCAATATATATAATTATCTCAGAGTCTGTAGTAAAGTCAAAGAGAAATGGAACGGCTCTGAGTTAATCAGAGTCTATCTAAGTCATTACTGATGGGAATTAGACCAAATGTAAAGGGTTATCTGCTTTACTTACTGCACAATTTTGATCCATCCATGCAATTTTGTTATATTGTGTTCTCCCACGGTATCCTGTCATTTAGTCCTTTAACTGTATCAAGAGTATAAATCCATTAGACTTCTCTTTTCTTTCTGAGAACTGCTGTCAACACCCTTAGTTGTCTTAATCCTTTCCAGCATAGTTCACTTCAAGCTGTTCTAAACATGGCCTTGTTCCATGCAGTGTAGAACTATAGGAGCATTGGTGCGCGGTTTGCAAGGCATTGCTTTGAGAGGCTTCGCATCGTCCAGTGCCGGTTCCGAGGAACTGCGAGGGCTGTGATGCGAGGTCCAGTGATGTGTCGCGTTGCGTCGTTCCCGATCCAATGAAGTTGTGCAGCAAGGCTTTGAAATGCTTTGCGTTGACTTGCATTGGTTCTATTGAAGCTGTGCAGCAAATCTTTACAAGGCTTCACATCATCTTGGTTCAGTTCTGTGGAAGCTGGCAGCTGAGCAGCAAGGCTTTGGGAGGCTTTGCATCTCATGTTGCGTTAATTCCGATGAGGCTGCCAGCTGGTTTTTGGTTCCTTTGGGGAGATAAGTGTCCTCTAGCACTGGCCAAGGGCTCAAAGGCTCTGGATTGCCACTTGGGGGCTAGGACTCAATCTCCCACAATGCACCTGCACAGTCCAGGACAAGTCCAGTTACAACTGGTCAAGTGGAGTGTCCTCTCTTTGGCTTTGCAGGTGACTTCTTCTTCTCTTTTGTACCTGTTGCTAATCAGGGAGTCCACTCCTTTTCTTTTGAAGTCAGGCAGAGTCCTTTCTTTGCGGAGCCTTGAGAGTGCAGCAGGTGCAGTCTTTCAGAGTGCAGTCCTTTTTTTGGTGCAGCCCAGGGGTCCAGCAAGGCAGTCGTCTTCTCTTCTTCCTTTCCAGGCAGTGTTCTGAGAAGCTCCTGCTGCTCTGCTATATTTATCCGCCATTCTGGGCTGGCAGGAGGGGGGGCACTCCAACCAATAGGGGTATAACTACCTCCCTCTGCTACCACCACTTCTTGAGAACTGTGGCATATTTTTTACCCAGAATGCACTCTTCTCCCAAAAATCAATATGGAGACATTCTCTCTTTGATGTGTGTGTTTCTGCAACCCAATCCAGAGGTGTGGCTTAAATCTGGCTACACTGCCCTTCCAGCCCCTCTCCTAATGTAATTTGGGGAGCGCCTATCTGCCTGGGGATCAAGGAAGTGGGGGCTGGCATGGGTCCCATGACATCTGTTCTCCTGCCTTTGCAGTCCAGCTTATTTCTCCAGCCCCCTTACTCTTCCTGGCTTCTCCAGGAAGCAAATCCTCTCCCACCAATGGCTGTACTGTGCAGCCCCAGGGCTCTTCATACCTACACAGGTAGCAGCTTGGCCCAGGCTGTAAAAGGCTGACCAATCAGAAGAGGCTGCTACATGGCTGCTTTGGGTAACTTCAGGTTAGTAAGTTATAAAACTATTTTCCTATAATAGTTATAATAATAATTCCAACCTTGGCAAGTTGTTGGATTTATTGTAGCCATTATTTTGATACTTTCAATAATATGTCTAGCTAGCTCCAATCAGATTTAGACTTTACTAAGTTTAATAAAGCCGTCCCATGTTAGCCTATGGGGCCAGCCGCACTGCAATAGGGAAAAACGCCCTTGGCTGTTTTTCCCTACCCGGACAAATAAAACTCATTTTATATAGTCCCTGCTTTTTATATCAAGACACCCCACTCCTGAGTAGTACGCAAAGTTCAGCAAAACGGTAAAAAATCTCCGCGAGCTCCGCAGAATTCCGCGAGCACGCGGAATTGCTTGTTCCGCCCGTTCGCGATGCGTTTTTCCTGTTCGGGGACGCTGTTTGCGTGCTCGGGGGGAAATATCTCGCGAACTTGCCCATGCGGTCGCCAATTAGCGCGGCCATCTTGTTTCACTTGTCCCGCCCGCTCGCGATGCGTGTTTCCTGTTCGCGAACGCGGATGTCCGATGGCGCGTCCGAATGACGTGTTTGCGATCGCACAATCTCGCGGGATCGTGCGGCTGGATAGGAAAACTCGCCGGCGAGCGCAGGGATCCCGGTAAGTCGGTCCCGCGCACACGAACACACATTTTGAAAGCGCGAATAAGGAAACAATTCCGCTACGCCGCGGATCGTGTAATTTTCGGCAATTCCGCGTTCTCCGCGGAATTGCCAAAATTCCGCAAATTCCGCGAGCGGAGCGGAATTTACCGCCCAGGCCTACTCCTGAGTGACCAAGGGGGTGACCTAAAAGTCATAAAAAGGTAGTTCTGGACTTCATAAGTACTTTTTATTCCAAAGTTGAATTTGGGCGTAGTTTTATTTTACAACCAGCTTGCAAGGCAGGTCTGGCTTTTAAATGACACCAAACACCACAGCAGTGCACACTTAAGTGCATTAAGTCCACTGAGGTCTCTAAACCTATATGCCTTCCTATATACTAGGGGCTTACAGGTAGGTTGTCTTTGCAAATTAGAATTATACCATATACCTTCAAAGGACAGAGCACTGGCCCTGGGCCTGGTTACCAAGCTCAGGTCACTTTCAGAGTCGGTAACCACCAGAATCAGTCAAAAAGATGGGGGGTGATCAGGGCAAAAGGGATGACTTTCATAGTATAATAGATCTTCTCCAGAGCATGAACCACCAGGGATATGCCCTGATGTTCCAGCTATGTCCAAAGGCGGAGAGCCTCTTGACATAGGATCCACGACCCCACCCTGCCCTGTTTGTTGCAATACCACATGGCGGTGGTGTTGTCCGTGAACACCTGCACCACTCGTCCCCGGACAGAGGGAAGGAATGCCTTCAGTGCAAGACGAATCGCCCGAAGCGCCAGAAGGTTGATATGGAGCCCGGACTCCGCCAGAGACCAGAGGCCTCTGATCTCCGCCTCTCCCAAGTGGCCGCCCCACCCCAGCAGTGATGCATCTGTCACCACTGTGAACTCTGGTTGGGGAATGGAGAGGGATCTGCCATCGACCCAAACCCGGCTCGTTATCCACCACTGCAACTGGCGTGCAGTGCCTTCAGAGATCTGGACGCAATCGGAAAGATTCCCCTGATGCTGTTCCCACTGGAACTTCAGGTCCCACTGCAAAGCCTGCATATGCCACCTGGCATAGTCCACCAGCAGGATGCAGGAGGCCATGAGGCCCAGTAGCCTCAGGGTCATTCTGACCGAAACCCGGGATAGAGGCTGAAAGATCCGAATCATAGCCTGAATTTCCCGGACTCACTGCTCGGGAGGGTAAGCCCAAAACCGCACTGTGTCCAGAAACGCTCCGATGAAAAGGAGCTTCTGAGAGGGAATCAAGTGTGAACTTCGGCACATTGATGGTGAACCCCAGCGAATGCAGGAGGTCAGCCGTAGTCTGGAGGAGGGAGACGACAGCCTGGGGCGAGCCCGCCTTCAAATGCCAGTCGTCGAGATAGGGGAAGACTGGAACCCCTGATCTGCCCAGATGAGCTGCGACCACCGCCATCACTTTCGTGAATACCCGAGGGGCGCTGGTAAGGCCAAAGGGGAGCACGGTAAACTGAAAATGCTCGTGGCCTACCGTGAACCGCAGGTAACGCCGGTGGGCTGGCAGGACGGGGATGTGAAAATAAGCGTCTTGCAAGTCCAACACTACCATCCAGTCTCCAGGGTCGAGAGCAGACAGGACCTGAGCCAGTGTCAACATCTTGAACTTCTCCTTCCAGAGGAAGCGGTTGATGTCCCTGAGATCCAAGATAGGACGCAGGCCCTTATCCTTCTTGGGCAACAGAAAGCAGTGGGAATAACAACCACAACTGACTTCTGGGGCAGGAACACGCTCGATGGCTCCCTTGGCCAAGAGAGCCATAACTTCCTGTTGGAGAAGGGCCAGGTGATGCTCCGACATGCGATGGAATTGAGGTGGCATGGATGGAGGGGCAGTCTCGAAGGGGAGGGAGTAGCCCCTTCGGACTATCTGCAAAACCACCTGTCCGACGTGATGTTGAGCCAGTGGGGGAGGTGATGGCGAATCCTGCCGCCCACTGGCGATTGAGGGGCCTGAAAGGTCGGTACTAGGAGGGTTTAGAGGCTGTTGCAGAGGGGGCGCTGGTGGACTGGGCCGCCCGCTAGCCCCCCGACCCACTGTGGTGGAATCCATGTCCCCGGCCGCGCAGAGGCTGGACAGCTTGCGTAGGCCTGTGGCTCTGGGCAGAACGTGGCGGGGCACCCCTTCCGTAGCCACGAAAGGGGCGAAAAGCAGACTGCACTGGGCGGGAGGTGGAAGCGAGGCCTAAGGATCTGGCCGTAGCCCTAGAATCCGTAAAGCGCTCGAGCACGTTGTCTGCCTTGTCGCCAACCAGGCGACGGCCATCAAAGGGCTTGTCCAAAAGTGTTGCTTGGACATCCCCCGTAAAGCCAGTGGACCTCAACCAGGCGTAGCGTCTCAGTGCTACTGATGTGGAAATCGTCCTGCCCAGTGAGTAGGCGGTGTCCAGCCCACACCGGATGGTGAACTTCGCTGCGTCTCTCCCTTCGGCAACAGCACGGGAGAGCACAGCCCGATCCTCATCTGGGCACTGTGGCAGCACCTGCGCAACCGTGTCCCACACCTGGTGGGAGTAACGGCCCAATAGACATGCGGTGTTCACCGACCGCAGCCCCAAGCTGGAGGAAGAAAACATCTTCTTCCCAAGGTATTCCAGCTTCTTGGATTCCCTATCAGGTGGTGCGTTAGGGAATGCGCCTTTGGACATTGAGGCTTGGACTACCAAGCTCTCAGTGGTAGGATGGGAAGAGTGGAAAATGGGGTCACCCGTGGGCGGGCGGTGGCGTCGGGCAATCATCCTGTCCACAGGAGCCCCTGTGTTGGGCTTGGACCAGGTGCCCAAAAGGATGTCCGAAAGGGCCTCATTAAATGGCAGAAAGGGCTCCGAAGAGGCCGCTGCCGGTTGAAGCACCTCTGTCAGGAGGTTAGTCCTGACCGCCACCGTAGGAAGATTGAGGTTTAAGGCCTCGGCTGCCTTACGCAACACCACTGCATAAGATGCACCCTCCTCCGTAGCCACAGTAGGGGGAGATAGCATGCCAAGGTCTGGTGAGGTATCCAGACCACTGGCCTCACCCAACTCCTCTCTCCAGTCCGGTTCCTCCAACTGGTCTACAAAAGGGTCCACAGACCCCTACCAGTCCTCCTCACCCTCTCCTGGTAGCCACTCAGGGCGGTAGGAAACATCACGAGAGAACAGGGGTACAAATGTACCGGTCGGCATCGGTCCAGACGTCGGGCGACATCGGTCCGGCTTCGTGTCCTCATCGAGGGGGAGGCCGGGGTCGACGCCGGCTGGGTACACAACCGGTGTCGGAGGCGGTGGTGGGGCCTTCACTGAATTCGGCACCGGAGGAGGTGTCACGAGGTTGACCGGCACCGATCTGGATCCAGGCCTGGATACTTGGGGGCCCTGCGGCGCCGAAGCTGCCAGCATCAAAGTCCTAGAGCTCCCAACCGAGTCCGCGGGGCCCGAAGGCGCGCCGGCGGAGTCGGGCTGCCCAAAGATGGAATGCAAGGCTTCGTAAAAGCTCCGAAGCTGGGCAGGGGTTGCTCCAGCTCCCGGAAAGGCAGGGAAAGCCGGAGTCGACCCAACTGGCTCCGCGGGCGGAGCCGGACTACCATCCACTTTCCGCATCGCGTCGGCTGACGGACGGGGAGAACGCGAAGAGCGACAATGCTTCTTCGCCTTCTTCTTGTGCTTCGACTTACCCGTAGATGAAGACTTCAATGACGAGTGGTGGTGGTGGCTCCGTGACCGGTCCCGCAACCTCCCTCTCGACCGGGACCTCGAACGGTGCGGAGCGAACTGCCGGGCCTCGAGAAGCTTTTGGGACCGCTCCCGCAAAGACTTCGGGTTCATGGCCCCACAGTCGGAGCACGACTTTGGGTCGTGGTCGCGCTCCAGGCACCAAAGGCACACGAGGTGCGGGTCCGTGACCGACATCAATTTGCGACAGGAGTCGCAAGCCTTGAAGCCGGTCCGACGTGGTATCCCTCCATGCACCAAGAGTCGATCGACTCAAAAAAGGTGTCGACAAAAGTTGCAAAAAACGGAATCAAAAAGTGACTCTAGGTACGACTCTCTACGGATCTGCGCTGGCTGGCGCGTAAAAAGAAAGAACTGACGTCAGCGCGTGAGGGCGGCGTCTTAAGTGGATACTGCAACGTCATTCCGGCGACCACGATGCCAACGACGAACGCGGAGTCGACCGACGCCACCTATCAACACTTCACAATGAAGGATTTCCCTAGCTTAACTTTAAGATCCAAATCGGCCATGAATTCCGTGAACACATTTAATAAACCTTGCAGCACAGTTGGGGTACGGGTCATCAACACAACATCGTTGGCATGCAGGAGGGTAGGCACTGGTTGATGGTCTATCTGGGGCATGACCCTGCATCATACAACCAATACATTTTTCAAGTTTCTAATACGTAAGGTAAAGAAAAACGGTGCAAGCACACAGCCTTGCCTCACCCCCTAAGCTATGCTGAACAATTGAGAACATTCCCTGTTTATTCCGTATTCCCCGTTGATTTCGTATCTGAGCCTTCCAATTGTCCCTGAACTATAGGTTTCTCAATACCGGTCTCCAAAATCATGTCCATAATTTTAGATGATTGACATAGTAAAAAGCACTTGACAAATTCATAAAGGCCATATACATGGGTCACGTCTTGGCCACTGTGCATTTTCCTATGAGCAGTCTGAGATTGAGGCACTGTTTTACAGTGCTGATGACCTTTTGAAAGCCGTACTAAATATATCTGAAATAAATAGTGTACCTCAGACCATTGCTCTAACCTGGCTAACAGAATTCTGCCCGCCACCTAGACCAAAGATTCATAAAAAGGAGATATGGCGATGACACTTAGAGTCCTCACAGTTTATTCTCTTAAAAATTGGCACAACAAGAGATTTTGACCAGGCCCAACCTACAGACTGATCTCAAAACAATGACTAGAAAAGGGTCACAAAGTTCAATAGTAGCCTTAAAGAGATTAATGGGAATTTTGTCCAGACCAAGAGCCTTTCTGCTGCAGATATCTACAATAACCACTATGACTTCTTTCAGTTAAAATTCCAGTGGCATTATTTCATTACTATTTAACAAGCCACCTTGTCATTTCCCACAGTAGTGGAGAAGGCGTCAGAATATATATACTGCCAAAGTGAGCCACCCATTTATCAGGGGAACAGCAATCTAAATCGTAGAAGCCCCTGCATCTTGGAAATAGAGTCTATTGATCATCTGCCAGAAAGCTGTGCTGTCACTACGTTAATTTGCTGTAATTAGCACTACCCAGGCCTCCTTCTTTATGGTTTTCCTCCTTTCTTCCAGTGCCCTATTATACCTCCGTCTACATACTGCAACAACTCCCTTTTTTCTATTTGTTTTATTAAGTGCCACCTTTAGAACCCTGTATGGTACTATCGTTGTCAACCCAGTCAGTTCTAAGTTGTCTCCTGATGCTATATTTAACGCCTCCTTAATACTTCTTGATATTTCAGGAAATGCAAACTTGATATCCACATCCTTGGCTTTCTCCTCTAAATACACCATTAAATGCCTATTATGGTCCTGTACTGTTTTACTTATAAACCCTTCAGGATTAGCCTTGCTCCATCTTAAGCTAAGACTGTTTGCTCTGGTCACTTCTATGTTGGTTACCTGATTCTCTGTTCGGGTTCTATCATTAGTGTTCTTAATTTTGATATCTACACTGGGCTGGCAGTGGCCACTAAAACAAAAATGGGTTTTAAAATTAAATAAATAGGAACTCAAATTTTTGGATGACTGGATAAAAATCCAATGGTACTCCCAACTCCTCTGCCTATAAAGGTATCCCTGAAAGCGGCCTCAGAATGCTATGTTCCTTGGCAAAGAAGGTACTCTTAATTTTAAAAAAAATATATTAATTGCCTCACTAAAACCATCATGAATAAAGTGCTTTTGCTCACCCTCATCAGAATCCACATACCCACAACATTCCCTGCCTGGTAATAAACAGAGGCGTGTTACAATCATCCCTCACCCTAAAGAAGAAATGTTTCATATCCTTTCCTTTAACAAACACTTCCCAGGAGGTTCTCTAAATTACAAATCACATCAACTCTGTCTGAATTGAAGAGGTTATTATAAAGGAAATTAGTAATAAATAAACAAAACCCCCTCAACAGCTGTAGGCCAATAATCTGATAAAATGGAGACCCAAGGAAGTTCTTGACCACATGACCAGGGACAAGCTTTGAAATATAAGTTGTTACCCCCTTTGGCTCTTCCAGCCTTGGTAGGTAATGCTGGTGAGTTGAAGGTAATATACTTATTAATATGTAACTGGTCTACAGCACAAGTTTCCTGGAAATGGAGCACCAAACATTTTGTTATGAAAGTTAAATAAACCAATTTAAATTCTGCATCTTACTTTTTAAACCAGAAACATTCCAGAACAATAAATTTATTTTGGCTGGAGCACATGAAGCTTCAAAACAAGGGTCTTTAATACAAGGCAAATCGTCTCTCTCATTCATTGTACACAACTTGTAAGTAAAATGATTCTGTGGCACGTAAACTTTACCTTCAGACTCCGTGTGTGTAGATATAATTGCTGGAGGTGAAACGACCCCACAAACTGAATAACACATATCACCTAGCGTAATTAGAAGTGAGGAATCTAGCCTGATGTGATTAACACAAGGTAGCATCTAAAGTTGTTCTATATCTTCTAAGGCTTCTTGTGAGAGAAATTGGTTCTTTGTAGGTATGTTAAATCCCTCTGACAACTGAAAAAATGAAGTGGGAAGCCATTTAAAATTTGGTTCCATAAACTGATCGAAGGGCTTGTAGAAAAAGTCTAATGGAACTACTGTTATCTTTGATTGGTAAGGCACATTGAAACATAACCCTGATAACTCCTGCTCCAGTTAACCTGGAGACCTAAAATTCAAAATGACGCTCTCACCTAGGCATGTTTTTACCCCTCTCCCCACCAAATCAACTTTTCGCATCATAATAACATAATTAAAGATATCTTTCTGGAGGCCTATCCTCTTTTCCAATCAGTGTATAGATTTATCTCTCCGATCTTCCCAGCTCTCTTTCTGATTACTTTCAAGTGGGGCACGTTTATCAATACTAGCACATAAGGGTTGACCTGCAGGGACAAATCTAGAATATTGCGCTGGTTAGGATAAGGGTTCCACTTCTAAACAGTGCCGCAGTGTGACACTTTTCCGCTACCAGACTCTAGACCTCAAGAACAATGCCTCCCTTAGCTGAGAAAGGGAAGGCTAGCTCTGCCTCTAGCAACATTTGTAATATGCAAAGGCTCATTCTCTCTAGTATCCAACACATTATTTGAAATGGGCTCTGTAATGATAGATTGCTGTAACATAATCCTAGACTTAAGGTGATGACTTTAGATAGAATGGCCTTTTCAAGAGCCAAAAGTTAATCTATTATTGGGCTACAATCCTTACTCTCGCGGCAGGTTGTCTCTGTACCAATTTAGCGTTCAGGCATTAAACAGTCCCACTTAGTTTCTTTTTCTTCTTGGAAGGTGTCAGAATATCCGAGGGAGAGGAAGACAAACAAGTAATGATAATGAGTTCTGTAACACAAAGGGGTTACTATGCTGAAAACAGACAGGCAATGGCACACAAAGAAATCCTTTGATTAGAATTGTGTATACAGAACAGCAATAGTTAATGTAAATCATACAATTGGCATAAAAAGAATAATAATGCTAAGCAAGTTCCAATTCTAATCAAATGAGTTCTATGTGAGCCATTGTCTGTCTGTTTTAATTAATTACCCAGGTTCACATAAACATTTGGGTAGCTCTTGTATACCAAAGAAAGGAATACTATGCTTGGCACTGCGTATATTCCCTTCCTGACTATTTTGGCACATTGTTCTCAGAGTTCACATGTAAATCACTCACAGTGAGTTGGGGTAGCTATTCAACCGGTCAGCCTTAGGGTGGTCTTCCCCTAAACATTTTGCCTGACTCCTCCATATTTTTCTGATCTCGATTTTGTTGGCCTTACTACTCTGTGCACTTTACCACTGCTAACCAGTGCTAAAGTGTGTGTGTTCACTCCTCAAAACATGGTAACATTGGTTTCTCCCCATTTGGGATATTTAATTTACTTTAAAGTCACTAGTAAAGTAAGGACTACTAGTGGGCTTGCAGCACTGATTGTGACACCCACTTAAGTAGCCATTTAAACATGTCTCAGGCAGCCCTTGCAGCCTGTGTGTACTGTTTTGAACTGCTGTGTTGACCTGGCAAAATAAACCTTTTGCCAGGCCCAAACCTTACATTTTAATACATATGTCACCTCTAGGGTAGGCCCTAAACAGCGCACAGGGCAGGTTGCAATGTATTTAAAAAGTAGGACACGTACTTTGAAGACTGAAATGTCCTGGGAAAGAAAAACTCTTAAATTTGTTGTTCACTTTTGCAAGGCCTACCTCTTCCATAGGATAACATTGGGGATACCTTATTACATTTAATAAGGATAACTTCTAAATGGGAACAGGATACCAGTTCATGTTTGGTGTCTTTGGAATTGTAATGAGAACTCCTCTTTTATGGATTTCCAATTACAATTTTGAAAATGCCACTTTTAGAAAGTTGCCATTTTCCTGCCCTAGCCATTTTGTGCTTGCAACCTGCCTCTGCGTCACATGACTGGGTATGGTTGACAGTTGGTGTAATCCTCCTAGACATCCGCACACAATAGAGAGCTTAGATGTGCCTGGAAGTGCCATAACTGGCAGGATGAGAGGGTGGAGTTAGACACAGCTCCACTTACACCTGAATAGGCTATATCTTGCCATCACGCAAAGGATTGTTGTTAGTCTGGAGCCAAGGCAGAGAAGGCACCAGGTATAAATATTGAACTTCAGACACCAACTCTTAAGTACACTTCTGGACCTGTGGAAGACTCTTCCTGGAAGGAGGAGTCCTGTGCTGCTGAAAGGATTACCATTCTGCAGAACTGCTGACTTGAAGGACTACGGCCCTGCTATGCTGACCTGCTGCCCACTTGCTGGGTGAGATGGATTGGACCTGTAACCTGTACCCACGACTACCAGAGGTCCTCCAAGAGCTAGTCTCTTGCAACCAGCACCAGCTCCTGGACTCTGCAACTGTGAGTCTTACCCTGCTAAGTGATGACACCCCATTCCTGGACCCTTGGAAGTGGGCCTTAAGGTGCTCTGCCAGCCTATCATATAACTAGCAGAACCCACACATCTCTTCTGCTGCATGGCGCAACCTCAAGCAGAACCAACGCATCCCCTCTGCTGCGTGCACTTTCCTGCCGCAAGGACTTCGCATCGCAGCCACACCCTGCAGCCTCAATGGAACCACCACTGCATGGCGCATCCCCAAAGCAGGCCCTCGCATCACAAGCCCCTCGTTGACGGCATCCTCGACAACAATGCAGGACTCCACATCGCAATCCTCTCAGCTTCTTCATAACCAGCTGGTGCACAATGCATCCTTGCCACAGGATTTTGCATTGCAAGCCCCTCCTCAATGGCTTCCTCTACGATGATGCAGGACATCACATCGCAGCCTCCCGCCACCCTGTAACCAACAGTGTATGATGAATCTCTGACTTGGACCTCACATCGCCTCTGCTGCGCAATGCATCCTCGACGTGACACCTCGCAATACCCCGCAACCAGGATTTAAGGTACTCTTATTTGCTTTGGTTGTCCTAACTGGGTCCCTGAAGCCAGCCAGTGCTCCATTGGGGTCGGCCTGAACTTGTGACTTTGTCCAGGTCCAGCGCGACGAAATATCCACAGTTGGGGCTTTGTGCTTTTTAGAGCTATTTTCACTGAACTCTTTACACCTGTATATCTCTGGTTCTACTGCTTAGATTTGTGTTGTTTTGGTCTTGTTTTACTTATTAAAAATTACACATTTGTTTCTAATTTGGTATGGGATTCTCCGTGGGTTGTGTTTTCATGTTACTACTGTCTGAAGTGCTTCATAAATACTTAACACATTGCCTCTGAGTTAAACCTGACTGCTCTGTGCCGAGCTATCCGAGGGTTGAGCAAAGGTTAATTCAGGCTTGCTTGTGACTTCGCCCGGACAAGGATTGTGGTTGCTGCTTGAGTAGGGTATCACCTCCCTCAATTTGTAACCCAATTTCTTACAGTAGTGACCAGTCTTTCTTAAGCAAAGCTGATTTCCTTATCGATTGCACCCATAGCAGTGGTTAAAAAATTGGCTATGGAACTATTCGAATTACAAGACTTATTGTCCACAGGGGTATTTCAGTTTCTTTTCCCCATTATTATATGACCTTAATTTGGAGAATGATAAACAACCTTGAATTAAAATAACCAAGAGATGTGGCACAGTCAAGTCTCCTCCGGGCTCGGATGGGCACTAAATGGCCCGGTCTTCACCCAGGCAGTGTACAGGCGTGACCCAAGCACATCAAACGCGCAGAGGGTCTCTAACTGGCGCTCAACAGCAGGTAAAGGATTGTAGGCTGTGTAGTATCTGCGGCACCTGCCGAAATTTAATGGCCCACTCAGCGGATCTCTAAATGGCGCTTTAGAGTGCTGTGTTGGATCCTGCCTCCAGCAGCAAGCACAGAATTGTGGACTGTGTAGTGTATGCTGCCCTTACCAGTAACTTTAATGTCCAGCACAGTAGATCTTGGTGCTTCTGGCCTTAGCTTTGTCTTAAAGGGACCCTGGCTCCAATGTATATGTAAACCATCAGCCTTCTGGGATGTTCACTGAGTCAGCACAAGAAACTGAGGTGAGATTCAGAGCAGTTGCAATTCTGGATAGCGTGGGACTCAGGAACCTCTGCCTGGCAGGTTGGATCAGCATGTCAGATTTCTTGGACCTCAATGCACCATGTTCAAAAAGGGACAACCAATGCCAGGGGAAATGTCTTGAGCATAACCTTATGACTGCTGTGAGAATGTAACACTATTGCATTGCTCCTCCATATATTTCTTTCTACAGGAACACACTACATTGATGCGATCTTCGCGCAAGAATATCAGTACTACTCCAAAAGGTGCTAAGAGGGATGCCTGGCAGGCACTTTACCTTAGAGCTTACTGCATCCCCAGCCATAAGTCTGTGGTATATAAGCAGCACAAGACATCTCTCTTTTGAAACATTACTTAGGGGTAGGCAATGGGGGAGGTTTTTATGATGAGGATCGCGTATTGTGTGAGTATAAAAATCTAAATCAAAAAATTATTTTGACCCTTTTCTGGATTTGCTGATCACACATATATATTGGGCCTCAGGATTCACAATTCAAATATCTGCAAAACATTGAAAAAAATTAATTATTTAGAGCACTAATGTTGTGAGTGGCAAAGGCCACATGACGGGGTTGGCCACATGCAACAGGGTGGGAGCAGGGCCTGGATGCAGTCCATGCCCTGCGACCAACCCTGTACAGTGCCTGCTGCTTGTGGTTAGTTAGATGCAGGGACTGGTCGGAGGCAGGATCCTGCAGACAATCACCACTGCACAC
Organism: Calotriton arnoldi; assembly: GCA_963921515.1. NCBI lineage: Eukaryota > Metazoa > Chordata > Amphibia > Caudata > Salamandridae > Calotriton > Calotriton arnoldi. The sequence goes on from CAWUFW010002868.1 coordinate 821,395, forward strand.
AGCCTCAGGATGTGAGCAGCAGGGGTTGGCAGTGGGTTGAGCGGAGGGCCTGCCTGGGGGCCAGTACCTCCAGCAAAGCCCTGTAGGGCACAGCAAAGGTCATGTTCTACAGGTGCTGGCCACCTCCGGAGGCTTGGTTGCAGGCCCTGCTACCAACCGCCTGTGTGCATAGCTGCATGCCAAAGGGAATGCTCATAACCTCACAGCATTTATACCAGTCAACAACACATGCTTTCACCAATGAATGCTACTACATTCATAATCGTCTCTGTCAAAGTGGCAAGGGTAATGCACTAGATCATCTCCTCTAAAATATGATATACAACATGTTATAATTGCATCTGTTTTGTTAAAGGTGAGGTCATGTGCTTTGCACTTGGTATGCGAGTTATTGTGCTCCTAACTATAACTTGCAACTTAGTTTTTAGGTGTTAATTTATAACTGTAACTGCACTTTAACTATGTTTTTTTTATATAAATGTCTCAGTTTTCTTAAAACATATATTGTTATGTTATCACCATAAACCACGAGGTTGAAGAGGTTTCTAAATGTCACCAGGACTCCAAGATGGCAATATAAGGCCCATATTACACATTTTGCCTCTTATGCATTTTTTTTTATATTACATGTTTATTTTGAGGTATTAATCTTGAAAGGTGCTGGGAATGTTCACTGAAAGAGGTAAGTGAAATACTGGACTATATTGTTTGGCGGTCTGCAATAAAGGAAAGAGAACAATATTCAACTATGTAGTCAAGGATGTAATTTTTTCGAAACAAAAACCTTTTGAACTATGGCTGCATTGGTGAAAATATGTAATTCTGTGACTACAATGTTACTGCATAATCATGGATTTACAAAAGTTACACATAATTTGAAGATTTCAACAAAAAATGATGTTTCTAGCTCAAATAGAGTAGAATATTTTTGCTAGAGAACGTAATGCAAAATTCTGCATAATAGTAGATTTTATTATGCATTTCATTAATGCAAGGTGGAGAAAGGTCAATCAATAATGGCTACCACACATAACCTAAAATGACAAGAAATGCGTAAGTTTAGGTACTACCTTCACATAGTCTCCTATGATATCAAATAAATAACTTCCACCCACATTTTAAATAATGATTTAAATTATCGTAAGCAAGTTGTGAAATAATTTTATTTCAAGCCCATTACGACGTCATACTGAAGGTGTAAGAACAAAAAGCTTTGAAGATTATAAGAAATGGTTTCAATATATTCTAAAAAAATTAATCAAACATACCTATTCGACTAACCTTTCACTGAATTAGCAGTCCGAAAGACAGCAGTAAGTGTTGAGTGTGGGGCTTGAATGCTCAGTGTGAGTTTCCCAGTAGGGGGGCATGCCAGGGGGGAAGTGTGAAAAGCAGAGGAGGTGGCCGTGCTAGGCTGTGGTGCAGCTTGTTGCCTCTGTCCAGACTCCTCTTTGCCTCCTTTACCTAGGAGCTCTTTATAAAAAAGTCTGAAGGAAGGCAGTGCATGGTCACTATTTCGTGAAGATCTTCTTTGCTTGGGCGTGACCAGGCTGCCGACCAAGATGGCCGTGCAGCGCTGAAGCTCCGCCGGGAGTTTCCAACATACGCATCCTACCCCGATGTAACTAAACAGCAACCTGCTTACCGGACCGTGGAAGGCGGAGAGGACGAAGTGGTGATGCCGCGGAGCTGCTTGTAGCCGCAGATCTCGCACAGCCAAGCCCGCTACGGGGCCGAAAGAAGGAGTGAGGGCGGTGCCTGCTGCCGCGACGGAGCAGGGCCTGGGGGAAGACCGCCTCGTTCGGATCGCTGCGGCCCAGAGCAGACCGGCCCTTTAATCCTAGCGGTGCCGAGGGATCGAGTATGCACCGGCAGATGAGGTGAGCGTGGTTGGGTATAGGCCCACGTCTCCCCCATCCCTCTTTATTGACTCGTTGCAGCTCCCGGCTCTGCTGCCGGTTGGAGCGTATTCTGCCCGTTCTGCTCCTGGAGGCCCCGCAGTGACAGGGGCTGCGGGAGAGCCTGGGAGGCAGTCACCCGACTGCACGGGTGTCTGAGGGGACGTGTGGGAAGGTTCTGGGGCCCCCGACCGTGCTCTGCACAAATACAACAAGTGCAGCAACGGCGATAAACTTGGAAAAAATAGGCCCTGGTGCACGTGACGCAGCTCGGGCGCCATGATGGTGTTCAACTGACGCCCTATGGAACCACAGTACTAGCGGCCACTAGCATAAATGTGGTATCCTCAGGTTGTGTCTTTGTGTTCCCTTTCATCTTCCAACTAGCTGCTCAGCCAGTGTGAGTGTTCCGTGTAGAATGTTAGTGTGATTGACATGAGTGGAATGTTTGGGTGCCTGGTGTGAGTGTTGTCAGTTGAGAGATGGGCTGAGCAGCTAGTGGGCTGCTCCTGGTGGGGTTTGTTGTAACTTCTACTTATGGACTTAATAAACCACAAGAAACTCAACTACGTCTTCTGTGTTACCTGAACACGTGGGGCCAGCCCACTACATTTTCGCGACGAGGATGGGATTTATCCTCGCTCAACGTGCCAACTACAAGGAGTTAAGCTAAAGCTGTTGGGCCTAAGAAGTAAGGAATGTGGAACAAGAAACAAGATACTTAAGATAAAGGAACATGGACAAGCACGCCTCGATGCCCCACCAGTGTCCTCTACACCGGACAGCCCCAGCCCAGGCGTGCTGTGCCTTGATCTCTGCGCCTACAACATCTATAAATACGTTATCAAAGCTGCCTACATCTGCGGAGATCCTACGCCACTACAAGTGTCTACAGCGCCACTACAAACGTCTACAGTGCCACAACGCACGTCTTCAGTCTCAAGAAGCAAGGTAATAAGTGGCTGCCTGTGTCTCTGTCTCCAGTGTCAAGTGTAGTGCTTCTGTTTGGCGCAAGACTCTTTTTCTGCATATTTATCATCTGTAACTGTATTCAGGTTCAAGACTTTCCCTTGTGTGGGATTTTGATGCGTGAACAGTACTCAGCGCTCCTTCGTGCCAGCGCTGCACCGGTGTGAACTCTACTTGTGCCAGCTTCCTTTCAACTACTGGCGTTTTCAAAGTTAAACAGTTCGACTATACTTTTATTGCCACGTTTTCCTGCCTGCTGCATGTGAGGATCGACATGGTGAGCAAAGTGCAGTAAATATTTTGTTTTAATGTGTTTTTGCCTTCCCTTTTACGAGGCCTGTGAAAGATGTCAGTTGCGCTTTGTTTCAAATTCAAATTCGGCTCGCGCACCTTACCTGGTTCACGGTGTGCGCGGAGCCGCTCCAGAACTCCTTACATGACGTCTTTGATCTTTGTTCGTCGTCAAGCTGCATTTGGACGTTTTCAGCAGGAGCGCGCCGTGAGCCACTCGGCGTGCGTCTCCTGAACGTGCCGCCATCTTGGAATTGGCGGGTGCAGATATTGTAGTTGCTTTTTACAGTCTGCGATTTATGTTTCCTCCGGTAACATGCCAACAACGTTTTGTTCGCTTAATAAAGTTAATCGCATGATGAAGTCTGCTCTCGCCTCGCAGATTAAAGATTGGTACACTCCTCATTGTCTTCGCAATAACGCTTAGTCAGTTTACGAATTATGTAATGGACCACGCTATTCTAGTTCAAGAAGATGGCTTTCGCTGCAACGTTTTACAAGGAAATGCCTGTCTCTCAAGATCGCGGTGACAGGCACACCATTGGCTCACCTCCCACAAGATTATCTTGGCCTGCACATTTGTTTATGCACTTGTCTAAGTATTTCGTCTTGCTAATTTCACCTTTATGAAATAGGTCATGGGTCTGCAGCTCCAATCTCTGTTTGGACACACCTGTTCACGTATTTCTTTGTGTCTTCAATGACTTACAGTCACGATACTTGACGTTTGATGCTTCACATTTTGCTAAGCATTCATTTGTAGTATGCCTTGCTCATCTACAGAGTTCATTTATTGCACATTTTCTTGCACACATTGCCCCACACAGGATGCACAGTCTGGGTTACAGTCCCGTCAGTGCAGTGCACAACATTTCTTTACTCTAGGTTCACTCTTACCTCACATGAGGTGTTTTGCATAGGTTATAGTCCTATTGCCACAGTGCACATCAATTTTACCTCTACTCGAGGTGCGTTTTTTTGGGTTGTTTTTCCCATTGTTACAGTGCACAATATTTATCGTTCCTGCTGTACAGTGCACAACCTCAACTGCAGCTCAAGTCTCTGCATGCTGTCCCTACAGCGTCTGTTTCAATTGCAGATCAAGTCTGTTCCTGCTGTACAGTATTTCTTTTGTTGGGTCTACACACCCTCAGCACTGTACTACCTTGAGGGTTTATGCATGTTCTCTTTTCAGATGTCATATCCCTGCCTAAGGGATGGGAGTGGGTCTTAGTCCCATGTCTCTTCTTCACGTTATTGTCACTGATTAGGGGGTGCATATCCTATTTACGTTTGGTATGGGTGTTAGCCCCATGTGACATTAGCTGTTACACTCCATGTTGTTGGACATATCTTGTTTTACGTCATCCCTTACACTGGGTTTGATGTACATCCTTTCTTTTGGATGTGTGTTTTGGGTGTTAGTCCCACTTACACGTGTTAACGTCATGTCGTAGTGTTTGTGTGTAAGTCATCCTGCGCGTCACTTTGCCATGTCCAGTGTGTAAGCAGCCCTGCGCATCACCTTACTGTGTTTGTGTGTAAGCCGCCCCGCGCCTCACGTTCTTGTTGTGTGTAAGTCGCCCCGCGCCTCACCCAGTACTTTTACGTCTTCATGTGTGTGTGTAAGTCACCCTGTGCTTCACGTCGACATAATGTGTGCGTTTGTCACACTGTGCTGCACCTGTGTTGTTTTCTCGTGCTGCACATGTTCTTGGGTGCTAGTCCCATGCAACATAAGTCTTTATCCTGCTTAGCCTATGGGTTAGTCCCATCTTAGAATGGTCCCTTACATGAGGGGTGGCGTTTTTGCCACAGTCTCCTTAGTTGAGGAGTACTTCTTTGGGTGCTGTCCATCCATTGTGTGGAGTCTTGGGGTACGTTTTCCTCTTTACTCCTTTTACGTGTGTCTTGCTCACTTGGTGTTTGTGAGCGGTTCTTACACTACTTACCTTTTCACTTTTTGTTCACTTTTAAAGGAGGAGGATGGTGTTAGTGTATGTTTATATCCTTTCATCTTTCTTTCCTTCTTTGTTTGTCTGTTTTCCCTTAAGAGATGTGGTTTCACCATTCATCACTGGGTTCATGGACAGTTTTCTGCATTTGTATATTCCTGTGTTTAGTTTTATTTTATTGTTATTTTCATTGTTATTATGGCCTTATTTGTTTTTCATTTCGAGAGGAGGAGGATAATGTGGTATCCTCAGGTTGTGTCTTTGTGTTCCCTTTCATCTTCTAACGAGCTGCTCAGCCAGTGTGAGTGTTCCGTGTAGAATGTTAGTGTGATTGACATGAGTGGAATGTTTGGGTGCCTGGTGTGAGTGTTGTCAGTTGAGAGATGGGCTGAGCAGCTAGTGGGCTGCTCCTGGTGGGGTTTGTTGTAACTTCTACTTATGGACTTAATAAACTACAAGCATCTCAACTCGGCTACGTCTTCTGTGTTACCTGAACACGTGGGGCCAGCCCACTACAATAACCTTCATGTGTGGTGCGGAATAGTGATGTTAACCCGCATGGCATAAAGCACTCTTTGGGACAAACTGTGGTTGTGTAGCACTGTGCGGTTTTTCCTTGAGAACGTGGCAGCTAGTTTGAATACCTGTTAAGATCCACGAACGGAGAAGCACCCCCCTTGCTCCCTCCCCTCCTCAGAAAGAGCCGTCCTGTGGCACATGTTATCCACTGGGGGTTTAAAGGGGGATATAGATAGTAAAGACCCTAAACAGCGCCTGCTGCAGTTTAGTAAAACCACAGAAAAACCACCTGAGACGAGTAATACCATGGCTGAAGGAGGCTCAGATTGAGCACTCCACTGGCTCGATTTCATTATTACTGGAAATGAGAGCTGGCTTTCGAGCTTTAGATGGTCGTTTTGACACACTGGATAAACGTCTGGAAAGTATGGGCGCTAAGTTAGAGTTACATGACAAGCGTCTTGATACTGTGGAGGGCAGGGTGTCCGATTTTGGTGATGGTGCTGCTCAGTCTGTTAAACGACTGGACCGCATTGAAAAGATACTCAAGGAGGTGGCAATTAAGAATGAGGACTTGGAAGTGCGCAGTAGGCGCAATAATATACGCATACTGGGGGTCCCTGAGTCGACCAATACCAGCCGGATGGACCAGTTTGTGGAACTGTTGTTGGCCGACATTTTTGGAAGAGACGCTTTCACCCCAGGTTTCATCATGGAGCGGGCGCATAGGTCCTTGGGCCCCCGCCCAAACCCTGGCTGTCCACCAAGGCCCCTAATTGCACGTCTCCTAAATTTCCGGGACAGGGACACGGCGTTGAGCCTCACAAGAGAACGTGGCGCCATCACATGGCAGGGATCCACATTAGTCATGTACTGACTTTACAGCGATGGTTCATGAAGCGAGGAGCAAATATAACGGTGTTAAGGCGACGCTACGTAACTTGGGGCTCTGATATTGCATGCTGTATCCAGCACGGCTCCGTGTGGACGTTGAAGGCAAAGCATGCATCTTTGAAACTCCCACGGCGGTGCAAGAATTTTGTAGAGACAATAAAAGCAGCAGCAACTTAAAGAATAAAGACACGACCTGTAGCTCACCTCCTCACAGTGGTTCGGTGGCCAGTGTTGAACTCTTCTCTTCGGAATAACTGAGCATGCTGCGTTGGGTGAACGTGGTGTACTAATGTATGCTTTTTCCTTGTAAGGGGTTGGGATGTTTTTTAACCAACACAGTTATTGCAAAGTTGGAACTCTGGCGTGGCGTTGCCAACCCTCATGTGTATAGCACGTTAAATGTGTTGCATGAAAGCATTGTATCTGGTTTATATAATACCTAATTTGTTTCGATGTTTGCATGATGCATATGGTTGTTTACTGCATGGGGTTGTTCCCTGCGATTGGGTGCGCAGGGATGGATGGGGGGTGGTGGGTGGGGATGTTCGCAATTTATGGTTACATCAGCTGAATTTGCAGTTTACTCACTACACAATGATTATGGCTAGCTGTGACATTCAACAGCAATTACTGTCTATGAGTATAAATGGCACGATTAGATGACCTGTCCACTTTTTACGACCTGTCGCTCATCACCGGGAATGTCAGGGGGCTTAATAATGCTCGGAAGGGAAAGCACGTACTACATTATCTGCAAAGACATGGGATTGACATTGCACTTCTTCAGGAAACCCATTTGCCCAGAACTGATGTCACCGTTTTTGCGTCCAGCTGGGGCCCGCATCGCTATTTTGCAAACTATAGTACTTATGCTACGGACACCGCGATATTAATACACAAACGACTTCCCTTCCAGTTGCACGAGGTCCGTAATGACAAAGAGGGGCGTTATACAACGGTAGTTGGGCGGTTAATGGGGCATGTGATTGCCTTTGTGAGTATATATGCCCTCAATATTGACAACCCAGAGTTTTTTCATGATCTGCATGCACAAATCTTGCAGCTGGATGCGGAATACATATACATGGGGGGGGGGACTTCAATTTATTATTAGATCCGGCCCTTGATAGTTCATCGACCTCCACGGACACTAAGCCACGCGCACGCCGGGCGCTCTTGGATTTGTGCGACTCTGTTGGGTTGATTGACATCGGGAAACAGCGCAACTTGTTAGGGCCCGCATACACTCACTACTCGGCGCAATATGATACATGGACCAGGCTAGATTACTGGCTGATTACTCCCAATCTGTCCTCTTGGTACAAATCTTCCCAGCCTTTACCAAGAACGTACTCGGACCACTCTCCAGTGGTGTTAAAGGCCCGGGTCCCCCGACCGGAGGGTAGTGAGAGACATTGGAGATTCCCAGGGAGGGCCCTGATGGATGAGATATTTAGGCATGAACTCCGTGTATCTATAGAGGAATATTTTGATCTAAATGTTGGCTCCGTAAGTTCAGGGCACGAGTCGGGGGACCACGCAGGTGGACGGCGTCCCCCCACTTCTTTCACAGGGTGGATGCCGTCCACCCTGCCAAGAAGTTGGGCCCCACTAAAAAAGATGCGGAATTCGTCCCGGTGTAATTTCCAAACACCGGGACACATTCAGCAGCGCCTGCACGTTGTTGTCTGCTTTCGATCACAACAACGTGCAGGCGGGGACGGGGCTCTCTTATTTCTGACTCCTGCTGGGATACTCGGCCATAACAAAGGCCGAGTCTCAGGGGTCATCAAGCCTCCTTTTGTTGGAGTCTCCTGGCTGGCAGCAGTCAGGAGCCTCACACCTGATGCAAATGCAGAAGAGGAGAAACAAAGGCTCACACCTTGTTAGCACTTCACACATACTTTAAAGAGGCAGCTTTTCACTTTGTTCAGGCTCTGTTTAGGAGATTTGCATGCACTGTTAGAAGTCAGATGTGTTGATCTTTCCCAGTATTTGCACAAAATAAATTGCATTTATATACGCTTATTACCCTTGAGGAGGCGTTGTAATGATTTAAATATCACCATTTCTTTTAAAGCACTATGGCTATAGAAAGCTTAACGCTGACAAAAGGTAACATTGTTTTATATGTAGCGTACAAAAGTGTGAATGTTCTGCCTAAATCAGGAGGGTTTGCAAGTATACTCGAAATGTGCTCATATGTACTCATGATACACCTGCTAAGCATATATGTGAGGGCTTAAGATCTGATATCACTTCTTGTGATGCCAGTTCCTGTGATGTCACGTGCTGTGATGTCACGCGCCGTGATGTCACACGCCGTGATGCCACGCACTGCGATGCCACTTGCATACAGATTAACTAGGTTAGTCCCCCCACTTCTTTTTTTAGGACTTGTGCCCTGCGTAAGTTGCCATCATTTGGGAGGCCTTTAAGCCCTTCATGTGCGGGATGTGTATCTCCAAACATGCGGGGGTACTGAGAGACCTCAGGGCTACGATATCCCGCATTGAGCAGCAATTGGAGGCATTAGACAGTGAGCAGATCGCAAATCCGGACCCTGACAGATTTAGTCTACGGCTGTCCCTACTGGCTGACTTCAGGGAGGCCGCTGAAAGGGAAACCCACTTTTAAACTAAGCACGGCATTGCCCGCCGCTACGTGGAAGGAGACAGACCAGGTCACACATTATCACGCCTCTTGAGGCCCTAGTCCGGGCGATTATGCGTCGATGGAATTCAGTCTTTCTCAGGCCAAATCCTTATGAGTACCTCTGAAAAAAGAGACAAATTTCTAGCATATTACACCAAGTTATACACCTCCCGGGCGACTCACAGCGCGGCTGAGCAGGGGGACTATATTGCGGAAATTGCCTTGGTATACCTGGAAAAATATATGCAAGATTTCCTTGCGGAGCCTTTTTCCGCAGAGGAAATCATTAGTGCTATAGATGCCATGAAGGGCTCTACAGCCCGTGGCCTAGATGGCTTCACAGGGGATTTTTATAAGGAATATAAGGACCTGTTGGCGCCCAGTCTTCTGGAGGTCTATAATGAGGCATTGGAGTGCAATGAGTTACCTCCCACTTTGGGAGAAGCGGTAATAATATTGCTACCCAAGCCGGGGAAGGTGCCGCTAGATTGCGGGTCGTACAGGCCACTTTCCCGCTTAAATCTTGACTATAAAATCTTGGCCAAGATGATAGCTTTACGGTTGGCCTTAATGCTTGACCGGATTATTTCCCCGGCTCAGTCTGGATTTGTTCCCCATAGATCAACCACCCTCAATTTCAGAACACGGTTTGCAGTACTCCACAGGATTTCGCCCGAGGTACCGGCAGCAGCTATACTTTTAGACACTGAAAAGGCCTTTGATTCCTTGGAATGGCCTTTCTTCCTGGAGGTGATGAGGAGGATGGGCATGCCAAAAGGTTTTATAGGCCTCACGGCACTACTCTACACCGCACCCACCGCTCGTCTTCGTTTGAATGGCACGCTCCCGCGTTCCTTCACACTCACCCGTGGCACTAGGCAGGGTTGCCCACTTTCCCCGCTGCTTTTTATTTTAGCGATGGACCCCCTGATCAGACATTTCCAGGAACGACATCTACATAGGGGACTGCAGTTCAAGACGGGCCATCTGCTCATTTCCCGCTATGCAGACGACATTATTTTATATGTGCGTGTCCCCCGGGAGAATCTTGAACCGCTAATAAGGGAGAATATACAGTTTGGCGAGTACTCTGGCCTTGGGATCAACTGGCGTAAATCTGAAATATTCCCACTCACTTCTGCCACCACTAGGTGGGACTGTGAGTTTCCTCTGGTGAGGTGCGAGGATTCTGCAAAATATCTAGGAATCCATATCTATAAAGACACAGAACAGATTCTTCAATTGAACTATGGTCCCGCGATGCATAAATTAGGGGAACAAGTAGAAAAGTGGTTGAGACTCCCAGTCTCCCTTGCAGGCCGGGTGGCGTTGATAAAAAGGATTGTGCTCCCTAGGTTCCTGTATTTATTTAACAACATACCCATCCCACTTCCTAATAGTTTTTTTCAAACGCTACGTTCCCATCTTATCCGGCTGGTTTGGGGTGGTGGGACTCCGAGGGTTAGCTGGGACGCTATGACCTTGCCGTATGAAAGAGGGGGATTTGGGGTCCCTAATTTTCAGATTTACTATTTAGTCGCGCAGTGTAGTTATGCATACTCCTGGTATCATCCGGATGCACGGATCCCCTATACTAAACCTGAAGCGGACTTGGTTTTACCTGCCACTTTAAACACTGTATTGCCCCAGGGATACCCCAGAGACCCCCCCGAGACATTCAAACCATGTCTACTACCAGTTGGGCTTGGCGGAAATTGAAGAGAGTAACCAGAGCACCTACTATATACTCTCCCGATATTCCGATATTGAACAATCCATGGATGCAAGAGAAATTAGTACAACTCACGCTTGCCAAATACTCCATAACAACGATTGGTGGCCTTTTCACAGGGGGCATGTCTTTTCTAGTTCCGACGAGGTGAGGTTTAGTGAAGCATCCTTCATGGACCATTTATTTTTTAATCGGGTCCGCTGTGCATTACGGTCAGTGATATCTGAGTTCCCTATAGAGCCTACACCATTCACCCCGTTGTCCATTATAATCACAGACCCTGAGGGGGAACGTCCGATTTCTAAAATGTATAGAGCATGCATGACCTTAGTCCCCAGCAGGGATACCAGAATCAGAGAGGCGTGGGAGCAAGATTTGGGCTACCCACTCCAAGATTCACATTGAGAATTCTGTTTTACACAAATTAAAGAAGTCTCCCTGAATAGCCGACATAAATTAATACATTTCAAGTTTTTGTGAAGAATTTATATGTCCCCAGAGAAAATGCACAAGATTGACCCCGACAGACCACATACCTGTTTTAAATGTAGGGCACCACATGCTGCTTTTGCACACCTTGTCTGGAATTGCGTTAAAATTGGGGCCTATTGGCGAGCGGTTTGCAAGGTAATTGCAAAAATGATTAGCCTAGAAATTGAACCCACACCTGAGACTGCTCTGTTGGGGTATGTGGGGGGTTTCCCCAAGGGGGTACATAAATTCACAGCGATTGCGTTATTATTGGCGAAAAGGGAGATAGCACTTAAATGGGGGTGCAGATCCACTCCCACAGTCAAAGCCTGGTCACACAGTCTTACATACTGTAACACTAACAGTGAGCTTTTGCTAGTACTCAACCTACGGCATCCCGGCCAAAAGACATCTGGGGTCTGCTCAAAAGTTATCTACTTGAAATGAACGCTGCCCCCGAGTCGCAGCGACCAGATGGAGTTGTGCCCTCCGGAGTGGGATAAACAGTCAGGGGATGGGAAGTAAACATCTGAGTTATAAGAGCCCAGAGTTGGTTAAGTACATTAAGGGAGACTGTTGGAAATCTGTATTGGTTTGTATTAAATTATGCGGTAACTCTGGCGGCATTTTATCATACAGGATTGTGATGTACATTGCCAGGGGATTGAGATGGGCCGGATGTAGGACGGGTACCATTCTGTATGTATCTAATTTTCTTTATTGTTAAATGCCATAATTCCTCTTTCACATTACTAGCGGACAGTGAGTGCACATATGCTGTATGTACTATTATGAAAATGATAAATAAAGCTTAAAAAAAAAAAAAAAGATCTTCTTTGCTTATTAGTGCCTTTTGGAGTAGCGAATTACCAAAGGGTTGAATCGGCTAGTGACCGCTCCCACTATTTTGGAACTTGAAAGCCTTTATTTTGGAATCTTTGTGGCCTCCTCGTCTACTACCTTGCCGCTGCGGTCTCTTGGTGATCTTGGTAGCCTCTTTTCCATTTAAGCATAGGAAGTGGTTCTACATTTCTAGCAAATGCAATATTGGAGGGGCACAAGAATTATGAGGCCTAAAAGAATCGGGGCATCTGCTAATGGGAAGGGCATGCACAAAAACGAAATCTAATCCCCTGGGAAATAGAGCCTCTTCGGTCACTGCGCTGAAAGGCAAGAATCAATTCTTCTTTGTGGGAAAAAGAGAAAATGGCCAGAGGAGAATAGGCGGATAGCATGAACCTTGCTATTAGGCCAAACTGGGCCATTCCACTTGAAAGTTCTTGCGCGCCAAGCTCAACTGTGGTTGCTCCAAAAGTAGTGCCTCAGGAGGAGAATAAGCTATCAACTATGGGGCCATCCCCACAAGTGAACTCTGCTCAATCATCTAAGTATACCTCCTCTCTATGTCTGCTCTTGAATATGCCATTAATAGGTCGTTGTGTAGAGGATAAGGTAACAACATTACCTTGTGAGGGTCCCTCTCAAAGAGATGCATCAGGCATGTTGAATGAGGACTTTACACCACAGATATAGATCTAGAGCTATGCAGGAAGTATTTGCCACAAGATAAGGTTCACAAATTGCAGCTCTCAGATTCAAAGACTATGTCCTTACCTACTGGTCTGCAGCTCTTTAGAAGCACTCCCTCAAACCACTCTTCTTTACTATCAGGCACATGCATCAAGGTAGGAGTTTGCGAGTCCTTAATTGCGATTATTAAGGAATCGCAATTAAGGACACGCAAAAGCCTATGCATGTAGGAATCGCTATAAAAATAGCGATTCCTACACATTCCTTATTTGCGACTCGCAAATTGCGAGTCGCAAATAAGGAATGGCTTCCCATTCATTCCTATGGGCCTACAGGCCCATAGAATGAATGGGAAATTGCAAGCGCAATTTGCGAGTACCAATAGGTACTCGCAAATTGCGCATGCAATTTGAAGGGTGCAAGGGTGTCAAAAGGACACCCTGCTGCACCCCTGAAATTGATCTGTGCACATATGTTGCGCACACACATGTCCCAAGGACATGTGTGTGTGTAACATACAACTTTGAAAAATGCACTTTAGTGCATTTTTCAAAGTTTTCGCTAGTTACCATGTGGTATGATTCCACTGTAAATAGCGGGCCCAAATAGCGAAATCGCTATTTTTAAAGACATCTTGCATTGCATTTAAGGAATCGCAATTTGCGATTCCTTAAATGCAATTGCGATTTCTCAATTTGCGAGTGGCAAGTTGTTTCATGCATCGCAAAAGCTAATTTTGCGATCGCAAACGGCCGATTTTTGCGAATCGCACCGTTTGCGATCGCAAAAAGCTTTGATGCATGTGCCTGTATATCAATTATCGACAACACCAGACTTGGGGGTAATTGATAACTAGCTGGGTCCCCTCCCGAACCAGGAGGCAAAGGTTTCTGCCACACTATTGTGTTTAGAGAGACTTTTATCGTCCATTTTAACTTTGTATGGAAAATCTATTAGGGGGTTGGATTTATCCATGACACAGTGACGGCAATATTGAAAGAACTAATTAACGGAAAGAAAGGCATGGGAGAAGTAGCGCAAAATGGCTAATATGGCTCTAGCCAAATTACTTTGTTGGAAGTTGATGGAGCAGGGTTTTCGCGAAATAAAACCTGCTCGGATTGAACTCCCAAAGTGTGAAATAATTAATTGCGTGATGTGCAAACTAAATGCGAAAAAGGCTAACATAAGGGAAAATGAAAATTGCGCAAGCAAAAACTAAAATGCTGGAGTAGGCCGCAAATGCTTATGATTAATGAAAAATAAAAGGACTAATGCTGCTTGATTGTTTTATACTAATATGTGTTGGAAATAACCTTAACCTGGGATGCGCATGGGCAAATGCATCACGCAGGGTGGGTACGTTATGGTAGTGCATTATAAGTGATTAATAATGAATGTGTTTGTTTTCCATAGAAATATGGTTTTCTGTTCTGCAGAAAAGGCCCCAGAGTCATTTTCGAAAATAAAAGCGGGTTTAATATGAGCGAGAAAGGGAAGGTGGAAAACTGTTCGTCCTTCACGGGTCCTGTGTGCCTGTCAAAGTTTGCATTGAGAAACAAAATAATCTTCGGGAGCGGAACACTTCCTTAGAGAGCGGCACAATTGAACAATCGAGGCACAAGAGTTGTTACATGACCGAAATGGAGGAAATGCGTACTATGAGAGCAGCTCGAATTTGTATTTCCTGGGCGGGAAGTTGATAAAATGAGTAAAGAGGACAATGGACAGTTTTACAGAAGCATCATGACGAGAGTGGTGTGACAGTAACCCCCCTTCCATAACCAAAAGAATGAAGAGAAATTGTGTGTTATGATACAATGTGGGTTGGTCTTTTTGGGTTTGAGGGTATAATATTAGGTACGCGGTGGGAGGGGTTAGGAGAAGAGGTTGCGTGTTTTCCCTTCTGTGCGAGAGGAGAGGGCTGCATTGCTGTCTCCTATTTGGGCTGGCTGTTTCCTGTTTGCTAGATCTTTTTTTATTTTTTTTTATTTTTTTTATTGAAAACCATAAATAATGCAATACAATAAATCCAGCTATACATTCTATAAATTTCATCAAGAATATTTACACACACAATGATAAATAACATCTATTGATCAATACATAACAAGTCTTAATCAATCATAAAAACAGGGGGGGAGGGAAAAAAAAAAAAAAAAAAAAAAATGAAAAAAAGAACACCTAACATCTTTTAAATAGATCACCATTATTTCCATCCAAACTGGACCAATAACTAAAAATGTGCTATCTCTCTAAAACATGTTCTCTCATAAACAGAAGGGGCAAATGGCTTCGAATAGAGATTTTTAGGGAGTAATATCAAAAAACTTTACCCAAACTTTCTCAAATTTCTTAAATCCCCCTGTTCGCATAGCATATTTTCGTTCACTATTCTTTACTAAAACCATTTTTTGAATCCATTCAATTTTTGAAGGAATTAAATCCGATCGCCATCTTTGAAGTAAAAGAGATCTAGCGACCGCCATACCAATATATATTATTTTAATCAACTTCTGTGATGCCTGCAAATCTGGATCATAGCCCCACAATATCAGTCGGTCATTACAACCGAATGTCATTGCGAGTTCCGTCGTTAAAAACTCAAAGATATCATGCCAGAACTTCTGGATCAATGGGCACTGTAATATTATATGAGTCCAATTTGCGGCGGGATGAGTATGGCAGCGAAAACACTGCCCCGATTGACTAGGATAAGCCTTAGCAACAAAGGCCGGAGTTCTATACAATAGCCATTTACTAAAATATAACATCCTTCGCCAGTTAGCGCCTCTAACTGAGCTGAAATTTAAACTATTAATTGTGGTCCAGATATTTACTGTGAGTTCTTGATTTTCATATTTACTCCACTTTGCAATTGCCTTGATCTCCAAATCTATCCCTTTAATTCGGGCTAGTTTTTTTTTCCATTCCCCTGGTTTTTTTATTACCTTATCTCCCAGCAAGTCATACACTAGCTGTTTCTGAGTTATAATCTGAAACAGATCAAGATTTTCAAAGAATTTACTAAGCGTAATATATGAGCCAAGAAGAAGAAAATCCCGGGGATTAATTGAGACATTTCTCTTACACTGATCCAATTATCGTTCCGAACAAAATCGGAGAGCTTCAAAAACCAGCTCTAGACCAATTTTGTGAAAGAAAAAATGATTTTTAATACCTGCAGAAGCAAAAAGTTCAGCAGTAGGAGTTATATCATTAATAAGTGGGATAGAATAGCGTTTACAAAAAGCCTGATATTTATAAGATACCCAATGTAAACACTTGTATCGAACTAATTTTGGAGATCGAAATATTGCTAACGGGTGGTGAATCTGATTATCTTTAAACATTAAATTAATAAAAAAATTTATAAAAAGACCCGACTGTAAACCCTGTTTAAATCTAGACATAAATTGTGCAAAGTACGCGAAATAATATTCTTTGAGATTGGGGAGAGCTAAACCTCCATCTTCTACATTCTCATATAAAGTGCTGAGTGCAATTCTGGGAATTTTCTTCTTCCACAGAAACGATGTAAACATAGATTCTACCCTTGTAAAAAAAGAATTTAAAAGTACACAAGGAATTGTGGAAAATAAGAAATTGAACAATGGAAGCACTGACATTTTGATCAAGGCAACCCTACCTAAAATAGAAAGCGGAAGGGAGTCCCAGCGTAAAAATAGATCCTGAACTTTTCGTAACAACGGGACAAAGTTAAGATCATACAAATCCGAAACTAATGATGAAAAGTAGACCCCTAAATAACGTTTGGGATTCAAGTTAAAACACGAAAAAATATCGGGGTGTAAAATCTCCGACGTACATCCACTCAGAATTATTTCGGTTTTTCTTTTATTGATTTTATAGCCGCCGAATGACTCATATAGGTCAAACAACTGAAAAGCTTTGGCCTGTGCTGCCTCTTCTGGTTTTAATAAAAGCATAATGTCATCAGCATATAATTTGATCTTAGCCATAGACGGAAGCGGGGGACAGATAAACCTATTTTTTCTAATGGCTATCGCAAGGGGCTCAATAAAAAAGCGAAAAGTACCGGGGACAACGGGCAACCTTGTCTGGTGCCCCTTTTAACTTTTAGCTGACCGACCTGAATAGCATTGATAATAATGTTGGCCAAAGCATTCTTGTATAGATTTGCCACCAAATCTATAATATTTGAGGGGATGCCGAACTTTGTTAAAATACAGAATAAAGTCTCCCATATAACCAAATCAAAAGCCTTTTCGGCATCTAAAAACAGAACTAATGCTGGGATCTTTTGTGTGTCAAAGTAATCCAGTGCTTCCACTAAGAAATGCGTATTAGTTCCCAATTGTCTTCCAGCTATAAAACCATTCTGATCGGAGTGGATTAAATGCGAAGCACACCCATTAAAACGATTCGCTAAAAGTTTAGTAATCAATTTATAATCTGTGTTTAAAAGAGTTATCGGACGATAAGAATTAGGATCCTCACTACTTTTGCCCTTTTTTAAAAAACTCACTACATTCCCTTCTCTAAAAGTTGGTGGTATAAGTCCTCCTTCCAAAATTGAGTTTGCCAACATGAGAAAGACATCAAGGATCTCACTGGCAAATGTTTTAAAAACTCTGAATGGAGACCATCTGGACCACAGGCTTTGCCATTAGGGAGATTCTTAATAACTTCCCCTAATTCTTCTCTTGAGAACGGCCTCCTCATACTTCTTTTTTCTGAGTCTGTTAAAACAGGTAATTCATTTTCCAGAAGGAACGCTTCCAGCGATGGCATATTGATAGATTGCTCATGGCCATATATATTCTGAAAATGTTGGACCATAATCTTGCCTATTGCTTCCCTATCTTCAATGCGATGACCTGAGCTAGGGCATTTTAATGCAAGTATTTGATTACTAACAGCCTGCTCCCTTGCCTGCCAAGCTAGAAATCTGCCGGTGTAGTTACTGTCCTCATAGATTTTTTGCCTATACTGCTGATAAGAAAATTCACTTTTTGTATAATAATTCTCGGCAAGACTCCGTTTGGCCTGATTCAGGAGTCGATGATTTGCCGAAGTAGGGCTGATCAGAAAGTTATTTAGAGACCTTTGCAAATTTTGTTCAAACATTTGTTTTTCCTTCTTCCTACCCTTAGATATCACTGCATCTTTAGCGACAGCAAGCCCACGAAAAAAAGCTTTAAATGAGTCCCAGATCATATGTATAGGGGCGGAGCCCTGATTTCGCTCAAAAAATGCTCTAATTTCAATTTTAATCAAAGAAGTCCAGTTATCCTCGGATAAGTACTGGCGATTTAACTGCCATCTTCTTAAAGTTTTCTTACTATCCCCCAATTCTACCTCCAAGCTGACCATAGCATGGTCCGAGAACCCGCTCTGAAGAATTTTTTGTGATTTAATGGACAAACTCCGGGAGATAAGAAAGAAATCAATCCGTGAAAATGACTGAAATCTCCCTGAAAAGCAAGTATAGGCAATTTCGGTGGGAAATACAGCCCGCCAAGGGTCGAAGATATCAAGCATTGAGCTGTAGCTTTGAACCACTTTGAGGGATTGATGTTTTAACTGTTTTTTCGCTTTTGTAGAAGAATCGATCTTTGGATTCATCAACAGATTAAAATCCCCGCCCACAATTATCTCCCCTGACACTTGTATTAAGGATTGAAAAAATTCCTCGTAAACGGTAGGATTATCCTCCACTGGAGCATAAAAACTTGCAAATGTCAGGGGTCTATGTCCTACCTTACAAGTAGCCCAACACCATCTCCCCCCTGGTCATTCGCTATATTTAGCACCTCTGCCTGAATATTCTTGCTGAGAAAAATAGCTGTCCCTCTATGGGCTGCTGAAGATGAAGAGAAAACTTTATGTGCAGCCCATGATTTAAACATTGAAAATTCTGATACTTTGCCCGCTGATATATGTGTTTCTTGTAGCAGAATCACGGCTGGATTCTCTGTCTTAATCCAGGCTTCTATTGCCCGCCTTTTCCTAATATTGTTAAGGCCATTGACATTAAAAGAGATTACTTTCAGTAATTCCCTATCTGCCATTGCTCTCCAATCTTTTAATCCATCTCAAAGCAAATTTCCCATTGTTATAAACACTTGTGTCAAAAAGACAGAAGGGCCCCGATTCCCATACTCGGAAAGCACCTAAAAATAAGAAGAATAACTGTCCCCCTTCAACTTATCTAAATCATACTGGACATATACAATAAACTGAAGAAAAATGGTTTTCATTTTTTTACCCACATGCTCCCTCTTCACCCCCATGAACCCTCCCTTAGAAACCCCACCCCAAAAAAGTATGGCAGCTTCTCCTGACCACGCTGGCCACCTTCCCACCCTCCCTAAACATTTATTGGGTGTCATGACATTACACCCAGGGAGACCCTAAGTGACACAACTACCCCCCCCCAGAAAAGAAGCTTAAGTCAACTATACTTCTTATTGACCATTCAGACTTTGATGAAATTTCCCTTAATAACCCAAGCGCATCCGCAGGACTGAAAAATATACAGCTGACGCTTTGGCGCCAATTCCGACTTGCTAGATTCATATTCCAAGAGTCGTCCTATAATACTACTGCAATTCAATAACTCATTATAATCTACTACAATATGACATATATTACATATTCAATCTACACAGTACAAAGAAGAAAAAAATAGGTTATATAGAGTACAAAAATTGCCATGCCGAGCCATGCAGAACCAATAAATATATACCATCTGCGCCCTGTTAAGTCAGTGCAGTCAGAAATAAATAAATAAAGTGCAATGTGCAAGGTGCAAAAATCACCCTATCAGACAAGATAAAGCATGATAAGGTGCACTATATAAAGTGCCATGATAGATATATCAAAAATGTGAAAGAGTGTTCCATATAAAATGAGCATAGAAAAAGAAAAGATGAAGTGCAAAATGCAATGTGCAAAATATGCCAAGATGTGCGAATATAACATCTAATCTGTAGATTTGATGAAACATTTCCAATGAATTAAAAGCCACGAATTACGTTTTCTGCATTGCCAAACATTATGTGGAAGAGACAGTACCTTGCATAATGCATTACAGATCGATCCTGAAAGAACAACAAAGAAATAAAAAATGCTAAAAGTACAGTGCAAAATTACAATGGACAATACCTATAGCAGATCCTGCTACATTTATCTAAAGATGATCAAATGCTAAAGTGCTCACGCAAAGAGAGAGAAAAAAAAAAAAAAAGGAGAAAAACAGGTCTGACAGCGCGCTTAAATAACTTAGATATCACAAACTTAAAAAAACTAAACTCAAAATTATTAAATTAAGTCTATTTAAGTCACTTATTATTATGGGCCATCTTCGACAATAACTCTTGGGCTTCTTCAAGAGACGAACATAAATGAAACCTCCCTTTCCACAGAACCTTCAATTTAGACTGCTGCGCAATTGAGGCCTGGCCTCCTGCATTTTTAAACTGACTCAACAATCCAACAAAGTCCTTCCGTCTCCGTGCCGCTGCGGCCGACATATCCGAGAAAACTCGCACTCGATCACCACCTTGTAGGACAATTTCTCTCTTCTGGATTGCTTTTGTTAATACTGCCTCTCTAATACGGTAATCTGAAAAGTTCACAATCATTGTCCTTGGATACTTTGCTCCAGGAATTTTGTGGAAAGGAACTCTATGGGCCCTTGTTATTGTAAGATCTTCCGGCGCCTTGTCCAGCAAGTGGTTTCGAATTAATGATTCAATATAAGTCACAGAGTTGACTTGACCATCTATACGTTCACTGTCCTCAGGGATCCCGATAAAACGCAGATTTGAACGCCTTGCATAATTCTCCATCTCATCAATCTTGTTCTGGGAGACCTGAACTTTCTTCTGGAGAGAGGCAATATCCGAATCACATAATACAGAGTGGTCCTCAATTTCGGATACCCGTTGTTCCAGTTCTTTAAATCTCTCAGGTATTTGCTGTACCATAGTCTCAATCTTGTCTAGCCGTTGATGCAGTAACGAAAGTTCCTGCGCTTGTGCAATTTTGCATTCTCTAATTTCTCCCAGAATAGTTTCAAAGAGCAGGTTCATCTGTGTTAACGGGACCACCGAGGGCTGAGTCAGATCTATAGGCTCAACAAGATCCAAGGCCATGTCAGTAGTAACCTGCTCATTATTGATGAAACCTATTCCCTGCTGGGAGCCCAGTTTACTAACTTCTGGCGCTGATTCTAGTTCTGATGCTGGCCCCGACACCAAGTCATACTGTACGGGGGAAGTGGAGACCCCAGGACTTCAGCAGCCCTGGGATAACCTTGTGACAACGCCATCAATGCCCCCTGTACCGCCAGTCCAGCCCCTGCCAGTTGCTTTGGTTGAATCTGATCATCCGAACTTTTATCAGGGAGGGTCCCACCTTCCTTTTCCAACGGGGACCTATTATGGACAATACTAACTGCGCCATCCTCCTGAGTTCCAGGGACCATCTCCCAGGGAGATGCCTTATCGACGGTGCTGTCCAAAGTGGCCATCTGATTGATTTTACGATTGATAGAGAAGACCGGGTATTCCCTAAGAGGATTGACCCCAGATCCTGGTATAGACGGCTCCACTGTTGCTGTCCCAACGGCCCCGCCTTTACCACCAATTCCCGGTTCGGGCGAAAATTCCAATGAAGCCGAGGTAGAGGAAGTTCCTGAAGAGTCTGACGGTATAGAGGAGAATTTCTGAGACAAGAGGGCCACTTGTGAGGTTGTATCATTTATATCCCCCTTAACTTTTGGAAGAGTTCTACCTCTTTTACAGCCAGAATACGAGCCTGAGCTATCTGACGTCTAGCTTTCTGTGCTGATGAAGGAGAGGTGTGGGGGCTACAACTGAAGCTCCTGCACGTACTGTTGTCCCTCTCAGGACCATCTGCCGCATCGCTCTCAATTCAAACTCCCAATCTCTTCCAATGGGGCAATTATTATATCACATGGGGAGCTATTTAGAGCGAAAAAGCACTTCATCAGAGCTGGCTGGGCACTCTCTTCCCTTTCTTCCTCAGCCTCAATATGCAACCGATCACAGCGTGCTCTGCCACAGTTTTTGTATTCTGCTCAGTCTCTGCTCAGTGTCTTTTAATCCCAGCGCACTCCCTTTTCTTTTCCTTTCCAGCCCTCTCTTCTTTCCTTGGTTTCCCCCTTCTCACGCTCGCCAACTCCACCTCTTTACTTTTCCTCCCGGGTTCACTTTTCCTTTTCCTTTTCTATTCCTCTGTATTAGGGGTTAACGGCCAGCGCCTGCACCGCATCAGCAGCTTTCACACCAGCCGGTCGATCTCACCGTCTCAGCGTCGTGGCTCCACTCTGTTTCTACAGCCTTCGCCGCCTCTCACCGCTGCGGCTTTGCCCGGTTGTTGCCGTCCTCCATCCACCTATGAACATCACAGCAGCAAAGACGGTAAACGGATGGAGAGAGATGATCTCTCTGTTGCTGTTTTCTTTTACACCGTCCTTCCTTCGCCTGCTCTGCCGGCCCCAATCGCGCGCTCGCGCTGAAATCCAGAGCGCTACGAAAAAAGCCCGGCAGGGAACGCCGATCGAGTGTTTCGCGCCATGGCGGGGGAGGGAGGAGCACCGGTCACCTGCAGCTACACAGAGGCGTGGTCCTCCATCTAGCCAGCTCATGTCCCCTGTTTGCTAGATCTTGACGTAGTCTTTGCTCTTCACTTCGTCTTGAGGGGCCTGCTGCTTACATGGCCAGAGAGTAGTTTTCCTAAATTCCTTGTGGGTTAGTATAATATTCTGAACTTGCATAATCATTTTGCAAATGTCTTATGTCACTAATCTTTTGTCTCTACGCCGATCCACTCACTCATTGCATTGATTTTGAGATGTACTTCTGTTATACTCATTTATTATTTCTTGTGTGGTAATCGATGATTTGAGCTGTGTTGTATTTGATGAGCAATCACATTATTTCAGATAAAGCATTATAAATATACAAGTGAGTTTGTCTTTATTAGAGATATTGATTTTAGTTTATAATGAGTATTACTAGCTCCAGGTATTAGTTTGCCAAACCCTAATTACATAAATAAAGATCGCATCGCCACAAAGTATAACCAAGAATGATATACTAATTGGAAATTGGTAAGTTTGGTACTTCACTCACCCAGCGTGAAGGGGCTTTTGTGGGTAATGAATTGGGCCCAGGTAATAGAAATTTGTTAGTCCCAGATGCTGGATCAAAGTAATCCCAGCGACATCTGTAATGGGTGACCATAAAGTTCATACACAAATTGATTTTGGTCATCAAACAGGAAAATCACAATGTAAAGCTTCTGCTAAAGAACCTTTCAGTGTCGAAAATGCCACTTGCTCGATAAGGCACTCCTCGGATATTAACTTGGATAATTTTGAAGCTAGGGGACCAGCTGAGAAAATTTTGCATACTGGACAGGAATTGTTCCCCATTTTTAGGTCGAGCCTCGAGTAGCGCGCAAGCGCTGCTAGGCGAAGACTTTAAGTAAGGGGGTTTCAGACGCAGTCCAAACGCTCGTGCGTCGTGGCTGGCCTTTTTGGGATGGTTACGCGCGGCAGACATGTGTTTCCAATTATCATGCCCAGACGCATGCGCGATAATTGGAAAAACATGCCGGCAAAAGGCCATGACGCACGAGCGTCTGGTCAGCTGAGCAGGCTGCCGCGCTCGCTGGCCCCCGCTCCTCTCTTGTTTCACCTTTGCCTCAGTGCCCTGGTTTCCTCCCACTACAATGCCCCCTGTCGCCTTCCAATGGAACATCCTGTCTCGCGACGACCTGCTCGCTCTCGTGGGACACGAGGCCTAAGCTCGCGCGCTGCCCCTTCAGTCCCTCGCAGGTCGTAGAGCTCCGCTGTGACGTCACGGCCGGGATTCCGTCGCCTGCTTCGCTGCAGGGATCGTTGGTTTCATGGCGGCTGTTGCCGGGCGCTGAGAGTTAGAGTGCCGGGGTGAGGAGCGAGGGGAAACGGGAGGGACTCTGCAGGGCAGTCAGTGGTAGTGATTAAACTGGGGCGGTTGGTGTGGGTCATAGACTCACAACGGCATAGCTCGCGCCTGATTACACTGGCAGTCGGGCATTCCTCTGATCCGTGGTCTGTGATCGGAAGGAACACTGGGGCCTTTGCCACCCGTGTCCACCTCTCTCTGTCGGGGTGGCCGCATGCTCTCCCAGGGACTGCCGCTGTCTTTGTTTCTGGTGCGGAGCCCGGTCCAGCCTGGGATACAAGCCTTATAGCTGAGGTCGAAGGGCACCGGAGATCGCCAGAGCAAACGAATACAGACAGTGGGCGTCTCCCCTGTCAGTACCGCTCTCTCTCTCTCTACATTCCCAATCCCTCTTTACCTTACTTCTCTCTGTACCCCATCCCTGTCTTTGCTTCCCTTCTCCCTCGTTTTCACCTCTCTCGCTATACAATTATCTTTACCTCTCTGTCCTACTTTCCCCTGCCTCCTCCAATGTCCCTCACTCTGCAGCACCAGAGGTCACCGTATGACCAGAGACATGTACCCACAGAAAGAAAAGGGTGGGACTACAATTAGGAAGAAAAATATCAGATTTGTCCCATTGAATGATTAACATCCTCAAAGCAGTGCTTTGACTTTGCAGCAAGAAATCCAGCTGTGAAAGCTTTTTTAAATAGATTAATATCGTGCAATAAAAATACAATTTCAAGCAATATCGTATAGGTCTTAGTGAATCAGCCACTAAGCTACGTTTAATTTCTTTACTAGAATGGGAAGAACAGACAGGTTGGACACCTAAGATCTTGAAAGCCTATTAAAAAAGAATCTAGATCTCAGTGCAAAAAAAAAAGTTTCATCAATACTTGCTCAAGCTTCTTTTTGCACTGTTTAGCTGGTGGAAGCCTGGTAGATTTATCTTTCGGTTGTTTTTCTGTGCTCCAACTTCTGCAAGTTTTAACATATAACTCAATACTGTTTATTAACATGAGGGCTTGGATGATATGAAAATGGATAATAAGATTAAAGTGTTCCAAACAGAGTGTCGCAATATATATATTGCTTGGAGCCCCAAAATACTTAAGATGGTACTGAGTTTTGTTGCAGATTGCTCCTGTTCACTAGAGAACAGTGCCTCTGGACCCTGCAGCACCCCGGGCACCTATGAAGAACAAAAAAGACCTTTAACAAAAGGCACACTAGGCCTGCAATTTCCCATACCCAAAAACTTAAGACTAGCGCAGCTACTCCATAAACCTTTGAGCAGAGCTGATCTTGGGAAACATACCATCTACCAACCGTCAAATATTTTCCAAATGTAATGCACAGGTAGGTGTCCCCTTCTAACTGGTTCCTATACGGATGACACTTAATTCCTAACATGTAATTATTTTGTCGAGTATTTCTAGTACAAATTCTCAAACAATCAAATCAATTAAAAATATTTTACATTAAAATGCAAAAGAAAGCAGCATGATCCAGCAGCATGCGTTTAACAGGTCCTAATCCCTCACATTCGGGTGAAAAGCCATCTGCATGTGATATACAGATAAGCACCGCAACAGCCTGCATACCTGAAAGGCCTGCGCTTGGCTCCTCTCCTTAACTGTCCTTGAATACTTCTGTTATTCTTGATGGGAGGTAAGGAAAGGAATGAACGGGGCGAGTAGGAAGAGGGACGGTATATCAGATGTTAGAAGGCAAGGGACTACACTGGAGGCTGACTGCAAGCCGCTCTGGCTGGTCATCTACACTGCTTCTGCAGTGGGGGCACCCCTTACTATAAGTATGACCATAGAGTAATTATCATTCTGTGTTAACCTTGGCTTTCCCCGTCACTGCCTCCCACCACTCGGCAGCACCGACTTTGGCTAAGACTCGACTGGATCTTTCAATCAATCAAGTTGTACTTGTACAGCACGGCTTATCACCCGAGAGGGTAGCCAGGCGCTCTGCTGCAGGTTTCAGTCAAAGAGCCATGACTTGAGTCCCTTCCTGAAATGGATCAACGAGGTGGAGGGGAGGGCGTTCCAGGGTTTGGCGTTAAGGTGGGAGAAAGAGAGTCCTTCGGTTTCCAATGGGTGGACCGAGAGTGGTGTGGTCTTCCTCGAGCACCCCTGCAGGTCAACAGATCCTCAGAGACCACTG
This sequence comes from Calotriton arnoldi, assembly GCA_963921515.1. Taxonomy (NCBI): domain Eukaryota; kingdom Metazoa; phylum Chordata; class Amphibia; order Caudata; family Salamandridae; genus Calotriton; species Calotriton arnoldi. Next base: position 847,436 of record CAWUFW010002868.1, read on the forward strand.
AAGACAGGCAATGGCGCCTACGTCGAACCCTGGCTATCTAGAATTTATAGAGCTATAGGATGACTGAGAAGCAGACAATTATGCAGTACCGGTCATCCTCTGATAAAGGTCAGGGGCTGATGGAGTCCAGTAGTGTAACACCAGAAAAACTGACCATTGGTAAACCAAACAAGCATTGGCATAGCCGATAGGTCTCGCCTTTGGAACCTTATAAGTATTTAGTTATGCAGTACAATATCCTTAGTGCAACAACATCAACTGTTGCATGTCTAAACACTTATAAGGTCCGAAAGGCGAGACCTATTGGCTATGCCAATGCTTGTTAAATCTCTCTCCAGGCAAGATTCAAACGTGGGTGCTCTAAATCTTTCCCATTTTAAGCCCAAAGGTGAGCTAAAAAAACAGAGAGGAATGAAAAGACCCATTCGCCAAATTACAAAAAGGGGATGCAGAAAACTGCGATTTAGAAAGCGGGTAGACACTTCACAAAGGTCTGAAGGGCTGATGCAAAGTCCCCAAGTAGCTCTTCAGGTGGTGGGCACACTAAGTGCAATGGCTAGCCCAACTAATGAGAGGAACGCAGAGGAGATAAGGGCAGTGACCCCCGCCGGCCAGACACTGACTTTCTCTTCCTCCCTAAATTCAACAGCCATACCATTTGTGATCACAAAGGACAACGTTAAGACCATCCCTCTCCGGATGAGATTACAAAACTGTGAAAGTTTGCAATCCAGAGGTATTGATGTTTTCCCAGTGTTCAGAAAGAGGGGTGGACAGGATGTAGGCCCGTATTCAGGTCAGAGTAGTGGGAGGTGTGAGGAGTCGTCTACCCCCCTCCCCATCTAATGGTGACATGTTGATAGACCCTCAGGGGTTGAAGGTGCACCTTGGAAAAAGTAGCAGATGGGTGTCATTCGGAGAACCTAAAAAAGCCTATGATCAATGCGAGAATGATGAGCTACAAAGGTGGAATTGGCTTCTCGGCGTTTTAAATAGCTCATGTGTGATCAGTGGTCCCCCGCAGCCCCGTAATTAGCAATGAGCTAAAAGTTGTCTCCTGGAATGCAGCGGGGATAAAAAAACACTAGGGAGAAGTTGCAATTTTTGAGCTCGTTAAGCAGATGTGATTTGTCTCCAGGAGACATGGTGTGACAGGGTGTTTCAGTGTGATGAATATTTCATCCTAGACAGTAAAGCCAGGCCCTCTAGGAGGGGTCATGCAAAGTAGGAAGTAGCATTTCTCTTGTCCAATCAGTTTAAGTTTGGCAGTAACCCTGTTCCATTCTGGTGGGGAACTTGGCGCACCTCCCCTGCGTCTGATAAATGCCAATATTTCACCTGATGGCCTCTATGACGCACTAATGAATACGTTTTTCTCCTTTATAAAATAATCTTTGGATAAGGAACATGTTCCTTGTTAGACCTGGCATATCTTGGCATGATTACCCTTGACTTTTTGCCTCTACCACCTTTGCTTTTAGATGCTTTGGGTACCTTGCCACTGCTGATCAGTGTCAAAGTACAGGAGTTCCCTGTGTAAAATGTATGGTGATTGGTTGGCCATGATTGGTATGTTTGCCTTACTAGTAAAAGTCCCTAGTGATGTGCACTGTGTGTGCAAGGGCTAGTAATGCAAGGGCGCGCAGAGAAGGGAACTCAGGCCTTCAGTGTAGGGCCTGCGCGCAGAATGCTAAGTTAGCATGTTATCCTGACAAGTGCAACCACTTGTCAGGCCTGACTTTCCCTTTTACATACACATGGGGCACCCCTGTGGTAGGTCTCAGGTAACCCCTGGGCTAGGTGCAGTGTAGGTAAAAGGCAGAACACAAACTGAGGTGTGTGTTGTGTTCTGGCAGTGAAAAACTCTCCATTTCGTTTTTCACTGCTGAAAGGCCATTCTGCCCATAGGACAGAATGGGGGAGGCTAGGTGTTGTATTTGTTAGCCTAGTTGCCTGTCAGTTTATAATGGAGAGGTGAAGTTTGGTATGTATGAACTCACAGTGTCATAATGCATCTTTCTGTAAAGGTGGTTTTGTCACTGTGTGTTTATAAACCACTCTTTTAGAAGTGGCTGAGTTTTGTGCTCTAAGCATTTCTGTGTGTCTCTGAAATGTGGATTGTCTGTCTGGAATTGAAAGGTGAGAGGAGCTGGGAGAGGTCTTGAACCAGGGAGGGGTTGAGATGGCACCAGGCTGCCCTGCATCTGGAGAGTAGGGGGAGGAGAAGCCCAGGAGGTGAAAAGGCCTGGGCTGGTGCTATAAACCAATTGACTCATCTCCTGCTGAGTGATTAAGGATCCAGACCCCCAGTATCAAAGGGAGAGAGGTGACACTGGAAGGGAGACATCCAGAACTGATTTAGGGAGGGGTCAGGGAACCCTGAGCACATGCAAACTTCAAAGACAGTAAGGGGTATAACTATGAGAGCTGAAACCCCTGAACGTTGGAATGAAACAGAAATGGATTGAGACTGAAAAGGCTTGGACCCATTCTGTGGTCAAGAGGAACCTCTGCTAAAGAAGGACCAACTGAGGTGACTGTGGTGGATAGACCAATCCTTGCTTCGTGATCTGGGGCTGTTCTGCAGTTTGCTGCTCTAACTAAGGAAGAGGCTGTTGGGACTGTGCTTGGAGGCGCTGGGTCCCCCTGCTTGAAGAAGACTGTGCTTTGTGCTGTGTCTTGTAACCCCAAGGGCCCGAGGTGAGCTGGCTCCCTGTTTTGAAATACAGGATCATAAAAGTTTCCGGAGAAGTCCCAAGCAACGCGGTGTGCGCGTGCTTTGTGCCGCTTGAGACCCTCAGAAGTTGTGCCGTGTGATCGTGGGCACGCAGGAGTAAGCGAAGTCTAAGACGCGCAGAGTGCGTGTCGTGGTGCAGGCCAAGGCGTTGGTGAGGAGCATTTGGTCGTGGAGTGCACACGGAGACGAGGCGAGGCTCAGACGCGCAAGAGGGCGTGTCGTGGTGCAGCCCGGGTGCTAGTGAAGAGCGCCTGGGCCTCGTGTGCACCAAAGGAAGCAGCGAGACTCGGACGCGCATTGTGCGTGTCGTGGTGCAGTCAGGGCGTTGGTGAGGAGCGCCTGGACATCGTATGCACCAGCGGAATAAGTGAGTCTCGGACGCGCTGGGTGCGTGTCGTGGTGCAGCCCGGGTGTTGGTGAGGAGCCCCTGGGCCTCGTAGGCACCAAAAGAAGAAGTGAGTCTCTGACGTGCAGGTGTGCGTGTCGTGGTGCAGCCAGGGCGTGAGGAAGGGCGCCTGGACATCGTGTGCACCGGGAGAAGAGGTGAGACTCGGACGCGCAGGAGTGTGTGTCGTGGTGCAGCCATGGCGTGAGGAAGAGCGCCTGGACATTGTGTGCACCGGGAGAAGAGGCGAGGCTCTAACGCGCAGGGTGCGTGTTGAGGTGCAAGCGGAGCGTTGGTGAAGATCGCCGGATCGTCGTGAGCACCAGAGAAGAGGCAAGTCTCGGACGCGCGGTGTGCGTGTCGAAGTACAACCGGAGGTGCTGGTGAGGAGTGCCGGGTTAGGTTGTGCACCAAACTGAAGTAAAGTCTCCACAGTGCTGAGGGCGGGTCTCGGTGTGGACCGAGTCCGCCGGAGTGAGGGCCCAGTCATCAGGACCCTCGGAGTCCATCAGTAGCGGCCCGGACCGGTAGCCACAGAAGAGCTGAGCCGCCGGCCCAAGTCCGCCAAAACCCGTGACGGAGTTCTGGCTCAAGGACCAAGTCACTGACGTCGGGGAGGAGAGTGGGATTGCGCCCCCCCAGGTAACGTGGATCAACACCTGGGGTGGGGTGCGAGCCCGGAGGGACACTCTCTCGGCCTCCCGCTCAGTCAGCTGCGCGAGCCGTTGCTTCGGCTCGGATCCCGGCCCGTGCTGACCCAGGACGGGGCAGTACTGGGGCCAGAGTGGGAAGCAGTACTTTGTGTGTCATCATTTGATCCATATCGGGGGCACTGTTACTGGAGCACGTAGAACTGTCGTATTACACTATTGCATTATTGCTGCTAACGAACTATCGAACTGTCGTATGACGCCTGACCTAATTTGTGCCTAACGGACTTTATGCTTGGTGCGCTACGCACTGCGTTATTTCTCCCATGCATATTATTTGATTGTAACGTAGCACATTGTAGGATTTCGTCAGTGCACCCTATCTGAGTATAACGTGGCGCAGTGTACTATTTCTTTATTGCACCGCACAGGATTGTAGCGTGACGCATTGCTTTGTTTCTTCCTGGTACAGGGCATGCTGGTGGTGATACGCATTGCATTATTCTTTCAATTGCAAAGTACATGACTGTGGCGCTACGTATGGCATTATTTCTCTGTTGCACAGTATAAGAGAATATCGTTAGGCATTGCAGTATTGTTTCCTTATGCAACGTGTGTGTTTCTAGCAATACGACTGGTCTAACCTATTGGGAAACGGTTAGAGAAGAGCTTAACTGTTGGTTAGACGCGGTGGTTGGGATTAGAACCTACCAACCCACCGAAAAGAATACTACCCGTTCTTATATGTTGATTTTGTATCGTGTGGTCCTATCGTATAATTTCTTATATAAAAATTATACTCTTTTTATCAATACTCGTGTGGAGTCTATTTGTGATGACATCATGGGGTTATTGTGAGCGTGGTTGCACATACTGAACACTCGTGCCTTGGAGATAAGCCTGGCTGCTCGTGCCTAGCTACTAAGGGGGTGAGCAGGGCTATCTCAGACGGTGTCCTTACTGAGCCTAACGTTGAAGTGAGGGGTCGAGGGCGCACGCCTACAGCATTTGGTGGCGGCGGTAAGCGACAGGGACCTCCACTTCCAACATTCCTCATATAATATTGGTAGGGGATCTAAATTGTAAAATATCCAATTATCCTTTGACGCAATTACGTGACGGATGTGATTGTTTTTCCGGCTAAAAGAAAAACGAACAAGAGAGGGAGACTTTTATTTGATCAACTGAGAAACAATGATTGTATTATTGCAAACAGGAGATTACCCTCAGACGCCCCTGCTCATTTTACACACAAATCTCAGAGGGGAGGGTCTCTTTTGGACTATGTGGTGGTTGGCTGTTCCTCCATTTATTTACTGGGCAACCTAAAGGTAGTGGATACGTCCATTTGTGACCATTATTTGTTGACTTTTACGTTAGGACTAGGCATGTCTCCCATTTGTTCGTGGAGGTTTGATGGGACAATGTCTAAATTTGATAAGAATACTGGGAGAACCCATTAGGATTTTAGGACAATTACTGGATTAAAAAGTAACTTAGAAGCTACATTAGGAAATTTGGAAGCCTGGGTGGGCGATGAGCTGAATAGCTTCAGTTTGTTTATGAAGCAGATTGTAGTAAGTGCTAATCGAAAATCCCACAAGGGCAACATTAAGACTATCCCTCTCCTGAACCTGCTATTAAATAGAGAAATCAAATACCATAGCGAGAAAACATTATGTGTTGTACGCATCTGAGAGGAATTCTAGAGTGTCTCTACTAAAGAGGCGAAAAAGGCTGTGAAAGGCCAGCCTAAAAAAAAAGAGTCATGTGGCAGAGGAGTGTTGGTCAAGAGTTAGATCTTTTCCTTCCGCAATTGAGGAAACTAGTAGGATTGACTTCATCTCAAACCTCTATGCGGCAAATGGAGAGGTGGATGATCCTCCTAAGTTGGAAGTGGGTATTTATACGCATAACGCGGTTTCAGAAAGAGAAATCGAGCTGGCGATTCAAGGAATGCACGCTTCTGCAGCGATGGGGCCAGATAATGTTCCAATCTCTGTTATAAAACAAGAGGCAACTTTCTGGAGTAAAATATTGTTTCCAGTTTTTAAAAGTTGTTTTAAGAATAGGAGAGTCCCCCCCCCCATGGACTGGAAGCATTATAGTCCCACTATATAAGAAGGGATCCCGAAGATTGACGGAGAACTATCATCAGATTGCCCTCTTAGATGCAGCTGGCAAAGGTTTCTCTAAATGCCTACTATCTCAGATAAACGAATGAGCTGAAGATAACAAAATCATTCCACTTGAGCAAAAGTCGGTTCAGAAAAAACCATGGAACCCTCGATAATATAGCTGCTCTTCAGTTGATCAATGAGAAATATGTAATGGCCAGAGGAAGAGTGATGTATGCGGCCTTTACAGACTTCTCCACAGCATTTGATAAAGTAGATCGATCTTTGCTGTGGAGAAAGCTCTTAAGATTGGATATGCTGAGTTCCATGTTAGAGCTTGTAACTGCACTCCACTCCTCCAAATGGCACAGAGTTCTGCTTGGCGGTGATCGGGGCCTATCAAGGGAAATAGCAACCCAAAATGGCCTAAACAGGGGACTCCAACCCTTTCTGTAACAGGAGCTACTTATGTTCAATGCAAAACTTCCCAAGCTACTAATATTAGTGATTTAATACTGACCACCCCATTCAAGATTGTCAGAAGTGATCACATCAGTGTATGAGGCAGGGTTTCCAGCACTAATGTAAAAAAATCCTTTGAGAATTTGAAATGACTGTACATGGGTCATACATAAAAGCTATAGCTGCAACCCGCCTGGCACTGAGGTAATAATATGAGTAATAAACCTCCCCAACTCAATAATAGCTTTAAAAACATTTTGAAAACGCAAGTATTTTTGCCAAACAACAGCTTATGAGCTCTGAAAATAGAAACATTTTCATCTTGAGAGTATGGTTTTAAATTTTAGTATACATAAAATAATTCAGTCAGTCAAAATTCTTTATTTCACTAATTTCTATAGCATATAAAGTACATACAAAAATATAGACATATATATATATATATACACACACACACACACATTTTATATTAATAAACATAAAAATAGAGCTAAAAAGCATAATATCATGAATCAATACTTTTCAAGAATCATCCCCACAAAAATAGCTTTTCAAATAAGATTACTCCATCTCAGTAAAATTCTTTATAACAATAATTCATGAAGCAACACAATATTATATATCCAGTTGAGATCTCCAACTCTTCAGGGAGGACCATAAAAATGCTGCCAAGAAATGACATCCAAAAGAACTAGCAAGCTGTTGAATAAAGTACAAAGCAACCCAGCATTGCCTAAAGTTGTATTTATGCAAAAGGAGTAAAATTAATCTTTTCCTTTGCACATGGTAAAATCTACAAAAAAATTAAATATGCAAAACTGTTCGAGATGACAACCTATCACAGGGGCACAATGACAAATCTCCTACAGAATGGGCATTGCTTCGATAACCCAACATCAATATAATAATTCAACCAAGCAAAAACCTCTATATTAGTAGGCTGGGCTGAACACAGCAGAGGTGCTCACAGGCAGCTGGAGAGCTACTGGTAGCTCAAGAGCCAGTCGTTGGAGACACCTGGTCTAAAACAAGGGTGCCTTTTAGGCCCGTCGCTCTTTTCCCTATACATTTTGGACCTCCCTGCTCACTTAACTCAGAGCAAGGGTATAGCCCCTTCAATTGGCAGAAAAGCTATATTCCGTCTATTATACGCAAACAATGTAATAATTCTGGACCTCACTCCTAAAGGTTTAAATAGTCATTTGCAACAATTTGCCGCCACTCATCATTTGAAGATCAACATCTCTAAAAGTAAAATAATGTGTTTCCACAGTAAAAAGAAACCCACACATACTAATTTTTCTTGGTCCTGGGCTCCCAAAAGCTAGAGGTTGTAAAATCCTATACTTTTTTGGGGAAGATAATGTGTGGCAACCTTAGTGATAAGGCCCACATTGAAAATAATATGAGTAAAGCACAGTCACAGGTCAAAGGTTTGGGCGATCTTTACAGGGCAACTGGTCTTTTAGAGTTTAATCGAGCGGAAATTCCTGCCTCGCTGCTCTATTGGTTAGAGTTGATTGGAGTAGGTAAGTGGGTCTTCTTAAATATAATGGAAGGGCAAGTGTTAAGAAATATTACTTCTGTTAACTCCACAATCTCAGTGGCTGCTTTAAGGTTGCAAATGGGTCTCTGATGCGCATTTGTGCAGGGCTTGGCGGGGGTGGTCCGCTGGATTGCCTGCTTAGAGAGGAGTGAAGAAGACCCATTAAGGTCTCTTATAAGAAAAGAAAATCAGGTAAATAAAAAAGAGAAATCATTAGTCTACAGAAATGTCTCCTGTGCAGTTGGTCAGCTCCAATCAGACCCTAACTAACGTGGGTCCTAAGTTTTCACCTTAATAGGGAGACGTGCCTCAAAAAAGGGGCTTCCAAAATATAATTGATTCTATATCAGTAAAAAGGGTTCAAACCTATATTAATTGGAAAATGTCTCATGGGTTGACACTCTTGGATTTTCCTGAGGCTGGGTATGCTCCCCCAAAATCTTCTTACGGCTAAATGATATGGAACCCCAGCTGAATGTAATTTATGCCGAAATGGGATTCAAGATTTAAACCATGTTCTCTTTGTCTACAGCACTCTTATTACATCGTCGAAAAAGGTTGAGGCCCATATGTCTGCAGTTATCTATACGATCTACATCTGAAGCACTACAGTCACTTTATGATCCCCTAATGAAATGATCTGTAATAGAATGTTTAACATTTTTTAGTGTTTTTAAACGTGTATTGATTTTATAGGGTGTGTAGTACGTTTGTTTTAATGTTATATCATATTTTAATGAATATCTAAGAAATTTGAATATCAATCTTTTTGGATTGTGCTTGGTCATGTGCAAATTGTATGTGTCTTATGTGGATCTCTTCAGGGTTCCGTAACATAAATAAAATAAAATTGAAACTTGACAACCGGTAAGTACTTTCAGTGTCGTCCGACAATTACAAGCATGTAGTTTTGAAAGACTGTTGAACTTTGCCAAGAAAAGTTGAAAAATAACAGTCAATCACAATTACTCTGAAAACAGAAATACAAGTAGAGTCAAGAGTATTATGATAATAACTTCAGGAAACATGTGGCTTCTTTTTACCGAGGTTGCTTTCTGAAGCATCAAGATGTCAGCTTATCGGCAGTGCCAGACACTCCACAGAACTTTCACACTATCACTCTCAGTCATATATCACAACAAAAACCGAACACCACAATAACCTGGGCATTTTACCATTCCTTCGAGGATGACAAGTTATTTTTATATTTTGTCTTGCATTTTTTATTTGCAGCTGACTCAATCTTGCTGCAAACGTTATTTGTCGACTGGCTTTCAGTGTCATAAAAGCCTTTGCAGTTTTCTTTTTATATTTGTTTCCTAACACATTTCATTAATACCCTGGCCTGTGTTTAAAACACATTGAAACAGAGGCACGATTAAGCCATCACCTCCCTGCTGGTGTTTCATTCGGAAAGAAAGCCACTACTTTGATTTTTTCCTTCTTCACGATATGAAGATAAACATGAAAGAATGGCCGAACACTTTAAGTGCTTGCCTCCAAACGCTATACGAATTCTAAATTTATAGCTTAATTTATAACTCATATAACTGCAGCACACACTTCATTGGTTTGACCTTTTACAATCTATCATCTTCTATAGGAATACTCCAACTTGGCCTCATAGTTTTCTATGGGGAATAATAACAGGCAGAAGAAATTCAGTTGACAATACCAGCCAGACTCGTACATCATTCTTGTGAATAAGTGTCCACCGGAGCAAAACTACATGAATAAGATACTGTTACTAAGTAGAGCTAAAACCAAAAGGGAGATTATATGCATGGGACGGTAGATCAGAAAGTGAATTCACCAGCTTTAAAGATCAAATTGTAACCCATGGATCAGAGATTGGAATCCTCATCGGGTCCTGAAAATGGTAAATTGGATAAAAGCAAGCCAGCACAGTTAAATAAGCCCCAGCGACCATTCATTGACAAATAAATTTAGATACCCCTGTGATGTGTTTTTTGGTTCAGAAGATCCACCACTATGTTTGCTTAACATCGGCTAAGCAGGATTCAGCCTTTATAGATCCACAATTCTGTATAACGTTACTTGGATGGACATGGTAAGTGGCAAGAAAGACAGAGGTGAAGGGTTCCAGAGATGACAAGCAAGTAAATATACACCACATGTAGATGCAGCATAATCACGAGGTCAAATATAATGCTTTGATGCACTGTGAAGTCTGAAGGTGAAAGGCGGAGTGGCTCGTATCACGCAATATCTTCCATGGACTTACATAAAACACTATCTAACTTTTGGAAAAAGTAAATAAAACAGATTCTAAAAGGAGGCATGCTACCTTAGTAAAAATAATTCCCAAGTTAGAGTATTGCCGGTTATTTTCAAAATACTTCTACTGATCTGTAATTCATTACTACATGCTTAAGGTAAATGGGGAAATTGTATTTTTTTCAAGTGTGCAAGTAGAAGAGAGACTGACAATCTTAACTAGTAATTCTAGTGTGATATAAGAAGTACCAAGTCATGGACGGTGGAGCCAGCCGCGGAGCAAGATGGCAGTTCCGTGTTAAGCTCCCACACTCAGTGACCTGACTGAGGCGCAGCCACTGGCAGACAGGGTCCGGCTGTGGTGGTTGAGTGTCCGTAGGGAGATACTGGACAACCCCCACCCCGACTGAGCAGAGAATTGCTCCTGGCCACATGAGACCAACGTGAGGGCATTGAAGAGGCCCCCTACCCCAAACACAGCCCAGCAGTCTCAGAAGTAACGCTTCAAGGGGACAGGCACAGAGGTTATGCACCCGCTACTTGCTTCATGCAGCCGACTCCGTGCCTCCCCCTATGACCACTGGGGGGCAGATGGGAGTGGCCCCACTGGATTTCTCCCTTCAGCTTCTGCAACCTGCCTACCGGCTGCCTTTCGGCACACAACCCTATGTAATAGCACGCTGTGACTATACAGGACTAAGGCAGTAGAATTTACTGGACAGGCCACCTGGCTTCTGCCTCCTACCTGCTGGCCTGTCGGCACTACTATTTTCAAGCTTTTCAGGAAGGTACAAGACACTGAGGAGACGTGGATAGACCCCCTTTGAAAGGTACGGGCTCCTTGGGTATATGGTGAATGGCCTGAGGACCCCTCTCACAACAATCGTTCACAACGGATGCCAGCTCTGGGATTTGTTTCTCTGAACACCTTGATATTGTGAAGCAGCCATGGACTATCACCCAGAGGCCCAGGGTATGAGATTCTTCACTTGCTTTTTGGCGACTGACTTGCCAGGTGAGCACCCTCAACCCAATGCCCCAGTTCTGACATCCGGCCTGGGTGCATATCCCAAAGATCACCACCACGCCCTCTCAGGTTGCTAAAGTCTTGCTGGAGAACTCTTAACACTCTCTGCATCCCTTTGGGCTGTCTTACGTTCGGTTCGAAGGCATCATGCCAAATTTGCTTCTCCAAGGCGCTTGCAGGTAGGAAGACAGGGCCCACCTCCAAGCAAGACATGGCGCCTGATATAATCCTCAAAGAAATTTTCAGGCCAGGATCCAAAATGTCTACTTTAAATGCCACAATGACTTACCTGTCCTCTGAAATAAAGTCCGTAAGCAATGACTTCGCTGCTATCCACAAGGATGCAGTGGATTGCAGTCTGGAGGATCTTGATAGGCAGGTGATGCAGAAACCGGACTAGGGCGCTGCTGAACTGGGGTGTCTTTAACAGAAGGTCACAGACTTTGAATACTGATCCCAGTGGAACATTATCTGCATTCATGGGGTGTGGGAAGAGGCTGAGGGCAACTACATGATCACCTACCTGCAATCTTTGCTACCTTGCCTTATCCACGTTCCACAATCCCTGGAGTTCTAGAGGGTGCACAGTCTGCATTTAAGCCGCCCCACCAATGCCCCCAGTCTGAGCCTCATCGCATGCCTCCTAAATCATACCCAGCTCGGGCCATTATACAGGCAGAGAAAAAGCATGAGGGCCCCTCTCAATTTGAGGACGAATGCACACATATCACCGTGGACTTAGCCCATGAAAGAGCCATCAAACGTAAACAAATCCTAGCCCTGCGACGCCACCTGTGCCACCATACCGTCAAGTATGGACTCCTCGACCCGCAGTGATGCTTATTACCCACAAGGGCAGCACACTGAAATTCCGCAAACAGGACACCTTTGGCAGATTTCCTGGATGCAGAGGGACTCACCTCTATAAACATGGAGCACCACCGCCCACTGCTGGGCGATGAGAGTTGTCACGACGATGAGCAAGAACAACGGCATGACTGGGCGGACCCTCAGTCTTGATCCCGCACATCGCAGCTCAGGAAGTCTGACAGAGTAGGCCTCAATAGAGTAATCAACACCCTAACGCAAGACAGAGATACCTCACACTCACCACTGAAAGAAAACAACGGGTGAAATCGGAACCCTTCACAGAACGTGACTAATTGTCGTATGTCCCCAAACCGGAGGGGACCCCCTATGCTTGGCTTCTATTCCCCCCTATGGAATTATCTCTTGCTTTCGGGTGGGGGGCCTCAGCTCAGCACCACTGCCCTTGGATCATGATGTCTTGTGCGACTCTGGACCTTGGATAGTCCGTAAGTCATTGCTGGCCGCCTTGACTGAAAATCCTACCCTGGAGTTTACTAGGGCTTACCACTGCCCGTTCTATGTTGACCATTGTCTGCTCCTCTGCACCTCAGCCTGTGTCACTGATTTTCCATAGCAGAGCCCCTTTGCGTCCCCCTTTCACTTGGCCCTCACTGCTTTGCCCACCGTGCCCGCGCTTGGTGTTTGTGGCCTAGGGGCAGGGCACGAATCCACACTCCTGAGCCACTTCCTTACTAACGTAGGATAACTCCTCACCATCTACCCATTAGGAAGGCAGCACCCCATTTACTGGTTCCTGAGGAGGGGGGATAGCGGAGTAAGTCTCACAGGCGAAAGGCTAAAGCCCCTCCCTTGTCTCCAGCGCCCCACCTGTGCCCTGATTTCCCCCTTTACCTTACTTCTCCCCTCCTTCAGCGTGCATCACCAGTTTCCCCCCTCCCTCAGGGGGCCACCAGCAGTCCAGACCCTTAAGTGTGACACCAGGTGCCTTGCCCCAGCTGTGTGTAGTACCCCCCACACCCAGGTAGCATCACCAGGGTGTCCTATCCCCCTCCTCCCAGGGCCCCCGGGTGAACATGGCACTGAACGCACCCTCCCCCATGTCGGCCCATATTCTCTCTCTCAGCGTTAATGGTCAACAGCTCATGAAGAGGCAGAGTACTCTGACTTACTTTAAAAACAAACAGACTGACATAACCCTGGTTCAGGAAACATACCCGAAAGAAGCTGACAAATTGAAAAGAAACTGGGTGGAAAGGGTAGTGAATAGCTGCCAGACTACACTGGGACCCACAGATCTTCCTACCCCGCCGCACCTACAAGAACTGTGGCACTGCCATACTTGTTGCCTAAACATCTACCATAAATTGCTTCGCACTTGGGCGGACCCAGAGGGCAGATATGTCTTTGCAAAGATTAAAATACTGGGCCATACGCTTATTCCGGGGTCAGTCTATGCCCCAATTCCAGTAAAGCGCACTTCTTTTCCCATCTGTCCCGCCTCCTCATAGAATTCAGTACCACAGGATTGTTGATGGGGTGACTGGAACGTCGTCTCTGATTCCTTGAACAGAACAGGGCGTTCTGACACTTACAATGCAACAGACAGGGCTTTACTGACAGATGTCATTGCTGATCATGGTCTAGTAGATGTCTGGCGACTTTCCCACACCACGGCAAGGGACTACACTTACTTCTCAAGAGTCCACAACTCCTCTTCCCGAAATGACTATGTCCTCATCAATGGCCCCTTGATTCAATTTCTGTACTATGCGGACAACCTCCCTGGACGGTTCTCTGATCATTACCCCATTTTGCTCGACATTCACCTAGGGCACTGGGCACCACCAGGGAGGGGGTGGATGAATAAACACAACCTGCTATAAAACCCCAGAGGATAGGAAGCTCTTGAAATCCCATGTCTGAGTCTACCACGTGTAGAATGAACACTCAGTGTCCTTCCCTCAGACACTAGGCTGCAGGGAAAGTTACATGGCGGGCCTCCTAATGGGAGATGCTGCCGTTGCACAGCAGAAAGCTCTGCAGGACAGAATCCACTTGGATGAGGACATGAAAAAATCTACAGTGGCATACAATCCTTGGGAACTGACAATTGTTAGAAGCTGATAAACTTGCTCTTAACAAAAGCAAAGGCCTTGATAAAGCTCAAGTGGAGGCCACTACTTGTGGATGGAGAAGTTGGGAAAACTGCTCACTTTCCAACAGCAACAGAGGGAAGCACAGCTGGTGATCTTTGCCATCCGCAACGCGCACAATATTATGAATCCCTCTACCATGGTGAGGAGGAAAACTTCCTTGATGTCCTTCACTTGACCTCCCTATCCGACAAGGGCCGCACACTTCTAGGCCCGTGGGTATCTTACAAAATCTGCAAGCCTCTGTCAGCACGAATACTCTATAAAGCCTTTAAGGTGGCAGAGACCTCGGACTCCCTAAGTTTCATCTCCAACAAGGCCATTATCATTCTCCTACTAAAAGACAGCAAGCATCCTTTGGACTGTGGAAGCTACAGGCTAATATCCCTCATTAATATAGATTCAAATTCTGGCCAAAATCCTGGTGACTAGACTGGGCAAGGTGATTCTGTTTCTGTCCCTTATCTAGCCCTCTCAGGTCAGTTTTGTGCCAGGCTGCTCCTCCAGAAACCACCTTAGGACCCTTGCACACCTGTTATGGGCTGCCACTGACTCAGACGACGAGACTCTTGCCATCTCCCTCGATGGGGAGAAGGCCTTCGACTGAGTAAAATGGTCCTTTTTGTTTAAAATTCTCCATAAATTGGGCCTTGGGAATCAATTTGTTAAGAAAGTTGAGTAGCTGCATCAGACACCAACAACCTAGCTGAACTGCAGGGGCCTCCTTTGGCATAGCTCCCCAATCAGACATGGCACACAACAGGACTGCCCACTCTCCCCACCCCTATTACTGTTGGCATTGAAGCCCCTGGAGATCAGAACCTCGTATCAGATACATGGTGTTGCAGTACGAACACTACAATTAAGGCGCTCTTATATGCAGATGACATCCTCATGACTGTGACCCGACCAGCGGACACCCTCCCTGCCCTCACCCAACTTCTGCACAAACTCGCTGTTTTCTGGGTACAAAATCAGTTGGAATAATTGTGAAGTGACACCTATTTCTTGGACTTCTCCAAGAGCCTGCATGGAAGGCTGCAATTTCTGATGAGTGCCTAAAGGGATGAAATATCTAGGGGTCCTTCTTAACAGAGGCCTGACCAACATGGTAGAGGATAATGTGACCCTTCTACTAGCTAGGACCCATGTAAACGTCAAAAGGTGGTCAGCGCTACACTTGTTTCTCAGGGGCCGGGTCCAAGCACTGAATATTTATCATTGTCTCGCATTTCAATTAAGGCCCTCCTCTCTCAAATAGACTCATGATCAAGGCCATCCTTTAGGGAGTTGGTGCACGCCTCGGCGGAATCTGGACAAGCTCTATGCTTAAACCAGATTGGGAGGCCTGTGCCTCCCACGTATGGCCTCTTACTGCACTACACATCATCTTTCCCAGTTGATATAATTGATGGTTCGGACCCATCGACCTGGACAGGCATGGAATAAGACATCCTTAAATGCAACAGGTCCCTTAACATACTCTATAAAAACAAAGACTGTCAATCTGATCATCAATGCGATGTTGGTGGTACGGAAGTTGTAACCTAATACACTGAAAAGGCACCTGTGGCAACATGTTTCTGCCCCCATATAGAGCAACCAAGGGATACGCATATGCGGCCATCCCATATCTTGGCCATTGTGGAAAACTGCAGGGATTCTGCAACTCAACTAGCAACTTAAAGGCATGCCACTCAAAACTTTCCAAACCCTCCAATTGGAGTGTAGTCTCTCCTGCTCCGAGTACTAGTCCTCGTCTCAACTGACATATTGCCTCAAAGAGTCTTTAGGTAGCGGTGAAATCACACTTCCCCACTCTCCCATATGCGATACCTGGAGCAGGTACAGGGGAGTTGTGACTGGCCCGTACAACCTTCTCATAAGTGCTTCCTTCTCCTCACTGGTTCAAGAAACTGCCAGACAGAGGTTGCAGCATCTTTTGGACCAAGATTACACAGGCAACGACTGGTCTGCCCTCCTCTCCACACACAAAACCTTTCTCTGGGATGCCAAACTTAAATTCCATTACTTCAAGGTGCTGCATATTTGGTACTGGACCCCTCAGAGACTACATGGGACAGGGCTTCTGCTGAATACACAATGATGGAGATGTGGCACTGAAGGCTGCCATCTTCACATCCTATGGCACTGAAGGGTGATCCAGCTGTATTGGACAGCTGTGTGGACGATCCTGGGTGCTCGGGCCTGCAACTTAAGCCATCAATGCACTTGGCTCTCCTGTAAAACATGACAGACTTTGTGGTACCAAATAAACATGGCCAGTGGTAGCTGGCAACAGCCCTTGCAGCCACTAAGCTGTGCATACTGTGAGACTGGAGGCTGTATCTGGTCCCCCCTCTCGAAATAGCTATCACATTTGGCCAGGGTCACGGAAAGTGAACAGATAATTTATAGACTCAACAACCAAACAAATGACTTCGAGGCCACCTCGGAATCTTTCGTCCATCCAGCATCATAACAGTTTCAACAGCTATGCTTCAGGCCTGTGCCCTAGCGCAGGAATTCATCATGGTTATCTTGTGGTTTTCTGCCTACGCAGCCCTGATGGCCAGATGGCTGGACTCCTTGCCCCTGGCCTCTCATATCCCCCACCCACACCGAATGGACTTACCTCTGAAGGCTGCCCTTTCTTTTAAGGTGATCACCATCAGCATTGACTCTTAGGATATTAGCTACAGGTTGAATGATAGGGTACCAACGGAATGGGCAATTCACTGGGGTGCTTGGTGATTTGTTTCATTTTTATGCCCCAGTGGCGCAGGCACACAGGCACGGTTGTGGTTCATATGGTACTGTTCCCTTTACCTTATGCCGACCCCGTCCCGCCCCATTTTCCTTCCCCCATCCCTTCCCACAACCCCACCCGCCCCACCATATTTGTAACATTGTCAATTAGACTAACATGTCTGTTACCACTCAGGGACATAGTGGCTAGGTCTAGATTAAAGCCAGCAGTAAAAAAGATCAGAAATTAAGAATTATTGGCACTTGTACCCTATCTGTTGAGGCTAGGTCTACATTAAAGTCAACTGGAACAGAAATTTAGAGATTAAGAATTGTAGATACATGAAAGGTATCCGTTCCATTTGCTCATATAAGTTTGCTGATTTTAATTGTCTTGAATGTGTAATAATCTAGTGCCACACCAAGTATGGCAGATGAACAGATATCCAAAAGTTAAAAAAAAACATACAAGTTGCTCCATACAAAACTTTACTTTTCCCGTCAGTTTAGCCAACACCCAGGATACATCTGCCTGTCAATAAGACCCAAAACACTTGTTCCCTTGGAAAGGAAGGGCCAATGTAAATTTGTAGGAACACTTCACAGCATAGGGTATAAGCAGATGTTTCCAGAAGCAATGGGATATTTCTCTGAACCCTTGGCTTTCCTAGAGCCAAGTTTGTGAAAAGAGCATCAGTAAGATTGCCTTTACAGTAAGGCATCTCAGTGAGACAGTAGTAAAGCGTAGACAGGGAAAGAGTGATAACTTCTGCTTCATTTGCCTTGATCTGACAACAATTATGTTTCCTTTTTTTTTAAAAATGCCACAAGAACTTTTAGGAGCGAGAACTGATCAGAATAAAGAAACAGCGAAGACTGCTTGCTTACTAGGAAGATTTTCATCTACGCAGTGAAAGACTGTGGGGAAACTGTCTCAGACTTTACCCTGAATTCCTGAACCAGAAGAGTTCTCCAAGGGGTAAGAGGGCAGCCTCTTGATGACCCACACGATAAAGGGGTATAGACCATGATTAGAAGGAACCCGGTCGCTATTGAAAGTTATCTCTTAGGGCTTGAGAGTGTAGAAGGTTTAGGGACAGTGGAAGTTGTGACTCACTGGGAGTAAATCAGTACAACCATGATCAATCAGGGACAAACAAGTATTTTCTTCAGTCAGTCCTTATTAGACTGCTCAACTATGTACAAGAAATGAACATGCCCTGCACCCTCAGAGATTTGTTGCTGCTGCAAGGCAAACCAAGAAATAGTTGCAACTGGATATTTTAATGTGGACCTACCTGGAAGTTGTAAGAAGGCTAGACACAACTTGCACCCATGGCCAAACCTTTTGGAACATTTGGACGCATTTGGAGCACTGCTGGAGAAGTTTCAGAACATTTTCCAAAATTTGGGACGTAAAGAATGGCAATCTTTGGAGGACTGAGACAAGCTGCTAAGGCTGCTGAAAAATACACCCTTGACGGCTATAATGTTGCTTGATTGTCCCTCTTGAACTCTTTGACCAGAGAATTTGTTGCTATTCTTTGATCACAAAAAAGATGCATCCTGCAGTGTAGGACTCTGCTTGGGCACATCTTTCAGCTTTGCGCTGCTGATTGATTTCCAACTCTCAGAAATGTTTAACAGTGAAAAAGCAAAACTTATAACTGAGATGAACCTCTCTTCCTAAATCGACTCTTTCATCAGTAGCCCTCAAAAGGTGCCAAATTCCTGTTACTCTATAAATCTTCACTGCAGTGAACCAACATCCTGTATCCAATCTTATTCATCACTATATGGGATCGGAGAGTGCTTACGCTCCAGTCTAGCACACACAATTGATGTCCACTGGGGTTTTGAGTTCCTATTGCTTTCTGTAGAACAGTTTTTGATTTTCAATAACTCCTGATTTCTATATCTCATTGCAATGTCATTTTGATCATTAAAGTTTGCTGTTTTTAATGACATTTATTTAGACTATATAACTTGCTTGCTTCTTAACTGGATAGCGTTTTGGTTTTGCAGAACATGTACCAAATGCAGTTTTTTCTCATAATAGCTTCCTTTTTTCTGCCAAGCTATCAACGTTAAAACCAGACATTCATTAAAGAAACCAGTTTACTTAATAGGAATTGGATTGCTTTGACTTTTTAAGAGCCGAGTCAGACCTCACATCAAGACTGTAACCTCTCACTTCCTCAGGTTTAAATTCTGGTTGACTAGAAGATCCAAGATGAAGCTTTGCAGATTTCAATGAATTTTCACTATCCAGTAACAGCAATTTTAAGCTTGGGTAACTGACCATCACTCGTTAATGGTGTTTTCATAATCCAAAGTTTGAAATACAAGTTCAAACAAGAGCTACCTCACACAATGGTGGAAAATGCTGGCATTTCTCGGGGAAGGTGGCGGCTCAGAGCAACACTGCTCCCAATTTCCCATTGTCCACCAGTGATGGAGCTCTCTTGCTAAGAGAGGGTTTTCAGTGTAATGACCTGAGAAGGCAAACCATTTTATGTTTTGAACTGACTGAAGGAAAACATATCAACATTAATAATAAATGCAGTTCTCACTCCATTTCCTACATTCTTACAGCAAAAATAGGCTTACTCTTCAGTGTGTCTGGAAACACACAGCCTACGGTCTACTGTCTTGCTATCTCTGCATTCCTCGGTTTATAGTGGACCCAAATCTCCTTTGACATGCTTTGGAGCCAACTCCACAATCATGGTAGTGTGCAGCACAAAGCGAAAATCAATAAAGTACAGAGGCTTTCTCACGTAATGAAGAGTTTTTTCCAGTGGATGCTCAATCTCATTGTAAGGTGATGGTGCAACAAGGGAATGAGAGGTAATGCTAAGCTATTTAGCTTGCAAATATTTTAAAAAGAGGAAAAAATAGGGACTGCTGCAAAAGAATGTGGGTGCTTGTGCTGCTTGGCAAATGCCCTCCACCCTCTGCACTGAGATCCTTTATCCCACTGCTGCAAGGTCAAAGGCCCTTATCTTCTCAACCCAACACAAAAGAAGGCTTTTCATCTCCTTTCATGACCTTATGCGGTTCCCTCCCTGGTCTGCTGTCCCTGCAACATTTGTCCCATTCCCTGCTTGTCCGTGACTCCCTTGCACTTCAGGTGAACATTTTTAAATAATATTGATAGAAAACAAGATTTGTTTCCATGCAAAAATAGCCACACTTCATAGGAAATGTTCTTGCTAAAGACAACATTGATAAGAAGAGTCCAAATCTTTGGCAGTGTTTCCTCAGACACCAGTAAAGTTAAACATTTAATTAAAATTTAGGAAAAGTAACTTTTAGACAGTTGTGTTTCCCCTGCCTAATGTTCCTGGAGGATAATTTGTATATGTATACATACATTACCCTGATAACAGCTGCCCTCTCAGTGCTTGACCGTAGGTGTGAAAACTACTCCCAGAGCAGAAGCAGTGGCCTGGGTGTGATGAGGTGTTCTGGATCTATTCCTGCTTGTACCCAGGACAAAGAAGTGGACTTTAAGACTCCAATGTTTAACTGACAGACCTCTTGTGTGGCTATAGGGCCATAACAAGCTGCAAGAGGCCTTTTTAAGAGGTACCTAAGAGGCCAGTTGCAGCTGAATCTGGGCTGGACCCTGTTAGGGGTCCGTACTCTCTCAAGCAGAAGCCACCAAGTGCTGTACCTAAGGTCCTGGGTCCCTTGGCTGTCTCTAACTGGATTTCTCCTACAATCACTGAAAATCTGTGGGACTCAGAAAAAACTGTCTTTCAGCCACTGGAGAACTGGGACCAACCACCGAGCCAATCCAACCAAGGTCTGACCTCGCTGGGCCGAAGAAGCAGGTTTCTCACTCTAGGAGTATCTCCGTAGCAGTAAATCCGTTTCAGCGGACCATCGGCAAGAAGGAATCCAGCCTCTTGGAACTCATTATTAAGCACAGCCTGCAGGGGGGCGTGGCTACGCAGCAATTGAGATGGACGTGCTCATGTAGAGCTCCGTCAGCAGCTCTCCTCTCCAGCAGCATATCATATGCATCCGCTGGGACCGGGTGCCTTTCTGCCAACCCCTGAGGGGAACTCGACACCCCGGTGATCGTAGTGGCGGCGGCGGATGAAGATTTCCGCGCCGCGCTACAAAAGCTCCAGAAACGCCCGGCAGGTCGCGGCTGCTTAGGGGGAGACCGTCACGCAAGTCCGCCGGCAGGCCCCGCCCACTAGGCCTAGCGCAGTGGTGCAGTCAGCTACAGAGACGCCGGAATCTCCTGCCGCCGCCAAGCCTGGCCGTACTTCACCTGCTGACGCCCGGAGGGCTCCTCGCGGTGCGGTGTCACTGTGGGGCTGGTCCCTACTTGGGAACACCTGCGTGTTTACACAACCACACGCCCGCCGGCGTGCTACAAATTCAGCGCTCCTGCCTCAAGTGCCGATTTGACCAAGTGGCCCAGGAAAATCGTCCTCCCCGGTAATCAGGCGTTTCCCTCCCTGCTGGCGACATGGAGTGTGAGGAGTGATACCACCCATGACCAGACACGAGGTATGGTGGCGCTTCAAAAGACGGGAGGGTGCGCCTGGCGGAGGGAGGCATCGGAAATGGTGGAAAAGATGAGACAGAAATAAAGCACCCTGCAGGGAGGCCCGGCCATGGACTGGCATAAAACCCCTGAACTGCCACCTTGAGACCAGAGGGGCCCTGCGTACACGTGGCGGGCCACATCGGTGGGGAGGCCTAGAAGTCACTGGAGCAGAGGCCTCCGCCTACAATTTCTACGCTCTACGCGGAAACGCCTGACTGCCTGCGACACCCACGGCGTTGCCCTGCCCGCTGCCGATCCTCCCGCTCGGACACCCCGAGCCTCATGTCGCGCGGAGGCCGCCTAAAGTCCGGTACTGGGGGCACGCCAGCCCCACCCACGCAGACCCGAGCCCAGGCAGACAAGATGGCGGAGCCGGGATTGCCTGACGCGATGTCCAGCAAGCTGGACGCCGTGGTGGCTGAGGTGGAGAAACTGGGTGAAACACTGAACCAAACCCGCACTTCTCTGGAGGGCAAGATTGACAAGGTGGCTATCGCTGACATTTCCCCGCGGGCAGACGCGGCGGATAAACACATTCAAGGCCTTCTGAATCGTGTGGAGTACTTGGAGGATAAGGCCGAGGAAGCCGAAGGCTGGGCCCGGCGGAACAACGTTCGAGTGGTGGGCCTGCCTGAGGGGACGGAAGGGAGAGATCCGGTGGTCCATGTCGAGTCCTGGCTCCGCACGCTGCTGCCTGAGGAAACACTTTCTCCGTACTTCGTCATTGAAAGAGCGCACAGAGTGCCGGCCAGGCCCCTGCCTCCAGGCTCCAATCCAAGACCGCTCCTAATCCGCTTACTGAACTACAGAGACAGAGACACTATACTTCAGGAAACGAGGAAGTTGCAGGACATACAGGTCGACAATCATAAAGTCATGTTTTTTCCAGATTACACGCTACAAGTACAGAAGCAGCGGTACTCGTACATGGCGGTGAAGAGGCGGCTTCGGCAATATAATCTCAAGTATTCCTTGATGTTCCCTGCGAAATTGAGAGTTGTTGCGAGCGGGAAGGCTCACTTCTTTAATACTTCAGAGGAGGCGGAGGACTGGCTCGACACGTATGACTCCACGGGTACCAGAGCCCAGACCGCTGGCACGAGAAAGACTGCCCCCGGCGCCTCTTCGAGCCGCCGCCGCAGGGAGAAGAAACGGAAACAACTCCAAGCCTCCCAAACTCTTGGGCCAGACCCGGAACAGATTCTAAGCGACCAACGCAGGGCCCTCCAGGCGGCCGCGATCATCAACAGGACACAAGAAGATGACACCGCCTCGACCTCTAGCCAGCACGGACAGGCCAGCAACGACGAACTCTCAGTTGGTTTCCCGGCCTCACAGGACTCATGCGAACTACCTCAGGTCACCCCGCAGACCTCTGATGACATTGTTTCGTCCCGATTCCTCTCTCTCTCTTTTGGACTCTTCTGCCTGGCACAGATAGAGCTGCGACGTCACACACGCAAGTATCACATGTTTGCCCTAGGCTCCCTTGTAGAGTTATCTGCTTACAGAAGTAGAAATGTTGTGCTACAGCCGAAAATACAGACAGTAGTGCGGGGCGGGAGTCACAGCCAAAATGACCCAAAGTGTTAACAGACGGTGGACATCCACTTTCTCTTTCCCCCCCAAAGGGAACATCATGTCCGTGTTTAGTGATAAGGCCCTGGTTCACGTATACTTGGCTGGAGGGTGGGATGCTGCTGAGGCACAATTCCTAGAGCCCGACACTTGCAGCTTGTTGCGTACAGTAACCCCCCTAGACATTGGTTAAATGTTACTTCCACTAACTGTTTGGACGATTGCTTGTTGCACACTCGCCCTTTTGGTATTCTTGTATACAGTTTATGTTTGTTATGTCATAATTTACACGCTGGGATGTGTTAATTGGAGACTTAGCTCGATGGAGGTACGGCAACCACAGCCGTTTTCAGCCGCAACGCTCCAACTTCTCATAGCTGTTGGCCCGATGCAGCCTTATACAGTAACATTAACCGAATACCATGGCCCCAATTAGAATAGGCACTTGGAATGTGCGGGGTATACACAGTCCCTCGCGCAGGTATCTCATTTACTCATACCTCAAAAGGCATCACATACAAATAGCCCTCCTCCAAGAGACACATTTGCCTAAGTCAGAGGTGATGCAGCTGCACAGGAGATGGAGAGGGCAGCTATATGCCACAGGCTACTCAGCATTTGCTAGAGGAGTCTTGATATGGGTGCGGCCAGGGACTCCCTTTCGGATCATAGATTCCTTAATAGATGCAGAGGGTCGCTATGTGATAGTGCAAGGCATATTGGATGGCAGGCCGGTGGTCATAGCGTTATTATATGCGCCAAACTCCAACCAGGCCTCCTTTTTTGAAACCATGTCCCACAAACTGGCCACCTGGCACGGGACCCCCCTGGTGTTGGGAGGCGACTACAATAGCGTCCTTGATGTTTCACTAGACAGCTCCTCCCCCCCCCTACCGGGCACAACCACACATGCTTCAATGAAAGCGTTAAATAACTGGGCAACGCAATGGCATTTGACGGATGCATGGAGACATAGAAATCCGCACGATAGAATGTACTCCTACTATTCGGGAGCGCATGGCCTCCATGTACGCTTAGATCGATTTATGGTCTCTGACGACCTGTTATCGAATTTATCCGCGTCGCATTATCTGGGACGGACACACTCAGACTGTAACCCACACGTGATGGAACTAGAGTGGGTGGGCGGCACGCCGTCGATCCCTATCTGGCGCCTACAACCTGACACCCTACTTGACGCACCATTCCGTGACCTATTGGCAACTACAATAGCACAGTACTTTGATGAAAACGCAGACACAGCTTCGACGCCATTACTAGAGTGGGACGCTTTCAAGGTGGTCACAAGGGGACACTGCTTGGGAACACAGGCAGGAATGCGCGTACAGTTAGTAAAAGACCTCACCGCCCTAGAGAAGAAACTGGCAGCTAGTGAGAGGGAGGCGGCCGAGGGCTCCGATGGATTGCTAACACGGCATAGAGAGGAACATGCTCGATTATTAGAACGGCTCAGATGCCTCAACTATGCAGCACACTCAGCACGGACACACCACATGGGGGAGAAAGCGGGCAAATTATTGACGTGGCTGATACGCCGAGATGAGGCGGCATCGCCGGTGACATCGCTACGCACTACACAGGGTGTTACAGTATACACACAGCAGGACATACACCGCGAGTTTACAATGCATTACGCTGCATTATACAAGTCTCACATGCAGGCCACTTCAACTGACGTGCAGGCCTACCTCACGGAGATTGCCCTACCACACTCCACTCGCGAACAGAGAGCGGAACTGAATGACCCTATTCTCCTAGAGGAAGTTAGGGAGAGTATATTTTCGTTGTCGAACGGTAAGACGCCGGGACCTGACGGCCTACCGGCAGAGTTTTACAAGGCCTATGCACACATACTAGCACCACAGTTGCTGAAGGTATATGAGGCTGCTGTAGACGACTCTACTCTTACTGACACACAAAACGCAGCGCTGCTGATCTCTCTCCCCAAACCCGGTAGAGACCTTGAATCCCTAGGATCCTATCGTCCACTAGCCCTCTTAAACACCGATTATAAAATGTTTGCGTCAATACTAGCCAAACGCCTAGCCCCGTTGGTAAAAACGCTATTTCACCCGGACCAGAATGGTTTCGTCCCCACTAGAAGCACATCCCTCAATATCCGTAGGTTTTTTCAGGGTACAGAAACACGTGCTCCATAGATGGCCGCGATCCGGCTGTCTAGTGCTAGATTTGGAGAAGGCTTTTGACTCCCTGGAATGGCCTTACCTGGCAGCGGTGTTAAGTAAATACGAGTTAGGGGATCATTACATGAGTATGATCCAATTACTCTACCGACGCCCCACTGTCAGGGTCCGGACAGGACGGCTTGTCTCAGATACTATTCAGGTGAGAAGGGGAACGCGACAGGGCTGCCCCCTGTCCCCGTTACTTTTCTCCCTAGTCATGGAGCCGCTAGCGACGCTACTCCGACAGGCTGGTGACGAATGGGGCATACGATTGGGAGACGGAATGCATGCCGTCTCTTTATATGCAGACGACCTGCTGTTGTACATACGAGACCTACACGCCATCCCCGCGTCAATAGCAGATACCCTCAGGGACTTTGAGACAATGTCGGGACTCCGGGTAAATTGGGCTAAATCGGGAGCTTACCCGTTTAGCGACAGCATGGCGGAAATAAACGGGTCTATAAATAATTCCATCCTTGCCTGGTACCCAACCACGTTCCGTTATCTTGGCATATTTATGTATCGGTCCCCCACTGATATATTGGAAGAAAATCTAATTAGAGCAATCTCTGCCGTTAGAGCACAGGTGCACTTTTGGAAGACCCTTCCGTTAAGTGTCATGGGCCGCATAACACTGACAAAAATGATAATACTACCGAAACTGCTATATTATTTTTCGAACCTCCCGATCTATGTCCCGGCCAAAATATTTCGAGACTTGGAATGCTTGTTTCGTGACTTAATCTATAATCTAATAATGTACAAAAAACAACCATATTTCTCAGTGATATGCAGCATTTGCACAGCGCTTTTTTGCACATTTGACCAGTGGAGTTTGTCTGTTTTAACTTCGTTTTTAGCACTTTTAAACTGTGTTTTATGCCTACCTCGTGCTCCTGAACTTCCCTAAATCTGTAGGGGGAGACACTGCTGATTTCGGTTGGACTGGGCGGGGGCAGCCATCTTGGGAGGACGAAGGGTAGCAGGCTAGACTTTCTCTGGCGCTGCCTACATAGGTATACGCTGGCGCGAGCGCGCACAGTTACTCTCCTGAGGCTTGAGCCGGGAGACAGATAGAATTAGCTGGGGCTAGAGGTAACCTTGCTCTTTGTTGAATTGTTGTACAAAAAACAACCATATTTCTCAGTGATATGCAGCATTTGCACAGCGCTTTTTTGCACATTTGACCAGTGGAGTTTGTCTGTTTTAACTTCGTTTTTAGCACTTTTAAACTGTGTTTTATGCCTACCTCGTGCTCCTGAACTTCCCTAAATCTGTGGGGGGAGACACTGCTGATTTCGGTTGGACTGGGCGGGGGCAGCCATCTTGGGAGGACGAAGGGTAGCAGGCTAGACTTTCTCTGGCGCTGCCTACATAGGTAGACGCTGGCGCGAGCGCGCCGCTGGCGCGCCGAGGGCGCGCCTAAGGCAAGACCGTCTGCGCCCGTCCACGCTCTGGCTGCGCACAGCGCCCAAACCCCTGTCCGTTTGGTGTCAGGTGAGTCCCCGGTTCATGTATACTCTAGAACTACCCTGCTAGATTTGAATAGGGTAGATAGGGCGGCGGAGTGTATATGTATCCATTTTGATTTACAGCTGGCAGTCCTTCCAGAGGCTTGTCCAAATTGTAAGATGGTGTTGCCAGCTATCAGCTATCAGCCAATTGGGTCCAGGGAAGAGAATAGACCAGTTGCAGCCGGATATAATAATGAATTTTTAAAATGTATTTTGGTGAACGCCAGGTCCTTGGTTAAACATAGCCTGGAGTGCGCTAGGCTAATAGAGGATTATGGCATAAAGATTATCACTGAAGCATGGACAGACGAGGCTTCTGGACCCGATTTAGTGAATGCTACTCCACCAGGTTTTCTATGCCATGTATTAAACAGGCCAGGTAGGAAGGGGGGTGGGTTGGTAATAATCTACCATAACTCCATCCAAGCCATTTTTTTGCCTCTTTCTCTAATAGCCTGTGAAGCTCTGTCTTTTAACTTCAGCCTTACTGATCATCATACCTTTAAAGGCATACTATTGTATAGACCACCAGGGGCCAGAAATTCGTTTGATGTTCCCTTGGGGAATTTGCTGGAAGAAGGTCTTTGCTGTAGCACATATACCATCCTGGGTGATTTTAATTTTTATTTAGAACTCCCAAATGACCCTGACACAGCAATGTTAATGGATATGATGGACAGTGCTGATCTTAAACAACTTGTGAGAGGACCAACCCATGTGGCAGGACATACCCTGGATGGAATATTTTCAAACCATCCAGGCTTGTCTTTTACAGGCGTATTACCTCTGGTGTGGTCTGACCACGCTGCGGTCCAATTTAGTATAAGTATGACAGATCAGCGTATAGGGAGCAGTTTCCACAAAGGTCGGATTGAGACTAGGGCTTGGAACAGAGTCGATGGGACCGTTCTTCAGGAGCTTCTAACCTCCACGGCAGATCAGTTAACGGAGGGGGTAGAGGAGGCAACCGCCTCCTATACCAACTGGCTTGCACAGGCGTGTGAGAAATTAGCGCCACTAAAGACTGTTCTGCCGAAAAGATTACATCCCTCTGCTCCATGGTTTACAGAGGAGTTAAAAATCTCAAATCCAATTGTAAACGCTTAGAACGCTCTTGGAGGAAAAGCTATTTGGAAGGAGAGAAGAAAGTGTATAAATCCAGCCTGCAAACATATAAACAGGCCATCTTTGACGCAAAACAAAAATGTTATTCTACCCAAATTGAATTATCTAAGAACTCTACCAAAGAGCTCTTTAGAACAGTCTCCAAATTAGCCTCCTGAGTCCAGCTACTGTCCAATCTAGTCAAGAGTTATGTGAGGAGATTGCTAAATTCTTCCTCAATAAAGTGGTTAGTATATTTTCAGTGTTCAGTGGATCGAGGGAGGCTGGATCAAGTATGATTAAGGAGACCTTCGAATTTAAGAGGGTCCCCCCGTGCCTTGGACAAATTCAGTCCATTGATTGTACAGGATATTCTGGAGCTTCTTAAGGGAGCCAAATCGGGCTCGCCTTTTGACCCCTGCCCAGTAATGATCGCAAAATTGGCCCCCAGTCCAATTGCCTTATATCTCGTAGCCATCTTTAATGGTATGTTCGAAACTGGACAATTTCCCAAACTGTGGAAGCTGGCTTCAATACTCCCTCTCTTGAAGAAGCCAAGCTTGGATCCCAATAATTTCCGCCCGATCTCTCGTCTGCCTCTCCCTGCAAAAATGGTGGAGAAAGTTATGAATTGTCAACTCAGTGCCTTTCTGAGGGAGGTCCAAGCATTGGATTCCTCCCAACATGGTTTCAGAGAGGGACACAGCACTGAGTCGGCCCTCATTAAGGCTACAGAGGAGATTTGAGTAGCAGTGGATCGAGGAGGTAGGGCTGCGTTGATCCTACTGGACTTATCCGCCGCATTTGATACGGTCCATCACGATATTTTGATGGACCGTCTCAGGGAATGTGGGGTACAGGGTAAAGCCTGGGATTTGCTCAGGTCCTTTTTATCAGACAGAGGACAGATTGTATCCCTGGGGAAATTTCAGTCTACACTCTTCACACT
This sequence comes from Calotriton arnoldi, assembly GCA_963921515.1. NCBI lineage: Eukaryota > Metazoa > Chordata > Amphibia > Caudata > Salamandridae > Calotriton > Calotriton arnoldi. The sequence continues at coordinate 876,255 of CAWUFW010002868.1, forward strand.
GCCATGCGGAGTGCCGCAGGGGTCCTCTCTGAGCCCAACACTTTTTAATGTTTATGTTTCATCGCTAGCTCCTGTTATCAGTGCCTTTGGATTTGGGATTACGTCTTATGCGGATGACACACAGATTGTGGTGTCTCTTCTACCCGGCCAAGAGCTAGGGATAGATAGTAAATTTCAGATCTGTATGGAAGCAGTAGGGAGCTGGATGGCAGATAACTGCCTTAAGCTAAATTCGGGTAAAACCGAAGTGATGTTGTTCGGGAATGACACTAACTTCTGGACCCCCAATTGGTGGCCCGCTTCTCTGGGAACTCTTCCATCTCCCTCTAAAAAGGTGAAAAATTTGGGAGTTATGTTGGATGAGAAACTGTCTCTGGGTGCCCAGGTTAATGCAGTAGTGTCAACAACAGTATATGTCCTGAGAACTATCAAGAAAATTGTACGGCTTCTCCCTTTGGGGAGCCGGAAAACAGTGGTCACAGCCTTGGTTCTGTCAAGGCTGGACTACTGTAATAGCTTATATCTTAACATGCAGCAAAAGTTTCTGAACAAACTTCAGTTGCTCCAGAATGCTGCGGCCAGACTTCTTACGGGCTCATCTAAATTCTCCCCAATTTCTAATGAGATAAGAAAATTGCATTGGCTCCGGGTGAGGAGCCGCGTGCGCTTTAAATCTCTTTGTATGGTCTTTAAGGCATTGCAGGGTTCGGGACCAGAACATTTACAACGCCAGTTTCAATGGTATAGACCGGCAAGAACACTGAGATCACTGGGAGCCAAACTGGTTGCAGTCCCACCCGTAAAAAAGCCCAGTGGGGTGGCAGAAGTTTCTCCCTATGCGCAGCTAAGGCCTGGAATGGTTTGCCTTTTCATCTGAGAAACGCCGATAATCTTCTGGCTTTTAGGAAAGGGCTGAAGACCTGGCTTTTTGATGAATAACTCCTGTCCTTCCGGTCTCAGCAATTGGAGTAGTAACTAGCGCCAGGACACCTCCGGGTAATCGCGCGCTTTAGAAATCTTCATAACATAACATAATCTGGAATAAGGGCAGGCCCCGGGTTGCGCTGTGGAAGTTATACGCCCCCGCCAACCGTGGAGGGCTAGCAGTCCCAAATATGGAACTGTATTATCTAGCGGCCCAGCTACAGTGGGTAACGAGATGGTTAAGCAGGGCGGGGTTGGATGAGCGGGCTGACACACGGCAGCCGTGGTCTAAATCCCAGATTTACCACTTTTTTCACCCCGCTGCTCTTCTCCCACGCCCATCCCAGTTATATCTGGCGCTGGCGCACAGGTGCTATAAGAGAGTCCTAAACCTTACCCGGGGTGTGACCCCCTATGCCCATTGATACCACTCACGGGGACGTCCAGGGGGAGGACGGGCACCTCCGATGGGGCGCTCACACACTGGCACGGGGCAGGCCTAGAGACACTGGGCGACCTCTACGCTGACGGCTCCCTGCCCTCTTTCGAGACGCTGACGGCAGACTAAGATTTACCGGCAGGGCAATTCCTTCTGCATAACTCCATTGTGAGGTCCTTGACTGCAGCTTGGGGAGACATAACGACTGAGCCAGAAACACACTTGCTGCTGCAGTACTTGCACATCATGGGCGCAGGCTCGCATATAGTACACTGGCTAGTAGAGGCCCTACTTGCACATACACTTAAACCCATGTCGAGCCTTCGGGAAAGGTGGGAAACGGACAGAGGGCAACCATGGACAGAGAAGGAATGGGGTATAATACTCGCTAGCCCCTCATACATATCAAGGAGCTCGAAATTTAAACTCATACAAACGTACATAATACAGAGGGCATATCTCGCGCCAGACAAAATAAATAGGTATTTTAACACTGCTACTTCTACGTGCCCGCGATGTCAACACATAAATGCCGATCTCCTACATATGCTATGATCCTGTACCTCTCTCAAAGCCTACTGGTCTGCGATCACCTCAGCGCTCACGCAATGTACAGATGTACCACTGGCACAATCGTGGGAGGTCTGTATATTGGGTATGTATACTAGATCCAAGAAAAACAGGGTCACCTCCAGATTCCGGGATTTGGGACTGATCGTGGCGATGCGCCTCATTACGAAAAGATGGAAGCATGACGTCCCACCTGTAATAGACAGTTGGGTAAAATCCCTCACGGTATGGGCACAAGCGGAAAGCACAACACTGCATCGGGAGGAAACCGCGGGACTACGCAAGTACCCGATAGCGCAATCCTGGGACACCATCCTCGTGGCATTCACACAAGGGGGCAGAGTAGACAGCACCACCTCCTCACAGGAAGCTAATGAGTGTACTGCAGCCGTAGACACATAGATGTATTATATCTTATGCACCAGCTGTGACTTATGATATTACTAGGGCGCAGCCTGCATTCACCGACACGAGCAACACCCATAGCATTAATCGCACGCTTGCTGATCTAGGTCCCTGACCGCGCGCACGAGCCGGTATGCCAACCCAGCGAGCTACTGGATTGCAGCATATATAAGTCGCACATACCCAGACCCAGCTGTGATAAGTTCTTGATGTCAGTTTTAGTTGAGTTAATAGTTTGATAGATTAGAATATACATATCTTACTAGCACAATCCATAGACCCCTTGGTTGCAGAAGGAGGTGACTCTTTACGAGCCGCCCCAATGTACTATACAACTGAGCATTGACTACTGTAACTGGACGCAGCTGTGCTTTTAACGACTGTGTGGCACATAGGCGACACTACCTGTGACTACAGAAGTGACATGGGATGCAAAGGATATGGTGCGTAATTGTTCTCCTTACAATGTTATATGCAGAAAGATATTAATGTGCCTTGTATCTGTAATTATATTGCGAACTCCAACTATATGTACCATTTAGCACTGTTTGTCCATATATGACTCAATGCACATCTGAATAATCTTTACAAGTTTGTATAACCAAAGAAAAAAAAAAATGCAATAAAGATATTTAAAAAAAAAAAAAAAATTAGGCACAGCCTGCAGCCTTTTCATGCTGGAGGATTCTGAGTTCTGGAAAGAAACGAAGTCCGACTGTAGAATTCTTGACAGGGCAAAGGCATGGAAAGTATCCATCTGACAAGAGGAATTTCCTTGGTGCAAAATCTGAACTTTTCTTGCCAAAACCAATGGCTTCAGTGTGTCCTCATCAAACCTGTTTGGCATATTTGACTTGTGCTCCATTACATTTGGCCTGAAATCATGCTTAGGTCAGGTCATCGTAGGAAGCTTTTTTTTCCGCAAAAATATTTTAAAATTCAATTCCTGGTTCACCTTATTGAATATTTGTTGTTTTGGTGTCATTTTGTTTATAAAACGTTACTTTACATTTTATAAATTGGAGTGGGATTTTTTTTTTTCTTTTCTTTTGTAACTGTTTTGGTACATCAACATTTTCGGTACATTTTCTTGAAGATAAGCCTGTCTGCTCTATGCCAGAGCACAATAGTACAAGGGTTTGTGCTCTGGTTTAAATGATTGAAGCCTGAAGGAAGTCGGCTCTTTATATGGTATACCAAAAAGAGATATACAGTGCAAAGAGTCCAGGTATTCCCTTACTAGCGGACAGGGGCCTGCTCTAGCAATCCCAAGGTCCCCCTCTTTTAGGGGGTAGTGCGGTCGAGCAGCCTTAGGCCTATCACATAGGAGTGTTAAGGCATCTGTAAATACACACAGTCAATAAATGATGCACACCACTCAATTAGGAGATCCACACCAATTTATAAAAATAACACGTATCTTTATATAACTTTAGGCACCAAGATCATCAAAGTCCGGCAAGTACTTTTTAAAATAGCAGGTCTGTAGTAACCAGGTTTTTAATACTTTAAATCATAATTAGAAGCACTTCCCAGCAATGTTAACCTAGGGAGAAAACAGACTGCATACAGTCACTTAAAAACGACTTACGGGACCAATCTTTTGCCTGCCGTAGGGGTTACTTGCAAATATTACATGCAGTGTTAGGGGACATGGCACACAGGGATGTGTGTCATGTCGTGTTTTCACTAGTGTGTGCACCAAGACATGCAGCCTGCAGTGGCAGTTTGCATGAGCTTGATGAGGGGTCCTTTAGGGTGGCACAATTCGTGCTGCAACCCTTGAGGACCCTTTTTAGTGCCGCAGAGCCTAGGTACAAGAGGTACCATTTACTAGGGACTTACAGAAGATACTAAAGGTAGTGCCAATTGCAGGGAAAACAATTGAACAGTTTTGTGAAGGAGATCTGGGACTGGGGACCTAGTTAGCAGGAACCTGGCGCACTTCCACTCAAAATCACATCAAATACTAGGCAAAAAGTGGGGGGTGACCATGTAAAAAAGGACACTTTATTACAAAGCCTTAGCCAAGGTTAGTGACTAGGGTAGGGACTTTATTACCTGTGGTGATCCACTATCCAATCCAATTTATAATTCACTTTCTTACACCTATCATATTTACACATCACTTATGATGACTCAAAGGCACACACAGAATGCAGCTGGCCCGGCCCCAAGCCAAGGGCAAGGCCAGTTTCATTCTTGGAGAGGAACCCAAAGCTGCTCCAATTTCTATTTCTTCTATTCTGCATGTTAACTTACATGGTCCAATATGTGGGTTATGCGCAACGGTTCTAAGGCATGAGTTCCTGGATTCTTGTACACTGCACAGATAACCAAATAATGCAGTAGATACAGAAATGTTTTTTAAGATCCAGCGTGTATTTAATTTATTTATTTATTGATGTGCATAGGTCTGCTAATACAAAGACAATCATCAGCAGTTTCTTACTAACAGTGACGGCTCCTCCGCTAAGGCGGAGGAGCGTCGCCCACTGTCACTAAAGGAAAAATAAAATGATAATCATTTTATTTTTTCCTTGCCTTGTTGTAGCAGCTTTGCGGGCGGGACGGGGCAGACTGCTCTGCTGAAAGAGTAGGGGAGGAGTGGTTTGCACTCCCTAAATGCGCATGAATGTTTGGCTGGCCCTCTGGGGCAGGCCAAACATTTATGCGCACTTTGCATGTTCTGTAATGCAGCCTGCTTAGAGAACATGCCCAGCTTCCCATTCTCTGGCTGAGCGCCAATCCACGGCGCTCAGACCAATCACAACGCTGCATTGCGTTGTCATTGGCTATCGGGAGGCTGGGAGTCGGGTGCATCCTGCTTCCTGCCCTGAAAGCGGGGAAGAGGACCGAGAGGAGGCCACGGCAGGCGGCAGCGGCAGACTGGTAAGTCCGTATTTTAATTTTTTTTATTTCATTCCCTCCTCCCACCCCCCGCGACTCACCCCGCCTCCACTGCCTTCAAATACCAGCCACCACTGGTTACTAAGAGTCTTGGGAGAGAAATAACTAATTGAGGGTCATCAATTCTGGGCTTTTATGTCGGATGAACTACATTTAATGCGGTCTAGTCCATATTTGGAGGGGGGGGGACTATAGTGGAATGTAAAAGTATCTTTAAAGTGTGTTGTCTTAAGGTTTGTAAACAGATTTAGTTGATTCCATGTATTCCATATGCTTGGTGTTAGAACTGTCAGCATTAGGGTGGTCTTCCCTCAAACGTTTTGCTGGTTTACCTCCATTTTTACAGAAATTTGTTTTTGTTGTCCTTGGGACTCTGTGCACCCTACCACTGCTTACCAGAGTGTTATATCTTAGAAAATCCTGGTGGCTGGAATCTAGAATGTATTGAAGAATACTGTGAACAGGAGATTCCAGCCACTGACAGTTGGACTAGGCTTCTTTGCTACCAAAAGGTTGTATCTAAGGCTGTATCTGAGTAAATATTCCTACCTTAAAGAACTCTGTTGCGTGCAGAGGAGTCATTTGAGAAAGGAACTCAACATTGGCGAAGAGCGGAGCCATCGACAGAAGCCTGGAGTCCTGTGACACAGATCACTGCAACAGAAGCACATAAATCAGGAGGTGATCAGAAGACAGTCCTGTGCACTGTCCTGGAATCCAGTAAGGAAAGGAAGACGTAGACGGTGTCAATTTCTACGAAAATAGCTGGTGCCTTGGTGAAGCTGTGAGTAACGAGTGTGAGCCAATTCAGAGCACTTGAGCCACTGTAACAGCAGAGCTAGCACGTGACACTGCGGGTGCGCTAATAAAAAGTTTGTTCTGCGTGAGCCACTGTAATAACATGACAGAGCAAGCACTGAGCGTGTGATGACCCGTGTGCTAATCAAAAGCTAGCACACGTCCATTACATTGACGTCTGCTTGTCACTGGCCATATTCAAAAAGAAAATATATCAGATAATGCATCAGCAAACCTGTGCTCATTTTAAAGGGATTGACGGTGAGTCAAACACCAAGTGTGAACATAGATAAAGAAAAAAAAATTTGAAACCAAAGAATCATGGTGATTTGCATACAGGAATTGCAAACACCAGGAAAACAAATTTAAACTGATCACTGCGGATCGGCATATCAGTAGCCAACTTTAAAGAGGTTTTTGGCAATAAAGAATTGCAGTGATTCGCACACCAATTGTGAACACCAGGAACAAGTTTGGATTTGAATAATTACAGCGATTTGCACATCTATTACGAACACCAGAAAATTAATTTTAAAGTGATGGATACGGTGATTCGCACACCAAAAACTGTACACAGGATGTACAAGTTAAGAAAAAAGGGGAGAAAACAAACTGATACGCGAACTGTGTCAGTTCAGAGTATAATCATTATGTAGTAATTTATGTGAGTGTGAAGATCTACAAAACATTGTCAGCAATGGAGGGGATTAGAGCACCTGTACTTTTCTTACCTAGCCCAGGTGATCCTGTGCTGGAGTGGAAACAATGGAAAGATGACTTTGAGGCCTATTTAGAAGCTATTGGAGGAGATGCTTATACTTCTAAACAAAAATTTGCCATTTTAAAGCATTGCTTATGTGTGAAAGGAAGACGTATATTATATCATTTACCACCAATAACTGTTGATGAAGAAGATGAAGAAGACATCGATGTATATGAAATGGCGATAAAGCAAATGGATATTCTTTTCACCAAAAAAGTTAATGAAGTGGTATCTAGACATAAATTCTTGTGTAGAGACCAGATGCCTAACTAGCCCATTGATGTGTTTGTAAACGATTTGAGAATTCTAGCTGTCAAATGCAACTATGCAACTTTCCATGGTCAAATGATACAGGACCAAATGGTACATACAATGGGTGACACAAAGTCACAAGAAAAGATTATCTGTAGAAGGTCTTACATTGGGAAAAGCTATGGATATCCCTCATCGATTTGAAGAACTTAAATTGGGTATGAAAGAGTTAGTGGCAAAAATTACTAGTTAAATACAATTGGTAAAGAAGGCAAATGTAGAAGATAAAGTACTTAGTGTGAGAGGGAAACCTAAGATTCAAACACATGCTCAAGGCACGGATAAATAGGAGAATACATGTTTTAAGTCTGGTTTGTCAGGTCACTTAGCAAATGACAAGTCATGTTCAGCAATAGGACAAATTTGCAGATATTTTAAAGCCAAAGGGCATTTTGCCATAATGTGTAAAACAAGAAAAAAAGGAACAGGGACGGTGGTGCTGAGGCCTTTAAACAAAAAACTAATTATATTAAAGAGGTCAGCCAAGAATCCGATGGCATGTCAGATGAGTACATATTGAATATATATGAGATTAATAAAAATAAGTGGTGCTCCATTCTGTATTATAGACATGGGTAGAAAACAAATGGAGTAATCGCTAACTCAGGTGTTCGACACACATTAATTAGTGATATATGGTTAAATGAATGTCTTGAAGTATAATTAGCAGTAGCGGCTCCTAGAGGGAGTTCTGCCGGGCGGTGACGTGGGGTGGGGGAGGGGCAGGGTGAGGGGTAGTAAAAAACGGAATCCGGCCGAACCGAGGTAAGTTAGCAAATAATTAAATAAAACGAATTTCGTTGCGCGCGCTGCATTGCCAAATGCGATGCAGTGCGCGCTACGAAATTCGTTTTATTTATTTATTTGCTAACTTACCTCGGTTCGGCCGCATTCCGGTTTTTACTACCCCCCACTCTGCCCCTCCCCCACGTCACTGCCCGGCAGAATTCCCTCCAGGAGCCGCAACTGATAATTAGTATCTCCCGATTATTAGGCTTGTAGGCTATAGTAATAAACCTACTGAGGTTTTGGGCTATTTTGCCTCTACGTTAAGACACAAAGGTAAAACAATTAATGCGAAAGGTTATGTAGCCAAGGAAGGATCTTGTTTGATGGGGTGGCCGCAGAAAGAGATTTAATGAATACACTTGACCCAAATCATCCTGATCAAGTTTTAAGATATAATGATTTCATTTCACAAGTTAGTGAAGATAAAACAGTGCAATTGGGAAATATTTTTCCCCAAAGTTTTTTCACCAAATATAGGACTGTTAAAAAAATGTGTTCATAAAATTATATTAAAGCAGAATGCTTATCTAGGAGGGAAGCCTTAAAGGAAGAGTTGGAAAAATTGTGCAAACAAGACATGATAGAGGAGATTGAGGAGTACACAAACCCAATGGAAAAATCAAACTATGTGTCGATTTAAGAGATTAAATGAGTGTGAATGGGTAGATCAACATCCATTGCCTAATACTGGAGAAATGTTTGAAATGCTGAAGAGAGCTGCAGTATTCTCCATGCTAGATCTATCCACTGCTTATCATCAGATTGCACTACATGAAGACAGTAAACAGTATACATCATTCATAACACCAGAGGGGTCATACAGGTACAAGAGAATGCTATTTGGTTTAATACCACCATCAGCAGTCTTTCGTCATACATAAACTGTTTAAGGATGTAAAGAACGTCCAAGACGACATTCTAGATTTTGGAATTAAAAAAAAAAGGAAATGCAGACAGTCGGCAGGGAACATGGAAGTTAGCTGAGAGAGCTGGTCGGGAGCTCTCCTCCTCCAGTGGGATATTGAATTTGTGAAAGCACAAGTGCAGTATTTTACACCCCCCCTCCCCCACTTGGTTGCGGCGGGTCACAGCGTTATCCTGGTTCTTTGGCAGCTTCAGGGAGGTGTGGATAAGTCTCGGGGCAGCAGACACGGGATCAGCGGCTTCCGCAGGAAGGAGGTCGCAGTGAGGGTGGCGTAGCCATGTTGTAGAGAGAGGCAATGCTGGGCTCCAAAAGGACCGGCTTGTCTCAACTCAGATTTCTTTCCGGGGTACACCAGGCAGGGTCAGCGCAAGCTGGCTTGTAGGATCACCAATGTTTTCATAGAAAGTGACCAACAACAAGCGTCTAATGAGCCAGTCTAGAAGTGCTGCTACAGGCAGTAGAGGAAATGCCAGAGAGTTGTTTATTCTGCCTTCGTCAGTGAAGACGATCAAAGGAAAAAGGTCAGTGCTTTTGGAGGCAGGAGGGTGTGCAGGGGCTGAGCCAGAGAAGGCTAAAACAAGTATGCTCTACGGAACAGCAGAATTAGAGTGGACTCCCCTATAAGAGGGAATAGAAGCGTAAGGCATTGGTGCTTAGATGATGGCTTGGCCCTGAACCGTCCGATTCTCAGACTCTGGTCCTTAACACAGCAGGAAGGGATATAAAAGCCCCCAACTTACAAGTGGAGTGCCTCTCTCTGGTTCAAGACACTTTTTGTCCTCCTGAAGGCAGAGATAAGTCAGGGGAAACATAGGGCAAAGAATTAAAATCATTTCATAGTGTGTAGGTGACCCCATCTTTGAGGTCCTTTTTCAAAGTTCAATCGAGCAAAGAAGTGAGTAACCAGGTGCCACCCTACCAAGACAATTTATCAAACACTTTGCATTTTCAACAGGAAAACTCTTGCATCATGGATGGTGACAGGCAGGACACGGATAGGGACAAAGTTGCTATTAGTACTGCAAATAGATTCCAGGCAATATCAATTGCCCGAAGGTCTGCAGTCACAGGTTCAAGTGACACAGGGAAATATACAAACATAGTTAGGTGTAGAAAATCCCTTGACAGCATTGACCGGAAAGATTACTTCCAAGTTAGCGGTTTCAGAAAAAAAAAAACAGGCAAAGATTCAAGAGACCAGTGAGACTCTAGAGTGCAAAATGAACACTCTGATGGAGAGGTTGAACACTATGGAAGCCTCACTGGAGGAGCTAAATAGAGAGGTTGGGGTCAATCGGAAGGAGATACTTGCATTGAAAACAGGGGAAAAAGAGCCCCGCGAAAAAATAGAGTCCCTTGAAAACAACACGAGAAGGAATAACGTGAGGTTATTAGATATCCCAGAATGTACTGAAGGAGAAAACCTCAAAGGTTTCACGACCAGTTTGCTAAAGGAGTTTATCCTTTGGTAGCCCCCAGTGAGTTGGCTGCGGAAATCCAAAGAATTAATCTTGACCCTTTTAGGAGCAACCTGAAAAAAAAAATCCAAGAAAGATTTTGATTAATTTTAAATCTTATACTTTAAAAGAACAGATCTTATCGGAGGCTTTACAGGCTGGCAGCTTTAAGAAAGACGAATGGACTTTCTGCATTAGATCAGACATTTCAAGGGCAACACAGGATAGGCAATTGGAGCTGGGGAAGTATATTCAAGATCTTAGGCAGTTGGGAGCTACTGCCCGAATGAAGTTGCCCGCAACACTGGAAATATTGTGGAATAATACAATGCACAGTATGAAAGAGCAAAGAGAAGTGTAGGGCTAAAATAGGCACAGCAGGAACGCCCAGAAAGGAATCAGGGAGGGTTCCTCAGGGAGAGACGGGTCGGGCACAGTGAGGGGTGTGGTGTGGGGTTGATGGCACTAGGTAGGGAGCATTTGGTGAAAAAAGACAAAGAAAAGGGGGTCCTCATTTGCAAGAAGATGTGGCAAAGAGTCAGTGGAGTGAGGGAGTTACATGTTAGGGGAGGAGTTTCTCAGGAGTATATAAGATAGATTCTACTAAGAAACTCCCTTGTGCATCTTACCATGGAATGTGAACAGTCAAAAATAAAAGTAGGAGAAGGAAAATTCTGGAATATCTAAAACAATCAGGTAGCAGTATTGTAATATTACAGAAGACACACCTATTGACAAAAGAATGCAAGGGTATTCTAAGGAAACAGAGATGGATCAGTGACTTTGCATGCACATATCAATCGTGTTGTGCAAAGGGAGTGGACATTTTGATCAAGGGATCTTCTCAGGCAGTCTTTGGGGAATATACAGCAGACCCAGGAGAGCGGTGTTTAATAGCAAAAGTCCAGATACGCAGGCCATTGTTTGCCCTTGTAGGTTATTATGGCCCTAACATCGATGACCCAGACCCCCTAAGGGCCTTGTATTGTCAGATTTTGGAGGCTAAAGTCCCTATAGTAATGGGGTAAACTTTAATATATTATTGGATCCTGCCTTGATAAATCCATTATAAGAGGCACAGTGAATTGTCCTAAGATGAGGGCACATGTGCAGCGGATGATGGAAGACTTAGGTTTAGTTGATATCGGAAGACAAAGGGTAACCGTAAGGAGAGGCTTCACTTTCCACAATAAAAAAAAGGCCACACCTCCAGAATTTACTTTTTCTTTGTTGATACTAGATTAAGTAATAGAAGTGAGGGAATAGCTCATCTCTGGGAGCATTTGTCAGACCATTTTACAGTAAGGTTAGAGTTGTACATGGATAAAATACTTGCTCAGCCGGGATGGTCTTTGGACAGAACACTGCTTCTAGATCAGGCAGTAATTAGCCAGCTAAAGCACGACACTATAAGAATTCTTTTTAACAAATCATGATTTGGCCTCTCCAAATATTATATGGGATGCTTATAAAGCATTTATTGAAGAAAATTAATATGCGTAACAGCTCATAAATGTAGGACAGTTAAGGGTAGACTCGGGGACCTAAAAAGGAAATTGAAAGAATGCAGGAGGCCTTTGATGATGACTTTAATTCTGAAGCAACGTCTGTGCAGCAAATTAAGATTAGGGAGGCAAGAGGGGAACTAACAGACTTTCTGGAAGGAATTTTTGGGGAAAATGTGAGGGCAGCCAGCTTGCCCACTACGAGTATAGGGAAGGTTGTGGGAAGGTATTAGCCTGGAAAACCAAGGAAGAGCAGGTCAGAAATATTATTAAAGGAATCAAAATTAAAGACTCGGGCAAATGGTGTGTAGATGATTTAGAGATAGATCAGGTCTTTACAAGCTTCTTTCAGGAGCTATATACTGGTGATATAGAAACTTCTGAAGATGAGATAAAAAGCTGGTTGGAGACGGCCTCTTTACCTACACTTGAGCCATAATTAAAGCAGAGTCTAAATAAGGAAATTAGTTTGGAGACGGTGAGAGGGGCGATGAAGGCTTCAAAGAGAGGGAAAGTGCCAGGCCCTGATGGCCTACCAAATGAGTTATATTACCGCCATAAAGGATGAGCTAGCTCCGATATTAAATAATCTACTAGCAGGCATTTTCTTAGAGGGTCTTACCCTACCTCGATCCTGGGAGGAAGTCAGAAAAAGTATTATTCTAAAACCTAATAAGGGCAGTGGATTCTGCAAATCATATAGACCGATCTCATTGCCAGACTCTGAATATAAGATTTATACACATTTATTAGCCAAACGATTGGAGAATGTGATAGGGTCCTTAGTCCATGAAGATCAAAAGGGTTTTATCAAGGGGAGACAGCTCCATGAGCTGACATGATTTGATGGGACAGATTGATATGGCAATAGAAGAAAGAATCCCATTAACAGTTTTAACTTTTGATGCTGCTAAAGCCTTTGACAGGGTGAGTTGGCCCTTTTTTTATGGTGTGATAGAACTATTCGACCTGGATGAGAAGTTTACAAGAGCTATAAGGTCAATTTACAAAGAACAGTGGCTAGAATTGTTGTAAATGGGAAACTTTCTAATCAGATCTCTATAGGAAGAAGGACGCAGCAAGGGTACCCATTGACTCGCCTGCTTTTTAATCTGTATATTGAGCCCTTAGCAAGGAAAATTAGGAAAAACCAGGATATCGCCTCTTTTGAGTGAAGAAAGTTGCGCTATTTGCAGTTGGCTTGATGATATATACCCAAGATGCTACAGGCTCCTTCCCGGCCATTCTGCAAGCTCTGGGTGATTTCTGGAGGGTCTCCGGATATTACATGAATAAACAAAACACAGAGGTAATGACTTGGAACACTCCCTCGGTAAAGAAAGAGATAAGGTATTTGGGAGTCTGGGTTGTACAGGAGTTGGGGAGAATGCCCCAAGTGAAATTTAATAAGCTTGTGAAGGAGGCCAAGAAACTATCAAGAGCATGGGGGTGTCTCCCTCTTACAATTATTGGGAGAACCAATATAGTAAAAATGGCAATACTCCCAAAACGACTGAAAACAATATAGAGCAAAATAAGTAGCTTTATTTGGCATCTAAAGCAGTGATGATAGCACAGAAAAAACTTCTGAGAAACCAATCTGAAGGTGGTTTAGCAGTTCCAGAATTTAAATTCTACTGTTGGGCTTTTCACGAGAGGGCCCCAGTAGATAACTCCCTTTTTTAAATCCTTGGTGAAAAATGCGCCGTATGGGGACACACATTTTTTATATGCATTTGGCCATCCCAGGTTTTTAAGAAGATGAGATTGAAGACTGAGTGCTGCCTATAGGCTTCAGGTCCAGATCAGGTAGGTACTAGGGATACCTTACTACAGTGAAATCACCCCGATATGGAAGTCACCCCGAACACAAGTATGACTACAAGACAGCCTAGCGAGACCTCTGATGGAAGTGGGTGTCAATAGATGGGGCCAGATTGTTGAGGACGGCCCTCTGGTGCCTTGGGAAACTCTGCTTCAACTCACAGACAATAGGATATCCAAGTTTAAGTACTATCAGATGGCGAGTTGGGCATGAGCCTTAAGTAAAGAGGGAGAAGGGAATTTGAAATGGGAAGAAAAGCTACAAGGATGCGCTCCCCAAAAAAGAGAAGTGGCAAAATGGTACTGGATGCTGCTGCAAGACGTTGATGGAGCCTTTACCGCGCCAGATGAGACATGGAGAAGGGACCTGTCGGCGCTGGAGTTAACACACTTTGTGTTGAGTATCTAGGTCTATTCTTTGGGAATCTGTAAAATCTGCATCTCTCAGGAAGAACCATTTATTTGCAGATCAGAGAATTTACTGGATTCTAAAGAAGTTGTCAAGATTAGGAGGTCGGGGGATGAAAGCTTGTCCTAAATGTGGTTTGGAGAAGGCGGATGATGTTCATATGTTCTTGCAGTGTCCCAATATCCAGTCTTTCTGCCAAGAAGTGGGTAGGGTTCTATCCAATATACTGGGCAGTGTGGTAAGCCTTGCACTGGTAATTTTCTGTATTTTAGAAGGTGAAAGTTCCTCGAAGAAATTTAAAAAAAAACAATCTTCTCTCCTGTTTTTATTAATATTGCTTGCACAAAGGGAAATATGCACGAAATGTGTGTCGGTTAGATCTCCAATGTTCATGGATTGGGTGCTTTTGGCTCAATGTGTTTACATGCTTGACCATTGTTGCCAGTCTGCAAAAATGGTGGAAATGTGGGTACCTTTTGAGAACTGGTGTAAGGAAGGACTAGCAATGTAAAAATCACTGTGGGAGTGATTCTGCTGTCCAATGATTACCTATAAACCAACAAAGGAGGGGTCATTAGGATCATCCTGAAATCCCTTCTGAATGTTGGATGTGGTCACTAACTTGGAGGTAGCACAAAAGGAGAGTGTCAGCACTACTGACATTAACCAAGGATAAGTGCAAGTCTGAGGTAGAGCCAGTTAATTTTTTATCCATAATATTAGCAAACATGGGGTTTTACCGAAACAGTTTGGTTAAAGCAATAGATGTCCCAGACCTCAAAGCAAAGACCAACCTAGGTTTAGCGCAATACAATGATACGTTCATTCTGGTATTCTTCAATAAAACAAATAAGAGGAATTTAATTTTAAAAATCCAACAATTTGTATGGGATGAGGAATGTGCATCTGAATTTCAAGTGTTGAAAAAAAATCTTCTGCTCCAGCATTGTCAACCATTGATACTAAATTTAATTCAATCATAATTACAGATACCATTAATATTGATATTGGGGCAGTGTTAATGCATGTTCGCAATGGCAAATTGGTTATGGTTGCATTTGCCGCAAGACCATTAAGAGGTGCAGAACTAAAATATTCTACCTTGGAGAAAGGAACATTTGAATGTTGGTGGGGAATTGAGTACTTTAGTAAATATGTATATTATACTAAATTTAGGGTAAAGCCAGACCATTGCCCGCAAGTAGATTTATTTACCACAAAAGGTTGAGAAAAGGCAACACCCAAGATTGTGAGATGGCAGTGCAAGATGCAGGAGTTTCATATAAATGTTAAGTATATTCCTGGAGCTAGAAACGTTTTGACAGACTGTTTGTCAAGGTTGCCAGTTGATGAGGACAAGGAAAGGAGTATTGTTGACAATGATATGGAGATGAGTATTGTTGACAATGATATGGAGATGATTATTGTTGACAATGATATGGAGAAGGTTGGGTCAATTTGTGACGTGTCGGGGTTGCATTATGTAAGGTCAATGGCTTGTGAAAATGATGAGATTCCAAACGTTTTTTAATACAATAGATCAAAGTGGCCAAAAAAGGAATCTTTAAATGAGGATTTACTGCCCTACTTTATGTGGCCAATGAGTTATGAGAACAGAACAATTTGTTATTAAAGGGAGAGTAATCGGTGGTACCAGTGAATTTAAGGCAGGATGTATTAGATATGGCTTATGAGGGACATCCTCGGAGCAGCAGCATGAAGAGGAGAATCAGAGGTGAGTTTTGATGGCCAGATATCGATATGTGTATAGGGCCAGATGTACGACGGATTTTTGCATGCGCAAATGGGTTTTCAATCCGTTTTCGCATGCAAAAAACCAGTGGGCCATGTACTAACGCTATTTTGCGAGTCGCTAATTAAGTAGCGACTCGCAAAATAGGGTTAGCGACTCGCTATTAGGAAGGGGCTTTCCGAGGGCGTCGCTTCCTAATAGCGAGTCTGAACCCTATGTAAGAATGTTTTGCGACCGCAATTGCGGTCGCAAAACACTCGCAGTTTACCACCCTCTTCAAGAGGGTGGTAAACCATTCGCAAACGGGAAGGGGTCCCTAGAGGACCCCTTCCCCTTTGTGAATAAGTGCGCAAACATTTTTTCAGAGCAGGCAGTGGTCCCAGGGACCACTACCTGACCTTAAAAAATTAAACAAAAACGTTTAATTTTTATTTTTTAATGCTTCCCGTTTTCCTTTAGGGAAAACGGGCTTCATTTAAAAAATTTAAAAAACTGCTTTATTTAAAAGCAGTCCCAGACATAAGGGTCTGCTGACCCCAGCAGGCCACCATCCCTGGGAGTGCCAGCCATTCCCAATGGGGTCGCAAATTGCGACAGCCTCATTAATGTGCATGGGGCATGCAATTTGCGACCCCATTGGGAATTGCAAACAGTGTCTCAGACACTGTTGTACATTGGCAATTGCGACTCGCAAATTGCGACTCACAATTTGGCGCAATTTGCGAGTCGCAATTGCCAATGGTCGTACATCTGGCCCATATAAACTAAAGTTAGATCTTCTATTGAATGTGTCTTTAGGGATAAAACTCAAAAGGTAGTAAACCATGAAAATGCACTAGTATCTAGACCAAAAGTATTTCTGGAGGAACATGGGATTGGACACATACACACATCAGTATAATATCCGCAAAGTAACAGTATTGGAGAAAGGTGTGTCAGAGTGTTGAAAGAGGGTTTACAACTCACATTGATTATTGGGAAGGATTGTCATCAAGCTCCTAAAGAGTTACTATGTAGTTACCAAGTTTCACCCAGAACCATGGGAGATGAATCTTCATTTGAAAAAATGAGGCAGAAAGGCGGTGTGCAGTTTAAATCAAATGTGGATGATGGACAAAAAGACAAAGCTGGTGGTGTGGTGAAGCGTGATTCACAGATGGGCTGTGATCAAAGAGAATGTAGAATCAAAAGAAAAACATAACAAGGATGTTCAACCTCTCAAAGAAGGTGAATGGTTGCATGTGAGAAAGGTAAGATTGGTGAGAACAGGGGAATCTAAATTTTCAGTACCCATGAAGATAATTAGAGTGGGATCTCAAGTAGTTGAACTAACTGAGGGTAATGTCTGGAGAATGAGTAAAGTAGTAAGAGTACTTAAATGCGTATGGCCAGAAGTTGAAAAGAATGGAAGCCTTGCTAATTAAAATAAGAAATTCCACAGCAAGCTGGATGCTGGTGAAAATGAAAGTAGGACGCAGGATAGGCTTTTACATGATAAAAGAATCAGACAGACACCGGTGTGGTGCAAAGATTACCACATGTAAAAAGAGAACTGAATCTATGCCAGTTCATTATACTTCTGTTTTTGTGAAAATAACGTATATAGTATCTCATAGATAGTCATTTATGTAAACAAGAAGTAAGTTGCATGTATCAAATCAAACCGTTATATCCGGTCTTTGTGTAAATGGTGTACATAACAATTCATAGACATATTCATTTGATATGATAATTAGTTATCACTAAGATTGGCTATTGTAATAATAAAATATTTGATGAAGGGGAATGTGTTATGTCTTAGCCAATCCTAGTGGCTGCAATCTAGAATGTATTGAAGAATACTGTGAACAGGACATTCCAGCCACTAACAGTTGTCCGAGGCTTCTTCAGTACCAGAAGGTTTATAAGGCTGTCTATCTCATAAGCAGATAAGCCTACCTTAAAGAATCCTGTTGCGTGCAGAGGAGTCATTTGAGAAGGGAACTCAACACAGTGCTAAAGTGCTTGTGCTCACTCCCCCAAACATGGTTAAATTGATTGACACTGGATTTACACCCGAGTGGAATATTTAATTTACTTATACCTCCCTCAGAAGCGACATTTCTTTCCTCCACAGAGCACGGAGCACTTTCGCCCTGATCCCCGATCCCTGGCTCAGAGGGTAGGGGCCACGCCAGAGACCAGGCGCAGGAGCGCCATAAAACACAGAGAGGCGTCCCGCAGCGCGGGACCCTAAGAATTGGTATTTCTTTCCTCCACTGAGCAGTTTTGCCCTGATCCCGGATCCCTGGCTCACAGGGGAGGGGCCACGCCAGAGACCAGGCGCAGGAGCGCTATAAAACACAGAGAGGCGTCCCGCAGCGCGGGACCCTCTGAAGCAGTATTTCTTTCCTCCATGGAGCACTTTTGCCCTGATCCCTGGGTCAGAGGGGAGGGGCCACACCAGAGACCAGGCGCAGGAGCGCTATAAAACACAGAGAGGCATCCCGCAGCGCAGGACCCTCAGAAGTGGCATTTCTTTCCTCCACGGAGCACTTTCACCTTGATCCCTGGCTCAGAGGGGAGGGGCCACGCCAGAAACCAGGCACAGGAGCACCATAAAACACAGAGAGGCGGGCCAAGACGGGCCCGTCTTAGCCCGTCAGAGACCGGAGGAGGCTGGGCTGAGCCCCCCCTCTTGGCTTTGTGGATTTTTGGCTTTTTGTTTTTTCAGAGACCACAGGACTTTGGGTACTCGTTATTACGAACAGTACACAGCCATTTTTTGAATAGAGGTGAATTGAGGTAAAGCTGTATCCAAGGCTTGATTTAGTAGAGCCATAAATTCCACGCTCCCGCCCAATGGTCTACTGCGTGTTTGACAAGCGGTCCCAGCAGGACGAGCTGACCTTGTAAGTTTTCTTTAGCTATTTAAAACTATATTGATTTCAGTTGGAACTTGCGGAGAAAATGCACTATAAGCATTGACACTACAACGCCTTAAGGACCGATTCCTAGACATTGTGGGCACTGTGGTGATCTTGCAACATACATACCTTCTACACGATGGGGAAAAGAAAAGCAACAACCAACCAGCCCCCTCCACTGACAAAGACTGCGGGGGCACCTCGTTTAACGTTAATGAGCTACCTCACAGGTGCAATGGGGGCAATTGAAAAGCAGATTATTTCAGTAGAAGAGACCTTGAACTCGGAAGAACTGGGGGCATCAGTTTTGACCAGTAATGAGGCAATAGCCGAGCAGGCCGGTCCATCGAGGTCCACAAACGGCAAATAACTTCAGAATGGTTGCATACATAATGTGTCAGAACATATATCAGCTAGTGACCAGGAGTCTGACACACAATCACCATCGAAACGCCCAAGAAATCCAGAGGTCACAAGAAATCCAGTCATACAATGACTGGTCCAAGGACGCTAGTAGAATTGGCAAAGATCCCTCAACTCTCCAATCTACCCGACGTTAAAAGAGACATTGCTATGAAAAGCACCAATCCATGAGTTTGTAGTTTTACCCAGCCAAATAGCAATCACCCTAAAGCGCGTTGGCCCAGACGCACGATCTCACCCGATTTGATCTGCCTGGATTTACCCCCAGCAGTCACTCCATATACAGTAGTTTTAGTCAATGTCCCAAGATTAATGGCTCAGGAAACTGAACCCTGGGATTCCCTGAGAAATAAAATAGGCACTAAAACAGGCTTAACTGAAGCACTTTTCATGGAGTTCAGAATGGCCAGAAGAGTTAGCTGGCTTGAGAGAGACCGAAAAACCCTACAAGGTGACTGTGTGATACTAACATTTAAAACCCCTCATCTAGTAGAAAGCATTTTTAGAAGAGCAGGAAATCACACTAACGACCCACGGTATTAACTTATTGCCATTGGGCTATTTTTATCAGCCATCACACAACGCAGGTATTAGAACAAATGAGAGGAATATATATGAAAATGGCCACTATATATACAATGACCCGGTCAAAAACCGGTTTGATTCTCTCCCAAAACTAGATGAGGTAGACTGGCTAAACAACTTAGCTACAAACGATACCTCCCGAGCAATAAACAGCTCACACCCCCCTCTTAGAGGTACACAAGCATAACCTAGAGCTTGGAATAAAAACAGATAATGGTACAACTGCAGACCTTTTAGGAAGATCCTCAGGCAGTATTCATCCAAGTCCTGAGACCTCATCTTCGAACCCGGGTATTAGAGCCAACCAAGATATGGGCCCGTACAAGAGACACTACCAACCCCCATAGCAATACCTGATAAGCTAGACGATAGTAATGATAAGGTTAATAGTACTTGTGCACTATTTTGGAACATTGCAGGCCTACGTACAGAGCTTACAAAATCCCTATGGCAGGAGTTCGTAGGAAAATTCAGTTTCCTCTGCTTTCAAGAAGCCTGGGTGGTGGAAACTATCCATATTAATGGATACAAGACCTTCCATACTGCTGCGGTACCGGTTACACATGGGAGATCTAAGGGGGGCTGACGTACGTACATATCAAACTATGTGAATGCTGCCAAGATAAAATTGACGATATCTGAAACTTATTATCAATTTGTCACCATACACATTGATAAATATCATTGTATCATATTGATACATTTTTATAATAATGCCCCTCCTGATCAAATTGTGGGTGTATTGAAAAAACTAACCCGTGACCACAACAAGATACATAATAACAATGTAAAAGATGTGTTTGTCCTTTGGGGCGGGGATTTTAATACTGCTTTATGCCCGCTTATTGGAGGGGAAAATTGTGGATTACTATCTGCTGATGACAATACTTACCCACACCGTCCCCATTCAACCTACGGGGACTATTTAAATGAGATCTTGTTTTCGTTTGACCTAGGATTTGCTAATGATTTATGTATTCCACCAGTACCCTTTAGTCGGACGTTTAATGGGAGAGGTATGAATTTGATTATTGTTTTTATAATCTATCCAATAGACATTCAACAAGACTTAAAGGCTTTAGAACACACAAGAATGCCCTGAACGCCCACTTTCCCTTGAGCGTGACTTTATTTCTCCCTAGTAACGCGCTTAATGCCCAGGGCAATTCTGTACACTAGGACCAGGATATAGCCCTAAACAAAATAAATCGATACTCTCTACGTTGGTCTAAGGTAGAACCGATCGAATTTACTAAGAAAATAGTGGTTAATTGTCAAACATCATTTTTAACTTGCCTTGAGGAGACAACTTCCCATGTTGATAATTTTAGAATCTTATGCACAGATTACCCGCAAAATAAAAAATGCTTTAAGAATGAAGAATAAAAAAAACTTACAAGAATAACCAAGGGTGGTTTGACTCTAGATGTACAAAAGCCTACACAAAATTGAAACATGCTTTACACAAATCCTCAAGAAACAGCCAAGAAATAAAAGCTTGTAGAGGGGAATGTAAGCAGGTCCTGAAAGTCCGCAAAGGCGAACTGGAAGACAAAGCATGGGCTGCCCTGCATGAAGCCACGCTGACTAGAGATAATACAGCATTCTGGCGAGCTGTTAAGGCCCCATTCCTCACAGCCCAAGATATACCTTCCATAGAGATTGCCATAGATGAACGTCAATCGGTGGGACATGTTTCAAAAATGTATAAACAGGCATTAGATGAGAGCATCATGAACGCCTTGCAGGGAACTATCCCCCCCATTGAACTATCCTATAGGCCTCTGTTTTACCTTAGAGGAGGTCAACTGTGCAATCAAGGCTAGCAAGGGAGGGAAGGCACCTGGCCCTGATGGCGTTCACCTAGACCTCTTTAAATCAAACTTACCTCTATGGGGTCCCTTTTTAACAAAGGTATTAGCAGCTTGTTGTTCCACCGGTTTTATAGAGACATGGTCGGAATCAATATTGGTTCCAATATTCAAGTAAGATGACCGCCAGAACCCCGCGTGCTACCGGCTAATATCATTGCTAGATTCTTTGGTTAAGGCAGCGGGCCGTATTGTGCTTAATCGGCTCCAGGATTGGGCAGAAGATAATGACATTATATCCAAGTTACAATTCGGCTTTCGATAGGGCCTAGGCACAGTGGAACAAGGACTAAATCTTAACATCTTACTGGGGAAGTATACCCTGGCTAAACAGGGAAGATTATACCTGGCATTTGTAGATCTCACTGCAGCTTTTGACTGCATGGTACATGGCAAACTATGGAATATATTAGTTGAAATGGAGGTGGAAGCTCCATTAGTACAGTTTCTGAGACAGCTTTACACTGATGCGAAAGCAAGAGTTCGCTATGGGGCTAAGGGAGAATGCACTGCACCGTTCAACGTGGAGATATTGGGGGGAAGACAGGGCTGCGTCGTAGCACCGTTCCTATTTACACTCTACACCAATGGTTTGGCCCAAGCCTTGGTAGACCAGTGCCAGGACCTGCCTCAAATAAATATTCACCCCATACCTGCCCTTCTGTACGCTGACAATGCAGTGCTGATGGCCCGAACGCAATTGGGGCTCCAGAGGGCACTGACAATTACAACGTGTATATGGAAAATTTGGGTCTTAGAGTGAATACTTCAAAACCTTTTATCATGAAGTGCGGGAAAGATAGTGCAAAATGCAGGGACATATTCAATGATAATAATAAGGTGGAATCTACCAAGACCTTTCCCTATTTAGGTATTTTATTTGACCAAAAGGGGACTTGGTCCCAGGCTGTCAAAGTTAGGAAGTTGCTATTTATGAAAACCATTGCTGTCCTAGCTAATTTTACAAGTAAACTGGGTAGAAGACCTCCCGTTGAGCTGTTGCATATATATCAGGCAAAATTTGTTACTACGGCCATATATGGTGCAGGTGTGTGGGGTTGCTGTGATCCAAAATCCATACAGATGGTTGAGAACGCATTTTTAAAATTCTTATTGGCTGTTCCAGGCAGTACTCTGACTTATATATTCCATTCAGAACTAGGGATAACGTACATCTCAGACCTCATAAAAGCCCAACCTGTCCTCTCGTGGCACTGGATTTGGACTTCTACAAAAACTACTTTTAAAAGACAGCCTTAAGCTACAGAGGGTACTTGATATTCCATGGCTAAAATACATAAAAGATTTTATGAACGACCTTGGGCACCCTGAATATTATGATGACCCAGGTTCCTTAATTTCTGTTACTAGAAGGGATTTTAAAAGATATTGCATGATGCACTTGGAGACAAATAGATTCTCAGTTGAGGCATTAAGACCATCGGTACAGTTCAACCAAATGATATTGACCACTTATAGTATTCAGCCGTACCTAAAAATTATATTAAGTGGTTATGATAGATTTGTACTGACCCGTTTTAGATTTGGGATTTTTCATTGATTAAATAGTTTCCCTACAATAAACGATTGGTCTAAAACGTTGAGCAATTGCCCATGAGATGACTTGTCCCAGCAATCAACAATACATGTATTTTTATTTTGTAAATTTTATGAAATAAGAAGGAGATGGATATTACCTATTTTAAGGTTATTGGGTCTGAGACCATGCCGCCCAGCATTTTTATTATTGCAATTTTTAGATAATTAATGTTTTATGAGGTCAATCGCATCCTTTTTAAAAACTGTAATTAAATGTAGAAAAACCATACTTACATTAAATTTATGAAGTGACTTTAATGAAATTATAGTAAAGCTTTTAAGTAACTCTGTACCATTAAATATATTTTAAGTAATGTTATTTCACTCAGATTTTGATCACGAAATTATATGTGTTTTATTGTGTATGCTTTTCTGCAAAAAATTGAATAAAGCTCTATTTGATTGATTGTTTGATATGATAATTAGTTATCACCAAGATTGGCTATTGTAATAATAAAATATTTGATGAAGGGGAATGTGTTATGTCTTAGCCGATCCTAGTGGCTGGGGTCTAGAATGTATTTAAGAATACTGTGAACAGGACATTCCAGCCACTGATAGTTGGCCAAGGCTTCTTCAGTACCAGAAGGTTTATAAGGCTGTCTATCTCATAAGCAGATAAGCCTACCTTAAAGAATTCTGTTGCGTGCAGAGGAGTCATTTAAGAAGGGAACTCAACACAGTGCTAAAGTGCTTGTGCTCACTAGCCTAAACATGGTTAAATTGATTTACACTGGATTTACACCTGAGTGGCATATTTAATTTACTTATACCTCCCTTGTAGCATTGTATACCATATACTCAGGGCCTGTAAATGAAATGCTACTAGTGGGCCTGCAGCATTATTGTGCCAACCACTTAGGTAGCCCCTAAAACATGTCCCATTTCTGCCATTTTAAACTGAATGCAGTTTTAAACTGCCAATTCGACCTGTCAATATGCCTTGAACTCCCGTTTTAAGGCATTTACATCATCCCTAAGGTAGACCATAGGCAGCCTGTAGGGCAGTGTGCATTGTAATTAACAAGCTGGTGCTGTACTTTTAGGTTTTACATGTCCTGGTAGTGAAAAACTCCTAAATTCGTTTTACACTACTGTGAGGATGCTAACATTTGATCAGGGACAGATGACCATTTAATGTTTGGTACTATGAAATTGTACTTAAAAATACTTTTTAATGGTAAAAGTGGATTTTAAAAATACAATTTTGAAAATGCCACTTTTAGAAATATGGCATTTTCCTGCCTTTAGCCATTTGGTGCCTGCAGCCTCCCATGAGTAACATGACTGGGTGTAACTGAGAGTTAGATTTTGGGAATTCCTCCCTGACAGTCAAACAATAGAGGGATTAGGTGTGCCTGAATGGGGGGGAGCTGGGCACATCCCCACTTACAACTAAATAGGCTGGGCTCTGCGTTCACACAAAGGGCTTATCACCTCAACATTGTCTCTGCAGCCAGCTTGAAGCCAGGGCAGGAGAGTTAGGAAATTCGATGCACTTTAAAGAGAAACCTCTAGAAACTTCTCCCAACCTCAAAGAAGGCCCAGGTATAAATTTGGGGCCCTCAGACCCACTTTTCAGCTCACTTTCTGGACCTGCAGAAGGACTCTCAAAAGACTGCCTGCTGCTGTGGCCTGCTGTGTACTCCACAAGACTGCTTTGCTGCACCTGCAAGTACTGCTTTGCTGCCTGCCTTGAACCCTCAGAGGCCAGCCCTGCTGCTTGAGCCCAGCTTCTCCACCTGAACACAGGACTACCAGAGTAACTCCAAAGGCTAGTCTGCTGCCCCCCTGTCCAGAGCAACAGGGTAATTAACAGGCTCCCACCGTCTTGACCCAGCTGGAGTAGGTTTCTGACCCCCAAGTGGTGCCCCTCAGGTCGTAGACCCTTGGTGTGGCCTAGATGAGCTCTTCTGAAGTTTTTAGGCTGTTTACAAAAGCAAACGGACCCATTTGCACCAAAACCTTGACCCCAAGCCATGCGCCAACATGAAGTTCCAGCGAACCAACTCTTTGCGTTACAGCATCAATTGCATGTGGTGACATCCAAGTAAATCTCTGGCCACGTACGTCCGGGACACCTGACAGGATCTTTGCACCACAGCAATGACCTTCCATGACGCCCGGCCTGCTCTTCACGCAACTTCAATGGCCATCTGCAACACTCTCCCTGCTCTTCGCGGTCCCTTCCACCGCAAACAGAACTCCTTGCCCTGGGCTGTGAAGGTAACTCTTTCATCAGGACTAACCTGGTCCCTGTACCCTCCCCGCATTCCATCGCGGTCAGCCTGAACTTGTGACTTTCACATGGTCACGCATGACCAGATAGCCATGAGTGGTGCATTGTGATTTGTGGTGCTATTTTCACTTAGACCTTTGAAAATTCATAACTCGGCAGATTGACTTCGCGGCTTCTCCCACTATGTTCTTCTCCACAGCAACAAATCCTTTTCAGTTGTCCTTCGCTAAAGGGGTATCTGGCCTCAAGGAACTGTCTTCGGCTACAGCCCTCTGCCTCGTCCTGCTCGAGATTTCCAACTTCCATTTTAGAGACCAGGTCCGAACATAGAAATCTTCACCGCAGTTTCAACCCAAAGCTATCGGACGACAACGCTCCCTCCACAGATCCCCAATGCCGCCTTGCCCTGCTGAAATTTACCTACTCAGAACATTTTTCTCCAAAATGTTTCTAAGTCCGAAGGTATGCGCTGACCGGGTCCAATCCACTCCTTGTATCCAAACTGTGCTCCACCGCGGTCGGCCACATTTTCCGACTTTGACCTGGTCTCGCTCGACTAGATGTCCGAGGTTGGCGCTTTGATCTTTTAGGCTCTAATTTTTACTAAAAACTTTAACAATTCATAACTCCAGTTCTACTAATTGGATTATTGTGATTTCTGTGTCAAATAATGTATTACAATTTACTCTAATTTTTTTAATTGGTGTGGGATTTTTCTTGTGTTGTGTTTTCACTTTATTACTGTACGTTTGCTGCATAAATACTCTTAAGCCTGGCTGCTTTTGTGCCTAGCTATCCAGGGTTAAGCACAGGTTAATTTAGTGGCTAACAGCCTAGTCAACTAACAACCCAGTTTCTTAAACGTGGGCTTAGCAAGCACAGCAAGTATTACCTCATTACATGGATCAATGTCCCTCAAAAGATCTTAAGATTAACTGTGGCTTGTGTGATCAAGTTAGCTTTCATCGATCCCAGATTTCTAACTGAATGTGTAATAATTATCTGTCAGTACATTGGATCAGAGGTCTTGCATGCTTTTACATTTCTTTTAAACTTATTTCCCATGCACCTGGAAGCCAGTGAAGTACCTTAAGTGCACAGGTAATGTGAGCCAATTCCTCAAGATTCAAGTAGAGTCTGGCGGCTTGGATTTGCATTTGTCAATGTTTCTATATCTCTTTCTTGGGTGCTTCAGTGCATATTATGTTGCCGTAGGCCAGAGGTATTAGGGCCGTTGTAAGTCTCATGTCTTAGCTGAAGTAGAGGAATGGTCTTTCTCTGCATTATAACTTAGGGCCTGATTTATATGTCAGTGAAGGAAATACTCTGTCTCAAACGTGAAGGATATCCCATCGGCCGTATTACGATACCAATTTTTTTTTAAATCATTTTTATTAGGTTTTTGTATTTCAAATAACAGCCATATACGACATGTTACAATGCATGGTAAACAATGCAAGAGGACCGAAGCATGTCGGAATATTAAGGCAAAAGCATCAAGGACTGGGTTGTGACGTGAAGTGTTTCTAGGGATATTGAACTGCTCATGAGTCGGTTCTTAGTGCCTATGTCCCAGCTGTAGGATGGCTTGTATTCGTAACTGGGGAGGAACTGTGGGTCAGCCCGTATGCCAATCCCCATAGGATAGAACGTGATTGCAATACAGCGGATGGGATATACGTCATGTTTGTGATGGAGTGTTCCCCTCCGCCGACTTCAAAATCAAGCCCAACGTTTAGTTTCGCTTGGCCAGGGCATTTGAAGAGAGCAGTGTTTCCCAAGACTGGCCTCTTGCAGCTTTGTAGTTGAGAGATCCTTTGCACGAATTTTTGTGATCAGGTAGGTAGAAGATGTGACCAGCATTCAATTTCTTACCCATCTAAAAGTTCAGCAGTTTTGCTATTTGCTAAGGAATAGGGGCAGGGAACTTCATAGGCCAGCATCCAAGATTGAGGGTTATCTGTTCCCATCTCATACTGTAAGTGTCTTTGAATCTGTGAGATGCTATGTATGGTAACTTATACTTTTAAATACTTATGTGATTTGGTGAGCAACAAACAGTTTTGTATTAAACCATACGTCAATATTGTTAAAGGTCTGAATGTGAATTTGAGTAGGTCCCTTTCCTCTGGCCAATCAAATGGTAAGTGATCTCAGGATAACTCTAAAATGAGAATCTACATCATCATACCATTCAAACAACTCTACTTTATACAAGTGGAGAGGCTTTTCTACTGATAATCGTAGTTTCCCCAGACATGCATAAAGTTGTAAATTGCAATATGCATTTGGACCTCGCATCACTCATGATATGTAAAATGACAACATTGATGACATCTTAAATGACATCACTGATAACATCATAGTCATATTAAACAAGGTAAAGGTTGAGTGCACCTGATGGGTAACAAAGGTATGTTCCAAAGAAAGTTGCTGCTTAAAGCCAAAGCGTGTCCCCCAAAAAGTATTTGAATAAATCCACAGCTTCTGTTGACAATTCATAATCTACCAGGGGATATCTAGGCATATGCACATGTTAAATATTTGTAATACAAGACTATAGACAAATTATATGGAACCAGGATATTTGTAAAGTGTGGATGTTTATTTCCAGAACTTCTTTGGAGATTTTGAGGCACTGCAGATTGCTGAATAATGTAGAATGTAGGGGATGAGCCAACAGCAGGTGATTTAACTCACATTGGAGTTGTATGCATGGCTCTAAGATTATGTGCCATTCTCCTAATCTTGGGAAAAGTGTATTTTAGCAAACTACCAAGGATTGTCCAAAGCACCTGACAGAATGTGTGTTAACAAGGCAAATGCATACTTGTCAACCTTTTGGCTTAACATTGAGGGTCATGTAAATTCCTTAAGAGGGTGATCCCGTAAAGGTGACTAGTGTACAAACACTTTTCTGGAAACATTCAAGTTTTAAAAAGGGGGTGGCCCAATTAAAGTCTATAAAGGCATTTTATTTGTTAGGTGGAAGAATACCAGTAAAAGGAGTGTAACATCCACCAGATGAGGGTGACTTAACAGATGTGCTATGTTTCCAGCATTTGGTCAAACAAAACGTCCATTATCACGTGACTGGTGATAGAAAATTGACCATAGGTGTAGCGTGTTGAATCACTTTACGTCCACAGACCCTCCAGGATGCTGTCACAAAGTCTGGATGTTTCTTCTTTTTTCCCCCTATTTTTAACCATGCCGGTTAGAGGAACCAATAAAGATTCTCTCCTCCAACTAGTCAGGTATTTTTAATCTCCTTACTTAGACTCCCCACTCCAATTTTTCTTCTCAGTAGGTTATAAAACCACAAGTGCTCCCACGCATCCGTATGTCATAGCACGCCCCATTCCGCAGTGGACTGGGAAGAACCCTATGATGAAGCATGCCACCTAGGGGCAACCCAGGTGGGTGAGGCTTATTTAAAGAAATTTCTTTTCTCCTCCTATTGAAACATCACGAGTACAAGAAGAAAGGAGCAAAATTCACGCATGTCAAATTGATGTGATCTAATAGTAAGGAGATTATGCCAATTAAGGGCAGTATCCAATGAAATACCCTATTATTGTAAAGAAGACACTTTGAAGATGCGAGTGCCACTAACAAATAGTTAATTTGAAGGTCCAAGTCCTCCAAAAACCTGGGAATAATGCAATATTTTTTTGCAGCCCATTTGTTTTGTTTGCTTTTACCTCGGCATCATTCAGCGTAGAGGAACAAGGGGATCTATGCCACGAGCCAAACTGAGGCATGCCATGACCCCTTATCTTCAAAAGCCTGTCCAAATCATTTATATAAAGAATAAAAAGAAATGGGGTCAGGACGAACCCCTGCTGGACACCATTCCCAATCGTAAAAGAATCAGTGTACTCTCCACAAGAGTCACAGCCAAACATTCATGCATACTTAAGTGCCCACCACGCCTCCCTTTGCTGGCTGTGACGACAGCCAAGCCCCGCAAACCTGTTCGACAACAGAAAAATAAAATGATAATATAGTGGTATTATCATTTTCTTTTTCCCTTTTTCACTGTGCAAAATGCAGAGCGGTGGCGCTCCTCCGCCTTAGCGGAGGAGCCCCCGCTGCAAAGGTGACCCGTCCAGCAAAGCACCTTCCACTGTGTGTCAACATGCGTCGCAGAATTTTTTGTAACATTTGAGCTGTTTGAGCTAGAAACAAAATTAGTTTTTTGTTAAAATCGGAAGGTTATGGATTAAGTGGCAAATCCGGCAAATCTATAATTATGCGAAAATCGCAGCGGATGCACAATCGCATAATTCCAATGACCCTGCTAATTGGGCAAACACCCAGCCTAGGATCAGCTTGTGCTTTGCAAGTGGAGCTTTCCTAGTTTTTTCGCTATTTAAAGCAACAGCAGAGATTCAGTACTTATTTGTAAGTGTTTTTTTTTTCTAACTAGTGTGAGTTAAATGCATTTTAGAAAAGGCACCAGAACATATACATTATGAGCCACAGAACATTTTATTCGCTTTAAGAATTCTATGTTTTGTGACGGTAACAATAAAGCAATAATTTGTTATCTTCCTTGGTGAATGTCTATTTTGTTAATGCTAATACAAAATTGAGGCTGTATACCATTGGCTTTACTTTGATGCATGTTTTCTTTGAAAACCATCTCTGTGTTTTTAATAGCTGTATATTTTTGGTTTTGATACTGTGCATTCCGTCATACATTTGCATGCAAATGGAAATGTTATGAATATGGTTTAAGGCGGATTTCTCCCCTCTTTTGCATTCTGTTTTTTTGATGGATTTGATCAGCATGCTCATTTCTTCAAGGCCATTCATCACTGCAGGCAGCAGCTGAGCCAAACCTTCCAACTCACTGCTCCCAGCCAGTCATGCACGATAAAAAGCTTCCTGTCATAAATACTGAATGTGCAAATATCTGTTAAACATATCCATCCTATCTGATTTGAGAAGAATTCACTTTAAAGTGTGGTCCTTGTTAAGGTGGCCGCTCTTAAGTGATAAAGGTACATGGATTCAGTACTTTTGGTGTTAGCTTAAGTAATCATTTAATTTGAAGCGATTCACTAGGGAAACCATCCATATAAGTAAATGAATGTGATTTGGAGGATTCAAATAAGTGTTTTTATTTTCAGTATACAGTACACCCTGTATGTGTGTGCTTGTGTGAATTTTGCATCAATCTTACAGTGGCATTTGCATCAACTGATTTGTTCAAAATATTTGGCCGTTCAGAAAAGGATAATTTTACGCGTATCATTTGTGCAAATGTCAGCGCGAATTGCTAATCTCTCGTGCAAAATTAATTACACAGCCAATGTAAAACTGCCTAGCTCCAGAACAATTTATGTTAATTGGAACCAGATGTACAAAACCATTTTGTGGTTTCAAACAATACGATTCGCAAAATCTCATTGTTTGAAACCGCAAAAGGGCTTAATACATTCTACAAAAGCCCTTTTACTAGACGAAAAAATATTTCCAACCCATAAAGGGGCTTTTGTGACTCTTTATGAAGTGTGGATAGGAGGGCGCATGAGAGGGTCAACCCCCTCTGATTTAAGAGTCTAAATGTATTAAAGAATGGTTTCTGACCACAATTGCGGTTGCTAACCATTCATCAGTTACAGACCACCAAGATGGGTTGGTAACTGATTTGCAAATGGGAAGCTGTCTCTGTGGGACTTCATGATCACTGCCTGCTCCCTGTTATTATCTTTCCGAATGGGAAGCATTTAAAAAAAACAAAAAAACATAATCGTCCACTTTAATGGACATAGGCTGCTTTAAAAAATATTATTTCCCATTTCGAATTGTAAACGCAAGGACAGAGGTCTGCTTTACCTGGCAAGTTTCCATGCATATATTTGCATCCAATCAGAACAGAGGTCAGAAATTGCGAGCTGCCTGCTTAATATTCATTAGGCAGGTTGTTTTGTGATGTGACCTTTAGCACACATGTTGCATTGCAAACTGCATTCCCATTCGCAAACCAGTCGTGTACAAACTGCATATCCCTGGATTAGAAACGGAGATGGTACCCCAGCCCTTGGTCCCTGCTATATCTATGACATCTGGTGACCCCAAAGATCTCTTGCTGCCAGGGTGAACTCTTGAGAAGATCAAGACACACTTAATGATTCCACATGTAGGACATGGGTAACGGGTAAGTGGGAATGGACCATTTTATTTTTTAATAATTTTACTTCTGCTGACCTTCAGGAGGCTACTCAAGACCTGGTTGTTCGACCAGTAGCAGCACCCCCCCCCTTTTTTTCTCCCCAGCGCCTTGAGACCCTCGCGGGTAAGTAGTGCGCTTTACAAATTCTGTGATTGATTGATTGATTGACTTCTTTGATTCACTATGACTGTGACGGTAAGGAAACAAACACAAGCAAGAAGTGCTTGTATGCAGTGAATGCCATATGTGCCTGACTTGCATGCAGCGATGCACTTGCATACGTCACAAGACAACACATGCATCCCTCATCACTAGCCAATGTATGTCAGGGGAATAGAGAGGGCTTTCTTTTTATAGAACAAAAGAGTACATATAGATTTACCATGTACAAACTACAAAGATGACCAATTAGACATACACAAAGACATAGAACCACAATTCTCAGTACCCAAAGATCCACAAACACACATGCTTAAACATATACCAAGAGATTCAGATATCCACAAACCACTATATCCAAAGATTAACAAATACCAAGATACAGTCTCATCAGGAGAGCCTCATACACATAGAAATAAAGACAGACACATCATCACATACAACCATAGACACAGAATAACACTCACAGAGATCTTGACACTGAAACAAAGACATCTCACTCATACACAAAACCACACACTTCCCTTGTATTTTATTTATTCCAAGACCAGTTGTAACTGAGCAGTTCTCGAATGAGATTGGCCATATAATTAGGTGATCTAAAAGTCACAGATCCCATTGTGTTAAACTTAGAGAAGGGAGAATGATTAACACAGTGGAGGAAAACTCTCACCAACAGATTTGAATCAACCATAATTTTAGCATGTAAAAGCAAGGGGAGTAAACAATGAAGGATCTGTCAGGGGAACATTGAGAAAAGATATGAAGAGCTACAGATAGAATCATGAGATAAGCATTTGGCAAAGGCACATGAGGCTGAATTATACAAAATGAGTTTAACAAGACCATAGTGGTTTTAACAATAATTAGTACACATATGAATCCATAGCAGATTATGAATTCCATCTGAAGTATTATTACATAATAGAATGAGTTATCCTATGTGTCCTTCCAAGGGAATGTTGATTCTTTAACGTACAATTGCGACACAGTTGGAGAGGTTCGGTTGGAAAAAGGATTGCCATTGACCTATGGATATTTCATACAATAAAGCTTATGTTTAGAAGAATTGTTGGTGATCGCAGTTACTACAAATTGGTTTGACCGACCTTGAACAACCCTATTGGGCCTATGTGATGGCTGGCCTATTTTATTTTAACTGAGGTTTCAATGCCTGTTAATGAAATTTTAAGCAAGTGATACAACTATGAGAGGATGGAGAATTCCAAGTGAAGTAGGAGGCAGCCAACTATGCACTCCTGAGGCAGTGACTTTGGCAGCAGTGAAATCATCAGTTAAGTTCATGCGGTAACCGATTACGCACGCACCCCTTAACTCTTCGCACTGTTCCTTGCGAGCACAGAGAACCAATGATCATACTGCACAATGCTGAGTGTGCCACACCTACTCATTCTCTTCTTATCCAGTGCAAATGGAGCGTGAGCCTTCCAAAGATGATCAGCGGGTCAATGTCTATGTCATAGCAGGAAGTCTGATCAGTACGTTGGAGAAACAGTTTTCTATGGTAATTCGGCATTACGTCAAGGTAGACAAAGCATGAGTGGACATTTTTAGTTGTACATACTTACGCTGTGCATTTCGAGTACTTTCTTTGTTCCTTTTTTAATATATTTTAAACACAATTCTAACTGGACTATGCTGTTAATGTATCAGGAACCTCATAATGTTCAATGGTTAACTAGTTGTATTCAACTTTAACTCACATACATATTTTTCAACTTTAGATCCTTTTATACACATTCACATGGCAATTTCACAACAATTCATATTAATTTCTCCACAAGAATTTCCATCTGTACCGGGAGGACCCAGCATGAATTGGAAGGAACAAAGGAATCTTTTAGACTATATTTCAAATATTTAGGATGAAAATATGAACCTGAAAAGTAAAAAAAAAAAAAAAAGATTTTGTCACGTCGCCTTGGGGTTTACTAGTTTACAACTAGATGGAAAAAAGGTAAATGGGCAGGAGACATTGATAACTTGGATGAGGATTTTTAACCATATGTGTACACTATACACTACAATTACATGCTACATTTTTAAATAAAAGCAAGTGAAAAATACAGTGGATGATTATGTATCAGACTTATTAAAAACTAGTTGTTGAATGTAAATTCGGTAAACTGCATGATGAGCATTTAAGTGACCAGGTTGTAATCCTGGAAGTAATCAAGGTGTGAAAGAGAGACCTAGTGCTACTTTTGATTTTCGTCTTAAATAGATCAGCGAGAAATAAGAAAGCAGAGTAGTCAAAAAGATGTGCTAGAACCACTTTGGATAAAAGGGGGCAAAACGATGTGTGCCAATGAATAAAATATCAAACCACAAAGTAACCGAGAATAGAGAAAGGGAAAAACCTACAAAGAGACAAGGAACAGCAGTAATTCATTAAAACAAAGTGCCTTATTGTTATTATGCGGGGCTGGTCGCCCACTCAAAAAATAATAACACCCTCTTATCAGGGTGAACCCAAAGTCACTAAAGTAATGAGACCTCAACAGCCTTGTAGAAATGGCCATTTTACAGTGGCTTCTGACAGAGCAGTTTGATGTTATGCCCGGAACCGCCTGTTTCCAAGATGACATAGTGGTGATTGGCAAAGTTAAGAAAGAACATGATGAGTGTTTATGTAAGGTATTGGAGGTTATTAGTGAAAAGGGTTTAACTGCTGAAATTAGCAAATGCATGCTTGCTTAGCATATAGTTATCTACTTGGGGCACAAACTCCGTAATAGAGTGATCAGACCAAAGGAGAAATTAGAAGAAGCATAAAAATTACCTCAATCCAAGGAAGATGCTCAGATTATTTTTCGGCATTGCTGAATTTGATTCTCAGTTGAAGTTAATTTTTCTAAGAAAACTCACCCAATTGAAAAGTAAGCCAAAATGTGAATGGACCAGTGATTGTCAAGTGTGATTTGATGAAATCAATAATGCAATCTTTAAAGCTCCATATCTGTAAGGTTTTGATCCTATAGCCGACACAATAGTTACCAATCACACTAGTAATGACGGCCTCTGTGCAGTTCTCATTCAGGTAGAATGCTCTGGGAAAGAATAGAGAGAGAGAGAGAGAGAGAGAGAGAGAGAGAGAGAGAGAGAGAGAGAGAGAGAGAGAGAGAGAGACAAAGAGAGAAAGTGATAGAGACAGAGAGACCCTAGCCTGAGTGTAGGGTTTAGAACATTTGACACTACACCCTCTATAATCAGTGACACACAAGCACTAAACATGAGCAGAGAAAAGACCCTGACTAAATAGCCCCTGTTGAGGGGCACGCTAGGCATTGCAGCACCCGCCTAGCGTGGAGCAGAATCCTATGATGAAGCATGTCACCTTAGTTGGTGAAGATTCCTGCCCCTGGTAGAATTTCTTCTTTGCTTTCCTATGGGGCCGATCACAATGTAGATTATAATATATAAATTTGGAGTATTGAACTAATAAGTTCATCTCTGGTCTCTCAGGAACGTCCTATTTCATGATTTCATATTCAGGTGGGGAGGGTATGTGACGGACCATTAACACCTCCCAGCCCTCATGCTCCGTAAATTCAGGCTTTGAAGAATCTCAAAAAGTATATCTGGTGGAAATATTCACTTTTGGAAGTGATCATAAACCTTTAAAATAATTACCGATAATGGAGGGCTTAGGTAGGCCATCAACCAAGATGGCTTGCATACTTTTACATAAAATGTGAAAACAAGTACCTGGGACAAAGAATGTAAGGCTGATTTTGAATAGGATGTCAATTCCTATGAAGGGAATAGATGGATTGCTAAAGGGAAGGAGAGTTACAGTGTAAACTTGAAAGAAGGGCTAGATAATGTGTATGAATGTGATAAGGTAATGAAGGAGGAGAGAGAGAAATGGAATACAGAAAGTTGGAAAACAGGAGCTAAGAGCATTATGGGAAGTGAGGTGTGAACTCAGTAAATATGGACAATTTCTATTAAGAGGTAATAAAGTAATGCCACCTGCGAATTTAATAAATATTGCCCAATTCTATGTCACAAAGGGCACATAGAAATGTTTAAGAGTAAGAAAAGGATCAAGGAATTGTATTGGTAGCCTACAGTAGATATTCAGACTGGAAGAATTGGAAGGGATTGTGTGAATTGTACAATGGCTGCTAAAACTCAGAATACTTTGAGACCACCCCCTTTATCCTTTAGAAAGTCCAATGATGCTGTATAAGCACCTGGTGTTAGACATTATGGGTCCCATAAATTGGATAACAGTAATATTGAATGTATTTCAATATGGTTCTTGATTCCATTAGTTTCAATGGTGAATCATAACATGTGCTTACTGTTATAATCAGGTGGCACCGCCCTGATGAAGTAGTAGGCCTGCCTTATAAATAATGACACCCCTTGCAGTGTGATGTTGCATCGGATACAGGTGGGGGGGTACTGTGATTATGGAGTTCGGCACACACAAGGGGTGAAATGTGATATGAGGGTGTCACCAAACATATCTCCTCTACCTGATGTAGGATGTAGTTTACTGTTGTGTTATTGTCCTTCGGCTCTGGACATGCTTCTACTGAATGACTAGTAGGAAGGGCTTCAGGGTAAGTCTGAACATTTTACATCCTGAATACATTGATAAAATTGTATTTTTCTGTATTGCATTCAAAAGCTCTTATAAATAAATGTAATGCATGACACCTTGGGTGCTGCCCATTTATTTTGATACGTGTAAAAAGTGTTCTTCTCCTAGACAGCGGTAAGTTTAAAGTCACAGAAGACAATCCAGTTTAAGTACAAGGCAAGCACACAGCGTCAACAAAACAGCTCAAGGGATACCAAGGTCAAAGAAATAGTGAGAAGTTCCTCTGGTGTAAAACAAATCTTTGTATTAGGCAAAGCCCTACACACAAACTTTGTACAAAGGAAAAATGTCAAACCAAGACTTTCTAGGGATTTGACAAAAGCCTATTGAACCCTGGGCTGATATAAACTAATCGGTATTTGAATATCTCTTTGATGGATAGACATACCATTGTGTGTAAGCAGTTAATCTGAGTACTTCTAAACATGCATGTCAGCCTCCTCCAAACACCTTTATTACCATTCCCAACAAGAAATCTCATGATGATTTAGACAGGGGTTATTATGTTGAGTTAAGACGCATTGTGTGGACAGTTTTATGATGCTTCACAGTGACTAACCACTTTTCACCTGGGCAGCTAGCTAATGCTAACTTGTGTGTAGCAGTCACCTCTTCACTAAATACAATTCCTGTCAGGTGAAGAAAATGCCTGCTCTCTTTCTTTAAATAGGACTCTGGGTTTACATTTTTCAGAGCCTATTTCTCACCTATCAATTCCTATATAGATAAGGCATGTTTGTTAAAAGAGCTATGCCTCATAGAATGAAGGGCAATGTCGTTGAGAAAGCCCTAGAAAAGTATTAGAAAATGCAGAGATATTTGTAAAGTGAAAACCATCCAACTCTTCCAGCCACTCGTCAGTTCTACTCATTATAGACCCCCTTGGGCTGGCTTTATATATTCCCTTTGGGATGGCAACTTACATCTTAGATCTTAAGAACAGCATCATAACTCACCTAATAAAATATCAAATTCCAGATGCAGAGAGCATGGCAAAGAAGGGGTTGATCTCCAGCTTGCATCACACTCAATACCTGTCTCTGCTCAGTTGGAACTACATTTTTTTTTTCACTTAGCACACCAACCAGGCATTTTCTAAATACAAACTGTGCATTTAGGAAAATGCTATTACCATCGACTTCAAATTTAGAACTGCCATTTAGTGCACACATGCCCAAATTATTTTTTGGGGTGCTTTAGGCCCCCGAGCACCCTTGGCTTTGTATGACGTAATTTGCAATTACCAATTAGGTAATCACAAATCAGCTAATGCAAAACCATTCACACCTAATGGAAGAATGGAAAAATATTACCTAATAGCGATTACCTATTTAGCGAATCATTTAGTAATATTAAGGAATCGCTAAATCTTTGGTGACTCCTTACATACATAGCATTTTGCCATTACCAAATAGCGATTTGGTAAAAATCGCTATTTGGTAATCACAAAATGCTTTAAGATACATGGGGTACAATGTCTTTTACCACCTTTGCTTCCACAAGAGAATCTTCCCACTTCACTTGGCTTAATAATGCATACACTTATCCTCTCAGTGGTCTTCTCCTAAACTGACTGATGTAAATGTGTTCCCGAAGGTATTCTGGACAAAACAACATGGAGGCTCCAACGGGCACAAAATATGTAACATTCCTCTTACTTGGTCTCAAAAACACCAATTACATCACGCCAGCCCTGAAACTTCCCCAATGGTTGTCATCACTCAGAGAATGAGTTTAAAATCCAAATGGTGTTCAGAACAAATCCAGGATGGCCAGAACCATGCCAGATTTGTAGTATATTTATAGTACATACAATTAACTTAAATGTGGATCATTTACGTAGTCTGGTTATCGTAAAAATAAAAACATTTTCCTGGATCCGCTTGGTCTACGTGGAAAACCTTACTAAAAATATGCTTACTTTTCTCCAACTTTTCTTTCTTCTGTTTCACAGTCTCCAGCTCTAACTTCCATCTCAAAACACGTGGAAGTTGCCATGACGCAGCATAAGGGCAATGAATGCCATCACCACACCACTGCTGAAGTTTCAAAACTAAAATGCACGTTTTGACAAACTAAGGTCTGATCTCCAACATTAAATCAAGGAAAATGAGGTTATACGAATGCATCAAAAATATTTTGAATGAAACTTTATCTACCATGAGTGACAGCTGGCTTTGAGGAAACGGAGGAGAAATAAAACTACTCTGATGGACATCAAGGTGAAATAACTCATGACTCTTGACAGAAGAAGCAATCAGTCCATAAACCTCGTGATCTATCTCTCAGTGGCTTTTATTACCATGGACTACACTCTTCTCCTCAAAGGATATAAAAAGAGTAAGGAGTGGTATAAACGGCACTTAAACAGATCCATTCATTCAACACTGATCGCAGTCGAGTGCTGTGGATTTGATCTCTTATTTCAACTTCTTGTTGAAAAACATGTGGAGTGGCATAGGGCTCCCCCTTGTCTCCACCACTATTCAACACTTGTGCATAGTCCAGCTACATTTTCAAAATGCTCTTTCTGGAGAATAACTTGGGGAGCCAGACAAACACCAATGGTTGCGAGAACATCTTGACTTAATAAACCTAAAAGACCTAAGATCAAAATATTAGAGCTGGGTTTTATAATACACATCTTATAATACATGTATTGCCTAGAAGAAGGGCTGTTATAGATGGGGAGCACAGAATAATCATCAGTTAAGTCCTCTCTGAATCAGAACACAAACAATCCAAGCACAAGCATTTCTCCCATCACCTTTGGACTGTTTGATGTAATGCCATAAGTGGCCAGGGGACTGACCAGAAGTGGGTCGCGTGTTCACTGTGCCACTGGAACCACATTTCACCAAACTGAAGAGGCCCAACTAGAACGAACCCGGTTTTGGGTTGCTTGTATTCCAGTTCAGAGAGGACCTGGCTTGGCATTTCTGGCTGGACTGTTCCTATGGGGGCAGGACCATCGCTAATTTGCATTTGGCTGGGTCTAATCTGAGGTGTCATAGTGGGCAGAAAAACAATGGATTGGAATCAGTGGAAAAGATAAAAACACAATTCAAAGGCAATTTTCTCATTCACTTTCTGAACTCCAGCATGGTGTTTGTGGGGGTGCAGCAGCACCCCACCACCCCTACTTCTACCCGAGCGATTTTCAGTAGCTAGACTATTGCAAGCATTCCTCCTGTCACCTGTTTGTTTTTCCAGCTATATGGACTTGGTGTTGTATTGTGTGTATGGAGACCATAAATTAATGCCATATATGTCAATTTTTTGCTAGCTCATGTCCTGTTGATTAAAGCACGGCAAGGCACAGAGAATATTAATAAGAGTTTCATTTATTTTCCTATTAATACAAGCACAAGACGAATTCCCTCCTTCTTTGTTTGATGATTAAATAAACAAGGGCTATGAAATAAAATGAATCATCCGCTTTACATTTTAGAGCTCGTAATGTGTCAACTATTTTCGTTCTGGCTCCATGGAGAATTGCAAACTTCAATGAATAAGTAAAGTTCAACAGCTGACAAAACTGCTGTAGCTAAAAGTCACCAGGCATCACTGGCAGCCTTGCAGCATATACTGCAAAAGGTCACAGTGCTAAAAAAGCAATGCACCAAACACAAGCGAGAGGAACAATTTACCAACCAATTACTCATACGTGTCCATCTGCAATTTAGTGAAAAGGGGTAATCGCAACATTTTAACCAAATAGCAAACTACTTGGCTATTGCATACTTTGAGCAATACAGCATTAATCTCCAAGACAGCACCAGTTTATTTTGAGCGATGTTGCTGCGCGGATGTGAAAACCCCCATTTGTTTACATACACCTGATGTTTACTTCTAAGGTTTGCAATTAAACCGTTTGGATCTATTTCTCATGCACAACAGCAAGCCAAACCACACCAATTTCCAAAAACAACTATCAAATGGACAAAGCATTTGCTATATAAGAAATGAAAAAAATATAATCTTACAGTAGTTCTGCGGAAAAGTCTTGTCCGAGAGGCACATGAACTTGCAATATCAGGAATCGTTGAATTAATCCAACTAAAAACGAAGGAAAAACACATATTAACTCACAGTGTGACTTCATGTTGTGTATTCCCTATGTTCAATTATTTCTTGGCAATCTTCAAAAAGCATATTGTACTAAAAACTGCATGTGTACAATCGAAGTAGTAGCCTGGGTAAAATCGATATCGAAATCAGATCAAATTATGTTTTATAAACCATGTGTCTTCAATTCTATATTTGAACGGATGTAGGAACACATGTTGTGACAGAGGTAAATGGACTCAATTGAACTGACTCGGTGTCCTGGCAGCTGGAACATGAACATCTGTTGTGCTTGTGTACAAGAGGCATTCCTGTCTATAAAGTGCGCACAAATGTCTATATTGAAACACTAGTAGAACACCTTGCAGCAAGACAGGGCGGCTATTATTCTGTAGACTAACTATAGGGACCAGCAGGCCCATGCTGTAGGATTTGCTTGACGAAGATGATCGGCTGAATGAGTTTGTTATTGCAACAGAGGTACTCATGCAGATCACAGAGTTTCAATCCCTTTACAGCAAGGAACAGTTAGCTGCATTTGGCCCTTTCAGATTGTCATTAGAATCTAGTGACAAGGTGCTCACAGGCACAATACTTCAACGCCACATTCTGGGTCTGTCCCAACTCCTCTTCAATTTTCGAAGCATTATCACATCATCTGTTACTTGCATCTACAGCTGTCCTAAATCACCTATCTCCAGCTGGGATGGTTGGTGACATCAAAATGTAATTTTCTATTGAAGGCACGAGGTAAAAATGGTGATTGTGACTATACCACAGTTTGTGTGGCAATATGCAATGAAAGGACCTGGGACCCGATGTACAAAGATCCATTCCCAAACCAGGATGTGGAAAAAGCGCACTAAGTGGTTTGCAAACAGGTATTTGTGATGCGAACCATGTACTAATAGGTCACATCGCAAATTGTCCCTTAACAGGGATTTGCAACCGCTCTCCCCACTGCTGTTTTCGCTTGCCATCGAACCGCTGGCTGAGTCTCTCTGCCAGACTGGTGGGGAGTGGGGCATCCCCCTGGGTGATGGCACACATGCAGTTTCCTTATATGCGGATGACCTGCTGGTATATCTCCAAGATGTGCGTAGGCCATGCACAGCGGTCAAGAGAGCGCTGCTGGAGTTTGCCTCCTTTTTAGGGCTCCGGGTCAATTGGGGAAAGTCGTGCCTATTCCCGTTCGTCGAGGCGACCCCTGATCCAGAACTAGTGCTGGGTGGTATACTGGTGCCATGGCAGCGGTCAGCATTTCGCTATCTGGGCATCCGCATTTACCGCCAATCGGAAGACCTTTTGGAGGGCAACCTCGTGCGGGGCGCGACGGCGGTGAGATCGCGGATGACTTTTTGGCACACCCTCCCGCTGGCCACTATGGGCGCATTGCACTTCTGAAAATGGTGGAGCTTCCGCAGCTGCTCTACCATTTCACAAACCTACCACTATATATTGGACCCACGCTTTTCCACACACTTGAACGGGACCTGAGGCAGTTCATATGGCACAGTACGCAAAGCAGGGTAGCGCTAGCAAAACTCTATCTGCCCATCGACAGGGACGGATTAGCTTTCCCCAACATGGAACACTATTATCTAGCGGCGCAGCTACAATGGGTGGCACGCTGGATCAGTGGCACACATTTAGTGGACACTGCCACGCAACGACTCGGCTACACATAACCCCAAATCACGGCCCTGTTCCACCCCGGTAGGAGGGGGCGATTCCGGTTCAGCTCCTGGCGTCGATTGTCTATAAGTGCTATTGCCGCTGCCTAAAACTCGCGAAGGGGACTACTGTGTATGCTCCCTCCCTGCCCATAGTTTGCACGCCAGGACCGTGCTGGGTGGTCTCCACCGCAGAGCTCACCACCTGGGAGGCTGCAGGGTTATTGACCCTGGGAGGAATATAGCATGTCACAACGCCTGCTAT
The DNA here is from genome assembly GCA_963921515.1 of Calotriton arnoldi. NCBI lineage: Eukaryota > Metazoa > Chordata > Amphibia > Caudata > Salamandridae > Calotriton > Calotriton arnoldi. The sequence continues at coordinate 918,646 of CAWUFW010002868.1, forward strand.
TACATTGCGTTCCATTACAACGCGGTCGTTACAACGACTGCGTTGTTAGAACGCGATACCTTTACAACGCAAGTCATTAGATCGACTTGCTCTAGATGGCACTCCAACCTTAGGAATAGTATAATTTACTATTCCAACTCCAGCCTGCGCAACAGTAGGGAAGGTGTTGGAATAGTAAATTATACTATTCCTTAGGTTGGAGCGCCATCTAGAGCAAGTCGATCTAATGACTTGCGATGTAAAGGCATTGCGTTGTAACAACGCGGTCGTTGTAACAACCGCGTTGTAAAGGTAACGCGATGTAACGACCGCGTTGTGAAGGCTGTTTCCCCCCTGGGAGACCTGTATCAGGACCAGCAATTAGTGCCATTCAACACGTTAGCTGAAGACAGTGGCCTACCGCAAGGCCAATTTCTCCTATACACCACACTGACACGGGCGTTGCGAGCCTTGTGGGGAGACCTGACTCAAGAACCCATGACACACCTCACCATCCAATAACTCCACGAACTGGGCACTGGCAGGCATCTAACTAAATGGTTCGCTGAGTCCATATAAACGCACTCGACACAACCACTAACATCGCTCAGGCAGCGATGGGATGCAGACCTGCAGAGGCAGTGCACCGAGTGTGAGCAGCGGAACATCACGTCGGGTGGGGGGCTATCACATGCGCCAAGTGGTACAGCACAACCTTGTCCCAGTTCTTATTTCCCCTGTTTACTAATGCATCGTCACATACGATACACATCGTGCGACACACAAATAATATGATATACGTGTCCTTACTATGCAGATCAACTGTATTACATGTCTACTTTTCACAGTGTGCGTATGCATGTGGCATGTGATGATGCTGGTTAAATTGTACTAAAATGTAAAATTCAATAAACAAATTCAAACAAAAAAAACAGGGATTTGCAAAACGACTTGCTTTGGAAATACCAGTAAGACAAGTCACACTTTGCACATCACAGTGGATGGCTGTGAATGTTTTGGTGACAGCCAGTGAGGGAGTACAGAGTCGGAGGGAGCAGTGTGGCCAAGTCGGAAACACCCGTACCTTGATGAAAGTGTGACTATAGGACGGTGACCCCACTCTACCCCTGGTTTGGAGCATCATTGATGGAACTAGGGAATGCAGACGATGTGTGTCTACAAAGGGCAAGTATTGCCACTGATAGGTCCCCTATGAGCTAGTGATTAGACTAGGAGGGAACACTATTAAGACATTTTTTTAGGGATCTGTATCCTGATAAATGCCAACGACCCTACCGGGCGGCAATCAAGGGCAGAAACATGTTGATACAGCAGATAGGGTAATGGTGACGTTGCTTTTCTCATATACCCCTAACAACCTTTTTTAATCCTGCCAAGTGGGGCCCATAATAAAGATCTAGGTTGCCCATTTAGACAGTTTTAATAATTTTTCTTCTCTGCAATAGGGATCCCTACTTTTGGAATTCCTCCTCTTCTTTACCAATTTATTTTTCCTTGCGCTCCACTCTGTATGTTTGTCTGCGTCAGGGTGTCGTAGCAGCCCTATGATGAAGCATGCCCCTCAATGAGTGGGTGAGGACAGTATTTACAACCTTTTAGGGATTCCCCAAGAGGTTCTCTTTCTCTCCTGTTGATTCGTGTACTGTTCCCCCCCCCCCTTTTTCCTTTCTTTCTCTTTTCTGTTCCCCTGACCCATGTGGGACCAACAGGCCCTTCTTAAAGTGGGAGATTGGTTATTTCTTTACCCCAAGTTAGAGGTCTTTCTCGACAAATGAGTGATATAGATTTGGTGGGAGAACAAGGGAAGGCATAGACTCACGTCCCTTCTCTTTTGTGGATTTATAGGGAGTACAGAGTATCATCCTTGAATTTGCCTTCCCAAATGGGAAATATTTTTTAATGCTGCTGCTCTCGATTAAAGGGACAGGTACTTTATTAAGGATAAAAATATGTTTCCCATTTGGGAACACATTGGAAGAGCAGGTAGTAGTGGTCCTGCTCTCCCTGAGGCTGCCTGACATGCTTTCTTCCCAAAGGGGAAGCTGTGACGGGATGGAAGATATATTTTAAAGCCCTTCAAATAATTTCGTGGTCTGACTAAGTTCATTCTAAACAATGCATGAAGACATTTACTTAAAAATAGTTGGACACAAAAAGAAACACTAGTATTGTAAATAGGGTAACTTAATAATCAGAAATTACGTGTAAGATTTTAAAATATAAATGTTCTCTAGGGGGTAATAAAAATGTATGGTTCTAAAACAAATGTCTGGAATTACGAATTGGGGATGACAAATAGCTCACTACTTTGGCCCTCATTACAAGTAGGCTGAGAAGGCGATATTTAAAAATCCGATACCACAAGTATTAGAACATACAACAAGTTGCTGCCTTTAAAATGGAGCATAACATGCATTTTTTGGTGCTTTGCTCTGTACCAATATTTGCCGGGCATTTCCCCCAGTAAAATTCAACAGGATTCACCACAGTGAAAATTTACTATAAGGCTAATATCTTCTCCCTTTATTAAAAAGCTCACTTTGTAGCTGATACTGTGTAATGCAAAATAATGGCATTCAAGTTATGGCAGTTTCTGCAACAAAAAAAGAAAAAAAAGTAGAGTTTTGTTTTGCTTCTGTTTATGTACCACGTGCTGGGCATGAAGGTTTAGGGCCACATGTATCAATCATTTTTGTGTGCGCAAACGGGCCGATTCTCAGAATCAGCCCGTTTGCGATTGCAAAAAATGCTTGATACATGTATCAAACCCTATTTTGCGATTCGGTAAACCTGTTACCGAATCGCAAAATGGGTTTGCGATTCGCTATTTGGAAGGTGCGTGTTTAGGGCGTCCCTTCCAATTAGCGAATCCTAATGGTATGTATGAATGTTTTGTGACCCTTAATGCGGTCGCAAAACATTTGCATGTTACCACCTACTTCAAGTAGGTGGTAACTCATTCACAAATGGGTCCCCAAGGGACCCCTTCCCCTTTGTGAATGTTTGGAAAAGCATTTTTAAGAGCAGGCAGTGGTCCCACGGACCACTACCTGCTCTTAAAAAATGAAAGTAAAACTTTACGTTTTTCTTTTGTAAAGCAGCCCGTTTTCCTTTAAAAGCAATCACAGACATGGTGGTCTGCTGACTCCAGCAGGCCACCATATCAGTGATTTTTGCGATTCCTAGGGGGTCACAAATTGAGATCTACCTCATTAATATTAATGAAGTAGGTCGGATTGTGACCCACTACGAATCAGTATATGAAACTCATGGAGTTTCATACATTGGGAATTCAGTTTACCTAATTGCGATTCTCAGAAAATCGCAATTAGGTAATCGCAATTTCCAATTTTGATACATGTGGACCTTAGAGTTTGGTGGATGTGTCACTCTGTCACAAGGTGATGGTTATTCTGTCCACCATGTTACAAGTGCTTTTATGTCCTGTGGCACTTGTAATAAGGTGGGTGAAAAATCCGTTACAATGTGATGGAGTAACCTGTCTGCCAAATCTAAATCAAGCTCTAAGTCGTAACCCTCAACAGTGGCCCATGCTGAAGCAAAACATGGCTATGGTAGATGTTGTAATTAACACCTTCCTACAGTACAGCATCACTGCACAGAACTTCAAATTATGTCGTCGGATTGGCTTGCAGTTCAAATCATGACCTCTTTGCTGTCATCTTTAAATCCTGGGGGGGGGGGGGGGAGGGAAACCTCCTGCAAAAAGTCAACCAAGGAAATTATGAAATCTAGTGACACCACTGTTGGTGGCACTGCGATATTGGTTTTCCTTTTTTCATTTCTTGTAACAGATACATGCTGCATTTAACTCCCACAGACAGGAAGTGAAAGTTTATAATCTGCGGTATCCCTATAAATCGCAACCCATTTTCAACTGGAAGCCCTCTAAGGTACACACACTAAAACCGACCTGCATTACTGATTGCAAGATTTTTAAAACCAGCATCTTATAATCAGGGCACCAGCATTTTATCTGCATAGTATTAGAGGGCAAAAATTACAATTAACTATGTCCATGTTAAAGTATTGTCAAACCTATGGTAAGTGGTGATCATTTTTAGGATGCAACGCGTATTATTAACATAAACAATAAACTAATTAAAGTTGTGGATATGCACTTTACAAGCATCTAGAATTTATGACTCTTACAAATAACAAAATTTGAATTTCTACTTTAAAAATCTGAATAATTAATCCTGAACCCATTAGTGCAGGATCAGGGTTCCCAATCCATCTCGTTTATTACTTTGTGCTTATGGAAAAGACAGATTAATTCTTAATTGCTAATTGCACAGGAAATGCACTGGATTAATTTCTTCCATCTAATCGAAATTACTGTCAACAAAATGGGGAACATGAAGTATTGAAGCTGTAAATGCTTTTTAACATGTACAGCGGGAAAAGGAGCGGCGTGCATGAAGTTCGATAAAAAGGTCTTGTGAATGATGAAAAAAACAAAACTTTATTCGGCTATCTACAACTGGATGGACAAAAAACATGAAATGACAACAATTAAATAAAGACATAAAAAGCAGGTGGTGTGGCGAGAAATTATGGTGTGTAGGTTGGCTGATGTAAGACAGGCATGCAAGTAGGAAATGCATTTTATTTAGAAGGATACAATCTCCAGGGTAAATCATTCATTAACAGTGAAAGCAGCGCAATGCCACATTGAGGGACCAGTGTGTGCTATGTAATTTCCAGATAAGAATAAAATAGAGCATGCAAACTTGCAAGGAAGAGCCCAAAGAAGGCAATTTTAGGTCACAGCTAGATATAGCTGCAGCTCCCAATTGGTAAACAGACGTTCGTTGTCCAATATAGACGTGGAGTGAGCTTTGTGTCTCCTCGTTGCTCATGATTCAATAGCTTCCTTGGCTTTCTCAGTTCCTTGCTCCTGATTTGATGGCATTCCTCCATGTTCTTGTTGTATCCTTCCAATGCTGATGTCATAACCTTGCATTGTAGTGCAAGAGGACCTATTGTCTCGCCCTGTGAGTCTCTAAATGCTCAACAACCCCTCCTTTGGGTACCTCGCTCTCTTTATAATTTATTAGCTCCCATAGCACAAACTTGCAGCCCCAGCCACCTGGTGATCTTACAGCCACCCACCGCTGTATTGGTGGGTGGCCAACTTTGAATGAAATTTAAACCATTCCAAGATGGGCTCCTCTGTGTGAGCATGCAAAGTGGCCATCTTTTAATTGTTTTTATTTTGTGTTGAGCAAAATCATTCAAAGTTGGCTGCCATGCACGGATAGGTGTCAGCCATCTTTGGAATTATTTTTCTTAAAGCAAAAGATAAACTAGTCCAAAATGTCCATAGTGTTTTTCCACACATACAAGGCAACCATCTTGGAATAGATTTGCTTGTTGTAAGAAAAATCATTCTAAGATGGCCATCAAGTATGCATGGCTGCCATATTTGAATGATTTGTCATATAACAAAAGAAAAAGCATTCCAAAAAGGCACGCACATATGTGCACACACAAATTAGAGTAATCAAGGAAAAAATTGCAATGGCCTAGCCAATGGGTTCCACTTGTGAAACCCAATGGCTTGCCCAATGCCTGCAGTTTTAGGCACCAATATCTTTCAGTGAAAGACTGAAATTTCAAAAGGCCCTCCGCTACGTGGGAATTTTTAAATAACATCTACACTTATTTTTCTGCACATTTATCACGACCACCCAAAAAAAAAAAGATTGAATTTTTCTGGTTTCAAAATTTGGAATATACCAAATAAGCATTTTGGTACTTAGCCTTGGCTAGAATACTAGGTAGAGATACAAATAATTTTTTATTATAACTAAAGTTCCAGACCTAATGGACACCTGTCATATAATTAATGATGATAATACAATAATATATAATACTAATAATAATAAAAAATATTTTCAGAAAGATGTATTTGTGTACTTCTTTTTATTTGTTTTTATGAGCCAGACTTGTGTATCTAGGGCAATAAGGCAGAACATCACTAATTCTCGGTAAACAAAAAATGTATTTCAATGTGTGAAATGAAAGTGAAGATATTGTGAGTCTCTTGATGGAGATACCCTTTACTGGACCAACACAAATTACATATGAATATTAAATATACTTGTACATGCTTTCAGGCTCCAACAGAACTCTTCCTCAGATATGGACAAACCAAATTAGCAAAAACATGTAGTTCATATCATAAAGAATTTGGAGTATAGAATTTGGAAAAAAAGGGTATGGCCTAATGTTTAATCTGAATTTTGGCAAACATTTGTTGGATTCATTTTAGAAGCTGGTCTTTGATAAGCCATTAATTATATTTAAAAATGTCAACAAAATTGATATTAGCTTTAAAGAATTGTACATGTTGAGGGTGCTATTTAGAGTTTAACGGATGCAAGCATCCACCAAAAAATAGGCGGATTTCCTGTCTGACGTATTTAGAGCCTATAGCCACCTGAAGAATCCCCAGTGTTATTGATTGAAATTAGCCTCATATTAACTATTAGTCTATAAGATCTAAGAACAAATGAAGTGAAAAAAATCTTTACTGGGATATTGGGCTGTGTCAGAAAAAAGGCCTTTTTTTAATCTTGAGTTAGATGTGACTGTCAAAGCCTATGCCATTTTGTTTTTAATCTTTCTGTCTTTTGGTACTTGCATAATAGTTTGCTAGATTTCAATTCTATCTGTTCTAATAGTAAATGAAGTCTGTTTCTTCTAGCAGTCCTCACAATTTATTTTTGACATGAAGGATGTAGTAAAGTGCAATGATAAAATGTGCTTTAAAGGAAAGCACGGTAACCGCAACCTTATGATTACAATAGGGCAGTGGCGTGATTTCACTCACTGCATGTATAAATTTGATGGGATTCCCAAAACAATCCATCTTTTATGTGTTGGTAAGCTGAACTGATGTATATTGTGATAAAGTTTGCCCCACTTACATTGTCCACTGTAATTTCATCAATGAATAGTGCCTTTCAAATGGAGTCTGAACTTTGTAGGAGTCTTGAGTTTCAAGGTGAGTCGATAGATGAAGGACTCTAGCTTTTTCTTGGAGTTTGACCATGAGGAGTGTGAGAAATTGGGTTGTTGGTTGACTCGGGTGTGAGCCCTGGACAAGCAACAGCCACAGTCCCTTGCAGGTTGAACCACAAAAAGTCATTAAATTAACCTGTGCTTAACCCTGGGTAATGTAGCACAAAAAGCAGTGAGGATTAACTTAAAGGCAATGTGTCAAGTATTTATGCAGAACACAAACATAATTAAAATGAAAACACAACACAAGAAAAATCCCAAATCAATTTAGGAAAATAGAGTACATTTTAATAAATATGTTGACGTAAAAATGACAAAAATTCAATCAGTCGAAATGGAGTTATGAATTTTGTAAGTTTTTAGTGAAAACTAGTGCCTGCAGTTTGGACACAAGAAGTGGATTGGGCCGGTCAGGGCTTACTTTCAGACTTGGAAAAATTCTTGAAGAAAAATGTCTGAGAAGGAAATGTTCAGGGGATCAAGGCTGCAGGAGATGTTCTAGGAGGTAGCTTCGTCGTCAGATGGCCTTGGGTCGAAGCCACAGTGAAGATTTCTACGTTCGGACTTAATCGCCAAAATGGAAGGCAACAACTCTAGAGGGGCGAAGCAGAGGGTTGTAGCCGGAGAAAGTTCCACGAGGTCAGATACCCCTTTGGCGAAGGACCACTGAAACAGATTTGCTACTGCAGAGAATAATACAGCGGGAGAAGCTGCAAAGTGAATCCGACTAGCGATGCACCTCGGGCGGACAGGTGAGCAGGTTGGACCCGGTTTCCTCCTGGCTCTCAGAGCACTTTGGAAATTGGCCATCTTGGCGCCATTAGCATAACAACCAAGGGTCCAGGACTGGTGGGACTCTTCTTGTAGAATCAGGAAACATGCAGGCTGGGTCCAGTTGCGAGTTCATGTTGGTGGGCACCTTTTATGTCCCTGTGGCTCTGAACAGGAGGCCAGCAAACTAGCCCTTGAAGTCACTTCTGGTAGTCCTTGAGGAAGGGAGAAGATCTAGTGCTCAACAGCAGGGCTGACCTCTGAGAGCTCAAAGCAGGCTCCAGGCAGTAAAATACAACATCAGTCTGGCAGAGTGCAAAGCAGGTCATAGCAGCAGGCAGTATTCTGAGAGTCCTTCCACAGGTTCACTAGTGAACTGAAGAATGGATCTGAAGGTCCTATTTTTATACCCTGGTGCCCTTCTTCTGGAAGGTGGGAGAAGCTTATGGATAGGTTCTTTGAAGTGTGTGGAATTTCCTGACTCTGCTGTCCTGGCACCAAGCTGGCTGCAGTGACAATACAGGGTCATTAAGCCCTTTTGTGTGGAGGCACAGCACAATCTATTCAGGTGTAAGTGGGGCTGTGCTCAGCTCCGCCCTCCTTTCCTGTCAGCAGATGGCCCATTCAGTCATATCTAATGCTTCAATTGTGTGACTGTTTGGGAGGAATTCTCAAAGTTTAATTGTCAGTTTCACCCAGTCAGGTGACCCAGGCCAGGCTACAGGCACAAAAGGGCTAAGGGCAGGAAAATGCCAACTTTCTAAAAGTGGAAGTTTCAAAACTGTAATGAAAAACCTGACTTTACTATTAACGAGTGTTTATCATTACAATTTCATAGGTACCAAACATGATATATTTACCTCCTCCCAATTAGGAATTGCAGCTTATTAAATGTAAGAGGGAACCCCAAAGTTATCCTATGGGAGGGGTATGCCTTACAGTAGTGAAAAACAAATTTGAGAGTTTTTCGCCACCAGGACATGCATAACTTAAAAGTACATGTTCAACCTTTTAATTACACAGCTCCCTGCTCTATGTGCTACCTAGGGGCTACCTAAAGGGGGCTTATATGTAATAAAAGGGGTGTTTAAGGCTTGGTAAGGGGGGTTCAATTCAAAGTCAACATGGCAGTGTGACACTGCATTCAGGTTGCAATGGCAGGCCTGGGACATGTTTTTGAGTGCTACTTAAGTGGGTGTCACAATAGGTGCTGCAGGCCCACTGGTAGCATTTAATTTACAGGCCTTGGGTATATGGTATAGCACTCTACAAGGGACTTGTAAGTAAATTAAATATGCCAATTAGGTATATGCCAATCAAACCATGTTCAGGGGAGTGAGTACAAGCACTTCAGCACTTGTTAGCAGTGGTAAAGTGCACAGAGTCCTAAGGCCAACAAAAACTAAATAAAAAAACAATTGAAGGTAAGTAGACAAAACGCTTGGGGTAAGACCATCCTAAGACTGACAGGTCTAACAGGGAGGATGTTGAAAAACCTATAGTAGCTTGAGTTTAGTAACTAAATAATGGAGCTGCTCTTGCACGGGGCCTTGGAGCTATGTATTGTTTAGAGATCAAATCACTGCGAGTGCAGGGACTAAACAGATACTCTCACTAACATGGATTATTTTAGCAAATTGAAGATGATCTAGCTATAATATATTATAAAAAATCTATTTCTTTTTTAGGTCTGGCCTAGACAAATCTTTAGGTGATTGTCAGCCTTTGTGATGCTTAAGAATAATAGTAACAACAATAGAAAGGGGCCAGCAATCTTCCCCCATTGCTTTCTTGAAGTGGTACTCACGTTGTAACAGTTATTACATATTATGGGGGGCAATGGGTTAGCCCATCAGCCATTAGCTTTGTAGCCAGTGTCATTAACATATTAGAACAGTCAACAGGATAGCACCTCGATGTCTGGCATTTAAGGCATCGTGGAAATCCTAAGTTTGCTGCGTTATATCAAGTCCATTTTGATGGGGCAGGCAAATGGGCCCGTCAGCATTCGCAGAGCCTGGTACAACCGTATTGCAGGCAGTAGGGCCCAGCAGGGTGAGCACAAACATGTAGATGTACTTAAAATAAAGGTTTACTTTTTATTTCCTGTATGCAATATATTTATTCTCATTATATGTATAGACAACGACATTGCATTTCAGTAAATAATATTTCTCCAATTTAATATGACTTGTGGGTTCTTGTTTCTTTCTTTGCATGACGAGAGACCCAAACACAGGTTCCACCACAAGCACCCATGGGCAAACCATCCTGCTGTTCTTTTTTGCCTGCTAAAGCTGGCCACAGTCGCTGCTTAGGTGCCCATCCGGGTATGTGGTCCACAGTGGTGGAGTGCTGCTTCACCACCTATATCAGTAGCCTATTTTTTCTCCCGGCTTTTGAAGTATAGCGGAGTTGCTTGCTGAGTCAATGCCTGTTTTTTAACTCCGATGTTACTTTGATCCTATGAAGGATTTATGCCCATTATGCAAAAGTATGTGAAAAGAGGGATCCAGTAAGTCTTGAGATTTGAATTTTTAAAGAATAAACTGTAAAATAGCACTTAGAAGCAATAAGTGCTTACTTGGGAACTCTGGTGGCGCCGGATCGGGACACAGTCAAAAGTTCAGGCCGACCACGATGGAGCGCAGGCTGAATACTGGGACCTAGTTATGCCAGTTGAACAAAAGTACCTTGATCCCAACTGTGTCAACTTTAAAGAGGATGAGGGGTGCAGCCGAAGCGATGCATCTGCGTCCATTCTTGCAAAGGCAGCGATGAACAGGTCCTGGTTTGCCAAGAGCGACGATGAGTTGACTACGATGAGAGCAGGGGCTGCGATGCAGAGTCTTCAGTGTCGCCGTCGAGGCTGTTGTCGACAGATGCGAAGACCTCGAGTAGGGCGTCACGCAGTGCTGGTTTCAAAGGAGACATGGCTGAAGAGGGGTGAAACCCCGAAACCAGTCCTAGGATGCTTGTTTCCAGTCCAGGGAGGACCTGGCCTGGCAGTTCGGGCTGGACTGTTCCCATTGGGCACAGGGTCAAGACTGATTTGCATATGGCTGGGTTCAAACTGGAGTGGCATGGTGAGCAAATAAATGATGGATTTAGGCCCAGATCTCTGTACTGGGGTGAATGCATGACATTGTTCTGCATTCTGTCCATCAATTGTTGTTTTTGCATTTGTCACCCCGAGTGGGACGGGTATGCCCAGACGTGGGTCCCGTGCTCTCCATGCCACTGGAGTCAAGCTATCCTGGCTGAAGAGGGGTGAAACCCCGAAACTGGTCCTAGGATGCTTGATTCCAGTCCAGGGAGGACCTGGCCTGGCAGTTCGGGCTGGACTGTTCCCATTGGGCACAGGGTCAAGACTGATTTGTATATGGCTGGGTTCAAACTGGAATGGCATGGTGAGCAAAAAAACGATGGATTTAGGCCCAGATCTCTGTACTGGGGTGAATGTATGACATTGTTCTGCATTCTGTCCATCAATTGTTGTTTTTGCGGTTTCAAAGGAGATGCATCTTGTTGATTCATGCAGTAGAGGTGATGCGCCAGTTCCACTCAAGCAACAAGGGGGCAATGCGCTGGTTCTGATCCTCGCAATGGCGCCGATGTGCCGATTCGAGAGGGGCTGCATGGGTTACACTGGAGCAAGCACCTTAGGCTCATTTCCAAGGGTACAGAACTGGAATGGCACCACTTGGCAGGGCAGACTCACAGATGGCAGAATCCAGGTGCATCTGCAGAAGAGTTTGGAGTATTTTATTTCCCTGAGACTTCAGATCAGAAGGCAAGCCCTTGGAGTCACTCTAGGTTCAAGTGATGCAGGTCCAGTCCTTCTCACCCAGGCAGGGGGACAGCAGGCAGCAGGGCAGCACAGCAAGGCAGGAGTCCAGCAAAGCAGCAATCCAGCAGAGTGGCAGTCCTTCAGCAGCACAGCAGTCCTTCTTCCTGGCAGAATCTTCACAGTTTCAGAAGTGTACTGAAGTCATGGTGTCAGAGGTCTAGTACTTATACCCAGTTGTGACTTTGATGTAGGGCAGACATACAGGTCTTTGAAGTGCACTGAAGCCCTCCCTTCCAGCCCTGGCTACAGACTCACTACAGGGGGTTTTGCAGTGCTTTATGTGGGGACAAGACACAGCCTATTCAGGTGTAAGTGTGAGGCTATGCCCAGCTCCTCCCTCCCACACTCCCAGATGATCCATCAAGTCACACCTAAGCCCCCATTGTGTGTGGCCGCCTAGGGGGAATACAGAAAGCCCAGCTGTCACCCTCATCAGACATGCATAAGAGACAGGCAGCTGACACCAAATGGCTAAAGTAAGAAAATGCCAGCTTTCTAAAAGTAAACACAATAAGATGATGGACAGAGCGTTGAAACTTTACAGACACTCACCCCCAGTCACGATGAGACCTGGGTTGAATCAATCATCATTCTTTTGCTCACTTCACCACTCCAGTTCAGACCCAATCATATGCAAATCAATCTTGACCCTTTTCCTCATGGGAACAGTCCAGCCCGAACTGCCAAGCCAGGTCTTCCCTGGACCGGAAACAAGCATCCTGGGACCTGTTTCGGGGCAACACCTCATATCAGCTAGGTTACGTTGAATCCAGTGGCAAAGTGAGCAAGATACCCATGTCTGGGCATACCCTGCCAACCTAGGGCGAACAAAGCAAACACAATAGGATAATGGACAGAGCGCTAAAACTTTTCAGACACACCCCAGTCACTATAAGATCTGGGTTCAATTTATCGTTGTTCTTTTGCTCACTTCGCCACCAGTTCAGACCTAGCCATATGCAAATCAGTCTTGACCCTGTTCCTCATGGGAACAGTCGAGCCCAAACTGCCAAGCCAGGTCTTCCCTGGACCGGAAACAAGCATCCTGGGACCGGTTTCGGGGTAACACCCCTCATCAGCCAGGTTAGCTTGAATCCAGTGGCATGCCCTGCCAACTTAGGGTGAACAAAGCTCCATAAGTAGTGATTTTAAATTGCGATTCCAGAGACACCAAACCCAAAAAGTCTATGCCTTTGCAATTGGGAATTACATTTATGAAATATAATGAGGTAATCCTATGGGAGAGACCGGCCTTGCAGTAGTGAAAAACGAATTTGAGGGTTTTTTACTACCAGGACATGCAAACTTAAAAGTACATGTCCTACTTTTTAAATACATTGCACCCTGCCACTCTTGCCAGGCCGAAATGGAAGTGTAAAATGCAGACAAAGGCTCTGCAATGGCAGGCCTGAGCCATAGTTAGCGGGCTACTTAATTGGGTGGCAAAAAAAGTGCTGCAGGCAAACTAGTAGAGTAAATGTACAGGTCCTGGGCACATGAAGTGCACTTGACTAGGGACTTATAAGTAAATTAAATATGCCAATTGGGGATGAGTCAATATTACCATATTTTGGGTAGAGACCAAAGGCACTTTAGCCCTGGTTAGCAGTGGTAAAGTGTACAGAGCCCTAAAGCCAGCAAAAACGAGGTCAGAAAAAATGGAGGGGTAAGAAAAAAGTTGGGGGGGGAAGACTACGCTAAAGCTGTCAGGTCTAACATGTGTCCCCCCCAGATGAAAATGGGGAGAGCTACACAACCCCTTTGAAGTTCTCTTCAGTAAAGTGGAAAAACCTGGAGAGACTATCAGCATTGGCGTGGTCTGACCCCAGACAGTGTTCCACTGTAAAGTCCATTGACCAGTTAAAAATCCATGTGAAATAAGAAAGAAGTAAAGCTGGCAAAGGTGTTTTAATATTTGTGGGGGGGAACGGTAAGGGATGAAGCATTTAGGACTTGCTGCAAGAAGACTGAGTTTTTATTCTGTGGAAGATGAGGGAAGAAATGCTGCAAACACAATGATGCACAAGACGAAAAGGAGATGTGGACAACAACAGAGGGGGAGCACAGATGGCAAGGATGGTAGGAACTAGATTTAAAAAGTCAACAGCCATAAGGTTTGATTAAGCGAGTAATGGATCAGTGAAGAGAGGCAAGTAGAGATTGAGGAACCTATTTAGTTGGCAGAGTGACAGTGAAAGGAGCAGGTAAGCGGTTTGGTATTAGAGCAGAAGGATGAGGGCAGACGTAAGGACATTTAGGGATGGTGTGACTGAATTCAAAGGAGCATTTATTCTGTCATTTGCAAAGTTCTGCAAGTATGTTGATGATTTTAAAGAACGCCATAGATATGCACAGCTTCTGCTTTCTCATTCCCTCTCAAATCATTTTCTCTATTGATAGGCATGTTACTTCTTCTCATTTCTGAAGCAATGTGATGCCTGTACTGTGTAGGGCTTTTGTTGCGCCTTTGCTGTTTGGCTGTGGTGTTGGAATACACATGCTTTACTCTGGCACACCTCACAGGACAGACAATGTGCTAGGAGCCTTTTCCAACAGGGAGGCAGTAGGGAAGGACCACTATACCATTTTGGGAGAAGTCATGTCAAGATTACACCAAAGATACCAGATAAATCATACCAACCAGCCAGGAATGCAAGGAAGCAGCAGAGGCACACTGGAATAAAGTTTTACACCAGATCACAGGTCTGAAGCAGCAAGTACCTTGATGAATTTGGTAGAGTGGCCCTAAGAGAGATGAGCTACACCATGCAATTCTGGGCACCCCATAGCACTTATAAAAAATAGGAATATCTCAATTTTATTGTTGATCCCTCATTCCAGGGTGGTGCGAAGTCTTTAATTTAGATAAGCAACTCCTTCTTCTGTACTGATGAAGACAGCAAGACTCAGGATGTGTTCTGGTAAATGTGTTGAATACTGGGCTGGAGAACCTTGAACTACCATCAATTATACTTTCCTTTAGTTAGGATAGTCAACATGCTGCAACTTTTTACATTCGCTGCCTGGGTGCTGCAACTTTATACTAACCAACATGCCTTCTCTCTGACCTGTTCTAGTCCTAAGCCTCAATGCCATTGTGGTCACCCACTGGCAAGGGTCACTTAGCCAGTCCCTACATTGCTCCAGACACGCTTGGGTTCCTGGTTCTCAGAAATTTCTTGGTCTGGTTAAGGCACTCATTATTTCTTACTTCTACACTCCATGTCTCATATAAACATACACCGAAAACCACTAGCTCAAAAGCTACCAAGTATCACCAGATTACTAGGGCATCCTGTGCAGTCATTCGCTCTACACACAACACCTTTCCCATACTTACTCGCCCATATTGCCTCAAGACTGAAGGAACTATCGGTCCCCAGATCCACTAGGACTAGCTGCACAACTACGTGACCAACCTACTCATGCACAAGTCCAGTGACCAGTCCCACTAAGCTAAATGTGAGGCAATCAGCTACTTCAATGTTCGATCTCACCAAGAGGTGTACTCTTAGAGTGCCAACATAATGTTCATCAGCACACCAGCAGCCTTTCACACTGAACAATGGAAGCTCAGGGTGCTTATCTTCCAAGTTGTAGTGGCTATGCTTTTTGAGACATTACTGACCCATGGAAACAACTGTAAGAGATTTTTTGTGATAACCTGTAAAAGATTATAGTGGACTTGCTGCGTGTTCTCTGTTTTATATTAAATCAATATTAATCTGTACTTTAATCTCCCTTTACAGTGTGGTCATCCTTGTTTGACTAATTGGAGATTGTTTTTTGGTTATTAAGAGTTTTCAAGGGATGTTTTTCTCATCTTTGCCTTATCACATTAGTCTTTTATTCCAATATTTATTGTGCTTTTTGCTAGTCAGACGTGGAGTACGAGTTCTAGACTCTCTTGTATCTATCTTGAACTTGATGGTTTCAGGAAAGTCTTTTTTTTCCTTGTTTATATCAATAGGCTTTCTTTGCTTTTTACAACTTACCACTTTCCCTTGCCTGAACTACAGGACAAGATCCAGTCCTTGGATTCACATGTGGAGGGTCTGACATCTATAAAAAAACAAACAGACTGTGTGTATCTGTGCCAGAAGCATTTCAAAGTCAAGCCCATTGGTGCCTATCTGCACTTGGACCGTTCGGACCGGCAGGGCATGATGTCTAATTTGCTATGAAGTGGCTACGCTGTATAGTTTCCAACTTGCTCAGGTCAATGTTTAATCTCTATACATACTCAAAATCTACCCCATAAGGAAGACTATGTGTTCTCATCTATTACTTACACTCAAGTTTACCCCAATGCCTGTCTAAAGATTTCCTTGCACACTCTTTTTTCAGATGCATTTGTAAATATTGGTTCCCTTGCCAAACATAAATGGGAGCTGCTCTCTTTGATTTCAGATAGCACTTGGAATATGGTCTTTCTCACTAGGGCATGGCTTCATGACGCCTTGAGTCCCGATGTTTACAATAGCCATTCCTGAAAAGGTATACCATTTGAGCCCTGTAACAGCCTATCAAACTATTTGTTGAGAGCTTTGTCAGGATTCAAGATTGTACAGGAAGTATCCAAGCTGACTCATAATGTACATAGAGAAGAATTCAAAGAGTACTGTGGTTAAATGCACTGTTGCATCATGGAATTTAAAGTCGCTTTTGAATGAGTAGGTAAGGTCTTCTTTTGGAAGAAATTGATAAATCTAGGGATACCCATTGGAACGCTAAATATTTGTTGATATTTTCACAATAGTTGGCTGAAAGATCAGTTCAGAGCAGACTGGGGGCTTTTGACTAAAATTACAGTTAAAATGGTCTGGTACAAAGCTTTATTCCTGTCCCCTTTATGTCTGCTCTCTTTATATCAGATCTTGGTGCTTTACTTCGATGATTCAGAAAATTCTCCCAAATGGAAGGTCAATCCCTCATAAAACCCCTTAATGTGTTTTGATGAAGCTAGACACCACAGTGATTGATAACAATGTCTTCGAGATCTACTATGAAGAAAACTGTCTTGGTTCATACTGAAGACTGTTAAGCTTGATTAGTGCATGCACAGAATAAACACAGCTCCACCTTTTGCTGTAAGAGCATCATTATGAAATAAGAAAATATTCAGGAAAGCGATTACCATACATCTGAAAGAGAATGTTATGCTTGTGTGTCCATTTGTTGGCACAGGATAAAGGCTGATTATTCAGTCTTTAGTACAGCTGGCATAGAGAAATGCATTTCTGAGCATTCACTTCTATCTAAATTGCCTCCTCAAGCACCAAATGCAAAATTACCTATTTGCATTTTGATAAGACATTAGTCTGATGCATAGGGTGGGTTGCTGTCACATTTTGAACACCAAGATAAAATCGGTTCAGACCCTGAAAGGGGTCTTGAGACTCAAGGAGCCAATATTTACATCTAGTGCCAAGGGCACTTAGGCTGCTCAAAAATATACAATGCCCTCAGATGCAACACAATGTTAGCACCCAAATGTACGGTGGGGGAATAAAGACTTCAAAAGGGGACCAGCCCCACACTCTACCATTCAGCCACAGTGTCTTCCATCAAGATGCAGTACAGGTGCCTACAAACCTAAACTACCCACCTTACCCCACTGAGTTGGCTCTCCTAAGGTCTACTGGAAGTGTGGTATAAGTACAGGCTCTATGAACCTAATGACCCCATTTTATATATTAATCATTTTAATCCAGATTAGCTGTCTCCCTCAGAGGATTGCTGCAATACAACTGTCTCTATCAGCGAATTGCTGCACGCTCAAGCCTTCTCGTCACTTTTCAAGCTACCTGTTGCACTCCTTTTGAGTCTTGTTGGACTTCCTTCTTACTACAATGTAGATATCAGATGGAGAAGGTCCCCAGACATTATTTCCATATCAGGCAGTGATAGGAACTGTCTTACTGGATAGAAGTGTATTCAACTTCTGCAAACCCCAGGTTTTTTCTTTCAGAATTCTGGCTTTTCAGCTATGTTGTGGTATGAGAATCTCAAATCGAGTCTTAATCACTGTAATGTTACTGTAAAATTGGCAATGAGTTGCAACCTCTAATGCCCACCATTAGGATTAGGTCAGCAGCCTGCAGACGCCTAGGGTAAGCAGCTGTGGTTAGCCAAGTGAAAGGACAAGTGTTCAAGTGTAACATGAGTGAGGAAGACAGCCACACTCAAGTAGCTTTGATCAACCAGCCCTGACCCTTAATATTAATTTCCGTACCAGAAGGGAATGTACATTTTCTTTCGGGTAAAGTGCACCATTTGTTTTGTTTTTACATTGGGCACTGTGTCTAGAATGTGTTTAATTATTAGTATTATATGGTATAAGGCTTTAGAAACTGTTCCTGGTGCACATTTCCCTCAATGTAAAATCAAAAAAAGCTCAAATGTAAGTTTTACCCATGCTGGAGACTTTCATATATATGTATATGAAGTATGTTTTAAGGAGCCTCTCAGTTATGACGACTCCTGGTTGGGTGAAAATAATTTCTGTGCTTCCCAGCCAGCTGAAAAAAGTCCCAATGGACAACTGGCTACATTCCTGAATAGATAAAATCTGCTGCTGGAGGAATGAGGCTGGCTCAGCAGTTATAATTAGGGCAGTGGATTGTTCCAGCCTGAACAATTGAGAAAGGACACACTTAGGGGCCGATTCCGATTCAGGCCGGAAATCTCCCCGACCGAGCCGGACCCGGAGAGATTTCCGACCGAATCGGACCCTAGCAGTCCGACCGAATGCGTACGATGTGCACGTATGCTATCGGACTCGATTCGGTCGGACTCCCATTGAAGTCAATGGGAGCCAGTCGTACGACGCGTACACGGGCTCCCATTGACTCAATGGGCATGACGCGAACAAGGGCGCCCCCTACAGCGTGTTCGCGTCGATGCGGGTCGCACCGTACATGCACGTGTAGGGGGGACCCATGGGTCCCCCCTGTGTGCGACTCGCACGCCTACGCTTCCAGGGGGATCCGACACGGACCCCCAAAGTGCGGCTCCGACAGCTCCTTGGAGCCGGACTGCGCGAGTCGGTCGGAGCGGTCGAGGTGCGCATCGTACTTACCCGGCTGGGGAACGTCTCCATTGGGAGGTGCGCTTCGTCCCCGTGCGAGTCGGTCGGAGCGGTCGGGTCCTGCGAACGAGTCGGTCGGAGATTTCACGAGCGCACGCATCGTACTCGCTCGCCCGGACGCACGTACGACTCGGTCGGGAAATAGGGCTCCGAATCGGATCCGGTTAAGCCGAATCCGATTCGGTGCCCTACCGGCCGAGATCGGAATCGGCCCCTTAATGTTTACACTGTCCCTTAGAAGGATCGTCGAAGTTTGAGAAAGAAGGGGAAAGTCTGAAGAGCACTGATAACACTGCAGCATGGACACTGCTACCTTCGACATCCTAGGCAGTGCCTTCCTGATCACAGTTGAAGATGACCTGCTTCCTGCCTCCTGAAATCTCAGCTACTTTAGACACAGTCGACCATCCCACCCTCATATGCATCCTGAAGTCTTGAATGGAGTTCACAGGCAATATCCTTTACTGGTTTGTCTTCCTACCTATCTAACTGGCGCCAGCCTGTTCACATAGGGACCTCTACGTACTAAAAGATTCCTTTCTACTGTGGAGTTCGCCATGAGTCCATACCAGCCCCTGTTATCTTTAAACTTTACACAGAGCCACTTGAGGCTTGATTCACAGGTAACAGCATCAAGATTTACCAATATGCCAATGCCCCACAACTCTAATTGAAAGCCTCTTGTGCTTCAGACATCCAACGTCTCAAACACTGCACAACATCCAGACCGTGATGTCCAGTGCCTATTTGAAGCTCAACTCAACCAAGAAATTGTTCCATGTGCTCGCACTAAATTTTTGCATGGGGTGGTACTTAATTATGCCACAAGAAGTAATCAAGTAATTTCGGCAATTTCTTTTTATCACAAAATTTACCTCAACTACGCGAGATTATGCCCACAAAGGAAAAATGGTAACTGGGCCTAAAGTTATCTTAGCGAAAGGAGAAGTGGAAAAATCTTACCCCACTGCTCATTTTCTGTATGTTTCAGGGTGGTATCCATTCTATCTAGTCCTTCCAAACTAGCAGTGTCCATAGTATAAAATCATTCAATTCAAAATTAGGTTAAATTCTAAGAAATGCCCATGACCTATTCCTTTAACATGCAGCTTTGCCTTGCTATAATCTTTGCACACTTTTTTGTACAATTAATGTCATCTCTTTTCAATATAAGTTACAAGAGGTTTGGTAGTGGATAAGGCATTTTTCTTTTGCAGGACAGTCTCCCAAATACTGTTCTAATGTGCTGTGATGTAGGATGGGACGGTGCAACAAATAAAACATCATAGTTTGCCAGGACTGAGTCAGCAAGCCTTTCCAAACATTGTTTTGAAAATGTGTTTTTCTTTTTTCTGCATGCATTTGCTAATGGGTTACCTTGTTAACTGATCTGTCAAACTAATCCTCTGAACAGAAAACTTTTCCTGCACCAGGTCTTTCCAGCAGAAGTTCTTAGAATGAATTATTACCAGAAAAAGTTCAAAGGCCTGATTATCTGTCAGCCCATAAAAATGTACACAGCAGTGAAACACTTTGCTTTTACCTCTAGAAAATCATATTCCACAACTCTTTTGACACATTTGAGACTATTTCTGATGGTTACTAGGCAAGCACTTCTAAATTATAGACAGAACAGCAACTCCCTACCAAAGACTTATTTGTAACCTTTAAAATAACATTACACTTTAGATGCTGATCTATTAAATTAGAAAAGGAGATAATCAATTGCACTACACATTGAACAAAATTATGTGTGCATAACTTTATCAAATGTGTGCATTTTATTAATAATTTGTAGTAAGTGGCCGTATACCCCTTTTAATGAGAGCAACTCGCACATTTAGCTGCATTACAATAAATGCAGCCACCATGAAAGGAACGCATGCTTTCTTTGAATTTGCATTTGATATCACTTAAGCGAACTGTATTTCTTTAGAACCTGTTTAAATCTATTGTTGAGCTAGCTTTTAACCCGCCCTCAGTGCACACATTAAATTTAAAAAACAAATTGTTTAGCAAATGTCTTGTTTTTCCCTTTCTTCACAGGTGTTTTATCTGTGACCTCCTTTACTTAGACTAGGTTCATTGTACATTGTATTTGACTAACATACCCCATTGATATTTAACTAACTGTTGGCCTTGGATATGGAGACTGAGACAGTAGGAGACACCATCCCGTACCAAGCGACCAGACTGATGATGTTATTTTTAAAGGTCATCCAGATGATTGCTTATTTGAAGGAAGCTGGGAAACTAGGGAGTCTATATACTGCCCGAGAACACTGTCTTTTCATTGATTTGTTCAGTAGAAGCTGAAGCCTTCTGGAAACTTCTTTCATGCTTTAATTGTGTGCTCTTTAGCAGGTCAGACCCAATCCTGACTTTGCTGAGAGGAAATTTCTTCTTAGTTTTGCCTTTTTTTGCCCAGCCCAGAATGTTGAGCCTCATGCTTAAATACTCAGACTCTTTCCATTGAACCTTAAATCTGGTTAATTAGATGTTAGATGCCGACGTCTTCCTCTTATAATTCCCCCTTACTCTTTTCTGTACTTTATTTAGAATAGGGAAGTTCCTTTATGGAACGTGCTGGGGTCAAATTTTGATTGCTGTATGTTAATCTTTTTTGCATATTCTTTTTGATTACATAAAAATTTAGATTGCATGAACATTTAAATATGTATGTTCTTACTCTATTCTTCCATCAATTTTGATGATTAATTTGACTTGTAACCTAAATTAAATTATTTAATAAAACCCTTAAGGTTTGAAAACAATCCTCTCTCTCGTTTTTGTGAAGCCATATACGCTTTGCTGTACTTGCAATGTATTTCTGATGTCAGCTCGTTTATCACACTTCCCATTGACAGTCAAAGGTCCATACGACCAATAGGGGATTTTATTTGATGAGTTCACCAAGCGATTAAGATTCAAGAAACCCCTCTCTATCAGGATCCTGTTGCTGCACTTTAGCACACAGGATGAGGCTGAGACCCTGGTTAGCTGGAAAGTGTGCTCTGCTGAGAAAACCCGTTGAACACTTTCGAGTAGCTAGGGTTGCCCAAGCACAGTACTTGGCAAAAGGGCATGTCAGAGCCTCAAGAGTGGAACTGCTGTTACTAAAAAAAGGAGCAGAGCTGTAGAGGATGAAGTAGTCTGCCAAAAGTGTGGGCTAGAGAGGCGAGAGCAGTGCCTTCAATCAATCAATCAATCAATCATGTCACTTATAAAGCGCACTACATACCCGCGAGGGTCTCAAGGCGCTGGGGGAAGAGGGGGGTGGTGCTGCTACTGATCGAAGAGCCAGGTCTTGAGGAGTCTTCTGAAGGCCAGTAGGTCTTGGGTCTGTCGGAGGTTGGTGGGGAGGGTGTGGGGAGGGTGTGGGGAGGGTGGGGAGGGTGTGGGGAGGGTGTTCACTAGCTGTGGGGAGCCCCCTTTGTCCCTGGTCCAGGAATGCCCTAGCTTTCATCCCTGGCCCCTGTGAGACGTTTTCCTGAGCAAAACACTATAAAACCCCATGTAAATAAGTCGAGTGGGTACTGACATACAGCAGTTTTCAAATTGCCACTTGTAAGCAGCTCTGTTTAGTTTTCCCAAGAGTGCACTAAGACCATGGGGACCCATCAGCACTGTAACGTTAGTGCGACAACATGTATTACAATAGTTTGTTCCAAAGCTACGGCAAAGTACTGTCCACTATTAGAAAGTTATTTATATACAATGGGCTGTGACGAAAGGGGAATACCAATATCTACAAGAAGCATGTGCTGATACATTGCATTATATTTGTTTTGTAGTGTAATAGCCTTCAAGCTCTACAATGTTTTGACTGACACGTGCTATTATCAAAAGAGAAGGAAAGACATTTGACATTAACAGTAACACCAACAACAAACGAAAGCAAGAGAGACGTATTCATCTCCAAATCCTTAATATGTGACGTTAAACTGAATGATCAAGACCATGTCACAATTAATTTAATAACATAAGCAGAATAAGGAAGCTACATTTTGGAATTACGACACATTGCTTCTCTCTGATCTGCACGTGTATGCATTTGAAGAAAATAGATAACACATTTCTTAAGTCTACTTGCTTTTCTTATGCATGAAGACAATCAAATATTATAGGACAGGGATTAACATACTGTTTTCAATTAATATTACCTTACATAAAGCCATTTTATGTTAACCAAACTAAACATGAAACATTAAGGAGCACCGATAGGCGTATTTCAACCGTTCTGTTGTGTTCCCCGAAATGACTGGAGTCAGACCTGGTAGGTTTCCTATGCTTGAAAAGTAAACTCTGACCTGTTCTGAGAAGCAGAAAACTGGCCGGTGTCACTCACCCCCACTCTTGCGCATAAAGGTGTTAGACGGAAATGGCGATTCCCCCTCCAAACTCAAAAATCAATACACACACAAAAGTAGTGGTACTTCACAAAAAACTATTATTTATTACGCGCTATCCTCTTACAAATAATATGAGTAAGAATTGGTGGCATACTTTTTAATAGCTCAGTGAGCAAAATGGATAAATGGATGAATGTTGTACATCCCCAACCATATTTCCTCAAACATTTCTAACCAATCAGTCTAATCGGAGACCCATTCCTCAGCATCCTCTACCAGTGGCGGCTCGGAGAGGGAGTGCTGCGGGACAGCGGGGCGGGGGAGGGGCAGGGTGGGGGGTAGTGGACTCCGACATACGGCGGAACGGAGTAAAGTAAGTAAATAAATAAATAAATAAAACAATTTACCTTGCGCACGCTGCATCGCCAACTCGGCGATGCAGCGCGCGCAAGGTAAATTGTTTTATTTATTTACTTACTTTACTCCGTTCCGCCATATGTCGGAGTCCACTATCCCCCCACCCTGCCCGTCCCCCGCCCCACTCCCTCTGCGAGCCGCCACTGTC
Source organism: Calotriton arnoldi (assembly GCA_963921515.1). Taxonomy (NCBI): domain Eukaryota; kingdom Metazoa; phylum Chordata; class Amphibia; order Caudata; family Salamandridae; genus Calotriton; species Calotriton arnoldi. The sequence goes on from CAWUFW010002868.1 coordinate 942,324, forward strand.
CTCTACCAACTGTCCATCAGCCTAGTACCAGCCCAATCACTAGTATCTTACACCATTTTTATTCATGGTAGATTATGGAGCAAGGAGGGGTTTGCTCACACTCAACTCCTGTACTTATTACTGAAGACGGTAAACAACACCTTTGTTCAGGATTTAGGGAGCAGATGGAAGGTGCCACTATTGTATATCTCCAGTTCCTCAAACATGGGACCTTCCAAGATTGTTTTGATCTTGCGGAACAGATACCCAGATTGAGTGAAATCTAAACTGTTGCAGAGACTGGAAATTCTCTTCTCTGGTATGTTAATGTGAGTAACAGAAAGCCAAGTGACAATCGAGCACATACATTTATACGTTTCCAAAAAAGTGAAAGGCGATGTTCGTATGAACAGACCTGTGTTCTACTCCATTTTTGCTACCACTTTGTCTTCTATCATTACCTCCTCTCTCTCATCTCTCTCTGCACCTCCTTCTCTATTTCATCTCAATCTCTCCACATTCCCTACCTCACAATTCGCACTACTTCACCCTCTTTCTTTCTTTCTCTCCATCTCTGTAACAACCTCACCTCTCTTCTATTTCTCTAACTCATCTCTGACTACCTACTCTTTTATTTCTCCACCTCATTTCTCTTTCTATCTTTCACGCTTCTCTATCAACCATTCTCTTACAATTCGTTACTCTCTATACCTAATCTGTCTTTCTAGATCTCCTCTCATTTATCTCTCCACCCTCACTCTATCTTGGATTTTTCTATGCTTCCCTCACTACATCTCCTCCCTGTCTACCGCTGCCTCTTTCTGGCTCTACATCTCTCTACCTCACCTCTCTCGCTGCCTCACTCCTCAGTGTAATACCACCAATCTCCTGCTTTCTACATTTCTTTCTGACTACAGTAAGCTCTCTGCAACTCTCCACCTTATGTTAAAACAAATCAACCTAGCTTCCTACCTCTCCATCTCTCTCTCACTCGCTGTTTCGTACAAAACCACTAATTCACCAGTTATTGTAATCTCAAGTAACTAGAACACGTACCTTGAGGTAACTAAAACTCGCGCCCCGCCACGCACAGTTTTCTCATCAATAATTTTATTGCAAATGTTGCAGTGATATTATCAATGATGTCATAGAAGATGTCATGAGTGATGTAATATGTGGGGTAATTAGCAATGCATGGTGAGGGCGCAAGTTATAGTTACCGCAGGGCACAAGTCATAGTTACTTGAGTTAAATATAACAGGTGAATTTCAGTGGTTTTGTACATTTAAAATGTTATGTTGTCACTGAAATACAATGCCCAACTAGAATGTCACTTTAACTTTTATTTTGTCATTGAATTTCTATGTTTTTTTTACGTACAGTAATATTTTAGGACCATACATAAAGCCAACTCCCCCTGCCACACGGCCTTCGGCCACGCGCATCTTGGGGTTGGAAGCCGGGCCTTTTGCCAGGCCCTGTGGCCAACTCCCCGAGGGCAGCCAAACCCTATCGCGCACGGCCTTTGGCTGCAAGTGTTGGCCAACCCTTCATAGGTGCCAGAGGGAGCCTTCAATTATTATTTTAATATTTGGAAGGGGGCATGTCGTCCCCCTCCTCTAGCTTTTACAGCCCTGGGGACAACATTCCCAGGGCCATTTCTATTTAATTGAGGGGAGGGGGTGTGCAGCCCCCCTCCCTGAACCTTTCTTGGACTCATGGACCTCATACCCAGGGCCTTTTTTGCATTTTAAGGAGAGGGGACGTGCAGCACCCCTGTTCGAGACAATAGTGGCATCAGGGTCCCCATCCCGGAGGCCTAAAAATATATTATAAGGGGAGGGGGCGTGGGCCCGCTCCACAAGCCATCAGTGGCCCTAGGACCCCATCCTGTGGTCCCTAAACATATATTTGAAGGGGAGCGGACACGTGGCCCCCTCCCCGAGCCACTAGAGGCCCTGGGGATCCCATGCCCCAGGGCCTAAACATATATTTAAAGGGGAGGGGGTGTGGTCCACTCCCTGAGCCACTACAGGCTTGTGGACCCAACCCCTGGGCCCTTCCTTTAAATTAAGCTGCCCCCCCTCCCTGATCCACTATGGGCCCAATGCCCTGGGATGTTAATTTCTTTTATTAAGGGGAGAGTGGTGCACAGCCCTCCTTCACAAGCCACTTTTGGGGCTTGGGACCCCATCCCTGGGGGGCCTTGGCTGGTTTTTAGGGGAGGAGGGCATGTGGTCCCCCTCCCAAGACAAAAGTGGCCCCATGGACCATATCCCCCCAAGCCTTCGGTGCTCCTGGGTGGGTGACCCGGTCCCCACCTGGGGCACCCACCAAACAGTACGGTGTGGTCCGCTGGGGGAGCTCCAGGGCCTTTGTGCCCCCCCGCACATGCACCAATTCTGGGTGCCGTGGGAGCCAGCATTGTTCCCGCCTAGTCGGAGTAATCTGACTTTCCCTGACTGAAATACTGCATCACTGCGGGCAGGGAAGGCATGTCTACTCCTACCAGGGGGTAGCTTTAAAAATGCTCCCGCTGATGTGAGAGCAGACTTTTGCTCACCAGATGTGAGCAATGTCAGCTCCTACAGCATCCAGGATTGGTGCAAGTGGGAGGCTGCAGGGTCCCAGAGGCTCCCCCGTGGTCCCCAATGTACTGTTTGGTGGGTGCCCCTGGTAGGGACCGGAGGCACCGACGCAGGAGCACCTAAGGGCCCAGGGGATGGAATCCTCAGGGCCACTAATGGCTCGAGGAAGGGAGGCCAAGCGCCTCTCTCCCCTTAATAAAAATCCAAGGCCCCCAGGGGATACGGTCAGGGAGGGGGGTCACGTAACCTCCACCACTTCCATTTAATATTGACCACAGGAGAGGAGGTCCCCAGGGGATGAGGTCCCACAACCCCCACCACTTTCATTTAAGATTGGCCCTAGGGGATGAGGTCTCCAGATCTATTGAGGTTCAAGGAGGGGGCCACATGCCTTCTCCCCTTTTTAACGCTGCCAAACCCAGAGGATGGGGACCCCCGGCCCGTAAATGGTCGGGGAGGAGGGCCACCTGACCCCCTCCCCTTTAAATTCATATATGGCATCGGGGGATGGGGTACCAGGGCCTATTCAGACTCAGGAGGGGCGGCGTACACCCCCACCCTTTAATATCGGCCCTGGAGGACGGGGTCCACGGGGCCTATTGAGGCTAAAGGAGGGGGCCATGTGCCACCTCCCCTTTCTATCGTTGTCAGCCATGGGGAATGGGATCCCCGTGCCCTTCTTCCCCAAATAATATATTTGGCTGCCCCTCCCCCAGGCTCTGTTGTGCAGTTCCTATAAACCTATATAGGATCTGCGCGTTTAGACTACATACACTGCAGGATTGGTGTCCAGACTGATTCCAGACACCCCCACCGGGTATGTTAGCCTGTATACCAGCTAGCTCACAGTGCCACTATAAACCCCTCTTACCAAGGAGAGAATAGTTCTTGGCAACTATTGAACATGACAACTCTGTCCCGTCAGGGATCGTGGAAACAGTGAGATACTTTTCGCTCAGTCACTCGTGCTCACTTTGTTTCAGAAGAGATACACAGAATAAACGGTCGGGACGTTTTCAATAAGCATTTATTGAACCAGCGTCATTCTAGTGCAAACGAGGTGTGCTGCAACAACCATAAGAGAGAAACAGATATAAATGATTATAAGCACCAACAGAGTAAAGGGATGGTAGATTTCTACCATAGTGCTAAAACGATGAATATAGACAGGTATAAAAAATACATGACAATAAAATGCGTACTCCTAATACGCAACCCTAACTAGATGTTCCTAAGTGTACCTAGCATGTATGTAGGTGTAAAGCCAAGAATCCCTCTAGGATAAAGTCAACCCCATTACCTGAAGTGAGAGACTGTGGGACCTCGTCTTGGTCTCGAGATGGACACCCCGCAAGGGATGTCAGACCACTGCGAGCTGGAGTGTCTGCGTGCAGGAACATCAGCGTCTCGCATCAGTGTGTCGGCATGGAAGTCCTTTTCTCCTCTCCTTGTTTCAGCAAAGATATGGTGAATATATACCCAAAGTGGTACCCTCAGGGGTTCTAGCTTGCTGTGTCATGTCGGACTTAGGATGACGGAAGGAATTACCCTTATACATAGTTATTATGCAGGAGATGGTAGTCCTGCTGAGTTTCCAAGAATCCTCATGCATAATGGATGAGGCTAGTTTTCAGGGAAAACCCCACGTCCTGTAAGCAGTACAGTAAGTAGGTAAGAGGTCAGTCCCAAGACCCGGTATGTAGTGTAATGGTAGGGGAGAATATAGGTTAATGGTTAGGTTGCTACCTGAGCCTATATTGGGGTACCTATATGAAACATAACAGCTCTGGGCCAATCCAGGGAAGGGTTATTTTAGTGGTACGGGAGCCCACGCTATTTTTTTTTATCTTTTGCAGATTGGCAGATCCTTTGCAAATTTGCAGTACATTTTTTTTTTTAAATGTTTTGGGCCCTGGCGGGGTGTGTCTTGGATCCCTCCACCAGGAACTGGGGGCACAGTATTCCTAACTTTTCCCCCTTATGCTTTTTTTGTAACCATTTTTCTAGGACTCGTGCAGAGTCCAATGAGCCTTAAATGTTCGAAAACCACTGAAAGGATTTACACCAAATCACAAAAAGCACGCCTCCTGGTCCAAAATCTAGCTTTCTGCTAAACTTGGTGTACTTCCAAAAAGCAGCTTTTAAGGTATTGCTGTTCAATTTTCTTATGGATAAATGAATTGGGAAAATGCGTTTTGGGACATCCCCCCGTCTTTTTCTTGGTACCCGCTTGATGCATCACCCCAAAACTTTCCAGGAAGGAGCTGAGGTGGATGAGAAATTTTTGCAGACAGTTTCGTTAAGATTTGTCAAATTTATCATCCCAGGTCTTTTAATGAGGGGAGCCGAAGGTCTCTAGCACGAGAAATATATATAGAAAGAGAAGATAAGGGAATAAGCAGGGGAAGAAAATGGTCAGATTTCACCTGCTGTAATGGTGAATGCTTCCATTTTCACTGCAGCAGCAAGAATATACTTTGTGAAACAAATACCCAGCATGAATTTCAAGCACTATGAGCATATACCTTAGTTTAAAACTAGTCTACTTTCCTGCGCCTTTCCTAGAATAGGAAAAACAGGCTGATTAGATACTGAATTCTTCGTAAGATATTGTTGCTACAAAACAACAATGATCTGGATCCGAGCGCAAAAAGAAACTGCTTAATCAGTGGCTATTCAAGCTTTCTTTTGACACCCTTTAGATTGGCAGATGCTGTACAGCTCAAGCCTTCAACTGTTCTCGTGTGTCCCGTTTCTACGTTTAGTGCATACTTTAATATTATGTTGTATTAGAAGAGCTTGAGTAAGTCCAAAGATGTTCCAAACAGGTCCTACAAACTATGTGTTGGCCAAGACCCCCAAAAATCCTTACAATGGCATGGATTCGTTGATTCATTCTTACACACACAAAATTGCCCGTCAAGCCAACGCAAGTCAACGAAGAAGTTCTTTCGGAAAAAACAACACGACTTATTACGTTTCCAAATACATGCTTTATCAGTGTTTTATTATACTTCAAAAACAACTGAAAATGCATGACGCAGTAACCTATTTGACATCCGCATGTAATTAGACGACACAAGGTGGAAACTCAGGCATGGGCTCAGGTCGTCACCTTGGCTTCATAATCTCATTCAAGACAAACCTTTGTATCCAGCCCTTGCACAGCTAGCGTCGCAGCTGGACCGGGTAATGGTGCTTCACTGTTGACAATGATACCACTGAGGAGCAAACGGGCCCTGAGCACGCTCTAATATTAGATTATTAATCTCACTCAAATACATTTCCAGTTGTTCTGCTTTATTACTGCATTGTGTCTTAGAGAACTAGCTTAATTCAGTCAGAGAGAGAATAGAAACAAATCCGGTCTGATCTGCTAACTAAACCACTGCACTTACGTGTCTGCTTGTTTTCTTTTGGCAGCTGCATCTTATTGGTTTGACTGCTGCCTTCAAGGACAAAGACAAAACTCTTAACGTCCTTATCAAAGACCTGGAATCAAAGGGAGGATCAAAGTTAGCAACTCATAGCAAAAACAGAATAACATCTGGAGTGCAGTCACAGATAGGTCAGAAGTGCATGTGTTGATGAAGGTGCTTGAACTACATGACAATGAAGATCTCAGCATATCAAGGTACAGGCACTTCCGTGAACGCCAATAAAGAATGCATCATTTTAAAAACCTGCCCTTTTTTAAGTGACTTGGTCTGAAATTTTTACAAATGAAGTCATATAACGGACAGCTCTAAAAACTGCAATGAATTGTATTTCCTCAACAGTATATAGATAACCTGCCAAAGACACTGCCATTAAAGTAGTTCCAGATTAGATTTTAACCGGATATCCAGACTGCCACCTATCAATATGGCAGGTTTAGAGTACTTTAAATCTGTCAAAAAACACACTCTGAGCAACGAGGAGAAAAGAGACTCAAGAGTTGATGACACTGATAGGACAGAACATACAGAGTAAGGATGCCAGGAATCAATTCCTTCTGACTTTCCTGACCACATAATATCCATGGTTGGGGGTTGTTCTCAAAGTAATCATCTCTCTAACATAGAAAGGAACAAATCAATATGCTGTCCTATAATTTGGTTACGTTTAAGGACATTTTTTAATTATTTTCTTGAACATAATAGATTCATGGTTTGTTCCCTTGTCTTTCATAAGGGCTGGGGTGTATTGAGTTCAAAACACATTAAAGGTGATGCAGTGCTTGTTAATAGTCTAAGCCACTGGCAATTGCTCTGGGTAACATGCTAACCCATCGTTTTTCACCCACTGTGATGCTGGCGACAGAGGCCCGCCTTATACAGATCAGCATTAACCTAGCTCCTTGTGGGAGCAGTCCACCCCAAACTGCCAGGCAAAGTCCCCTTCAGAAGGGACCACAAGCAACCCCAGACGGTTTCGGCCTTATTGGACCTTGTCAGTGAGGTATAATTTATCCCTGTGGCACAGTGAGCAAGGAATCCACATCTACGCATACCCTTGGCCACATATGGCGTTACATAAAACATACATACGTTTATAGTGGGCATGCTTGCAGATAGTCTAAACCACTGGCAATTGCTCTGGGTAGTATTCCAACCCATTGTTTTTCACCCACTAGGTCACTCTAAACAGAGGATCGCTTTATGCAAATCAGTACTGACCCTGCTCCTATGGGAGCAGTCCATCGCAAACAGCCAGGCAAAGCCCCCTCCAGTAGGGGATACAAGCAACCCCAGAATGGTTTTGACCTTATTAGACCTAGTCAGTACAGGTATAGCATGAATTCCTTAACCCTGTAAGTGGCCAAGGATATGCTCAGACATGGATCCTGTGGTCACAGTGCCATTGGAACCAAGCTGTACCCGACTGAAGAGGCCTAAATAGGCCAACACTGGTGTTGGGTTGCTTGTGTTCTGGTTCAGAGAGGATCTGGCTTGGCAGTTTGGGCTACTGTTGCTACTTGAACAGCACCACGGTTGATTTGCATACGGATGGGTCTAATCTGAGTTGGAATGGTGGGCAAAAAACAATGAGTTGGAATGCAACCTAAGTTGAAGTAGACATACAGGGCAAGGTTGCCAATACGCTTCCTGCCAGGGGTGTCGTCAACCCCCTACTTTAGCAGCTACTGCGGGCATGGGGCTCTTGATGGGCCTCTTCTGACTGCAACTGGGCAGACAAAGACTCATTATTAACGTGAAAATGTGGGAGGGTGAGTGGATGGATGGGCGGGTGGATACAGAGATAGTTTGGATCCTTAAGTAGGTTGCACTACATTTCTGGAATAGATACATGTTGTGCATATGTTTTAAAAAGATCTAAATAGAGACGCTTGGAGCAATTCAGAGACCACAGTAAGAAGTACAATCATGTTGCCTGGGGTACGAATACAAAAATATTCTGAGACAGTGTCATCATCTTGTTACATGGTGTACTGATATTGGGAAAAATGCTGCTGTCAGGATTCCGTCAAAGTGCAGACATACAATCATACATAAGGTGCACAGAGGGCTCAGACTGTGGAGAACAGGGTAGTGGAAGGAGTGGGGGCTGCGAACACTAAATCAACAGTTGTCAGCAAATTCAGTTACTCACTTCCTGTTTTTGGGTCACTTCTGTGTTATTGGAGGCAGAGCATCACACAGCATTTCCTTGGCAACGTGTCGTGAGTTGTGGCTCTGGGCTAGCTTGCCAGCTTTCACTCATTACAGTCATACACGTTTGTTGTATTCTAGCCTCTCAGTTCTCTTTGCTTGTTGACGGCAGGTCTCCCTTACTCCTTGTGGCTGTGTTTGTATGCTTTCACTCTCGGTTGCCTTCTAGCTTCTGAGAGGCGAGTATGTCGTGGCATCTTGGGCTCTCAACTGGAATCCAGGTCTGTTCAAGGCTTTTCAAAGCAACTACTGCTGTCGAAGCCAGGAAGCATCCCAGACAGTGCTGTATTGTGAATGTCCAACCTGACTGGTATCCCTTATTTACTTGTTATCATGTTGGTCTTCAATTCATCCGGTTTAGTAAACCTGTTTCCACAACATCGAGACGCCACCCATCTACTGAGAATTCCTTGTTGAACAGTGTGATCCAGTCCAGTGTTTCTCACTCCCCTTCCCCGTTTTCCCCAGATCCCTACCAAAGATGTTAATTCTTCCTTGATCACCTCAGCAGCCGGCCGGAGGTATGACTCAACCCCTGAGCATTGAAAGTCCCCTGCGTCGGATGCAGCACCCAGCTGTGCGGTGACCCCCAACCCCAGTGGGGAGGCACCAGTGGAGAAAAGTCAGGTTATTCTCCACCATTGGAATTACTCACATAACTACCGAGTTGGGCGCATGGAAGTCCAAGCAGCCAGGGCCAACTGCACTCCCACCTCTCGAAGTGACACACGCCCACCACCAGTGGGGTGCCCACCCAGGCATCTCCGAGCAGCAGAGCATGACAGCTGAGAGTAGCCGGGGGTTCACTCCTGACTCCACTTCCTTCACATTCCACACTGGCCCTGCTGACCAGGGCAGGTAACTCCTCAGTCGCTTGCAGCACAGATGGGACGGGATTAGGCAAAGGAGGGCCCAGGTGGCATGGTCTCTTTCCCAGGTCCACCCCAGGCACGCACTGCAACTTGGCTCCTCTGAATAATGCTAGGTGAGCCTGGGTTTCATCTGGGGAGGTCTTTCTTCGATTCACTGGTCCTCGCATGTATTGGTCAAGTCCTCCTTGGTAGGAAAAGGGTGGTCTTCTTCCAAGTGACCAGAACATATGGGGAGGTACCAGGCCCTGTGACTGTGTTCTGTCTGGCAGGCAGCCGAGGTTCAGGTTGCTACCATCAACACTCTGGCTGCTCTGCCATCAATGATCTGGAGGTTCATCTGGGAAACCTTGTTATGACTTACTTCCTCATTGTCAAGTTTGATCATCTTTTTTGCAGGGCCAATCCGAAGGCCTCACTAAATTATCCAAAAGGTAGTAGAGATGGATTGTGTGTACAAAGGGTAGGGACTTCATTAAATGGAGTCTTATGACCTGCACTTACTGGGGATTCCTTGTTCATGGTAAATAATTGCAATTCCCAATCCTGATCACAAATAGGGTTCAGCGGGTTACCTGCACTTCTCAGCAAAGGGTATACACTCACTGATCTGTTCAGTGTAGCACGCATGCAGCGCTGGACATCTAAGGCAAAAAACACCTGTTATAGCTCGACCTTGTGCAGCTGAATGGCACTTGTGCCTCTAAGAAGTTGAACGAAGACCACCGAGGTTTTTGTAACTAGTTAGCATGGTGGGGACTTGCTCATTGTTGGAACTAACCAGACACAGTTCTCCATCAACCAAGAATGGCCATGTACAACCACTCACAGAATCGAGAAAGAACTATAAATCCGTCAATCCTTTTCATATCCAGGCTGGCTAAGATTTCCTCTTTTAAGTGCAACTAAGCCACAAGTTCCATCAATTCCTTAAATTTTCAGCTTTGCAAGCATACTCCTCCAGAACCCAAAAACCTTGGTTTTGGGGAAGGTGCTTGGAGGGAGGGTCATGGGATTAACGCTTCCCGATAGCTAGTTGGCATTGCTTATGTTCAGGACTACAACGGTATCTGATTGTCTTTGAACCTCAGATTCCATTCTTGATTAAATAAAATATTCTAGGTGAATGCTTTCGCCTTGGTTTATCTTGTGCTGGTCCACAAACCTCACCCCTAGCAACCAAGTATGTATGCCCTTGCCTGTCCCTATTAATCATGGTCCCAGTTCCAAAAACCAACAAAATAGAACCGGTTTCCTCTTCCATTATTCTTAGCTGAAGTGTTCAGGATCCGGCCTGCTTTGAACATTCTAATTTTTTCAAAGTAAATGTTTAGGACCCCCAGGGCACTGAGTCAAGAGCACCAATGGGGCGCCGAAAGGCAGGGGCTGGAACAAGCAGTAGTTAACCTCGCGGTTCAGTTTGATCCTAAGATCAAACTTAGAAGTTTTTAACTGTAGCAAATTTAATATATGCTACTCAAGCTGGAATTGCAGCAGCTGCTGGCACCAGATCTGTCCTCCAATGGACCTTTGTTAAAGGATTTAAAGTGTACTAATTCCAATTACAGGGCCTCAAAAGAGTCCTGTATTGTTATTTTTTGTCATTGCCAGACAGAGTCTGGAGTGGGTAATTTGTGCGCCCGCTACCTTCCTTGGATATGGTAGCCATTTCTCAGGCTTCCTCTCCAGAACCTTGATTCCCCATTACCTGTGGTCACTGAGGTAGCCTCAGAAAGTCCCATGAAAGTTGATAAGGCAAACATCAAAATGTATTATCACCATCACAAGGACATACAATCAGCCCGAGGTTATCTAGAGTCTACAAAGCGGCCAGGCGAGCCCAGTTTGCTCTTGGTCACATAAATTCATGCATCCCAGGAGGTCAGCGCTCGTTGGCATGGATTGGCCATCAAATTACGACAGTTATCTAAGTAACACATGGAGCTATCAAAGAAAATAGAACTGATTTAATGAGGCATTCGAAGGTTCACTGTACTAGTGGTGTGTACTTCTTACGTGTGCATGGCTTAATCTTTGAGACAAGCACACACTACTGGCAGGATCAATCAGGTAGTCAAACCTGTTGCAGGAGGAGACAAGTACCCGTCACTGACCTACCTTCAGACCCCTAGGGCCTTAATGAGGGTGAAGGCCCTGCTACCTTCAGGCACTGTGTGGAAAGGACAATCCAACGCGCCTGGGTGCCCTTGCCTGATATGCGTTGATGGATTGGAAAAGCAGAGCCAAGATGCGGCTGAGTGAGACACACAGGTCTGGCCTAACCACCAGTAAAAGCCAGCGGGGACACCATGCTAAACAATCATTCTGATATGCTCTGGAAAATCACAGGGTGGAGACAGGGCAATGGTGTGATACATCACCCAACCCCCTCTTCACTCTGGTCAGACCACAAGTGAGCAAGTTGCCAGGCAGCTTTGGCTTTGCTCTGCTGGTTGGGGAGGACCACCTGAGAGGTGTCTGCCCTTCCTGGGATGTTTACTTTAGGTCCTTTTCTGTTCTCCATGAAGGCTGGCTCTGGGACAAGCTCCTCAGGGAAGAGTGGATGGAAGACACATGCCCAGGATAGGTTGGTCAGGGCCTTTGAAGTGCCAATGGAGAACAAGTGGACGATCAACAGGTACCGAGCACCTTGTCCCTACTAAACCGAAGGAAGGCCACCACCCTTTCTTGTAATGCATTCACACAAGGTGGCAGAGGTGGGGCAGTCACACAAATGTATCCAACCTACTGGAGCCCTGGCTGGGCCTGATAAGCCTTCATTGAGACTTCCATGGCTGACCGGCCAGGAAGACGGCCATTGGTGGCACAGCACCATCTGTAAAGTTTTCTGCTTACATTTGAGGGGAATGGAGGGACTCTGAAGGCTGGGGCGCACCTAACCGTGGCCACGTCAAAGCTTTTCACCCCGACCAAGCAGAGGAGCCCTCCCCAGGCTGCAGAAGCTGGAACTTGGCACTCAAAAACATAGCAGCCATCATCCAGGTACCAGGGGGCCTCAACCTGGGCCAGCCAAAACTGTGACCTGAAGACAGGTCATTTCTACTTAACATTACAGAGCAAGGGAGCCTTCCCTGGGCCTGTGGGATCCTTTCCCAGGCACTTTGCACACACAACGGGCTGGAAAACAGAGCTCAAGGTTGGTGGCTTGCAGCCCTGGACTAGCCAGAGATCTGACCAGGGGTTCAGTGAGAGCTTCTGATTCTGGCCAAGCAGGGAAGCACCCATTGTGCTTGCGGGAACTTGTCCTGGGCACTTTGCTTCACGGTAGTCTGAAGATGTAGCCCGAGGCCAGGGCTTGCACGTCCGGGAAAGCCAAAACTTTGTCATTGGGTCTGGTTAGAGCTTCTTAAGATGGAGATGCAGAGAAGCCCTCTCCGAGCCTGAGGGACCCCATCCAGAGCACTTTGCGTCACAGCAGGCGGAGAACGGATACCAGTGCCGGGCCCTGCAGACATGGCATGGTATGTTTATTTATTTAAAATCCAAAACGTCACCAGTGACATGGACATGGCATATTTTGCACCACTCATGTGCACAGACTACATGTCTCAAAGGTGTAATTCCACACACCGCTAATTATCATTTTTCACATCCCTAAGAAAAGGCTCCACAACTGTCCTAAATGTACTTCGTCAGTACTGGAGTAAGTCTAGTACCACACATGGCCTAGCACTGGAACTGCAATACCTTTCATTAGAATAGTGTTTCCCAAACCTTTCAGAACCACGGGCAAATATTTGGAATGGCAAACTTTCATGAGCCACCTAACTTTAATCAACATTGGGTGGGGATGATTATCTAATGTAGTGACAGCAATTATATGTAAACGTCACAAAGTTTACCACGCCATTCGATATGTGAGTGTGGCCTAGATATTGATCTGCCCATAAAAGTGTCAGATGGTGAACTGCACTGGAGCTGGATCACGTTTTATGGTTTAAATCTTTTTATTGAAAACGATGCCAACAGCAATTGGTAGCTAGAAGCTGTGCGACCAAGCGGGCCTCGCAGGGCCTCAGCACAATATAATGACATACGAAATTACAAATGAAGCAATCTATAGCAACAAGGGGAAAAAGACAGCCCCCCACCCTAGCCCCGAAGTAGAAAGATAGAAAGGAGAAGAAAAAAAGAATAGCTCACCCCCCCTCCCATCCCAAGCCACTTGTGTGGGAGCATTGCCCTAGTCTGTGGGGACTGCCTTTGAGGCGAGAGTGGTCGGCGCCGTCAGGTGCAGAAGGCGTAGGTAGCTCGGGCATGTGAGTTCCCTAAAGTCCTGTGCGAGGAGGGACAGAAAAGGCTGCCATATTTCACTAATCTCAGAGCCCTTGCCAGCCACGGTAAGCGAGATCTTTTCCATGCCTAATATGTGCCACATCCGCTGGAGCCATCCGGAGTGTGTTGGAATGCGTGGGGATTTCCAGTGGATGAAGATGTTTTGTGTGGCGGAACCCAACGCAAGCGCAATCTGCTTCCCCCTCCTAGATTTCAAAGGGTAGGTGAGCGGATTGGGGACCCCTAGAAGTACATACTCCGGGAGCCGAGGGAGCTCCGTGTCTAAGTATTTATCGATTTCATCAAGGACTTGGGTCCAATAAGGGGTCAGCAATTCACAGTCCCATAGAAGATGTGTAAGCGTACCCACTTTCCCACAACCCCTCCAGCAATTCGGGCTATGTGCGCTATCAAAGTGGTGCACTCGCTCGGGAGTGTAATGCACAAGTTACTAACTTGTGTAACGATATATCTGTAAGAGACAGTAGTTAGTGACAGATTCCTTACCTTAGAATATCCCCAGGCGTCAGGCTGGATCCGGAAAGTTTTTGCGTAGCAGTACCCTTGCGCGTCGGTAGGCGGCGTCGTGCGGCTCTGCGTCCGTCGTCGGCGTCGTGATCGCCGGGATGACGTCGCGGGCAGTACTTAGACGCCGCCCCTGCGCGCTGACGTCAGTTCTGTACACGACTTTCCGCGCCAGGAACGCAGAGCCATGCAAGAAGCTGACATAGGTGTCTGAAAAATACTAGGGCCCTGAAAGGGATGTCCTTAACCCTAGAAATCAGTTCGCAGAACGGGGGAGGATGGGTAGGGCGGTAAGGAATCTGTCACTAACTACTGTCTCTTACAGATATATCGTTACACAAGTTAGTAACTTGTGCATCTGAAAGAGACACGTTAGTGACAGATTCCTTACCTTAGAATAGATACCCCAGCAATACCAACCCCGGTGGTGGGTCTGCGAACAAAGATCAGACAAGGAAGTCCTGGAGGACAGAACGGCCAAAGAAGCCGTCCCTCCGGACCTGACTGTCAAGGCAGTAATGCTTTGTAAACGTGTGCAGCGAGGCCCACGTAGCTGCCTGACAAATAACCGGCAGCGGAACACCGCGGCCCAAAGCCGTGGTAGCAGCCGTTGCCCTGGTGGAATGGGCCCGCAGCCCAACAGGAGGCTCCTTCTTAGCCAAAGAATAGCAGGTCTTGATGCACAAGGTAACCCAGCGGGAGATGGTCCTCTTGTGCACCGCCCGACCTTTTTGGCGCCCACGTAGCCAACAAAGAGCTGGTCATCCACCCGGAAGTGTTTTGTGCGGTCAATATAGAAGGAGAGCGCACGTTTTGGGTCCAGACGGTGGAGCCTCTCTTCCTCTCTGGAAGGATGCGGAGGCGGAAAGAAGGTGGGCAAAGTGATGGTCTGCCCAATATGGAAAGCAGTAACCACCTTTGGCAAGAAGGACGGGCGCGTCCGAAGAACAACCTTGTCCGGATGAACAGACAGAAAGGGAGGTTTGCAAGATAGAGCCTGGAGCTCACTCACCCGCCGAGCGGAGGTGATGGCCACCAGAAAGGCTGTCTTCAAAGTAAGAAGACGAAGAGGACAGTTATGTAGAGGCTCAAAGGGAGCGCACATTAAAAAGGTAAGAACCAAGTTCAAGTCCCACTGAGGCATCACAAACGGAACAGGAGGGAAGAGGTGAGTAATGCCTTTTAAGAACCTGTTAACAACAGGGGACTTGAAAAGGGAGGGCTGATCAGGAAGCCTGAGGAAGGCCGAGATAGCACAAAGATAACCCTTGATGGTACCCAGGGCAGAACCCTGTTGGGCCAGAGAAAGAAGGAACAGAAGGACCTCAGAAAGAGGGGCAGAGAGGGATTCACAGCCTTTGCTGTGCACCATGCCACAAATTTGTTCCACCTGCAGGCGTATACCACCTTAATGGAGGGACGCCTGGCTGCCAGAATCACATCACAAACTTCGGGAGGCAAGTCGAAAGGAATCAACTGCCGCCGCTCAATCTCCACGCAAGCAGGTGTAGACTGGACAGGTTCGGGTGGAGGACCGTCCCCTGCTGCTGCGACAGAAGATCCTCCCGAAGAGGCAGACGGATCGGGGGATCTACGCTCATATTGAGTAGCTCGGGATACCAAACTCTTAGAGCCCAGTCCGGAGCCACAAGAATGACTTGGGCCCGGTCGTGCCGAATCTTCTTCAACACTCTGGGTAGAAGTGGTATAGGCGGAAAGGCGTACAACAGACCGCAACTCCACTCGTGACGAAAAGCGTCTCCGAGCGAGTGCCGCCTTGGAAATTCCAACGCGCAGAACTGATGACATTGCGCGTTCTCTTCGGTGGCGAATAGATCTAACCAAGGCTCTCCCCATTGTAGAAAGAGTCCTTGCGCCACTTCCGAGTGAAGACGCCATTCGTGATCCATCATGCACCTGCGGCTGAGTTCGTCCGCCCCTGGCGTTCAGGGAACCTGCCAGGTGTTGAACCATCAGGAACATGCCCTGATGTTCCAGCCATGTCCAGAGGCGCAGAGCCTCCTGACAAAGGGTCCAAGACCCCACCCCGCCCTGTTTGTTGCAGTACCACATGGCGGTGGTGTTGTCTGTGAACACCTGCACTACCTTCCCTTTGACAGAGGGAAGGAATGCCTTGAGTGCAAGTCGGATCGCCCGGAGCTCCAGAAGGTTGATATGGAGCCGGGACTCCGCCGGAGACCAGAGGCCTCTGATCTCCGCCTCTCCCATGTGACCGCCCCATCCCAGAAGGGACGCGTCCGTCACAACTGTGTGCTCTGGCTGGGGAAGGGAGAGGGATCTGCCCATGACCCATTGCCGGTTCGAGAGCTACCACTGCAACTGTCTTGCAGTCCCCTCCGAGATCTGGACGTGATCGGACAGGTTGCCCTGGTGCTGCGCCCACTGGAACTTCAGGTCCCACTGCAGAGCCCGCATATGCCATCTGGCATGATTGACCAGCAGGATGCAGGAGGCCATGAGGCCCAGCAGCCTCAGGGTCATCCGTACCGAAACCCAGGATAAAGGCTGAAAGATCGGAATCATAGCCTGAATATCCCGGACTCGCCGTTCGGGAGGATAGGCCCGAAACTGCGTTGTGTCCAGAACCGCTCCGATGAAAAGGAGCTGTGGAGAAGGAATCAGATGCGACTTCGGCACATTGATGGAGAACCCCAGCGAGTGCAGGAGTTCGGCCGTAGTCTGGAGGTGGGAGACGACTGCCTGGGACGAGCCCGCCTTCAGCAGCCAGTCGTCGAGGTAGGGGAAGACTGAAACCCCTGCCCGGCGCAGATGAGCTGCGACCACCGCCATCACTTTCGTGAACACCCGAGGGGCACTGGTAAGGCCAAAGGGGAGCACGGTGAACTGAAAATGCTCGGGGCCTACCGTGAACCGAAGGTAACGCCGGTGGGCCGGCAGGACGGGGATGTGGAAATATGCGTCCTGCAAGTCCAACGCTACCAACCAGTCTCCAGGGTCGAGGGCAGTCAAGACCTGAGCTAGGGTGAGCATCTTGAACTTCTCCTTCCGGAGGAAGCGATTGACGTTCCGGAGGTCCAAGATAGGACGCATGTCCTCCTTGTCCTTTTTGGGCACCAGAAAGTAGTGGGAGTAGCAACAACGCCCTACTTCTGGGGTCGAAACACGCTCGATGGCCCTCTTGGTCAAGAGGGCCGCGACTTCCTTCTGTAGAAGCACCAAGTGATCCCCTGACATGCGGTGGAATTGAGGTGGCATGGCTGGGGGGTGGTCTCGAAGGGGAGGGAGTAGCCCCTTCGGACAATGTCCAAGACCCACCTGTCCGAGGTGATGGTACGCCAGTGGGGAAGGTGATGGCGGACCCTGCCCCTACTGGCGTGCTGTGCACCTGAAAGGAGGGACTAGGAGGGCTTGGAGGCCGCGGACGGGTTGGAGGGGTGGCCTGACCCGCACGCTGGTTGCCCGATCCGCCACGGCGGAATCCACGTCCTCGGCCACGCGAAGACGCCTGCTGCGCGGGCCGGTGGCTGGGCTGCTGACGTGAAGGGGCGCCCCTACCGTGGCCACGATAGGGGCGAAAAGCAGAAGTCAGCGGAGGGCGTGTAGCAGAAAGGCCCAGGGACTTGGCAGTAGCCCGTGAGTCCTTAAAGCGCTCCAACGCATGGTCTGCTTTGGACCCAAAAAGACAGACTCCATCAAAGGGCATGTCCATGAGAGTATTCTGGACATCCCCTGAAAAACCAGTGGTTCTCAGCCAGGCGTGGCGTCTGAGCGCCACCGTCGTTGCAATAGACCTGCCCAGCGAGTCGGCGGTGTCAAGGCCACAACGTATTGTGTATTTAGCCGCATCCCTTCCTTCCGCAATGGCGCGGGAAAGCAGTGTCTGGACCTCCTCAGGACACTGGGGCAAAACATCCGCCACCGAATCCCACAGGGAGTGGGTATATCGGCCCAAAAGACAAGTGGTGTTAACGGACCGCAAGCCAGCACTGGAGGAAGAAAAACCCTTCTTCCCAAACTGATCCAGGCGTTTGGATTCCCTATCCGGAGGAGCGGTAGGGAAGGCGGTTTGGGAAGCGGAGGCTTGGACAACCAAGCTCTCAGGAGTGGGGTGGACAGAGAGAAACAGGGGTCGCCCGGAGCTGGGCGATGGCGTCGTGACACGTTCCGATCCACAGGAGCCCCTGTGTTGGGCTTGGACCAGGCGCCCAAAAGAACGTCAGTGAGGGCGTCGTTAAACGGCAGCACAGTCTCCGCAGAGGAGGCTGCCGGCTGAAGCACCTCTGTCAAGATGTTAGGCTTGACCGTCAAAGTAGGGAGTTGGAGACGTAAGGCCCCAGCTGCCCTACGCAACACCGTACCAAAATTGGCTCCCTCCTCCGTAGCCACGGGAGGAGACAGCATGCCAGTGTCAGGGGAAGTATCCAGACCACTGGCCTCCCCTAGACTCTCTATCCAGTCCTCATCGTACTGACACCGTCGTGTCAGAGGGTCATCAGACCCCTCCCAGTCCACCTGGTCCTCCTCTGGTTCAAAATAAGGAGGAGGAGGGACAGTTGGGATCCAAGGTCCCATCGGCGCCGGAACCGGCGTCGAGCGACGTCGGTCCGGATCCATGTCCGGAGCCGGAAGGAACTGGGGGACAACGCCGCCCGGAGCCCAGGGCGGCGTCGAGAACGGCACCGGAGACATCGGCGCCGGCGGAGGTGTCGTTAGGTCGACAGGCGTCGATGGGGGTTGTGGAGCCGGGGTCGAGGCCGGGGCCGAAGCCGGGATCGAGGCTGGAGGCACGGGCGACGCCGGGGCCGGAGCCGTCGGCGACGCCGGAGCAACCCCATCAGGGCCCGCGGGGCCCGAAGGCGCACCGGAGGGGCCTGGAGGCCCGAAGAGGCGGGCCATGGCCGACAGGAATTCCTGCACTTTGGCCGGATCCGCCCCCGAACCCGGGAAGGGCGGGTATGGCGGGGCGACTCCACAGGCATGTCCGGGGCCGCGGGGGCGGAGACGGTGCCGGGAGGGGCCTCAGCCGAGCCGCGAGACCGGCGAGGCGAAGTCCTAGAGCGATGATGCTTTTGGACTTCTTGCGTTTCGACTTACCGGACGAAGAAGACTTCGACGCCGACGACCGGTGTGGACTCTGCGATCGACCCCTGGACCTCTCACGCGACCGGGGCTTCCGCGGAGCCGAATGCCGGGCCTCGAGGAGCTTTCGAGACCGCTCTCGCAAAGCTTTCGGGTTGAGGGCCTGGCAGTCGGTACAAGACTCCGTGTCGTGGCCTCGGCCGAGGCAGAAGAGACACTCCCAATGCGGGTCGGTGACGGACATCATCCGCGCACAGGCGCCGCAACGTTTGAAACCGGGCATCCCTACGACACCTTGATAGATG
The DNA here is from genome assembly GCA_963921515.1 of Calotriton arnoldi. Taxonomy (NCBI): domain Eukaryota; kingdom Metazoa; phylum Chordata; class Amphibia; order Caudata; family Salamandridae; genus Calotriton; species Calotriton arnoldi. The sequence goes on from CAWUFW010002868.1 coordinate 961,598, forward strand.
AAAAAACTGTGAAAAAATTCACCAAAAAGTATGGTCAAAAAATGACCAGGGCACTGCTCTTCCCGGATCTGCGCTTGTTGGCGCGGAAAAAGAAGAACTGACGTCAGCGCGCAGGGCGGCGTCTAAGTACTGCCCGCGACGTCATCCCGGCGATCACGACGCAGACGACGGACGCGGAGCCGCACGACGCCGCCTACCGACGCGCAAGGGTACTGCTACGCAAAAACTTTCCGGATCCAGCCTGACGCCTGGAGATATTCTAAGGTAAGGAATCTGTCACTAACGTGTCTCTTTCAGATACCAATAATACGCTAGTTTAGTAAGGGTTTCGGCGAGACTGGTGAGAGTCACCGTGTGCCGTGCCCTATAGCAAATCCCCTCCCATTCCTTACTGGTGAGGTCGCGGCCCAGGTCCTTTTCCCAACGTGCTCGGCCTGCGTGGAAAGTGTGGGTGTAGTGCGACAAAAGCATTCTATATAGGTCCGAGATCAACTTCTTGTCTGAGGAACGCGTTATCAACCAACGCTCATAGGTGGTGAGATGTCTTTGTGCCTGCGATTTGTTGTCAGGGTGGGAAGCCCAATGCCGCAATTGCAAGTAGTGCAGGCGCTCAGATTCGGGGAGGCCATAGTCAATACTCAGTTGTGTGAAGGGCACCACCCCCTCTGCGTCGTATGGAGTACCTAATACCCGGCAGCCAGTGGTTCTCCAGTGAGGAAAGGAGGTCTCACCCATCCCTGGCCCAAAGTCAGAGTGGCCAAAAAGGAGAGTAAGAGGGGAAGGGAAAGTCATCAGGCCATGTCGTCTGTTCGTTTGGTCCCAAGCTACCATGATAGAGCGGGTCACGTGGGAGGCGTACAGGTTGGGGGGGGCGTTGATGCTTCCGAAGGAAAGGAATTTTCATGAGGGAGGTGCCCGCAACCGCGCAGTCTTGGAAGAGCCAGTGCTTCTCGGACTCAGCCCTACTCCACTCCACTAGCTGGCGTAACTGTGTGGCTTTATAATAGAGCGCGAGGTCGGGAATCCCTAGGCCCCCTTCATGTGGAGGGAGGAAACTGACTAGCCTCTTCATCCTCAGTCTACGACCCTGCCAGATGAATTGCGAGAGTTCCGATTGAATCCTCTGGAGCCAACCAGTGGGAGGCTGGAGAGGGAGCGTTTGAAAGAGAAAGTAATTTGGGAAGGATCGTCATTTTAACGGCGGCGATACGTCCGAGCCAAGAGATAGGGTAGTGTTTCTAGCGCCGCAGATCCGCACGAATATGGGACTGCAAAGTGTTGTAGTTGGCCGACCGTGTCGCTTGCAGTGTGGGAGCTAACTGGATTCCCAGATAGGGGACTGAGTCAGGAGACCACTGAATAGGGTGCCTTGCCTGCAATTGTGCCTGCTGCTGGGGCGAGAGAGAGAGGTTCAGATCGGTAGACTTTGTGACGTTGATTTTGAACCCGGACGCTGCTCCAAAGGAGTCCAGCTCCTCCAGAAGGGTGCCCAGAGCAGTTGCCGGATCGGACAGGGTGATACCAAAGGGGATGATGGACGGAGCGCCTGAGCAAATCAAACACTCACCCCCCAGTCAACTGATCTGGGTTTAATCCATCATCATTCTTTAGCTCACTCCACCACCCAAGTTCAGACATGGCCATATGCAAATCAGTCTGACCCTGTGCCTCATGGGAACAGTCCAGCCCGAACTGCCAAGCCATGTCTTCCCTGGACCGGAAACAAGCATCCTGGGACCGGTTTCTGGCCATTCAGCCGTCATCAGCCAGGCTAGCTTGAATCCAGTGGCAAAGTGAGCAAGGGACCCACGTCTGGGCATACCCTGCCAACTTAGGGCGAACAAAGCGATACCAAAGGGGATGATGGACGGAGCGCCTGAGCAAATCAAACACTCACCCCCAGTCAACTGATCTGGGTTTAATCCATCATCATTCTTTAGCTCACTCCACCACCCAAGTTCAGACATGGCCATATGCAAATCAGTCTGACCCTGTGCCTCATGGGAACAGTCCAGCCCGAACTGCCAAGCCATGTCTTCCCTGGACCGGAAACAAGCATCCTGGGACCGGTTTCTGGCCATTCAGCCGTCATCAGCCAGGCTAGCTTGAATCCAGTGGCAAAGTGAGCAAGGGACCCACGTCTGGGCATACCCTGCCAACTTAGGGCGAACAAAGCGATACCAAAGGGGATGATGGACGGAGCGCCTGAGCAAATCAAACACTCACCCCCAGTCAACTGATCTGGGTTTAATCCATCATCATTCTTTAGCTCACTCCACCACCCAAGTTCAGACATGGCCATATGCAAATCAGTCTGACCCTGTGCCTCATGGGAACAGTCCAGCCCGAACTGCCAAGCCATGTCTTCCCTGGACCGGAAACAAGCATCCTGGGACCGGTTTCTGGCCATTCAGCCGTCATCAGCCAGGCTAGCTTGAATCCAGTGGCAAAGTGAGCAAGGGACCCACGTCTGGGCATACCCTGCCAACTTAGGGCGAACAAAGCGATACCAAAGGGGATGATGGACGGAGCGCCTGAGCAAATCAAACACTCACCCCCAGTCAACTGATCTGGGTTTAATCCATCATCATTCTTTAGCTCACTCCACCACCCAAGTTCAGACATGGCCATATGCAAATCAGTCTGACCCTGTGCCTCATGGGAACAGTCCAGCCTGAACTGCCAAGCCATGTCTTCCCTGGACCGGAAACAAGCATCCTGGGACCGGTTTCTGGCCATTCAGCCGTCATCAGCCAGGCTAGCTTGAATCCAGTGGCAAAGTGAGCAAGGGACCCACGTCTGGGCATACCCTGCCAACTTAGGGCGAACAAAGCGATACCAAAGGGGATGATGGACGGAGCGCCTGAGCAAATCAAACACTCACCCCCAGTCAACTGATCTGGGTTTAATCCATCATCATTCTTTAGCTCACTCCACCACCCAAGTTCAGACATGGCCATATGCAAATCAGTCTGACCCTGTGCCTCATGGGAACAGTCCAGCCCGAACTGCCAAGCCATGTCTTCCCTGGACCGGAAACAAGCATCGGACAGGGTGACCAGGACATCATCCGCGTACAAACTAATGGTGTGAACATCGCCCCCAAAGCGTACGCCCGTGATCTGAGGATGTTCCCGGACCCTCTGCGCCAGGGGTTCCATGTAGAGGGCAAAGAGCAGTGGCGACAGAGGACACCCCTGTCTTGTGCCTCTATAAATGTGGAAGGGGGTTGATGTATACCCGTTTACCCGCACTGTGGCCGCGGGGCCCTGGTAGCAATAGAGAATGCGCGTCCTCATCTTTTCCCCTAGGCCAAAACGAGTCAGCACTCGCTCCAGGTAGGGCCAGTGCACGCGATCGAAGGCCTTCTCGGCGTCGATGGTCAGGAGCATAAAATCTCCCGGAATACGGGAGGTTTTTTCGATAAGGTGGAGCACGCGCTTCGTGTTGTCACTGGTTTGTCTCTGAGGGATAAAACCTGCTTGGTCAGGGTCGATGATGCCGGGTATATAGTGGCCAAGGCGTGCCGCCAGGATGCTAGTGTACAATTTTAAGTCAATATTTAAGAGCGAGATGGGCCTGCACGCCCCGCAGAGCGACTTATCCTTGCCAGGTTTATGGATAACTACAATAGCCGCTTCGAGCATTGAAGGAGGGATCGCCCCCGAAGTCGCGAAAGAATTAAAAAGTCGAGTGAGAAGAGGGGGAAGGGTAGGGCAGAATTGCTTATAGAAGGCCGCCGTATAGCCGTCCGGGCCTGGGGATTTAGCTACTTTTAAGCACGAGATGGCCGAAATGACTTCCTCTGGACAGATCTCCCTCTCTATGTGCTCGGCTTGCGCCTGGGACAGGCTGGGGAGAGTAACCTGGTCTAGGTATGCGTCTATAGTCTCCAGCTCTAGGTGCTGCGCATCGTAGAGTTGTGCATAAAAATCCCTGAATGTCTCTACTATGTCATGGTCCTCTGTGTGTATATGGCCTGTCGGATCCTTAATCCCTTGGACCCCTTCCCGCAGCCGGGTTTCCCGCAGTTTGTGCGCCAATAGCCGGCCGCACTTGTCCCCACCACTGTAAAAAGAGTGTCGCAGGCGTAAGGCCGCATATTCGGCTTTATCACGGTCTATGGCAGCTAACTGTGCTCGGGCCGCTTTCAATTGATGCCAGATGCGTGGGGCACCCGTCCGCCGGTGTATCTGTTCTAGTTCACTTACTTGCTGGGTGAGGTCCTCCCGTGTGCGCATGCGCTCCGCGTTGTCTGCAGAGGAGAGGGCAATAATTGCTCCCCGTACCACTGCCTTCAGAGCTTCCCATCTGGTTGAGATGGGCGTGTCCAAGTTATCATTATGGGATAGGTAGTCGTCGAGCGTGCGCTAAATCAGGGCTACGGCGCCTTCTCGGTGCAAGAGAGAATCGCGGAAGCGCCACTGTCGGGCGGGCAGCCGCACGGGTGGGAAAGTCAGAGTAGTCACCACCGGTGCGTGGTCTGATAGGGCAGCGACCAAGATATCTACTGAGGTTGTGATGGCAGTGAGGTGTCCAGTGCCTAAGAAATAATCCAGCCGGGCGTAAGTCTTATGGGCGCTAGAGTAGTAAGAGTATTCCCTGGATCGTGGGTGGTAGTGTCTCCACAGGTCAATCAAGTCTAAATCACTTAGACGAGCATGTCCGGCACGGGAAAGGGCACCCACCTGACCATAGCGCTGTACTGACCTATCAAACTCATTGTCGAAGACTAGATTAAGGTCGCCCCCCAAGAGTAAGCTACGGACAGGAGTCGCGGTGGCTTCGAACAGGGCGTCATGGAGGAACCGTTCCTGGCCTTCGTTAGGAGCGTAGATGGACCCTAGGATCAGCGGGTAACCCCCAATCGTGAACTGATAAGTTAAGAGCCTGCCTTTGATTTCGGCCTCCTTCTGCACCACTTTGCCCTTAAAGGACCTGGAGAGCAAAATCGCCACCCCAGCCGATTTGGAGGGGCCTGAGGAAAAGAATTGGGTCGGGAAAGCGCGGGACCGAAATCTATGACAATCCTTGGCCAGCAGATGTGTTTCTTGTAGTAGGCACACGTCAGCCCCCATGCTTGCCAGGTACCCAAGGATCGCGCGGCGCTTGACAGGGTTATTAAGACCCCTCACGTTAAGTGTGAGGACTTTAAGATTCAGCGGAGCCATCTATCTTAGTGGATATCGTACGCAGCAAGGCACACACAGCCAGGAGCAGGGCAGAGCGCATAGCTGCAGCAGTGGGCAGAGCTCAGGGGGTGTCTGTCGCTAGCACAAGAGGTTGATGGCAGCAGCATTGGGAGCCTGAGAAGGAGCAGAAGAGAGAAGAGGGAAGAAAGATAGCCCCTGAAAGAGAGAGAAAAAGCCCCGGCACAACAGGCGCCAACTCAAAACAAAAGTCTTGATAATAGTCCATCTTCCACGGAAGATCAGGAGGAACAGCAGTACGGGCATTAAGTGGCCAAGTACACCCCCCCCCCCGGCCGCCCCAGGAACGGCAGCGCTAAGAACTATCATCTAGGCTTGGGTCTATTACGAGGACTGTGTCTTAGCAAGGGCCATCGGCAATGTCTCAAGGGCCTCCTGCTGCCCTTTTGCAATCTCTCCAGGGTCCGGGTGTTGCAATCTATTGGGTCGGCGTCGATGTCTCTGCTGCCTCCAGCGTGGCTGTGCATCGCCGGAACCACTGGCCGGGGTGTCACCGCTGTCATCGTCGTCAGGAAGTTCAATCCCTAGCACCTTGCTGGCCTCCGCCAGTGATCTGAGCTGATAAAGTGTGCCATCATAGCGGAATATGAGACGAAAGGGGTGGCCCCAGGAGTATGTGATGTTGCGTTGACGGAGAACTGCAGTAATTGGGCGGAAAGTCTTGCGCTTTTGAAGTGTGAGGGCAGCGAGATCTTGATACAGAGTTGGCGACTGGTCTCGAAACGTGAGAGGGTGTTGCTGGCTTTCTGAAGAATCTCTTTGGTGCGGTAATCATGAACACAAACTAAGATGTCCGCAGGTGGAGCGGTGGCAGGGCGGGGGGGACCCACCCGATGCGCCCTGTCAATGCGGAGATCCGTGTCCAGGGGGTTACCCAAGACATGATTGAAAAGTTCGCGCACAAACAAGAAGATGTCACCCGCCTCTGCGTTTGGACTCACTCCCCGGATCCACACGTTGTGTCGTCGGGAGCGATTCTCCAAGTCCTCTAGGTGAGACTGGAGGTCCACCTGTTGATCGTGGACGCGTAGAAGTTCCTGTTGTACAAAGGAGATCTCCTCGTCTCGCGCATCGCTTTTGTCCTCTAATGCAACCACCCGGTCCCCTACGTTGTCTAAATCTTTTCGAACGTCCTTGAGTTCTGCAGTGAGGTCTCGTTTCACAGTCTGCAGATCATCGCGTAGGGCCGAGAACAAGGATTCCAGGAAGGCCCGCGTAACCGGTTCCTCGCCGGGGTCGCCCATAGATGACGAGGGTGTGCCAGCTTGTTTTACAGAGCCAGACGGTGTACCCCCCTGCGGGCGTGCAAAAAGCTCCTGAAGAGATTTACTCTTCTTACCCCGTGTAGAGGCCATTGTGCTGTCCAAGTCGCTAGGGGTGCGCAAGAGGTCGGCGGCAGCAGGTCCCTGCACTCCCCCGCCGGGACACCCGAGAGGAGCGCCAAGGTGTCGAGAAGTATCCCAGTGAAAGAGCGTTGTCCGGCAGGGGAGACACGAGACCAGGCAGGGCCGGCAAGGGCACCCCGGGCTTCACCGCCTCCTCCTCAACCAACGTAGCAGGGCAGTCGCAGGGGGACCCTCAAAGGCCGGGCCCTCTCTATATCAGCAAAACGAGGCCCCTCTAGCTCCGTCACAACGGTGACTCCAAGACAAAAAGCACAGGTCGCCAAACTTGGGGGAAGCTGGGCCTCGGTTCCCCCTCAGCGTCCTCGCCGTCAGCCACTCTCAACACTCACAGTGCGGGGTCCCAGTATTGGAGACCGGACTCCGGGGCCACGATGTGCCAACCCCGCAGCGAGTCGGGCCCTTCTGATCCCGTCCACACACCTCCAGACAGGCCAACAGTCCCAGGGTCACCCGTGTGACCCCCACAGCGGAGGCAGGGTACAGTCAGGAGCCTCCCAGGTCGCTGCAGATGAGGTGGGGGCCCCGTGCGGCGCACCGCGAAGCCTGTGCAGCCCTCTCACCTCCAAGATGCGGTCTGCTCACCGGGGGGGCCACTGGGCATTGCAGGTCCGGGGAGAACCTCCGCCGACAGCTCCACAGTCCGCAGACACTCTGGCAGGCGCGGGCAGTCACAGGCCGCGTCCCGGCCCTCCGAGCGCGGCAGCCAGGAGAAGGTCGGGCCTCCGCGCACCGCCCTGCTGCTCCAGACGCGCCGGCGGAGTCAGGTGCGGCTCTTCAAGCCTTCCACCCCGCGCCTGTGAATAGAGCCCAGCTCCCAGAACGAGGCACCACATGCGTGGCCACCAGCCGTCCAGTCGATCAGCAGGCGCGCCAAGCCGGCGCGATCACCAACTCGGGGTCGCGGCTCCGCCTACTGTCGCAGGCCCCGCACACTCGGGCGATGTTCTTCGTCCCGCACCGCGGCTCAGGGAAGGAACTCCGGCAGAGCGGGGGCCGCTGACTTCGGTGTGCTGTCCCGGACTGGATTTCAGCCCGATGTCGGCTGCAGTTGGCCCGAGCCGGTGATTTCCCGGGACGGTCGGAGGGAGAGACGAGAGGATGCGTCTCACCTCGCCGCCATCTTGGCCACGCCCCTGGATCAGTTTTTAGAGTGGGATGCTGGCCTGTGGCATCCGCTCACTAAAATCACAAGGCTTCTGAAAAGTTTTGGTATTGATGCCAGTGATTTGAGTAACCCTTTCTGAAGCAGATTCAGAGTATGGGGTAATGCCTGATATCCATTTTTGTGTTGAAAAGAGGTCCAATGGTGTGTGTGTGCACTCACACACACAAACACGCCAAAAGTAGTAACCTTTCTACAGTACATTAGAGTAAATCTACATGTGAATAGATTTAAACATGTATATTTAGCACTGTAAATAGGGCGCATCGTAACTGAGCTGCAATGTGCTAGATGCACACCTTGGACAGAGAAGGACATGTTTGTATGATTGTGTACTTAGATGACTTTCTGATTATGACCAAGATCGAGAGGAAATTGGTGCTTCAGTTATAGATGGCGGCCAGCTTGTTAGAAAGTTTGGGATTTCTGATAAATTTGCAGAAATCAGTCTTGAGACCTTCCTAGACTCTAGAGTTTTGGGGTTTGCAGCTGTATACTTTTAAGGCGGAGTTAAGTTTGCCAGGACAGAAGGTATCAAAGATAAAATCAGAGGTAAGGTATGTTTTTAACAAAGCGATTATTTCTTTAAGGACTCTGGAGAGAGTTATTGGTCTTTTTTTCATTTTCAATTCAAGCGGTGTCTCTGGGTCCTATGAGTTACAGAGCGTTACATGGGTTTAAAGCCATTAGTTTAAGGAAGAGTTTGTGGTATGGAGATCGGATATTGTTGACATAGGATGCTGCAGAGGAATTGCTTTGGTGGCTGAACAATTTACAGGCTTGAAAGGGCCGAGGTATATTTGAGATGTCAGAAAAAATCAATGGAAGAGCAAGGGATAAAGCAGGAGGTGCGTCCCGTTCCCCAAAGAGATAATGAACTTTAAACAATGTGGACGACCCCACTATGTATCTAGAGTGTTATCACTGTATGTGGTATGAACATGGACCCATTAGGTATGTTTAAAAGACCCCTCACACACCAACCTAGTTGGTGTCATGCTTCATCATTGGGGTCCCAACCGGGCGGCCGAATGCTGCCCGGTTGTGCTACGACGCCTGGTTACAGCGGAGCTGGTGTGGTGCGAATATGTGATGTGAAGTGAAATACTACAATTAAAAATATCTCTGAGAATCCTTGCCCTTAGTTTTAATTTTGGCGGCTCAGGATATGATTAAAAACAATGTGTGTAGTACAACTAATTTGGACTTTTTACCGTAAGTTGACTATATGTGGCGGTCTACATGTTTCAGCCCGTAAAACAAGTGTGAGGGCTTTCGTCAGGACCAGGTGAGTGAAAAGTGAGATTAAAAGCTTTTTTCGAAAACACACCTTCCCAACAAACTCTAGAAGAAGGAGACACTTTGTTCAGAGCCAAATCCACCTTCATGCCTCCTCCTAATGCAATTCCTCCCGAGGTGGCAGTCTATGAACAGGCTGTCTTCAAAGACATTGAAGCACTGCAAGAGGGCCACACCTTCCAAAATACCAGCGCAGCAGAACGCACAGCCATACAATCGCTGAGATCCAACCGATCCATCATCATAAAACCCGCAGACAAAGGCGGAGGAACAGTCATCATGAACAAAGAGGACTACCGACAAGAATGTGTAAGACTCCTCAGTGACACAAAGAACTATGGAAAACTAAGCCACGACCCTAGTGAGAGTCTGAGATCATGTATTCACATACTGGTGGAAGAAGCAGAAACAGGACAAATCACACCCAGTGAAGCAACATTTCTAACCTCAACAACAGGCAAAATACCATATTTTTATATAGTGCCGAAAATACACAAGAACAAATCACCTCCACCGGGACGCCCCATTGTATCGGGCATAGGCTCTCTACTAGAGCCTCTGTCCCGATACTGCGATTTCTTTCTCCGACCTATGGTCCAGTCCACCAACACTTATCTTCAAGACACTAAAGACCTCCTCAGACTACTCAACAACATGAACTACAACCCAGAGACCTCCTTCCTGGTAAGTCTTGACGTGGAGAGTCTCTACACCAGTCTCCCGCAAGACGATACCCTAGGAGTTCTAGAGACGGCCATGGAAAAAATAGACTGGCAACACAAGACCCCCAGAAGGTTCATCTGGGAATGCGCAAAACTTGCGCTTAAAGAAAACTTTTTCGAATTTGAAGGCCAACTGTACATTCAGAAATATGGGACATCTATGGGGAGCGTTTTCGCCCCCAGTGTAGCAGGCCTCTATGTACACAATTTTGAGACAAAGTACATTTTTTTCAACAATGTGTCACGAATTCCAGAAATCAAATTCTATAAAAGATACATAGATGACATCTTACTCATCTGGGAGGGCGATAAGGAGTCACTCAACATATTCTGCCTTTGGCTCAACACCTGTGACCAGAATCTCAAATTTACACACAGCTATCATCACTGTAAAACCACCTTTCTAGATCTGGACATAGAAGCCGAGGATGGCCAGCTTAGAAGCAAAACGCACTTTAAACCTACGGCCCGCAACTCACTTCTACACTTCTCCAGCTTCCATCCTAGGTCCTTGCGGGAGAATCCTAGGTCTTGCGGGAGACTACAAGGACCAGGCGAAGGACCTGAGCAAAAAACTCCGGAACCGCGGGTACCCCAAGCACATTACTGATAAAGCTCAAAAAAAGAGCTCGAAACAAAAACCGCGAAGGACTCAGAGAAACATCCACAAGAAGCAACAGCAGTACCATTGACATGTGTCACTACCTTCAATTCGGTTTCCCACAAGGTCTCGAATATCATAAAAAAACATTGGAAAATCCTCATGACAGGAAATCTCAATTGGAACCCCCCCTTACTGTCTCACAAAAAAGCCAAATCCATAAAAGATGCACTGGTATCTACCAGACCAGTCCAACAACAAAAATCAGGGAACACTGTCCTAAATGCATGGGGGCTCCCCAAAATCACCGGACATTTTGCATGTGGCAATTGCAGCGTATGCCACCTAACTGAAACCACAAAAAATCTCCACCTGGAACCAGGTAAGACGTGGGAACTATGACACCACACCAACTGCAACACGGCACACGTCATATACCGTATCATGTGCCCTTGCGATCTCACCTATATTGGGATGACAAACAGAAAGGTGAAGACCAGAATTTGTGAACACCGGAGCACCATAAGATGCAAGAGAAACACCACAAAAATGACAAACCATTTCCTTGAGGTAGGACATACAACTAATGACATGCGCTGGGTCATTATAGAGGCTCTAGATCCCAACACGCCGAACATCCAGCACCAGTTACTACAAAAGGAACAGAGGTGGATTTATCGTCTATCCAGCCACAAGACAGGCCTTAATGATAATATTCCTTGGAATAGACTCAACAGATAGTAATCCAGACGCCCGTAAGCAATCTACAGGTGTCTCCTCCACAGCACCCTGTTATGTGTCCCCATTCGTTGAGAAATATCCTATTAACATACTACACCTCAAGATGGCCGATACAATAGATACCCTCTATTGAACTTTGTTTCTGTAGCCAGCATACTGATATGTGATTTCATTCATCTATGTATGAATCCAACGGATTTAACAACTAACTCTCCATCTAATTCAACTATCTTGTATTTTATACATGAGACTGTTAATCTTCTTTGACTAATAACATGATGAGAATATCACATTAGCCCAGACTGTTCTGCAGCGTTTTTGTCCCCCCCCCCTTTTTGCTGACAAATACTAAGCATTGACTTATCCTCTTGAATACTTCGGTCTGTTAGACTGAATTTTTTGGCACGTTTTTTCAATAAACGATCAAGTCCTAAGCATCATTCTAATTTCAAATAAGTTACATCAACTCAATCCATTGAATACACCGTACTATAAGATGGCTGCCAAATTAGACATCTTTTCATATCGACCGAGCATGCGCGTTTGTTAAAATTTCTTAGCGCATGCGCGCCTATCAGTTTCCTGAGTCATTGCTAAACCCGGACATGCACTCCGGCACGTATCGGGTCCAGCATTCGCTCTATTTAAACTCCATTATCCACGTAACCCAGCAGCAGCCGGGACTACGGGAGACTGATACAGGTTTGCAGCAGGGGACTCGCCAAATCCAAGTAAGATCATGCGTGCTCCAATGGCGCCACCCACGAGAACCTACCTAAACCATGGTGCTCATTATGGCGCTCTTTTTTAATTTACAATTCACAGATTGGTATCCTGGATGAATACCTTTACCCTCCTGAGCCTCGAAAAACTGCCAAATTTCCATAATAGTGTAACTATGATTCAAACAATATGTGCATGCTTTTTTAACATCGTTTTTGCAATTCACAAATGGCCACTTGATCGCATGCATAGGTCTGTAAATTGCCACTTGCAGTACGATAGGGACCTCTTGGCATTGCCTATATGGGCCTACACCGTGCAACATTAAGCACAGTATACGTACTCCACTGGGTGCTAGCGATATCTCCCACAGGTTTAGCGTGCCACGCACCAATGTTGTCGTGGTCACTTACCAGCGCACCACCGATATTATGGACGCGCTATCCTTACTAGATAGCCCATGATTTTGCCTCAACCAGTACGGCATGCACAGAATCTACTGCATGTCGCCACCAGCATGGACTACATGCCAATCACTGTAGTGATTTTAGAGACAATGACAACAGCACATCCATATTGCCACTAAGATTGCATTTTATGTTGCGATATATTATATGTTTTGTTATGTCTTCTTTCTTTCCTATACAGGTATTTTACAAGTGTCAGTAAGTACACCGACACTTACACCACACACCTTAGCGCGTGTGTAGGTACTATTCAGGTTTCACGTGGCATATTTTACCTTTGCCACTCACTTTTCACTCACCTGGTCCTGACGAAAGCCCTCACACTTGTTTTACAGGCTGAAACATGTAGACCGCCACATATAGTCAACTTACGGTAAAAAGTCCAAATTAGTTGTACTACACACATTGTTTTTAATCATATCCTGAGCCGCCAAAATTAAAACTAAGGGCAAGGATTCTCAGAGATATTTTTAATTGTAGTATTTCACTTCACATCACATATTCGCACCACACCAGCTCCGCTGTAACCAGGCGTCGTAGCACAACCGGGCAGCATTCGGCCGCCCGGTTGGGACCCCAATGATGAAGCATGACACCAACTAGGTTGGTGTGTGAGGGGTCTTTTAAACATACCTAATGGGTCCATGTTCATACCACATACAGTGATAACACTCTAGATACATAGTGGGGTCGTCCACATTGTTTAAAGTAATATTTGAGATGTCGCCAAATAATGTATTAGAGTCGTATGCACGTCTGTTAGTTAGGAAGCTCGCTTGAATCATCTGAAGATGGGAGGCAGATGGTCTCTGTAGCCGAGGTTGTCTCATATCAATTGTTTGGAAATGAACGCAGGGTTTTGGGATTTGAAGAGTTTCCAGAATTCGTTACAAAATGTAAATGTTTTACTGAAGATGGTCAACATATCCGTTTGTTACATCAACCGTTTAGGTGGGAGCAAATCAAAGAATATATCAGACTTGGCCAAGGAAATTTGGTGGTTTTGTTTGGAGCACAAAATAGGTTTAAAGGCAGAGTATTTTTCAAGCCAGAGCAATGTTATTGCAGATTGGAAATACAGCGATTGGAGTATCAATCAAGAGATTTTTCTGAAGTTGTTGGGAGTTTGGGGATCTTTTGAAGTGGATCGGTTTGCCTCGAGGTGGATGAAGCAGGTTCCAAGATGCTACAGCTGGAGACCAGACCCAAAGGCGGAGCACTGAATGCATTTCAACAGAAGGGGTTAAGGGTTATGCTTTCCCTCCCTTTGCTATGATTCAGGGAGTTTTACTATTAGTGAGGAAAAAGAAATGTCAGTTAGTGCAAGCGACTCCGTTCTGGACGACTCAGCTGTGGTTTCCAGGAGTAATGCAATTGGCAGTGCAGGAGACTTTTTTGATTCTGGTTTCACTGGGCTGGTGGTAGGCCCAGGAGGAGAAGAACAGCCTTTAGTGTTGAGTGGAATGATCAATCTTATTGCTTGGAGGATTTCAGGAGAGATCATTTTAAGTGCCTTTCAGACAAGAGTTAGGAGTTACTTAGGGAATCTTGAGCTCTTGGAAGAAGAAAACAACATACCACTTATTGAAAGGCAGTGAAATGTGGGTGCATGGAGAAAGGTTTGGCTCCCATGGAGGCTTCTGTGGTAGAGTTGAGTAATTGCTTGAATGTATTTTTTGACAAAGGTTTAAGTTATAGGATTATTAATTGTTACAGGATGGTAGTTGTGGCAGGTCATAATTTAATAAGGGGAAAATCGATAGACAGAGATGTTATTGCAGAATTATGAAGGGTAATAAGCTACGCAGGCTTCCTAAACCTAGGCACTCTTCTTTGTGGAATGTGAAATTGCATAACTTGGAGTCTTGGCCTTAGAATAGGTTTCTTACTTTTGCCAATTATCTTTTAAACTAGCTACTTTGCTTTGTTTGATTTCATCAGAAGAGTTTGTGATGTTAAAGTGTTAGAGGTAAGTAATCGTTTTTGAGCGTCCAGCTGGAATATTGTTTTAGAATACGCAGAGAACCAAGACTATGTTGTCTTCAATTTTTTATCCTAGTTTGAAGAACATCCTCAATTATCTGTAGTGAGATGTTGGAAAGTATATGGGAATAGAATGAGTGAGTTTAGGATGGATAGGTAACATCAATTGCTTTTGTTCTACGTAAACCCTTACAGGGCTGTGACTCCCTCAGCCATAACCGGATGGGTGAGTGTGGTTTTGAATGAATCTGGAATAGACTTGGGGATATTTGACGCACACTCGGTGCATGGTGCAAAGGCAAGTAAATTGTTTTAGTCAGGTAGCCAACGGGAAGAGATTATGAAAGCAGCCGATTGGTTGAATGCTGGTGTGTTTTTAAGATTTTATTCAAAACCTCTGCTCATGTTTCTTCTGTAGCTATACAGGGCTATGTAGACTGTTAAACATGCATAATGCTGGCCTCTGTTTTTGACATGAAATGTAGATTCTTCAACTTTAAATGTTGGAAGAAAGTAGATTTAATTAAACACATGGAGGATAGCATTAGCCCTCCCAGCCCACCCTTGAACCTAGTTTGGTTATAAAAAAAAAGAGATAAAAACTGGAAAAAATTGTTTTTTTATAATGCATTTTTGGTATTCCTAATTGACGTAGTATCTTTAGTTTCCCCTAACACGTGCTGTTTTAAAAAAAAAAATTGACACAATCGCTGTGATTGAAGAAGTAGGAGTAGATTTTATGCTCAAGGAAGGTTTTTAAAATGTCAGAGCAGATGAGAGAGCAATGACATCCATTCTGCTGAAGTTGGTTGAGAGCTTTTCTTTCTTCTCTGGTGAGGTTATCGAAAATCCTTAAGTTGTTGATTGTTTGATGAGTTTGTTGATGGGTAAAATGTATGTATTAAGAACAGGATTTCTACCACACTGGGGAGTCCATCATTTGGAATGGCAGAATTCTTAAATGGATCTGGAAGATATATTGGCATATCAACATTAGAATAATTGTTAAAATATTCAGCAAGTCTGCATTTTCCCTCAAAGATTTTTAGGTCTCTTGTGATGTTGGCAATATTATGGTCCTTAGGTAGTCTTTTTCGTGAATGCACAATAACATGGAAAGATTATTCCCTCTTCTTTGTGAGACCATAACAATAAAGGTTTGCTGTTTCCAACACCACATACTCCAAGCAATTGGCCTTAATTTGGGATGCCTCTCCACGCACTCTTAACAGTCCAAACAGATGCTTGACCACGATACAGTTTCAATTGCATCTGTAAATGTGCAAATGTGGGCAAACACTCCAAGATAACATGATCTAATACCCTGCTTCGTTATGTACAAATAATTCAGGATAGAAGATTTGGACAAAATCAGACTAAAAGCCATATTTGGAGTTTGGCACACGGATATTCTGTCAAAAAGTGCTAGATGTCTGCCATATTACAAGTGCCTTAAACTATAATGCACTTGTAATACAGAAGGCGGGACATCCGCCACATTGGTGTTTCTAGTTGCCCAGAATAAAATTATGTAAATGCAAAATGTTGTTAGAATGGTAGACATTGTGGGAGGTTTGAGGGAGTGGTTGGCATCTTAAAAGATAGTCACAAAATTAGCTTTTACTCTCACAATGAATAATAATTTTGATGTTCAATGCAATTTTTTATTTTCTTTACGTATTAAACATTTAAAACATTGTCAACAATGCGGAGTTTCATTTTTAAAAACACACAATTGCAAGTACATTGACTATTAGTAGAACACCATTTATTTTTATGTTTATAATCTCTTTATTGAGTTTTAAACACATTTGTACAACAAAAACCAAACATCTTGTACCTGCTGGTGCACATCAAGGTAATTAGTTGCTTATGCGTTGAACGAAAAACAACATCCCCCACCCCCTAAACTAAACCCCTCTCCCTAACCCCCTTTTCCCACCCTTCCCCTGGCCCACCCCCCCTCCCAGCTATGTATGTCTATGCGTCTCCTTGGGATTCGGTCTGTGGCTGATTTATAAGCCGTAACATTCGTAGATACTTGGGGCATGTGAGTTTGTTAAATTCAGAGGAGAGCATCGTTATGTATGGTTTCCATAAGTCTGGGAATGAAGCCCCCTGATTAGCGAGGGATAGGGAGATACGTTCCATGCTTAAGACATGCCATATGCGGTGTAGCCATCCGGTGTGTGTGGGAAGGCGGGTCGTGCCCCATAAGGCTAGGATATGTTGGAGGGCTGCCCCAATAGCCAGGCCTATCTGCCAGCCTCTGAGATTTGAGGGGGAACATAAGGGCGTTGGGTAGTCCCAAGAGGATATAGGCCGGAAAGCAGGGAAGTTGTTTATCAAAGTAAGCATCTATCTTGTCGATGACTTGTTCCCAGTACCCAGCTAGGTTCGGGCAATCCCATAGGATATGCGTCAAGGTGCCTTGATCCCCACACCCCCACCAGCAGAGGGGGTCTCTTATTGAATTCCCCTTATGGAGCCTAACGGGCGTGAGATACCAGTAGGTAGTAATTTTGGTGGCTGTCTCGATACCGGCTACATTCTTAGCTGTATCTCTGGCTCTATAATAGATATCTTCCCACTCCCGCGTTGTTAATTCCTGGCCCAGCTCGTGTTCCCATCTTCGCTGACTGGGGGATTTAGTAGTTGCTGGGGGAAGCTTCAACAAATTATAAAGTTCCGTAATAAGACGGGTGACAGATGATTTGGCTAGCAGCCATTTCTTGTAGGCAGTCAAGTAGCGCAGTGCTGGAGGGCGGATATTTGGTTGCATCACCCAGTGCCTAATTTGCTGATATCAATATCATTCATTCTCAGGGATGCCCTGTTGTTGGCGAAAGTCCTCAAATGTAAGGGGACCGTTTTCATCAAAAAAATGCCCAATAGACCTACTGCCCTCCCGGGTCCACATATGGAAGACTTTCATATCCATCCCAGGGGAGAAATCGGATATTGCTACTATGAATAGCCAGTGCTTCTCAAATTCAGAGCGGGACCACTCCACAAATGAGCGTATCTGTACTGCATAAAAATAGTTCTGAAGGTTTGGAATCCCCAGACCACCCTCCCCAGGGGGTCTGTAGCTTAGTTCCCGGCGCATCCGAGGTCTCTTGTTGGCCCAGATAAATCGCTCTATATCTTGTTGAAGGGAGTGGATAGTACCTGGTGGGGGCTCCAGCGGCATTGTCTGGAAAAGAAACAGAATTTTGGGTAGTATTGTCATTTTTATCGCCACTATGCGGCCCAACCAGGATAGCTTGTATGATTTCCAGCGACTAAGGTGTGCCGTATTTGTTGTTGCAGGGCGGTGCAATTCAACAATGCAGTGTGTTGTGGAGAAGCGGCAAGTTTATTTCCCAAGTATGGAATCTCAACCTGAGCCCATTGGATGGGAAATGCCTCGCAAAGATCCTCCAATGTGGGGGCTTTAAGTGAGAGGCTGAGGGCCTGTGATTTCTGAATGTTTATTTTGAAGCCTGCGGCTTGAGAGAACCTCTCCAGTTCATCCAGAAAGGCTGGGAGGGAGACCTGGGGGACCTCCAGTGAGGCAATCACGTCATCTGCGTATAGACTTAGGGTATGTCTATCCCCTCCAAAGCTCACTCCTGTAATGTGGTGATCGTCATGCACCCTTTGAGGCATAGGCTCCATGTAAAGAGCGAACAAAAGAGGGGAAAGAGGACACCCCTGTCTGGTCCCTCTGCGGATCGGGAAAGGAGCGGAAGTGTAGCCATTCGCTCTGACAGAAGCTATCGGTTTAGTGTAGCTACTGAACACCCATTTTATATATCTGTCAGGGAGTCCAAAGTGAACCAGGGTTTCTTTTAGGTAGGGCCAGTGGACTCTGTCAAACGCTTTCTCAGCGTCTACAGAAAGCAACATGCGTTCGGAATCAAACCTCTTCGCCTTATCTATAATGTGCAGCAGTCTCTTCGTGTTGTCCGCGCACTGGCGGCCTGGAATAAATCCTGCCTGATCTGGATCAATCAGACCCGGGAGAAGAGGGGACAGCTGAGTTGCCAAAATTCCGGTAAATAATTTAAGATCTGTATTGAGTAAAGAAATCGGCCTAAAAGAGGTATCTTGTCCTTCCCGGCCTTTGGGATCACCACTACTGAGGCCACTAACATAGATTGGGGGATCTGCGAGGAGGTCCCAATAGCATTAAACACTCTAGTGAGAACTGGCGACAGGACCTGGCAAAACGTCCTATAAAAAAGGGCTGTGAACCCATCTGGTCCAGGAGATTTGAATAATTTCTGCCTAGCGATGGCCGTGATGACCTCCTCGGTCCGAATTGGAGATTCTATGGCATCGGCCTGGTCAGGCATCAGTTTGGCTGTGGCCACACCCTGCAAGTATCTGGATGGCGCCTCGTCTGGTAGTTTCTGCTCCTCGTAGAGCTCTGCATAGTATTGGTGGAAGGCATCTGTAATTTGCTGGTCAGACTCACAGAGCTCCCCATTTGATGCATACAACAAGGCAATTCCGCTTGCGTGTCTCTGCATTCTCAATCTATTAGCCAACAATCTCCCGCTTCTGTCGCCACCTGCATAGAAGGTGTGTCGTAGCCTAAGCGCTGCATACTCTGCTCTGTCTATGTCTATGTCTAGCGCTGCAAGCGGAGTGCGTGCAGCCTCTAACTTCCTCCAAACCCTCGGGCCCCGGTTCGTTGATGAATACGCTCTAGTTATTGCACTTGAGCCGTAAGAAGGTGACTCTTCTCCCTACGCGACTTATCGTAGGCTGCAATGGCTATGAATTCCCCCCTTACTACCGCCTTCAAGGTGTCCCAGAGGGTTGCTAGTCCAGTCTCGGGGTATCATTTATCTTTAAGTAATCCTTTATGGTTTTAGTGATTCTCTCTACCACCTCGGGGCGACCAGCAGTGTATCTCGCAGGCGCCAGGTGCGGGGCAGGGGATTAGCTGCCGGCAATGTAAAATCGATCGTCACTGCCGAGTGGTCGGACAGGGTACGGGGGCGTATATCCACCTGTGTGACATGCGACCTGAAGGTGGGAGTGCCTAGCAGGTAGTCTATTCTTGTGTAAGTTTTATGAGAGTGGGAGTAAAATTTGTAGTCCCTGGCAGTGGGATGCACATCTCTCCAGATGTCCATAAATCCTGTGCTCTGCAGACTCTGTCACCCCTCCCTAGATAGTGCACCGGTCTGCCCATGTCTTAGGGACGATCGGTCTAGGGCTTTATCAAATGTCAGGTTCAGGTCCCCTCCTATCACTAACAGTCTATCGGGGGAAAGGCTGACTTCTGCTACCGCAGATTGAATACATTTCTCTTGCTTATCGTTTGGGACGGAGATGGATCCAATAGTGAGAGAGTGTGAGCCCACCTGGAAAGAGTGTGCTAATAGAGAAACATCCATTACAACGCAGTCATTACAACGACCTACCTTTACAACGCAACTGTTACAACGCAACTGCCTTTACATCGCATACCATTTCAATGCATGCCATTAAAACGCATGTCACTACAACGCATGCCATTACAACGCATACCATTACAACGCATAAGGTAAGTAATGGAGATTTTTTTAGTATTAGGGTGGGTATGGGTTTTGGGGTACATGGGAATAGTAATTTTTACCCCTACACTATCCAACACTTTCCCAACTATTGCACTCACTGGAGTGGGAATAGTAATTTTTACCCCTACGCTATCCAACACTTACCCTACTGTTGCACTCACTGGAGTGGGAATAGTAATTTTTACCCCTATACTATCCAACACTTACCCTACTGTTGCCCTAAAAGTATTATGCGTTGTAATGGTATGCTTTGTTATGGAATGCGTTGTAATGGTAGTTTAAAAAAAAAATGCGTTGTAATGGCATGCGTTGTAAAATCATGCAATGTAATGGTAGTTGCGATGTAAAGACTGTGTTGTAAAAGCATGCGTTGTAATTGCATGCGTTGTAACGTCATCTATTCATGCTAATAATCTACCTTTGAGTTTGGCTTGTTTAGGGCCCAGTTTCCCAGGAAATGAGGCTGATAGATGAATAGCTACTCCTGCTGATTTAGTGGGAAGAGAGGAGAATAGTTGCTGAGGAAATGCTTCGGAGTGAAGCTGGTGTGAGTCACCCGCGAGGAGGTGGGTCTCCTGAAGGAGGCAGATATGCGTGCCTGTGTTCTCTAGATAGGAAAGTACAGCTCGGCGTTTCACTGGATTATTGAGCCCTTTAACGTTCAGGGTGAGTATCTTAAGTGTCTGGGGCATCGGCACCCATGTGGTGCGCAGCTGTGAAGGTGCCTTGTAAGGAAAGGGGTAAAGGCATTGTGTTGGCGGAGTGGGAGGTACTTCTTCGCGGGGTGTTTGGACTGCAAGAGAGTAGAACTAATGTACGCAGTCGGGGAGCGCAGGAGAGGAAAACATCCCACAAAACAGAACTTAACCAACAAACAACATGATAAATACGGTTGTAATGTCCTGGGCGGTCAAGCCCACAGGAAGAGGGTGGAAGTGGCTCGGTACGTCCCGCCTCCCCGCCTCGCCCGGGCCCACAGAATCTGCAAGGTGCCTGCATTGGGCCACAGAGGCCGCAGTGACTCAGGGGACAACAATTTAATCGGGATAAAGATCTGTTCAGGCCGGGCCGGCCGGACCGCCTGCCTCTCTTTTGCCATAGTCTCTGGGTCCGGGCGGAGCGCCGTGCGACCAGAGCCAGCCGTCCTCCATCTGTTCCTGTCACGGCCTTCGAGTGCTCTATCAGAGCGTGTTGGGCTTACAGCAGTGTCCTCTTCGATGTTCAGTAGTTGGCATGCCTCCTTAAGTGAGCGGATATGTTGGACTTTCCCCTCGTGAAAGATGTGTCCCCAGGAATATGGGAACTTATTGGCTCGCAGATGCGATGTGACCGGTCTGAAAGATCTCCGTTTTTGCAATGTGGAAGCCGCCAGGTCTTGATAGAGGGTGAGTTGAAGACCTTGGTAGCGAATGTGGTGGGAGTCTCTGGCTTTTTGCAATATGCGCTCCTTCAGTTGGAAATCATGGACACAAGCGAGGATATCCGCTAGGGGAGCAGGCGAGGGTCTCTTTGGGTCTACTCGGTGTATGCGATCCAGCTTGATCTCCATGTCGTCAGGGCCTTCCAATAATGTTCTAAAGAGACCCTCGATGAAGAGAGCGATATTCTGGCCTTCTGCTCCATGCGTGGCTCCCTGGACGCGGATGTTGTTGCGCCGGGAGCGGTTCTCCAGGTCTTCAGCGTGCGCTTGAAGGTCGAGAAGTTGGTCCCGGAGGCGAATGACCTCCTGCTGAAGCAGCTCGAGCTCTTCGTCCCAGTTTGCCCCTTGCGACTCGAGCGTGTCAACTCTGTCTCCCAATGCGTATACATCCTTTCTCACCTCACCCAGGTCCTGGGAAATTTCTGCTTTCATAGATTTAAAATCTTCTCATAGCGTAGCGTAGCGAACAGGGACTCAATGAAAGAACGTGTGAGTGGAGCCTCTGTGTCACCCAGTTCCGCCACGCTTTGCGCCTCTGAAGATCCGGCATTGGTCGATTTAAGCAACAGATCTTTTGCTGATCGATCCTTCTTCCCCTTGAGCGCGGCCATGTTGGGGGGCGCACCGACTGGTGGGGCCCCTCGAGCCCACCTTGGGAGACGACTCTCTCGCAGACAACAGCGGCACCCCCCCCCCCTAGGCTCCGGGCACGTGTCCAAGTGCCCTGACCACTAAATGGGGGCCCAGATGCAATGCACGAGGAGGCTCAAAACCCGGTTCCAAGCTGATCCGCTCTTAGAGCAATCCAAGGGGTAGTGGGACTTTGATCACGGAAATTCAACGAGCTGCCAGACCAGCACCCCAGCCGTCCCCGGGTCTCTTTGGTATCAAGGGAGTCCAGAAGTGGGTTCGGTATGCCTTGTTCTGTTTGTTCGATTCTCCCCCTCCTTCAAGTCAGATTCTCCCGGTCCTCTGCTCAATGTGGTAGGCCAGCCTGCCTTTCCGCTCTCCTGGCCGGCGGGGGGGGGTCTGCAGCAGGTCCGGACTTGCACTAGGGGCCATCTGAGGGCTGCATGGGGCCCTGCCCCGCAACAAAGTCAAAGCTATCCTTAGGTGGGGTCCGCTCTTCGGCCCCCGGCTGCCTCCAACAACTGTGCCCTCCCATGGCACTCATGTTCATTAGAAGAATGTTCAGTTCCCACCGTATTCTGGGCTTATGCTGTGGGGAGCATGTGGGCATTAATTCACAGCATTACCTCAGAATAGCGGGTCCAAGCTGCTGACTGCCTCTCTTGATAGTAGCGCAGCTGCCTCTGGCCGCTTTTGGGCCTCCCCGGGGATAGCCGCCGCCTCACCTGGGTCCTGAGTCCTTGCGACCCTCCCTGTGCTGCGTAGGCCGCCCGTCAGGCCCGCCTCGCCAAATCTTCACCGCCTGGTGTCAGGCACTTTCTCGAGCCTCTGTGCCTCGCGGTCGGGAGAGGCCGTCTCCCTCGGCGCTGCCTCCGTTAGGTTCTGCAATCTTGGGCGGCGCTCTCCCTCCGGCTACCAGTAGATTTTCTTGGGGGGCCGTCTGCTCCGGCCCTTCCCTGGAACTCCACGGCCCGGTCTCGCTATGCCATTTCTCTCCCTAGCATCGCGGGCGGGCACTGGTCTCTTCTCCAGTTGAATGGCCGTCGACTCAAGCCACCGCGCGAGGGCTGTTACCGGACCCAGCGGCCCCGCTTCTCAAGCCTATGTCCATGGGCCAAGTCGGCAAGACGGAGCGACGAGCAGGCACCTCCTATTCGGTCGCCATCTTGGCCACGCCCCCACCATTTATTTTTAAAGACAAGTGTAAAGTAGTGGAGGCAGCCACTGTCCTCCTTCTAGGCAGGACTTCACATGCCTCTGGTGAACCCTTTGTCACCCAAAGAGAAAGGGCCAAGTTAGAAAACAATACTATGCCAAATTTAACTCTACTGTCGCAACGGTGCTTCTGCTTGAGTTTCTCTGCTTCAGTGGTTGTTATGGCTTGCTTTACTACAAAGCAAATAAAGGATGGGAGTGGAGCCAGCAAAGTGGATGGAAAAGAAAGAGCAGTTTTATTCTAACAGTGACAGAGGGAGTAAATCCAGGAGTTGTACTGCAGCAATCAATCAAACCCCTCTTTCAATAAGAAGTGCTCTGGATTGTGCTGCTCCTGTGGTTCTTTTTTTAATTTTCACTAAGGGTGTGTTAATAGCTTTCGTGCCCCTATATCCAAGGCAATAACAGCGGCTAATTACCTCTTGTTCTTTAAGGCCCTCAACAGCAGCTCAGGCTCATAATTGCATGGAGGATAATTAACAGTCATTTTTCCTCGTACGTGCAGGAAATAACACTTAAACAAAGTTATTTTTTTATTTATTTTGTTATTAATTTCTGGTATTTTATATATTGCAAACCTAGCCACTGTACAATGAACAAAACATAGTTACAGTACAAATAGCAAAAAAAAACAGGAATCCAATACGAGGAGTAGCACAACACAAATGAATGAAAAGATGGGGATTCCGTCTATCTAAGATGCCCTCCCATCGGAGTCAGGTAGATGGAGCTCAAAGAAATAAGTCTTGAGCTTTTTCCTATTAAGAATCACTCTGGATGTTATAAGGGGGCTGACTCCTAAGACTTGGAGATGAACAAGTGAAGGCCTAATTTGTCGTCTTGCTCTTCATCTTTTGGGATCTCCAGAAGAAGACAGGATTTGCCTTTTCTCAGGCTTTCTCCTCCAGTTGTATGTATTTTATCCTTACGGGATGGTAGACCTGTGTGGCATGCAGGCTAATTTGAAGTTGATGCATGCCTCTTAATATTTCATGAAGCTAGCCAAGCCACTCTTTAAACTCACCCTACTGTAATCCAACAGAATGGCATTATACTGTAACCAAGCAAAAGAAGGGGCGCCATCCCTGCTTTGTGGGGGAAAGCAATCCCTTGCCATAAACAAACAGGAAAGTATGTAATATATAGGGAGATTAACATGGGTGCTAGCTCAGACCCCTGTCATAAAATACTTTGTTGAGATTTTGTCAGCTGGCTCCTCAATGTTGATTTACGGAGACATAGCTATAATTAGTGCATCAGATACAATGGCACTGGGAAAAAATGTGTGAAAAGCACACCACTATCACTATAATGGTTGTCTTTTACTACCCAATCTTCTGCAGGGAAATCCATTTTTCTTGCTTGCACTAAGATCTATTGCTCCACTTCTGTGCCATTGCTGATTTAAACAAGAATTTGCAATAAATAGGTCTCGCATTTACAAGAGTTTGAGCTATTGGCAATGCAATAGTTTAAACTCTTGCAAATGCGAGACCTATTGCATTGGAAATATTTTTTTGTTTACTAGCGCTCATGCGGCGCTTTCACATTTATGGAGGCCGTGCCCCTTTCTTTAGACAAGCCGCATCTAAAGAAAGGGGCATGGCCGCATTAAAATGCAGCCGCGGCATGGGGTGCTTTGACAAAAAAAGCATCTGTTTGTCAACTTGAAAAACAGATGTTTTTTTTTGTAAAAGCGCCCATGCCGCGCTTTCACTTTAATAGCAGCCGCGCACTCTTCTTTAGACACGGCTTGTCTAAAGAAAGGGGCACGGCCTCCATGAATGTGAAAGCGCCGCATGGGTGCTAGTAAACAAAAATAAATAAGTATGCGCGGCCGCTATACTTAAAGTGGACTGTGAGGTAAAATAAAGAAAGAAAGAAACGGGGCCACTATAGTTAAAGCGGACCGCCATTAGTGAGTAAAATAAAAGCGTGCGGCGTGCTGCGACCTAGTGGCTGGAATAGGGGAAAATCATTAAACAAAATAGTGCTAACAGCCAAGATAAAGCAGACCGTGTAACAAGACTAGTAAAAGGTCCAGTCGTTATGGGAGGTAACAAATACAGACAAGGCGGTACCGAGGAGGGACTAACAAGCCTAATAACGACTCGGAAGCCAGCGTTTACGAAGGACAATGACACAAGCCAATTGAAAATATGGGCGGAGAGTGGGCGGGGCTTCAAAGCCATACTCCAAAACTGCATGCCTTGCAGCAGCGCATGCGGTGCCCAAGCTCGACCTAAAAAATGCGGACCCATGTCTCAGGGTTAAGGGTTTACCTGAAGAAAGCCACCTACCGGAGGGTGACCCCACTGCCTTTGCTTACTCTGAAAAAGAGGCCTAGCCACTTTCTTAAATGCATTTTAAAGTACGGAGGAGAGATTTGTAAAGTCAAACAGCTTTTCACAGGTAGATCCTGTACATGGTTATGTAAATTACATTTAACACTATAAACTTACTTTCCAGATTGCTGATGAGCTGCCAAATAGTTTCCATTTTGCTGTAGGATCCTTCCCTTGAGCACTAAATATTTCAACAAATGGGCCACCCTAGAAGGGGAGATAAGTACACATACATTTTTCCTTTGAATGAAAAACTCAACGTCAGTGTAAAAATAAACCTGAGTGTCAAATAATGTCTGTAACTAGAAATAGTGTAGACTGTTCTACGCCAGTTACAGCTGAAGTTTACTAAGATTTCCTCCGTGAAGAAATAATCAACCTGTTCAAATGAATTTACTAGACTTTGCAATAAGTACTTATCATTTAGTTTTAACATTGATCAAGCCTGAAAACAAACCATAAATGTAGGTACTTGAAATGCTAGGACTACACATTGTAAATTCCAGTAGGTGAGGGCATACCTTGATGGCATTACTGTAAAATCAGTGACGATGGCTCTGGTAGATTTATAGACTCTCGGCGACTGAAACAGCAACAGGAATTTATACCCATGTTCTGTTCTCCCAATGTCCATTGGTAATTCAAAAGGGGCCGCAGATGCCTGCGAGGTGCCTTCTTTAACATCTATCGTGCAGGCTCCCATTGGGTGCTGGCACAATGGGAAATGAGTTTTCCCTCATTTGCATAGAGGCGTGGCTTCATGCAAATGACAGGCTTGCTATTTTCACCTTGAGGTATAGCTGCTGTGGCAGCTTGAGAGAGGGTGAGCAGACGGTCAGAGGTCCAATCAAGATCAACAGAGGCCGTTTTTCTGTTTTTTTTTTTTTTTTTTTTTTAGATCGACAGTCATAACCATAACATCCTTCCAACCGAAAACATTTTAAAGAAGGCCTGTGTTTTCTTAATAGTTTCAATTTTACCCTCCGATTACTTAACCATAATTCGCCTTTAACAAACATTTCGTTGGTTGTTTTTACTGAACAAATTGAAGTGGCATAAAACCCACATTTCAGAGGCACCCATGAAATAAAGAGATTTCATAGGTGCCTATGAAATCTGTAAGATATTTTAAGGGTGCCTGTGACATTAGGACAACATCATTCTAGACCGGCACGGCTTATTGTTGCCCTCCATTGTCCATTATACCTACATCGAGGCCAGAGCTATTTCCTAACCAGGTACGAGATTCCGTTCGTAGTTCTTTGCTTTCTGATCAACTCCAACTTGGGGTCTCTATTGTCACTGTCCTATATATTAGTTTTAGCCTAATAGCTTTTGGTTTATATGTATATTTGTTTAGTTTTGTTCCATTCATGTTTGTGCACAACTTGTTCCATGATATGTGTCTTTTTGGATCTTCTATGTACATTGTACCAGTGCTGTGAGGACTCTATACCCATCATGTTTTTTTAGATTATATTACCTTGACGTAGTGTATATTATATTGACATGAATTAGCTTAGAGCAGCAACATAGGAGTATAGAACATCATGCCATGTCTGTTCATTTTTCAGAATTTACCCACCGCTTGACTTCACCGCTATTTGCGCCCTGAAGAAGGTGTTTGCCCATAGCCGGGCTGCACACCGAAACGCGCGTCGGCGCTTGTTGATTTAACTGCGGTTAGAGTGTTGTTTACAATTTTCCCCCCTCCAGAAACATCCTCTAAGGCAGCCACCAATTTTGTGATTGTATTATTGTTATTATTTTTCTATTGTGTTCATATTGAGCTATATTGATTGTTTTGACTTGTTCTTAGCATCCTGTCTAATGTCACTCAGGATATCATGTGGGGATTTGTTTAAACGTATTGGTCGCCTAACCATTTGAGTGAATGCATGATGTTCTGCTTTTGAACCTAGAGGTGTGATTGAAGGTTTGGTTGTGTGAGTTTGTATGAATGAGCGGTGGGATCTTTCCAATAGTTGCTATTATCAAGTCTTTTATTTATTGATTAAATAAATCTATTTTGTGACTTTTTTGTCCTTTTCTTCCTTTTTCTTTGTGGACTCATTCACAGCACTGGTCATGTTATAATTATTTATGACGTTATGCATATTTTGAAATAAATAGGTAGGGTTGCCTTCTTGTTTGATTGCCTTGAGAGATCAACTTAGTCAGCCTTTAAAAACAGGGGGTATACGTTATTGGGCAGACCTTAAAAAGGGCTCAAGCTTAGTGAGCTGGGAAGTGTTAAGTAATTGTACTAAGGGGCAATTGACAAGGTTTAAGTATTATCAATTATGTTCCTGGTGGGCAACACAAGATTGGGCACAAGAGGAGGAGGATTCGAAGCTCGATCAGGTGATGAGGACGGAATAACATTATATTCGAGAAAAATACAGGATAAGGTAGAACCCAAAAAAGGGAGGGTACGCTTTACAATTGTTCAGAGAGCAGAGGCAAATAAACCAACGTTCCACACGTCTATTATTAGCATTACACCAGGGCATAGAGTCTGGTATCCATTTAAACAAATGGGCTACAATTATGACTAAATTGATAAACTTATTCTCACAACATTCATTGCAAGAACATTTCGTGAGGTTTAGAAAGACAGCATTATCTTTGTAAAGGACGGCATTAATCTGCGTTTCATCTCATCTCCTTGATACATTATGACTCTCAAACTAGAGTGTACTGCTTTGGGAGCGTGAAGCAAAATGCAGCACTTAGTTCTGCACCAAGTGGTCACTATCTTTTCAGTGGATTAAACTTAACTTGCCACAATGATGATAAAGGGCTAAAATAACAATCACGGAAGAACCTAATCCAGAGTGATGACCATTATTAGCTATCACATTCTTTTAGTCGAAACCAATTGTTTTATAGGAACTACAGCAGGTACATTTTAAACAAAAGACCAGTACTCTGCATCCTGGGCCCATGGCAAGAGCATCTATTTCAAAGCTATAAAATAAAATCCTCAGGGAATAGTAAAAACAACAACATCCGCATTTGCTGCCATCTAGTGGTTTAACAATGTTGGCTGCCATAAATAAACAGGGTAAGCATGCTTCATAAAAAGTACAAATAGGTTTTGTAGCAGGACATGGGTCCCTGAAAAAGCAAGGGGCCTGGAGATTAAATGCCCCCTCTCCTACCTTCTGAGGGTGTCGTCTATGATAAGGACTGTGCCATTGACTGTTACATAAATCAATATTGCTCCTTAGTCTCAAGAATGAACCTGCAAACAGTGGCGTAACATAGGCCCCTGCAGCCCTCACTATGCGGGGGGGGCCTAGCTCCAGGGGGCCCCCTCAGCACAGTACCTTGGCATGAGAGCTCTTGACTGACTGGGTGTTGTGTATATTTACCTGGCCTCCATCCAAACAGTACAAAATCTCTACTATTTACCCAGAGGCCGGCAAAATAGTACATATTCTCTGCTGTTAGCCAGCCATAGACTAAATAGTAGAGATGATGCACAATTTGTCCAGTGGCCAGATAAATAGTGCGAATGAGGTCTTTATTGAGCCGTCCATAATGAAAAAAAGGGACACCAGCCAATAGCAGTGTTGTGACCATCTTGTAATGGGGATTAAACATGTTTAAAGCATTTGAAAATAAGTGCATAGACAAATTTACAATAGTTTGTAAAAAGGTAGGTGAATTAATGAATCCAAGATGGTTACAGATTGGAAAAAAAAAAAAAAAAAAATTTGGAATGAAAACATTTATGCTATTTTAATATTCAATTATAACATGTAGAAATCAAACAGAAGCTTCAGGATATGGTACACAAATATTTTATGCTGCAGTCTAGGAGTATTTAGCTGTCTGCAAACATTTACCAATTATGGCTTTAAAGCTGGTTACCTAAATGTTTTATTCACTCATGACAATTTTTTTTAATGCTCCTTTTGATGATTTTTAAAGGATGGGCTTTTTTGGCTTCTTATGGAAGGCCTTGTGCCATCTTTAGGCTTCTGTTTAAAAAGGGGATTGTGCTTTCTTAGTATTTCAAATCTGGCAACACAGCAGCAGTCAACAAGCAGCAGCAAATAGGTGATGCGGACAGATAGGTTGTATCTGGGCCCCAGAGAGGGGACACGCATAGTAGGCAATTGGTGCTTGGGGGGCTCACTGCTTTGGGGTACTTGCAGAAGGTAAACTGAGACACTATAATGGGGCTTCAGTGGAATGGGGAAGTGAAAGCCTGAGACAGGTATGTAATGCGCCTGGGTAATTCACAAGAGTAGTTCACTCGGATGCCTGTGAATAAACATGTTTGTTCATACTATTCACAAAGTAGAGTAGGCTTAGGGCATTGATGCTTATTGGTCCCATGTCATGACATTTTAGTCACCTGCAAAATGCATCATGCAAATGGTAGTTTTGATTTTTAACCTGTTAAGCAGTATTATAAGTGGGCAAGCTCCTCTCTCTGCTGGGTTCTCATTTCTGTACTTGACAGTGTTGTTTCAGCAAAAATAAATCTGGAAGCCAAAAACAAATTTGTCTGACAGGCTTGGAGGATATATGTGACTAAAGTCATTGTGGGGGGGGGCTGAGGAAGGAAGGAGTTCGAGGAGGAGGAGGATGACAAGTAGGAGAATAAGGGCCAGGAGGTGGACCACCAGAAAGGCTAGGATGCCCAGAGCCCCGAGGACCAGGTCAAAAATAACCAGGCCCAGGGAGACCTAATCTACGAGGACCAGGCTTACCATGCCATAGGGGACCGGGAACAAATCGATGATGAGGAACTGAATAATGAAAAATGGCACCAGGGTTCCAGGACCATGGTGAGAAGGATCAGGAGGATGTGGGACAGGGGGACCTGGACCCAGTGGATGAGGGCCAGAAGGAATAGAAGGACCAGAGGTAGAAGTCCCAGTACTATAACAACAAGGAGAGTTATGAGAGCCTGTGCACACCGAAAAGGACCAAAGTGATGAGGACGCTCAAGGCGAGTAGTAGCAGACCCAAGTAGACAGACCAAAGAGGACCAGGAGACCAATTGAAAGAAGGAAAGAGACAGGGGGGTCAATACCCCAGAGATCAATTCAAGGAGAACCGATCAGAAAAGACCAGGGGGGTTATAAAGTAAAAGGAAGTCTAGGTCCAGTGTGTCAGAATCAGGGGAATCCTAAACTAGGGTGACAAGACCTACATGAACCAGGGTGACCCACAACATAGGAACCAGGACCAGTGCCAGAGGGATGAGGCAGACCAGGCCAAAGAAGACCATTACTAGGACGACCATGATAGAGGGGATCAGGTCAAATGGAAGAGATAAAGGCAGAATAGGTAAATCAGGAGAACTAGTATGGGGAAAGAGGACGGGGAACTAGGATGGCTAGGGAAACCAAGACCAGTGGAACTAGCACCTCAAGACCTGATACATGAGGACATACAGAGGACTACCAGAACTAAGACCAGAACTGCATAGACCGGGGGGGCAGTATCAGAAGGATTAGGAACAGGCAAATAAGGGACCAAGATAAACCAGGAGAGCAGGAGGACTGATGGATAGGAATTAGGGTGACGAAGATATAAATGTTGAGGACTGGAAGCCTGTGAAACAGGAGACCCAGGATCCAAAAGAATAAGGGCAGAAGTACAGGGGAATGATGATCTTTCAAACCAGGACCAAGACCTACAGTGCCAGGAAGTTCTTAGACTATCATGAACTGGAAGTTAAGGAACATCAGAACTAGAAAAGGTTAGGATGATCTGTTACAGAACAAGGTACTGCAGAACCATAGGGCAAAGGGACAGGAGGGTGGTGACCAGGATGATCAGGGCCAGACTGAAGAGGACCCCGAATATCAGGACCTGAAGGTCAATGGCCAGTAGGTACAAGATACTAGAATAAGCAGGCAAGGGACTTGTAAGACTGAAGGGGACAGTACAAAGAGCACCCAGAACACCAGAGCAAGAGGATTATGAAAACTGAAAGGATCATGACCAGGGGGGGGGGGGACTAGAAACAGGACCTAGGGGACCAGGGCTCACATTACCAAGTGGAGCACAGCAATCATTACAAGTAGTAGGCCTAGGGTTAGTAGGATGTAATGTAAGGAGGCCCACCAGAATCTGGAAGAACAAGCAGAATGGACAATTGTGGCCAGGAGGACCAGGACCAAAACGACCTGGTTCAGGAGGACCCGAACAAGGAGAAACATGGATCAAGAGGACTTGGATCAATGGCTGCAGTATCAGTAGGAATCAATGGACAAAGAACAGATCAAAGAGAATCAGGACATCTCAAACCAGGAGGACAATGACTAAGAGTGCCAGGACACGAGAAGCAAGATGGGCCAGGACCTGCGGTACCAGGGCTGCAAGGGTGAAGGAGCAGAGAAATAGGACAAGGTGACCAGGAACAAGAGGACTATAAAGAAACAGGGCCAGATGGGTCAAGACTGGGAGAACCAGGAAGGGCCATGTTGGCCAAAAAGCAAAGTTAATGATAACAAGCACAATAGGAAAATAAGGACCAGGACCAAGGTAACCAAGACTATGATAGTAGGTGGGTTAGGTCCAGGAGAACTAGGCCCAGGAGAACCCAAACTACAGGGACCAGGACCAAGAGGATCGGGACCAGGACCAAGAGGATCAGGACCAGGGGCATCAGGACCCAGGATGATCACAGCCTGAAAGTCCAGGCCACAGGGCTAGGAACAGGATTGCCAGGAAGATGAGCAACAAGACACCAGGCGCAGAAGGACCAGAAAAAGGAGGACCATGACGAGTTTGTGTAGATGCATGAGGATAAACTGCAGGAAGACCTGGGCCAAGAGGATTAGGACAAGATCCAGGAAGATAAGATCTAGCCCAAATGGACCGGGCACCAGAATAAGTAAGGAATATGAGGGGGTTAGTACCAAGAATACCAGGAGGACCAGAGTAAGGAGGATTAGAAGGGTCAGCACCAAGAGGACCAGCAACAGCCTAGGAGTGCAGGGGGACCATAACCATGGGACCAGGGCCCAGAGTACCAAGTGGAGCAGAAAGACCAGGACTTAGTGATTGCAGGACCAGGGTGAGGAAGATCAGGAGGACCAGAACAGCCAGAGTTAGCAAGACTAAGGGGGACTGGACCGGGATGTCCAGGCGGACCAGGACCAAAATTACAAGGTTTAGATTGACCCAAATAAGGAGAACCAGGGCCAAGAAGACTCAAACCATTGGGTGCAGTGCCAGAAGGACCATGGGGACAAGTCTTGGACCAGGAGGACAAGGATGATTCAAACCAGGAAGACAAGAGCTAAGAGGGTAAGGCCTAAGAGGGCCCTGACACAAGAGGCCAGGTAGATCAGGAGGACCAACAGGACAAGGCACTGATGAGCAGGGTGAGAAGGATCTAAAGAACCAGGTCAAATGGACGATGGTCAAGAGAATTAGGAATAAAAGAGGAGAGCTAAGAGAAAGGGACCTGAAAGGACCAGGAGGTCAAGAACCAAGTGTATTAGGCAGGCAAAGACCCAAACAAGGAGGACCAGAAAGAAAAGGATCAAGTCTAGTGGGCACAAAACCAAAAAAAGAACACAGACTGTGAGGATCAGAAATAGGAAGACTATTGCTAGGCAAACCAGACAGAGTGAGGAAGACTAGGAGAACAGGACCTTAAGAATCAAGAAGAGATGGCTAAGCAACCAGAGACAGCAGTACAAGAGCTCAAAGGACCAGAGCAATGAAGACCAGTGGTTTCACAACCAAGGAGAAAAAGAAAGCTCAAGTCACAGAGACCTAGGAGTATCAGATCTAGCATAGCAGGGCAAGCGGGACCTGGACGAGGAGGAAAAGGAGGTCCAGGGCAAGGAAGGCCAGGATGACAGGAGCAATGATGGCCAAGAATGGTGGCTTGGTCAGCTAAGAACAGAATGACCTGAACCAGGAGGATCAGGACAAAGTAGACATGTTAGTCCAGGATGACAACGAGCAGGGCCAAGAATATCATGACATGTTGGAGGAGGATCCGGACAACTAATCAGGTCAGGAGCAGGTGGACTAGAGTCATTAAGACAAGGTGATTGGGGAGGAATCGGTGGATTAGAAGGATCAGAATAAGCAGGACCAGGAACAGGGCTCGGAATACCAGAGAGATCAGAACCAAGGAGACCAGGACCTGACGTTCCAAGTGGAGCAGACGGACTAGGGTCTGGGTTATTAGGACAAGGCTGGCTAGGATCAGGGAACCAGGACAGCCAGAGTCAAGAGGACCAATGGGACAAGACGAGGACTAAAATGACCAGCCCAATAGTACCTAATAAGGAGGATCAGTGGAAGTAGAAGCAGGCGAACTACAAGGACTAGGGCAAGGAGAATCAGGATGACACAAACCAAGAAAACTTGGAGTGCCAGCCCTAGGGGAACCAGGACAAAAGGGCTAGGTGGATAAGGACCCAGCAGACCAGCAGGATCTGGATGAGGATCAGTAGTACCAGGATCAGGAAGCCAAGGAAAAGCCAATACAAGAATGAGCCTGAAGCAGGGCCAGGAAGACCAGGGTCAGAAAGGACGACAATCAGGCGCACCGGATACAGGACCAGGGCTGAGATGGGGATCTGGAAGACCAAAACAGCCCAGAAAAGAGTGACTTGGAACAGGACTAGAAGGAGGACCGATGACTAAAGGCACAGAAGGAACTGGTAGAGAAGGATAATTGGGAGCAGTACTCCTACATAAGTTTAGGCCACATGTATTAGGGTATACCTTTTATAAATGGCTCTTATTAGTACTTCTTATGCTCCCAACGCCGAGGAATCCCCACCTCTTCAGCCCACGTATAGAACTGGTAATTATTCACTGAAAAATCAGAGCATGCAAAGTGAATAAAAAGCTGGGACTTTTACACTCTGACCCCTGAGTGATAGAAGATGCTCTCTGATGCTGGCACAGTAGTCGGATGGTTGGGTCTGAGGGCATAGGGCCTGAAACCTGGCAAAGGAGTTTAAAGGTGGATGGGTGAAAATGAGTGTGGTCTGTGAAGGATGGCCGAAAGGATTTGCGAAACTCAGATGCTGAGGTAAGGTAAAATGGTTAATGGCTAACAAGGGGGTCAAAGGATGATGGCAATCAGAAAAGGGGAGATCGGGATCACACAAAGACTCTGATGAGCAGAAGAGGGGGTGATGGAGGCTCCAGATAGATCGTGTCAGATGGTCCAAAGAGGGATTCTGTGTGACCCCCAGATCTTTGCACTGACATTCCATGTGTGTGTATGTGGGGTGGGTATGTAGCTAGTATGTAGGAGTAAGACTCCTTGTGTGATGAAAGTCTAAGTGCATGGACCAGTGGGATGCATTTTGCATGACGTGATAGAGAGTAGATAAAGCTTCCCTACAAAGTGGGCGTGTATTGACTGCATCCCTGTAGATGGAGACCCAGAACTGAAATGAGGGAGAATGGAGAAAAGGCTACCCAAAGAAATTGTGGCAGGTCCTTTTTTAGCAAACTGTGGCTTTCCTGAATGAGGACATAGGCTAGATGGTAGGAGTAAGGGGTAGGTCATAGGTTTCTCTTGTTAAAGGTGTCAAAGTTTCTAATGAGGGACGCCCTTTTGTCTGTGCCTGATGACTGCTCAGGAAGGTGGATGACAGCCAGGTGCTGAGATCTCATGCTTCATTGTGTCCTTTTTTTTGGATACTATTGCTTGGAGTCAGCATTATTGCTACTGCCGGGACAGCCATTACCTAGCACAAAGGCTGTGTATGAGGCACAGCCAGAAAATGATAATTCAAAGAGAATCACTCCCAAATCAGGTCTGAAACCTCAGTTGTGGATCCACATTTCCTTTCAGGAAAGTACGTATTAAAGTAGAACTGTGAAATGATCGATCAATAGGTCACAAGAATGGACATAATAAAATGTCTCTGCTTATTCAGTGTTATATTTCTTACAATATTTTTAATAGTCAATGAATAAAAATCTCTGTGAGTTTCTTTTCTTCTGTGTATTTGATGCCTGTATATCTTTCTTTGATTTACTGAGAAAATTGATTCATATTCCAAAGACATTCAGTTCAATTAATTATACTCCCATTAATTTGCTTGTGGTTCCTCGACAGACTACTTCCTCTAATGGCACAATAGAGTAGAGGTTGTCAAAGGTAGGACTTTATACTGTCTACCCTATTTAGAGTAAAACTTGGCCATAAGGGACAAGAAAAAAAAAAGAGAGAGAAAACTCCCAGCATGTGTGCCATTAGCTTTTTAGTTTTTCAAAAACAAACTCCCACTTTGTGATTTTTTGGGGGGAAAAATAAAACATTTTTGAAAGGTTTGCTGGCCAGCCATCATATCTGAGGGTACTGTCCTTTATACATTTCATGCAGTTCCTGTCAAGGTAGAGAGTTATTCACAGGGCCAGCGGACAACTCTGAATTTGGCGGGCAGAGGTCACTCAGCCTGGCAGAGGTATTGTCCTCCACTATTCTGACAGAGTTACCTCTGTCCACAAAACTCTCAGACCCATAGTTTTTCCTCCTTCTGTCATGAGATTAGAATGAAGCCTCTCAATTATACTGTGCTGGTCACTTCATATGGGGCTCTATGCAAGTGTTTCTATTTCAATAAAATCACTAGAGGGCTCTTGTCACTGGGATACAACATTTCCAATTCTGGTTTCTACTTTTACAAATCATAGTTTTCAGATGTTTTTGTCTGATTTATTTAATTGAACTTAACGAGGATCAATAATTCCAGAATGCACACATTTGCTGCAGAAACAAAGCTGCTCTAATGACATGGAGCCTTTTGGTAATCCTATATTTGGGCCTGGTACATTCCCATGGCTATGTGAGTAAGAGCAGATACACAGCTTTAGAATAATAAACAGCGCTAACTAGTCTTGCAAAGGTTCTAATAATCTTTACCATTAGTCACCTCTGCATGTAAAAGTAAATGAGTAGGAGCATTTGTAGAGCACAAGACAGCCCCATAAAGGGCCTCCCAAGTCGCTATGGTGTGACTCATGGTGTAATGGAGTGGCATTCTGTGCCATGTCTATCAAAATAACTGCAAAAACATTCAAACATTTAGGACCATCATACCCATAAATTAATGCCTGCATCTAAGCCAGTTTTAGCACTAAGGGACTCATGTCACAAAGTCACAGGGTATGTGACCACAGAAGTGCTTATCATTATGAACAAAACCCTTTTAAGGAGTTGGCTAGTAAAAGGACTTTCACAATTGTTTCCAAATTGTAAATAGGAAGATTCATGAAAGGGGTTTCGTCTCTCCTCTTTCCAATTCGAAAAGGAATTTATTGATGGTTTGACTTCAATTGCTGTTGCAAACCATTAATGAGGTAACAACTTCCCAGTTGGGATTTTAACTTATTTACAAATGGGAAGGGTTCCCCGAAGACCCCTTTCCCTTTGGGACTCATGTTGGCAGCCTGAGGGACGAGAAGTTTTCCAAAACCAAAAACCTTTTATCTTAAACCAGCACTGGTTCTTTTATGGAACATGGGCTGCTTTGAGAAAAAAATAATAATTTGGAATGCATATGATGGTATGCTGTCCCTTGCAGGCCACCATCTCTGTGATTACATCCATTCACAGAGGGTTGCAAATTGGCACCTGCCTAATGAATATTAAATAGGCAGGTGGTTCTGCAACCCCCTGCATTATTTTGTGAACCGACAGAACAGCACGTCATTTTGTAAAATACTAATCCATTCGCAAAAAGTGTGTGTGTGGAATTTGCGGACACTAACTGCAAATGAAATAATACAGCAGGACCCTAACTTTTATAAGGAGATGCATTCCAATTGTGTTCACTCCATGTTTGCAATTCTACCTAGTGTAAGTACCTGTTGAAATCTGCATAAGGCATAATAAAACAAGATTTAAGCTGTTTAGGCAGCAGCAGGGTAAACAGTGAAGATCCTCTGCTATTTGCATGGACACTGGCCAAGCAGTGCACCCTGTCCATTTTTACCTGGTGGCTGGCTAAATAGTAAAGTTTCTTTTCAAGTTATTGACAAGGCCACCAACACTACATTATAGCATTTGTGCTATTTATCCAGCTGTCGGGTAAATATTGAAATTTCTTTGCTACATATTAGTCTACTGGTCAGATAATTAAAAATGCCTGTTATTTAGGCAGCGGTCAAATAAATAATTACGTTTATTTGCTATTTACATGGCTGCTGGCCGAACTGTACATTTCTGCTTTTTTGCCAGCAGCTGGGTAATAAGTACGTTTTTTTGCTTGCTTGACTGCTAGCGAAATAGTACAAAGCCTCAGCTATTTACCCATTGGACAGATAAATAGTGGATATTCCTTGTTATTTGCATGGCTATCGGCCAAACAGTGCAGAATATCTACTATTTTTCCAGCACATAGGTAAATAATGAAGTGTTCGTGCTATTTGCATGGCCACCATCCGAACAGTGCAAAATCGCTACTATTTAGCACGTGGCTGGGTAAATAGTTTAGTCTTAATGTTATCTGTCCGACCGCCGGCCATACAGTGCAGAATCTCTTCTATTTAGCCAGCGGCTCAGTAAATAGTGAAGGTTTTCTGCTATTTCCACAACCACCATTCAAACAGTGCAACATCTCTACCATTTAGCCAGCGGCCGAGTAAATAGTGAACTTTTTCTGCTATTTGTATGGCAGCTAGTCAAACAGTGTAGAATCTCTATTATTTAGCCAGGTAAATAATGAAGTTTCTCTGCTCTTTTCAAGGCCGCCGGTCAAATTGAAAATAATTTCTGCTATTTAACCAGCTGCCGAAATAGCAAAGAAAATTCACTATTTACCTGGAAGACGGGTAAATAGCCACTACCTTTGTCTAAATGGTGGGTACAAATACACATATATACCTAGATGTAATCGTCCTACATTTTTAGATTGACCACAACACAAATGTTGAGACCTACTGTAGTCTTTGTACTATTTCATGCAAGAACACTCATTAAAGGACATTCTCACGGTCCCCAGTTCTTCCACCACATCCACTTTTGAATTTGATAAAATTATTTCATTTCATGTGACTATCTGTTAATCATTTGTGAGATGCTAAATGAATACTTTTTATGCAAAAGCTCACATTGCAATCGGAAATGCTTTTGGCCAGGTCAGTGTCTATAGACTGTTAATCTTTGCACTTGTAGAAAGCTGCCATGACACTATGTAAAATTAGTTTTCTAAATCAGAGCCTATTCCTCCCCTTCCTCCCTCCATAAACCACACGAATACACATCGCCCAGCAGTGTATTTCATTGCCGCTGTAGAGATGAATAGGGAAGCTCATGCTAAAATTATCTTCATTGCTGACTGTCAACATGGTTGAAAATTTGGGTCAAAAGCTACAGTGCTTTTTTCATAAAGCACCAATTGGCGAAGTGGCTACCGGACGCAGTTCCAGGCAGGTCGCTCCCCACGCCGCACAGCTCCACCCGTTGTGCCCGTGTCCCTGCTCCCTGATCTTGCTGCTGCTGCGAGTTCGAGGCCCTCCTCCACCCGCAGGCTCCCGCCTGCGCCTCATCCCTGGTGGCCCAGGGGTGAGCCGTAAGTATCTGTCTGCTCGCTCTGTTCCATTTTGCCTGCTTGACTTGTCTACTATTTTATTGTATTCTGTCTGTGCTGTTGTATTACACTGTTGTATTCTGTTACTGCTGTTGTATAACACTGTTGTAGTCTGTTTTTCTGCTATTGTACCCCATTTTGTATTTCGTTTTCTGCCCGTTTTTCCCCTGTAGCCCTTCCTAGCGTTTCAGCCTTAACCTCTCCCGCCGCTGCATCCCCTGCGGCCCCACCCCCCTCGCTCGCCCAATCGCTCCCGCCTCCCAGCTGCTCCTCCCTCCCACCTCCCCTTCTTATGGCGGCCGCGCCGCTGGCGCGCCATAGGCAAGCCCGGCTGCGCCCGTCCGCGCCTGGACTGCGCCAGACCCCCTGGCCGCCGCGAGCTCCGCAACACCCGTCACCGCTATGACGCCAACCTCCTCCACGCACTCAACACCGGCCGTTCATCTACCTGCTTCCAGGCCACCCCAAAGCACACCCACAGACCCTTCACCTGTCGAAACTGCAGCTTCACCAGCCAGCGTACACCAGCACGACCTGCCCCGCCCAACAGGGCAGGCCTCAACCATCTCAGATGCATACTACTCAACACCCACTCCGTCCACAGGCACGCCGTCAAACTCTGGGACCTGCTTGACTCATCCTCCCCGGACGTCGCCTTCCTGACGGAGACCTGGATGAACACCTCATCGGCACCAGACGTTGCCATAGCCATCCCGGATGGCTACAAGATCACCCGCAGGGACCGCACCAACAAACCGGGAGGAGGAATCGCCATCGTCCACAAGAACACCCTCAGAATATCGACCAGCACCGAAGACACGCTCAGCTCCGCCGAACACCTGCACTTCCAGATCCACATCGATCCCAACACCACCCTCAGAGGAACCCTCGTCTACAGACCCCCCGGGCCCCGGCCACAGTTCAGCGACTCCGTCACCGACATAGTCAGCTCGCACGCCCTGGCCGCCACAGACTACATCCTCCTCAGAGACCTGAACTTACACCTCGAGAACGCCAACGACAGCAACTCCACCACCCTGCTCGACAACCTCGCCAACCTCGGACTCAAAGAGCTCATCACGACACCCACACACTCCGCCGGACACACGCTCAACCCCATCTTTTCCACCAGCAACCACGTCTCCTTCAGCCACACCACCGAACTCCACTGGACCAACCACCGCTGATTCCACTTCTCCTTCAAGAAAAACACTGCACACAACCACCCGCAATGAATGCCCCACCGCCGCTGGAACAAGGTCACCGAAAACCAGCTAATCACCACCCTCGCCCGAGACCCACCAACCGACCACACCGACACAGACACAGCCGCCCGGAACCTCAGGCAGTAGATCGACGACTGCGCCAACACCCTCGCCCCGATCAAGAAACCCTCAAACAGACGCACCGACAGTAGGGCCATCTGGCTCACCACCAACCTCCAGGCATCCAAGCAGACCTGCCGAAGACTCGAGAAGAAGTGGCGCCACGAACAGACACCGGACAACCATGCAGCCCTCAAGAATGCCAGCCGTAGGCACCACCAACTCATTCGAACCGCCAAAAGGACCTCCTTCAAGGAACGCATCGACAACAACGCACACAACAGCAAAGAGCTCTTCAACATCGTGAAGGAACTCGCCAACCCCAACTCCAGCTCTAACGACATCCCGCCGTCACAAGACCTCTGCGACTCTCTAGCCACCTTCTTCCACCGCAAGATCATAGACATCCACGACAGCTTCAATACTCAGACCCCCCCCCCCCCCGACAGCCGCCGACACCGCAGACCCTCCGCCCGCCAGCCACACCGGCCTCCTGCTCTCCTGGAACCACGTCAACGACAAAGACACCATCAAAACCATGAACACCATCCACTCCGGCTCACCGTCAGACCCCTGCCCTCACCACATCTTCAACAAAGCGAGCTCCATCATCGCACCCCAACTCCGGAAGATCTTCAACAGCTCCTTCGAGACCGCCACCTTCCCGGAGAGCTGGAAACACGCCGAGATCAACGCCCTTCTCAAGAAACCCAAGGCAGACCCAAAGGACCTCAAGAACTTCCGGCCCATCTCCCTGCTCCTGTTCCCGGCGAAAGTCATCGAGAAGATAGTCAACAGACAGCTGACCCGCTTCCTCGAAGAGACCAACACCCTGGACTCGTCCCAATTCGGATTCCGCAGCAACCACAGCACCGAAACCGCCCTCATCGCCGCCACCGACGACATCATGACCTTGCTGGACAACGGCAAAACCGCGGCTCTCATCCTCCTAGACCTCTCGGCCGCCTTCGACCCCGTCTGCCACCACACCCTACGCACACGCCTCCACAACGCAGGAATACGCGACAAAGCCCTGGACTGGATCACCTCCTTCCTCACCGACAGAACCCAAAGAGTCCGCCTCCCCCCATTCCGATCCGAAGCCACCAAGATCACCTGCGGCGTACCCCAAGGATCATCCCTCAGCCCGACCCTCTTCAACATCTACATGACACCACTCACCAACATCGCCCGATCACACGACCTCAACATCGTCTCATACGCCGACGACACCCAGCTGATCCTCTCCCTCACCAAGGACCCCGCCACCAACAAAACCAACTTCCACAAAGGAATGAAGGCTGTCGCCGAATGGATGAAGAACAGTCGCCTGAAACTGAACTCGGACAAGACGGAGGTCCTCATCCTCGGCTCCACCCCCTCCGCCTGGGACGACTCCTGGTGGCCAGCCTCGCTGGGAGCTGCGCCGACACCCACCGACCACGCACGCAACCTGGGGATCATCCTGGACTCAGCACTGTCAATGACCCAGCAAGTCAACGCCGTCTCCTCCTCCTGCTTCAACACCCTCCGCATGCTTCGCAAGATCTACAGATGGATCCCCACCGGAACCAGAAGGACGGTCACACAGGCCCTCGTCACAAGCAGGCTGGACTACGGCAACGCCCTCTACGCAGGAATCACGGCCAAACTCCAGAAAAGACTTCAACGCATACAGAACGCCTCCGCAGGACTCATCCTCGACATCCCCCGCCACAGCCACATCACTGCCCACCTGAGGGACCTGCACTGGCTCCCCGTCAACAAGAGGATCACCTTCAAGCTCCTCACCCACGCTCACAAAGCACTCCACGACGCCGGACCAGCATACCTCAACAAACGACTCGCCTTCTACACCCCCAGCCGCCAGCTTCGCTCCGCTGACCTCGCCCTCGCCACCGTTCCACGCATCCACCAAACGACCACCGGCAGCATATCCTTCTCCCACCTCGCCGCCAAGACATGGAACACCCTCCCCATCCACCTGCACCAGACCCAGGACCTGCTGACCTTCAGGAGACTTCTCAAGACCTGGCTGTTCGAGCAGTAGCAGCTCCCCCCCCTCCCCTAGCGCCTTGAGACCCTCGCGGGTGAGTAGTGCGCTCTACAAATGTCTGATTGATTGATTGAAAATATTCCATATAAGCAAATGAGATCCAAACCAATCGTATCACTAACAATCAGTTCTCAACTTTACCTCGATGAAGGAGTTTCTGTTCCTTACAAAAACACACTCGTTTGTAAAAATGTTTTTTTTATTATGTTAATACAATTTGAATAGCGTGCATCTGCCTTTGATATGGGCTTCGAGTGCTAAGAGACAATAGGGGCCATTCACGCTTGGATGACATCGCAAACCACAGTCTGATTAGCCTCGTGAAGATGTTTCAGTGTGTTGTGAAGGTCTTTTCCCATATCCGATGTGTGTGTTTTATTCAATGAGATGTCTCAGTCGTTTCTTGGTGTTTGATGGATAATGTTTTAACCTTAACCAAAATGCTTATTAACCATCTGGGTCAAAATAATATAAACAATTACCAGCGTTTTGCCCCTGAAAACATACACCACGACCTGAAAGACTATCAGGAAAACAACAAGGTGTGTTGATTGATAGCAAACTCTTGTATTCTGCTGTTTATATGGGCTTCTTCACTTGAGAAGCAATGTAATGAAAAACATAACCTAGCTATCAAGCGAGGCTGGCAGTATTAATGTAAAAGCAGGAAAAAGGTTTTTCATTTTTGTAGGAAGAAGAACCATTGCTTGGACATCAAATGAAAGTGGAACATAAGCAAGTACATATTTCAGAAGTGACACGCGAGAGAACAAAATTACAGGCCACTAGCCAAATAGAGCAAAAATGCTTGTACTGAAATATAATTGGCCCAACAGATTTCCTTAGGCTCAGTCCTTCTGAATGAGTGAACAAAATAATAAACTGTTCTCATTTTTCTCCGTGAAATGAAACCAGCTCTTGACTTTTATATGTCCATTGTTTTTCACGGTGACTCACAAACGAGATTTTTGATGATACACTGTCAACTGAATAACATCTTGTAACTTAGTCACTCTCACAAAAACATGAGCGAAGACTATAATCACTCTTAAGGCGGCAACTGAAATAGGAAGCGTTGCTGATGGACTAACCATTTTTGCTACATTGACTAAGGCTTATAAAGAAATCATCTGTTCTGTCATTCAAGGCTTACTTGAGAATGGCTTTAAAGCATACATTATACACAAAATGAGGGCCCTCCTGCTTCCCCTAGAACTGCAGGTGTGCACACACACAAAATCCCTACGGTCCGGTTCTCCTTCAGTTCACACAGTGAGGACCTGTCTGGTACGGCAAGAATGGGAGGCAAGCACACAAAATGAGGACCCTTCTGCTTCCCCACCCACATAATATCCCCCCTCCCACCCTATAGGCCGGTACACCTAGAATGCACAAAGTGAGGACCAGTCTGGTACCCCTGGGACGAACACGGACATGCACACACACAAACTAGTCCCATTATAATGGAAGAAAAATACACACACAAAAATATCCCACTTCCCACCCATCCTCCCCACTTCACGTTCCGGTTCCCCTAGAATGCACACAGTGAGGACCTCCTGGTGCACCGGAAATGGGAGACAAGTATACACACAAACACACACAGTGAGGACCAGTCTAGTTCCAATATAATCGGAGATACACACACAAATATCCCACTTCCCACCCATCCTCCCCACTTCACGTTCCGGTTGCACACAGTGAGGACCAGTCTGGTACCCCTTGAATGAGAGACAAGTACAAACACACACACAGTGAGCACAGTTACACTATGACTATTTGAATATCACGTCTATTTCGATCCTGGGATGTGCTGGCCAGAGGCATAATGTTAATTTTAATCTTTCTGTGCCAACCCATTTAAAAAAAACACCTAGGAGTAAAATATCTATACACACTATGGGGCCTATCCCGAACACTTCATTAGTCCTCACACAGAAGGTGTGTGCTTCAGTTCGACTTTATCACATCACTATGAGGATCATTCTTGTCCTCGCATAAAACCATGCCCATCCTCCACCCAGCAACCACCATAAACGCACTGCAAGACTTGACAAAGATGTTGATAAACCATTCACGGACACAGCTACTGTGATGCCTTTGTAGCACCGTGTAA
This sequence comes from Calotriton arnoldi, assembly GCA_963921515.1. Lineage (NCBI taxonomy): Eukaryota > Metazoa > Chordata > Amphibia > Caudata > Salamandridae > Calotriton > Calotriton arnoldi. The sequence goes on from CAWUFW010002868.1 coordinate 1,006,124, forward strand.
ATAAACATTTGTGCTTGGTCGCTGTAGAGCTGCTAGATTCACAACAAGGTTCAAAAGGAAATTATGACACGGTTTCTGTAGTAACAGCAGAAATGGATGCAGCATGGCCAAATGGATTAGTCACTGGCTCTAAACAAAACCGATTTACATATACTAATGCCTGACCTTCACTATTGTAGAAGTGTAATCTTGATCCCATCTGAGATTTCATAGAAGTGCATCATATTCATTCATAGCCAGCACTCGAATATATTCTGTGTAATTAACGTTACTAAAGGGAGTGGAGTATTGCATATTTAAAGTATTCCACATGAACAATTTGTGTAAAGAATGTGATTATCAAAGGTTTATGTGACATTTACTCATTAATGTGACAGTACAAGTTAACATAAATGTGTCCCATTGTGAGGTTATTAAACTAGAATGTGTACTCATTAATGTTTAAACATTTATACGTGTAACAAGAATTAATTTCATTCCAGAGCATTTAATTTGACGAGTTGTAATTCTTTACAATTTATATATATGTATTAAAATCTGCATTTATTGTGTGTGTAGAAAAGTGTACATATTCTGTAACCCTGCGCACTGTTAACTTGTCTAAAGTGTAGGCCTCGAGAAAAAGTTTGGTCTACACCTACGTTTAGATAACATGTAAATCGCATTTGACCTTCTTTGCAGAATGCATTTTTCCTTGTATTTTGTTGCCACTGCAGGTATGGAGAGAGAAAGCCTCATTAAATTAGAATAGGAGGATTTTGTTTTCAATAGATAGCAAGGTATGAAAGGACGCATTGGCAAGGAGAAGCTGAGCAAGGAGGCGAGTTTCCATGGGAGCGAAGAGGAATGACCAAGGACGAGCAAAATTGCAACTTACCGATGTGGGAAAGGTTGTGAAAGTATCCAGTTGTGCCAGAGATATGGAAATTCACCGGCAAAGATCACGTGGGCTAGTCTACGCTGACTGCTATTGATATTTTATGCTGAAAGAAGTTAGGGACAGGAGAGTCATCTTAGAGATTTTGCAAAGAGCAGAACTATGCTTCTGTTTGTGTGGCTTTGTGCTACTTGACCCATGGTTGGACTTCTACTGAAGACTCTGACAACTGACACCTTTCTGATTTCACCCTTCCGAAATGCTTCTGGGTATTAGGGTTGCCCTTTTAAGGTAGTGTAGGGAAAGATAGTTGCTCATGCTCATTAAGGAGAATCATCTGATGCAATTTTATTTTCAATTCTATTTCCTGATTGTCTGCATCATCATCATAGAGTTAGTCATCTGCTTTGTATTATATAGGGTAAATCTCTTCAGGAGATTTGGACTTATCTTGAGCGTTCTGTACTTTTATATGATTATGTGGAGATTGGTCCATATTGATTTGTTTCTTAATTATTATTAAATCATACTAAACTCAGATTAAGTTGTCGAGTGGATTAATGTGTGGCCACATTTTGGTTACACTGTACTGAGTTTTAACTCCCTCTACCTCTCATGCTGCTATAAAAGTCATCCCTCTGGAGATGAATTTTGTTGAATGGGACCAAGCTCCAACACTATGAATGCAGCCTCTATGAAACTCTGCCTCCAGTGAAAAGGACCATCTCAAGGAGCTAAATGAATTTAAGGCTTTATCCTGGGAGAGGATGCGGCGTTAGGGCCAGAGGTGCCGGCATTAGAACCGGGGAACCAGGTTCGAGTCTCGTGGGAAAATCACTTAATCTCCTAAGTGTCTAAAAAAAGTGAACTTGTGTAATTTAACGGATGCTCATGTAAAGCGCTCCAATGCCTTCGGGTTGAGTTAGCGCCATAAAAAATTGCACAGAAGAATTACATAAATAAATAACCAAGTAATAAAAATATCTACTTTGGAGATCAACAACACAAACTGAAAATCCGAACTTACTATGTCAACAATTGTAAGACAAGTATTTTCAGTAGCAGTAATAGTCTTCAAATGTTTATTATAGTCCATGGAAAATGACTGTATCAAAGAAATACTTGTGAATTGTTTAGCAAATAATTTGATTGCAACAAAAGCTATAACTAGATGCTTCTATCATTGTGAAGGAATTCAAAGAAGAGCACCAAGAACGTTCTATGAGGCTCTGCGAATCAAAACCAGCCCTGGGACCATTTTGCAGTGTAGTGTTTTTACTTTGCCTTTGTAGTTCGGAGAAATCTGAGAAAATTCATGGAGAAAGCAGGCAAAATTTCCAAACTTGGAAGGTAAATCACTTTGACCCCGCTGTATGCAGGATTTTCTGGCTGAGGATGCCTCATGGGTGGGGAGACATCTAGTGCCAAGATAATCCTTGACGGGCAGCAGCAACCCTCCTGTCCATGTACAAGGAGCAAGGAGAGAAAGGAAAGAAAGAATCAGCGAGAAGTGTGAGGGTTGTGGTTATAAAGTAGCTGGGCACTGCTCAGGTGCAGGGGGTATGAGGACTGCTGTGGGCCTACCAGGGGCAGCAGGGGACAACTCAAGGGCGGAAGGATACTGCGCAGCAGGAAGGACAGCTGGTTGAGATGCAGGATATGGGGCATAAATGAAAAATGTGTGGTGGGAAAACATGGATTGGGGAACTGTCCCCAAGCAGAAGTCCACTCGCTGATGTGTGCGGTCTTTCACTACACTAGCAAAGGATTCCCTCAAAAACCAACGGCAGCTGAAGCTGCCCACTTTCTTTTCTTTTTAACTTACTTATGCCTACTACCTCTACAGGGGTATAGGTCATTAACCAAGACTCTCCAGCCATCTCTGTACTGGGCTTTACTTTCAATCTGACTCCAGGTGTAACCCATCTCCTTGCAGTAAGCCTTTCTCTGTTGGTGGTGCTCAATGTTGTCCTCCAACTTTCTGCTCCATACAGATGGACGGATTTTACTTTGGTGTTAAAAAGCCTCATCTTGGTTTGCAGCATTAGGTCCTTGGCGCTCCAGATCTTCTTTAGCTGAATGAAGGCAGCCCTTGCTTTGACATTCTTGCCCTGATGTTGGTGTCTTTGCCGCCCTGCTTGTCTATGACACGGCCCAGGTAAGCGAAGGCCTAAACCTCTTCCAGTGCATCGCCTGCAAGAATGACTGCAGTTATGCTGGAAGTGTTAGCCTTCAGAATCTTGGTTTTTCCCCTGTGGATGTTGAGGCCATGTTATGCTGACTTGCCTGTTACATTGTTTGTTTTCTCTTGCATCTGCACATGGGTATTGGAGAGTAGGGCCTGGTCATCTGCAAAGTCCAAGTGGTCAAGCTGCGTCCAAGGTGTCCACTAGATCCCATTTATTCTCCTTGCTGTGAATGTCTTCATGATCCAGTCTGTGGCTTTTTTAGACTTTGCATAATTTGCAAAAAGACCCACAATTTAAAATAATTTGCAAGGTGTCAAACTTTTTAACCTTGTACACCCCTAAGCAAGAGGCACTTGGAGAATTCTCCACAGTGTTTTCCAGAAGTTGGGCAAAACTACATTTCACTGCATGTTATTCCTAATCTGTTGGCTAAAACGCCATAAGTAATACCAGTAATTTATGGTTTGCCATAGTACCCAGAAGTGTTCTTTCACCTTGCGAACTACTACAGTTATGCAATCATACCACATGTCTGATAACAAACAGGCAATGCACAGAAAACACATTTTGCCAGACTGATACTTCATAACCCCAAAAAAATGTCCAGCATAAAAACTGTGAAAGGAGAAATATAACCAATTGTAGGTCTGGGTTTTGACAGCAGACCTCCTGTTAACAATAAACACAAGCATTTGCTATGCAATAGGTCTCGCATTCACGCGAGTTTGAGCTATTGCCATTGTAAATGACAATGCCTTTTATTTATGTTTTGGGTTTTAAAACATAAATAAAAGGCATTGTCATTTACAATACTAATAGCTTAAATTCTAGCAAATGAGAGACCTATTGCATTGCAATAAAGGGCCTTCTCGACCGCTTGTTAGATTGTAAATATCAGAGGAAGAGACCGGCCTACGACGTCTTCAAAGTAGTGATAAATACTGCAGTGAAGAAGATGTGTAAGTGTTGTAAATTACACAGACACAAAGTGTGAAGTGAGAGTTACATATGATCCGAGCTATAAACACTAACAAAGCGCTCCAACACCTTTCGCACTGTGATTACACTTTCACGGCTCAGGAGTAAGAGCGGGAGGGGGGGCTATTTCCTGCCCTCTCTGTGATTTGAGTGTGCAGTGTGGCATTGCGTAATGTCATTGCTATCTTTGGCCTAATAAACACTCCAGCTGTGGTAGGGCCATGGCTTCACCTCCTGGTGCAGGGCAGGCTGTGCTTTATGGCACACATGGAGGGAGGGAGGGATGGTCCCAGCTGCAGCTCCGGCCTCGTACAGCGCCCCTGCTATTACTAGTGAGATCGAGGCGCCGAGGTGGTGGTGGTAGTGGTGGTGGTGGTGGTGGTGGTATTGGTGGTGGTGGTACTGTTAGTGGTAGTGGTACTGGTAGTGGTGGTGGTGGTGGAGGTACTTGTGGTGGTGGTACTGGTGGTGGTGGTGGTATTGGTGGTATTTGTGGTATTTGTGGTGGTATTGGTGGTGGTACTGGTGGTACTGGTGGTATTGGTGGTGGTACTGTGGTATTTGTGGTGGTACTGGTGATATTGGTGGTGGTACTGGTGATATTGGTGGTATTGGTGGTTGTACTGGTGGTGGTACTGGTGGTATTGGCCGTACTGGTACTGGTGGTATTGGTGATGGTGCTATTGGTGGTGGTACTGGTAGTACTGGTGGTGGTGGTAGTCTTACTGGTGGTGGTACTGGTGGTGGTGGTACTGGTACTGGTGGTGGTACTGGTACTGGTGGTGGTACTGGTGGTGGTGGTACTGGTGGTGGTACTGGTGGTGGTACTGGTGGTGGTGGTACTGGTGGTGGTGGCACTGGTGGTACTGGTAGTGGTGGTATTGGTGGTGGTACTGGTGGTGGTACTGGTGGCGGTACTGGTGGTGGTACTGGTGGCGGTACTGGTGGTACTGGGTGGTGGTACTGGTGGTGGTACTACTGATGGTGGTAGTACTGATGGTGGTAGTACTGATGGTGGTGGTACTGGTGGTGGTACTGGTGGTGGTGGTACTGGTGGTGGTGGTGGTACTGGTGGTGGTAGTGTTGGTGGTACTGGTGATGGTACTGTTGGTGGTAGTGGTACCGGTGGTGTTGGTGGTACTGTGATGGTGGTGGTACTGGTGGTAGTGGTACTGGTGGTAGTGGCACTGGTGGTATTGGTGGTGGTGGTGGTATTGGTGGTGGTGGTAGTATTGGTGTGGTGGTACTGGTGGTGGTGTTGGTGGTATTGGTGGTGGTACTGGTGGTGGTGGTACTGGTGGTACTGGTACTTGTGGTATTGGTGGTGGTGGTATTGGTGGTGGTCTCGTCTGAACAAAGGTGCGTGGCCGCTATTAAAGTCAAAGCGCAGAATGGTGCGCTTTTACAAATAAAAGCATTTGTTTCTCAAGTCGACAAACAAATGCTTTTTTTTTTATAAAAGCGCCCCATTCCGCACTTTCACTTTAATAGCGGGCGCACACCTTTGTTTAGACGAGCCCAGACTAAAGAAAGTAGCGTGCAACTATTAAAGATAAAGCGCGGAATGGGGCGCTTGTTTAAAAAAAAAAAAAAAAAAAGTAGTCTGAACAAAGGAGCGCGGCCACTATTAAAGTGAAAGCACAGAATGGGGCACTTTACAAATAAAAGCATTTGTTTCTCAAGTCGACAAACAAATGCTTTTTTTTTTTTTTTAAAGCGCCCCATTCCACGCTTTCACTTTAATAGCGGCCGCGCACCTTTGTTTGTTTAGACAAGCCCAGTCAAAAGAAAATAGTGTGCCACCATTAAAGATAAAGCGCGGAATGGGGCACTTGTTTAAAATTAAAAAAAAAAAAGTAGTCCATGAATAACTACATAAAGGCCTACAGTGTAATTAAACTGTAGTTGGCCGGTGCTCCTGGCTTCCAAACGGAAGTGATGTATCTGGAGCACCGGCCAACAAGGAGCCGGTAAACAAAAGCGATGGAGCTATGAACCAATAGCAGGCAGCAGCTGAAATTACACTCTGTAGAGTGTTTACAGGAGGTCTTGCAGACAGCGCATGCACGCTGATGCTCGACCTAATAAAATTGGCCTTCGGTCCACCCTACTTAACCATTGACTTTTTACGATCAGCCTCTTTCAGTCATTGGCTTCAGGCTTTGTCAATAACATCTTGGCTCAGCCCAGTGGAGTATTCATCTCTCACCTATTGCTATTGGCTGTTTGGGTGTATCTTGCTCTCTCTCAAGTGCTTGCACTGAACTTCGTGAGGCACTACTTTACAACTATAGCCCTCTCTGTCCACTGCTGCTGGCTCACTCACACCACCTCAAACAACGCTGCTGCTCAAACAAGGACATTTGAATTGAAATCTCAGCCTACAATGGATCTCAATTGTGAGGGGATCAACTGTGTCTGTCAAGACTGCACAACACTGGAACACACTTCCTCCTCAAATAGGAAATCATCATGCCCACTCAGCCTTTTACAAAGAACTTATAACAAAGTTGATTCAATTCACCAGAGCAACTCGGTGCGGCCATGATGGTAAGCGGAGCAATGTGCAATATTCAAACCATAAGAAACAGAATATGTATTTTCTATGCACCTGATTACAGTGCACAAAAACTAAACTCAAATAGCAAACTGGAAGGCCATTGAATATTCAGATACACTTTACATACCTCACTCGCTTAGCTAAGCTTATTGCTTGCTCCACCACAACTGAAGTACACACAGCTCATTTGTCATTACTGCAGATACCCATCATCAGCATTCTCACCGTTGCAGCAACACTATGCTATGAAGCCCCTCAGCCTCTAAACACATCTTCCTCCACATGCAGCTAGGACATTACGCTTCTACACCCTTTTGATCTGCACAATAATGCCTTACGAGAGTAAATTTACAGTACTTAGGGGCCAAACTATAGCCAGTAAATAGCTATGTGAAGGCAGTGACAATAACAATACCAATCTAACTTCCTGTATTTGGAGTAAGTACTACCATATTGCTCATACTTTAGCTTTCTTTTGAGAAGAGACTTATCAGGAATAGTGTCCTTCTGTGGAGTTTAATTATTGCTTAGTTTTTCTGTTAATGCCCATTATGTGTGTTTCACTAAATGAACCTCCCCTAAGCACTGAACTGTCAATATATAGCCAGGTTGAAGACCTGCCAATAGAACAGTCATTTGATCCTTAGAGTGCCACTGATGTTTAATAACAGCATTTTGCTTGTTCATGGCAGTCTACAATGGGAGTGCAACTGATTTTGAGTAATAGCGTGGTGCTTGTGTCTGACAGCCTAGTACTGGAGAGGGCAGGAACTGTGCACAGTCACCGTGGGAGAGGAAGACTTTTTTCTGTGCCTCTGATGCGAGCCCCCACCACTTTGCTATGGTGTTTTCAAATAGATGGTGGGTCAAAAAATTTTTTTTAAAAGAGTCCCTCTTGTTTGTGACTCTCTGTGATCACCGTGAAGGCCTCTTGCTCCAGTCTCGGCAGCTAGGAGCCCAGATGAATGAGTTGCTGCACAATGGTGGATTATTTATATTTAAACATAGACAAGAGCAACCCTTATGTCCATGTAAACAGGGGTATCAAGTAATCCTTGGAACAGGCATTCACATGGAACTCATTTTTAGGCAGATTATTAGTTTCACTGCTCTTTCTGTGTGGAATTAATCATTATAAAAACATAATCGTGTAAATCGAACAATGTTATTCAGTAACATTTTGTAAGTACATTAATAGCACAGCCAGTATTTTTGTAAGAAACTGCAGTTCAGCCGAACCAAGTTTTATTAGATAGTTATTATTTAAACAAACAATATTGTGAGTGTCTTTCAGGACACTAAGAAAAGAATGAGTAGACCCCAGGTGTGTAATCAAACGAAAATGGAAATAAAAAAGGAAAAGGTGAAGTAAGAAATAAACATTGAAGGTGTATTGGTTGATTCATTCAAGAGACCTCAGTTTCTATTCAGCACATTTTAGAATACAGAGAATTAATCATTGTATCACCTGCACATTAACACAGAATAAAACTGCATGGACAGGCAATAAAAAAAAAAAAAAGGTAAGGGGGTAAAGGTGGGGGTTATGGGACAGCCCTATACCCATGAAAGCATAAAAGAAAGGTGGAGGGATTGGATCCCCCTAACCCATAAGAAAGTCAATTAAAAAAAAGCAGAGGAGGGCCATGGAGGGTGGACTCAGTCCTGGTATTGGCCTGTGCCCGTAAATGTGAGAAGAGACGTTGTACTTCCTGAAAGAGGAAAAAAGATTCTGTAGAAGAAAGAAGCAAAGAAAAACAAGCATTGACAATAGCCAATAGGTCCCGCCTTTGGGACCTTATAAGTGTTTAGCCATGCAACAGTTGATGTTGTTGCACCAAAGATATTGTGCTGCATAACTAAAAACTTATAAGGTCCCAAAAGCGAGACCTATTGGCTATGCAAATGCTCTCTGCCCCCCCCACACTTTTTTTACTTTAATAAGCGCTGCGCGGTCTTCACGGACACCGCGCTATGCAATGCAATAGGTGTTGCTTTTGGTATTGTAAATAACAATGCCTTTTAATTTTTTTAAAGGCATTGCCATTTACAATGTCAATAGCTCAAAATAATGTCATTGCGAGACCTATTGCATTGCAAATGCTTGTTTCTTATTGCATATTTACTACCAGTGATTAGCTTGATTTAAAATCTTCCTATTGCTGTTAAAATAATAAAAGATGGAGTAAATAATTATATTCAAAAAGCGATAAAGTGGTTGACCAAGAGCACACAGTTTTCAGGACTAATAAACAAAACCATGCCTTCTAGTTTCATAGCTTCCATCCATCTCATAACAAGATCTGATGAGCAAGTGGTTCAGATGGTGAAACTCAGGGTCTACTTTCACTTAAGAAATGTCACTATGTTGTGGAACCTGCCCAGGTTTTAAACAGAGTTTGCTACCAGCATATTTTGGCTCAGTGGTAAAACCAGGAATAAACATCAAGTTCCCTAGTGCCCGGACTAATGGTGGAGGTTGGATGTTTGTGTCTGCACACCTGAGTGAATTGTGCACCTTGTTGGGGGGGGGGGAGGGGGGTGCCTTTGTCAAGGATTTTTATAGCACTCAATACCTTAACTGTGCCTGTTTCTAAGCACTTAGATATAAGAGACTAAAGTCATGGGGGATCGTGAGGCCTAAGGTTTTATTTCATTCCAATCCAATAATCATGTTACTTCCTTTGTACACTTGACTCACCAAAGTCAGCAATAGCAAGTAAGAAGACTTACTCCAGGGTGCGGTAGAGGGGCAGCACTACTGTCAAAACTATGCATTCTAGAGACTACAGGTTTAGTTTAGAGACCAATATGGAATGAAACCCTTAAAATAACCTCGAACTCGACATTGCTGGCATCGATGCAGCCCTGAAGTCCCTCTTGGTCCATACTTTTCAGCCCCTGGGAAAATGTTTGAGCGTACACATGGTTTAAACTTAAAAAGCCAAATCAACAAGAGGCAACTTGTACACGTCACATACATTCGTCATCCGTTCCTCATCCAATCCAATGTATACAGTGCTTTAAATGGAAATACGGAAGTGGTGGTTCTGGCGGTGTCCTAAGTCTCGCATTCTAAGGATCTAACATGCGATGATGAGGGATAGTTGGGAGACAGTTGAGAAGAGCAGCAAAGTGAGCGCAGGGTTGGAGGAGAAGCATAACGTCTTACCGGAGATCTTATAATTTTCATCAACAGACTACGTTAAAACAAAGTAAAGATTGTGCTTACTGAAGAAGCACACAACAGAATTTGTCGACGATTTTACAAGATCTCAAAAAGCCCACAAAGCAGTTACTTGATGGTGAGAAACTTCAGGAGTGGCAACCAGCGCAAGCATTTTAACAGCAAACGTTTTCACCAGATTTATCACTTCAGATGCCTTGGAAACTGTTGTATACAGCGTGAGGGACGAGTAAGTTTAAATACAAATAAAATTACCGGCTGCATCCTGCCACGCACGCAGCTCATTCAAAAGTCACCCGCGAGCTAGGACTCGCTCATTTCCTCACGCATCACTGCACACATCCTTCTAATGCAGTGCGTCCCAGCAGGCTATGCGCACATCACACACTGGCTGACGTGAAAGCGTGCCGCCATTTTGGGGGGGAAAAGTAAACAAACATGGGGGAAAAGTGAAACTGACCCGTCACAGCAGCGGATTCAGCAGAAGAACTCACCATAACATCAGTAAGACCATTATATGTGGGAAATCTCATTAAAATTGAAGTTTTAAATTCCCTAAAGACTGTTTTATATTCAAAATAGTGTTTTGTCCTTCGGACTTAATCACAGGACACGCACAGCGTTTACATTTGCTTAAACGCGTGCATGTTTTGCATTGGGTTGTTTTGCCACTCGTGCACGTTTGGCGTTTACCTTACGGGAGCGAGCAGCGGCAGGGCGATAATTGCTAACAGATGGCGCCGCTGCTCGCTCCCGCAAGGGAAACGCCAAACGTGCACGCGTTGCAATACCAAGCAATGCAAAACATGCATGCGTTTAGGGAAAAGTGGTGATCGATTGCAAGAGGTCCCCTCCTATACAGCGCTTGCGCGCTGCGTAGGCGAGACCTAAAAAGAAGGTTTAGCGGTAGGAAGGGAGAAGAGCCAGGGAAGCAGTGCCCTTGCCAAGGGAAATTCATCGATGGAAAGTGTGTGTCAGGGAGTTTCCAATGGAGAGGTATCCTACAAAGATCAGCAGAGATGTAATCGAAGAAGTAATCCAGTTATATTGACCCTGTGCCATTTCTATTGGCCTTGTATTCTTTTTTGCTGAGAATGGTACTTATAACCATTTCAGACCAGTGTTCTGTTTATTCAGCAGCAAAGTGTATCACATCTGGTCCCAAGTGTGTCCTGAATCAGTCTCTGTATGCCACTTTAAGATACCCAACTCGAAATAATGACTTTATATGAACACAAATGGTGGCATTTACCCTTTTGGATGGATTTGGGAATAAAGTTCAAGCATTAATGGGAGTGTACAGAGAGTAAAACAATTATTGATACACTCATGAAAATCCTTTTCAGAATTCACCCGGCTAAAGTGCATCTTAATCTTGCCACGTTTTCCAACATGAGGGGCTACATGAAAGCACATTGTTCTAATGTGGGAAAGGGGTTGGCTTTTGAGAGCAAAGGATACCTTGTAACTTATTATCGCCTCTGCAGATTATAGAGGGACCTCCAGTGATGACCTGAGGGACTACAGCCTTTCTGCGGACTTCAGAGTGATCTCTAGTTACCACCCATGGTATTGTCCCCGTGTGCAACTGACAGTAAATGGAGGAAGGAGAAGATCAGGAAATCACAGTTGGGGAAGGAAGGGAGGATTGCAGTTTCATCAGCAAAAAAAACTGTAATTTATATATGAACATGGCTTATAATAATTTTAGCAAATGTGACATTGTTATTGATATTATGCGGAAATGGGATGCAGCAGCATTACACAGTGATGGTGAAAATATGGATATGTACTCAAAATTAGTGACTGATAGCGAAAATATCAACATGCACTAGTGATTGATTGTTGTATGATGGTGCACATGTTCTCTTGCCACACGTTTGCACATCAGAATACTCTCTGACAAATTCCATAGAGCAAATCTGAACAAGCATTCAATGTGCACTAGTGATCGCGCAAATATGAACATGTAATGAGTACTACGGAGGGATGAGTCTGTTTTAACTATGCACTCATGACTGCTGAATAATCAGGTGAATCTAAACATGAGGTTAGTAATAAGGGGCGATTGTGCAATCCTGAACATGTATTAAGGAATCCTGAGTGGTGGGGGCAAATCTGAATATGCACAGTGCTGCTAATTATTATGCCTGCTTCGGAGTAATGCTTGCATTGGCATAATAGTGATAATTCTTGGCATGTTCCAGGCTCGCTTGAAACAATGAGGCCAGCCTTTGATGTAATGTCTGCTTTACAAGAATGTTGGTAATTCATTACATATATTGTGGGTATTCTAAACTTGATGGTGCCCAGTCCTAGAATATTATTTATACTAGGATAATACTGTAATTCTTGGCAATTATACAGCCCAAAAACTACTGCTGTATGGGTCCGACCCTTGGTGCGACTTGTCTTCATCCATTCACTCCTTAATCCATCTATGTACTCACCAATTAACCAATTCATTCAGCCATTCATAACTGTACACATTCTGCAAACATTTACTCATCTTATACTTATCCATCTACTTAGTCTCTACTCTTCTTCCATCCATTCACTCACGCATGCAGCTACCTCATTATCACATTCACCACCTCATCAATTTACACAACCCCACACACAAGCTTTTCAATCAGAAGAATTACTTATAAAATAATCAGTCATTTGCTTTTGCTAATGCTGGTTTCATTGATTCCTGAAAATGTATTTTGGCATTTAAAAATATTGACAAGCACTTTTTGGAAAGAAAAAAAAAAACCATGGTTTGGAGAAACCAAAACGCTCGAGACAAATGATTATAATTGATTGGCATTTAGTAAAATGTTTGGTATATGACTTAAGGGCGCGAGGTCAGTGTCCGAGAGTGGTTCATTACCCTGAGGGGGTTACCTAGTACCTGCATCATGCAACTGTAGTGATGGTGGCTCAGCCGGCAATGGAGTTGGACGTGCTCATGTAGAGCTCCGTCGCAGGCTCCCTTTCCTGGCCGCACAGCTCCGTCCACAGTCATCTGAAAGGGGCCGCGGTTCTCCACGCGTGTCCCAGAACCGATTTCGCTGTTACGGTAGGAGACCAGGAGGTGGAGGTCGCGGAGGTCCGGAGCGGGCCCCCTTGTCTTCGGTGCTGCCGAGCGGACGACCATAGCCCCGGGCGCCACAAACTACGTGACGCCGGGGACTGACTCCGCCCCCTGGGCCCGGACTTGTGGAGAGGCTCCATTTTGAACGCGCAGGCCGTCTCTGCTGCGGCCATCGGAGTTTGCGGCCGCATTCCTTCAGAGATGGAAATTGTATGAGTGGGGGCACAACTTTGATGTGGTGATCCGCCCCTCCCGGAGATACGCCCGAACCGTTGGCCCGCGAGCCCGACGCTGCGGCCTGCGACATCAAGGATCCTGCGGCTGAGCGCTCCCTCCGCTCCTGCTGCGGCGCGCTCCCTGGGCCTGTGCGGAAGGAAGGACATAACGCCGGTGAGTAGGCATGATCCACCGGACTTAAATGCCGATGGCACGCTGGGAGTGACACCCTGAGGTGGGGGCCACTGGCGAAGAGGCGCTACTACATATCCTAGCCTTGCGGTGTACATCTCATCGGCACACCGTCCCTTCTTGGGGGAAAGTTCACCTGCCCGGACTGCTGCGGGCCCACGGCTTGCCTCACCTTCGTTCTGACTGGGCCCTGCTATCCGCGATCATGGGGCTGGCGTGAGGGGCGGCGGAGCCCGTCTGCGGCACTGTACTGTGGGGACATTGCGGCGGAGGCACAGGGAGCACCCGTGAGCCAAAATCGCGCCATTTCGTTTCTCCTGTGCCTTGGCTGGTGTAGATTGTGACTGGCAGTGGAGAACTCTGGGGGTTGGTGAAGGCGGCGCTCCTCCATATAGCGCTTCGCCTTCGGGACCGCGCTGCTGAACATCCAAGAGCCTACCTGAGCAGCATCGCGGGGGTGTCAAATCTAACCCCCAGTGAACACTCCCTGGTGCCCCATGTCACGAGAAGGCTGCACGAAGATCGGCACTGGGGGTGCGGTGGCCCCCCCGCAGACCCGGGCGCAGACGGATAAAGTGGCGGGCGTGGACACAGCCGACCCAATGTCGCACAAGATAGACGAGGTGCTGGCGGCTGTAGAGAAACTTGGGGAAACCATGAACCAGATCCGCACTTCACTGGAAGGTAAAATTGATAAAGTGGCAATCGACCTCACCCTGCTCCATGCGGACCAACGGAAACTCGCGGACCGCACCTCCACCGCCGAAGGAGACATTGCGGACGTCTCTCCACGAGTGACCACGGCGGAGAAGCAAATACGGGACCTTCTGTACTGAGTAGAGTTCTTAGAAGACAGGGCCGAGGATGCTGAAGGCAGGGCCCGGCGCAACAACATACGCGTAGTGGGCCTGCCGGAGGGGGTGGAGGGAAGAGACGCAGTGGCCTACACTGAAGACTGGCTTCGCAAGTTGCTGCCCGGGGAAGCCCTCTCTCCACACTTCGTTGTTGAACGGGCGCACGGGGTTCAGGCCAAGCCCCCCCAGCCAGGCTCTAATCCGAGGCCGCTCTTAATCCGCCTATTGAATTATAGGCACTAGGATGCCGTACTTCAAGGAACCCGGAAGCTGCAGGAGGTGCAAGTTGACAATCACAAAGTTATGTTCTTTCCGGACTACACGTTTCAGGTCCAGAAACAACGGCACTCCTATCTGGCAGTGAAGTGGCGCCTGCGACAACATGATCTCAAATACTCGCTGCTGTTCCCAGCGAAGCTAAGGGTGATCGCAGATGGAAAGACCCATTTTTTCACCACCTCGGGGGGGGGGCGGAGGAATGGCTCGACACCTACGATTCTTCGGGGAATGGGGCCCCCACCGCCGGACGGAAGGAATCAGCCCCCGCAGCCTCCCAGCGCCGCCGCCATAGGGGGCGGAAGAAACCACAATCCCTGGCCTCTCAGACTCTTGGCCCAACACCGTAATTGATCTTAACCGGCCAACTCAAGGCTCTACAGGCAGTGGCCGACATTAGCGGGGCACAGGATGAAGAGATCAATTCAGGCTCCGATCGGCAGGGGCCGCCCAGTGATGATGACCTCTCGGACAGTTTTCCTGCTTCACAGGACTCCTGCGACCTGCCCCAGGTTACTCCACAGACTTCAAATGACAGTTTGAGATTTGGACTCTCACTTGCCTTTCTTTCATGCTATCCGTCCGCCGGGCAGCTGCCAATGTCATCAGACACGCAAGTATGATGGACCCTAAGCTTTAACTGTATGTTGTGTTCCCTGGCTCTAGTTGTTGGGACAACACAGCGGGACTCAAGGTTTCATTGTAAGTAGAGGGTAGGGGTCCCATCGCAGGGCAGGCCCCGATAAAATAGCACAGGTTTAGGTAGCGGCCCTATCTTACAAGCGTCTGGCCAGGAACAGGGGTAGCTGCTAGAGCCAATCCCCATTCACAGACGCCCGTACGTTGCCGTGCAAAGTAGTCTCCCCCAGACGTTAGTTGTATGCTACTGTTATTTCAAGTTTGGGTGGTTGCCTGTTGCATATTCGCCCTTTTGGTATTTTTTATTGCAAATTGTTCTATTGTTTATCACGCCATCGCTTATGTACTGAGGTATGACAATCGTGATATTGGCCCGCGCAGGGAGGCACACTCTAGAATGGCCTTCGCACGCATCATGCTGACTCTCCCCATCCCTTGGCCTGGCAGGGCCACATGCGCTACTGGCATCCAAACATTATGGCACCTATTTGGATAGGGACCTGGAATGTGAGAGGCATCCATAGTCCATCACGTCGATATCTCATTTACTCATATTTGAAACGCCACCACATACAAATAGCACTCCTCCAAGAGACACACTTGCATAAGCCAGAAGTCACACGATTACACAGGCGTTGGAGGGGTCAATTACACGCAACAGGCTATTCAGCGTACGCGCGTGGGGTTCTGGTGTGGGTAAGACCAGGGACTCCCTTTCGGGTGGTAGACACCTTCATAGACACAGAGGGCAGGTACGTCATAGTTAAGGGTGTCTTGGACGGCAGGCCGATCATACTTGCATCGCTGTATGCGCCCAACACTGAACAGACAGCCTTTTTGAAATTGACCTCCCACAAGCTGGCCGAGTGGCATGATGTGCCTATGGTATTAGGCGGCGACTATAATAGTGTACTGGACGTTTCGCTAGACCGCTCCTTTCCTCCCCTGCCTGGCACGGCCACACACACTGCCGCGAAAGCGCTGAATCATTGGGCTACGCAATGGCATTTATCTGATTCCTGGCGCCACAGGAACCCGCAGGATAGAGTGTACTCCTATTATTCAGGGGCGCACGGCCTTCATGTACGCCTAGATCGCTTTATGGTGTCGAATGATCTTCTACCGTGTGTCTCCGGGTCCTATTATATGGGGCGGACACACTCAGATCATAACTCAAACGTGGTGGAGTTGCAGTGGGAGGACGTAGTACCGCCGATCCCTGTGTGGCGCCTCCAACCGGATGTCCTACTCGATGCACCGTTCCGGGAGTTATTAGCTACCACCGTAGCTCAATACTTTGATGAGAATGCGGGCACAGCTTCGTCGCCACTGTTGGAGTGGGACGCTCTCAAGGTAGTCCTAAGGGGGCACTGTTTGGGTGTACAGGCGAGTATAAGAGTACAGCTGGAGAAAGAACTCACCACTTTAGAAAGAAAGCTGGCATCTAGCGAGCAAGAAGCAACTGAGGGGTCCCAAAGACAACTAGATTGCCACAGGGAGGAGCATGCACGGTTGTTAGAACGGTTGCGGTGTCTTAATTATGCCGCACATTCGGAGCGGACGCACCACATGGGGGACAAAGCAGGTAAACTGCTCACGTGGCTCATACGCCAAGATGAGTCATCGACCCCTGTTGCATCTATACGCATGTCGAACGGGGGCATAGCGTACACCCAGCGGGACATACATGGTGAGTTTGTGGCACATTACCAGGACTTGTACAAATCTCGTACGCAGGCTACACCCCTGGAGCTGCAGCTCTATCTTGAGGGGATAGACCTGCCGCAACCTATGCGCACCCAAAGAGAGGGACTGAATGATCCTCTCCTTTCGGAGGAAGTTCGGGACTGCATATTCTCGTTGTCCAATGGGAAGTCGCCAGGACCGGATGGATTGCCGACTGAATATTACAAGGCTTATGCGCATATATTAGTACTGCAGCTGCTGAAAGTGTATGAGACCGCGATAGATGACTCCACACTTACCGGCACACAAAACGAAGCCCTGCTGGTGTCCCTTCTTAAACCTGACAAAAATCCTGAATCTCTGGGTTCCTATCGCACACTGGCACTTCTCAACACTGATTACAAGATTTTCGCATCACTACTTGCTAAGCGTCTTTTTCCCTTAGTGAAAACACTGGTGCACCCTGATCAGAACGGGTTTGTCCCCGCCAGGAGTACTTCACTCAACATCCGCAGGTTCTTCCGGGTGCAGCAGTACGCGCTACATAGATGGCCCCGCTCTGGCTGCCTGGTATTGGACCTGGAGAAGGCCTTTGATTCTCTGGAATGGCCCTATCTGGCGGCGGTTCTGAACAAATACGAGCTAGGTGATCACTACTTGAGCATGGTTCAACTGCTATACCAGCAACCCACTGTTCGGGTCTGAACCGGTAGACTCGTATCAGACCCCATTAGAGTGAGGCGAGGGACACGCCAGGGGTGCCCTCTGTCCCCGCTGCTCTTTTCTCTAGCCATGGAGCCACTGGCGATGTTGCTTCGCGGTGGTAGCGAGGCGTGGGGAATCCAGTTAGGGGATGGGATACATGCTGTCTCTCTATATGCTGACGATTTGCTATTGTATGTACGAGACATTACTGACATTCCCACGTCCATAGCAGACACGCTCAGGGCCTTTGAAGAGATGTCGGGTCTTCGGGTTAACTGGGCCAAGTCGGGGGTTTATCCCTTTAGTGTAGACACGGTCAAAACAGATGTGCTCCTTAATGGCTCACTTCTTCCATGGTACCCCACCACCTTCCGCTATCTTGGTGTCTTCATATATCGGACGCCTGATGATTTGCTGGAGGGTAATCTGACGAGAGCGATTTCGGCTGTTAGGGCCCAAGTACAATTTTGGAAGTCACTCCCACTGAATGTTATGAGCCGCATTACCCTGCTGAAGATGATTGTTCTTCCCAAAATATTAAACTACTTTTCGAATCTCCCGATCTATGTCCCGACTAAGGTCTTCCGAGAGCTGGAGCGCCTATTCCGAGACTTAATATGGAACAAAGGCAGACCCGAGTTCCACTGTGGAAATTATATGCCCCTACCAGTCAGGGAGGGTTGGCTGTCCCTAACATGGAGCTGTACTATATAGTGGCCCACCTACAATGGGTGACGAAGTGGCTCAGTGGCTAGAGTTTAGAAGTCACAGCGACCTCGCAACAGCCATGGACCCATCCCAAATCTATCACTTATTCCATCCTGCTGCCAAGCTCACAAGGCCATCCCAATTACACTTGGGGCTGGCGCATAAGTGCTACAGGACGAGCTTGCATCTCACTCGCATGACAATCCCATATGCTCCGTGTTAGAACTGGGGTTCTCTAGTTGGCAGAGGTAGGTACCTTTGTCCAAATAGGGACCCTTGCTTCTAGTCAGGGTAAGGGGGTACACTCCTGAAATAACCCCTGCTCACCCCTTGGTAGCTTGGCACGAGCAGACAGGCTTAGTTCAGAGGCAGTGTGTAAAGCATTTGTGAACACATACAGTAATCCAGTGACAACACTACAAATGGACACCACACAGGTTGTATTATAAAAATAAGTATCTTTTATATAGATTTACCACAAGACCATAAACGACAAAAATAATCCACAATACTGTACTTTAAAGATGGTAGAATTAACTTGAGTCTCTTAAAATGGAAATGCGACACTTTGAGTTCAATGTACCTTAAGATGCGCAACGCACGGCAACGAAAGTGTTGCAGGGAAGGTGATGCGGTAGTCCCTTACACGCAAGGACGGTGATGTGTTGAAGATCTGGTGCAAAGAAACAAAGTGGCGTCTTCTTGATGTTGCGACAACGAAGGGGTGATGCGTGCACGCCCGACGGCCGTGCGGCAATTTCGATGAATCTTTGGAGCCGCGACAGGCCCTGCGACACGCTTCCCTGGCGATGCGACGGCGTCTGATGCGAGGTCGACGATCTTCTCCTGGGATGCGGGGCGCCTCGTGTTGCGATGCATCGGCGTCTGATGCGAGGTCGATGCTCTGCCCCGGGGATTCGACGGCGTCTGCTGCGAAGGCGAAACTTTTCTCCGGTGCTGCGATGCGCTTCGAAGGATGCGAGGTTGTCAGCGGCGCGCTTCTTCGGGGATGCGCCGGCGTCTGCTGCGACATCGACACTCTTCTCCGGCGATGCGAGAAGCAGCGGCTGCGGCGACACGCTTCTTCGTCTTGAGTCGCGCTTCCAGCTCCCAGCGACACGCAAGTGTGTCAGAAGGTCCAAATTCCCAGCAAGGGAATACAGGGGAGCTGGGGGGTGAAGTCTGTTGTCCCTGAGACTTCAGCAGGAGGCAAGCTCTGAAATCAAGCCCTTGGAGATCCTTCACAAGTTGATGAAAGTACACACCAAGTTCCCTCCTCCTTTCTTTGGCAGTCAGGCAACCACTGCAGGCAGATCCCTCTAGCTTAGGGATAGTCTTCTCCTCAGTTTCTTCTTGGTTCCGCTCCTCAGCAAAGGTTTCTTCTTGTTTCCCAAAAGTGATCTAATTTCCTAGGGGTCTGGGTCCCCTTTTATACACCTTTTCTCTTTGTTCTCTGAAGGCAGAGAGGCCTTTGCCTAGTCCAAAACCAGTTCTGGTCAGTCCTGGAGCACTTTGTTTACAGGACTCCTTCTTTCCTTTCAGAATGTGGGGCAGAGTGCTCAGCCGCCCGGCAGGAGGTGGAGCCAGCATTGTGGAAGGCAGGCACAGCCCTATTCAGACCCAGGTGCAACTCCTCCCTCCACTCTGGATGCAGATCTCTCTATTCAGCCCTGTGCTAACTCACCCTATCTCCTGGAGTCCCCCAGCCCCTGTCACTCACAAACCCAGACAAGGAATACACAACCTAGCAGAGGCAGGCTTGGAAGGTTAGGCAAGAAAATACCTACTTTCTAAAAGTGGTATTTTCAAACACAGAATGTTAAAATCAACTTCACTAAAAGATGTATTTTATCATCCTGAGTTCAGGCATACTAAATTCGTTTTTCTACCATGTTCCCTGGGTCAGTTAGGATTATAAGGTGTAATAATCAAACTGCCCAGTCTGGCCTATGGGGAACAGGTAGCCTTGCAATAGTGAAAACGAAAATGGCTGTAATTCACTATTAGGACATGCCACACACACCAGGGCATGTCCTACCTTATACTTACAATGCACCCTGCCCTAGGGCCTACTTTAGGGGTGACCAACATGCAGTAAAGGGAAGGTTTAGGGACTGGTAAGTGGGTGCACTCACCAAGTCGACATGGCAGCCCTAGGCTGCACACAGGCTCTGCAATGGCAGGCCTGAGACACACTTTACAAGCTGCGTCTGTGGGTGGCACAACCAGTGCTGCAAGCCCACCAGCGGCATTGGATTTACCAGCCCTGGGCACACTCAGTGCACTGTACTAGGGACTGACAAGTAAACCAATCATCCAATCATGGAGTCACTAATACATACACAATTTACAATAGGGAGAGCATATGCACTTTAGCATTGATCAGCAGTGGTAAAGTGCCCAGAGTCATAAAACAGCCAACAACAGGTCAGAAAAAATACAGGAGGAAGGCAAAAAGTTCAGGGATGACCCTGCAAAAAGGGCCAAGTCCAACACAACCCCCTTCCAGCCAAAAACGCAGGGTAGACTAATCACTACCTTGATGGGCTTCACTGCTTTGGGCGATAGAACCTGGACCCTGGCCCACAACAGCAGGGGCATACTCCAGTTCTATGCCAATCTGAACCTATTGGAATCCCTCTGTCCATACTCTCAGGGCCCACCAAGCTAATCCATGGGGAACCCTTCTCCTCACCTGTGGATACCACCTGTGCAGCACCTAACCTTAACTTGCTCACAGGTGTGTCCCAACAGACAGACAGCAAGCCACAGTGGCCACTGACAGTGGTCAGGGATGAGACCCAGGCCTTATGCCTCTCAGGCCTCTCAACCCTCTGTGGCGTCAGAGAGCGGGGGGCAGTAGCCCCAGGTGCTTGGCACCCTTTGTCCACTCTCCCTCCTGTCAGGTCAGGTATGACATCCTGACACTGACCTACCAGCCCCGGGCCTGTACCCGGCGGCTGGACTGGAGACTGGGGTGGGCTTTCCCACACCCGGTCCTCCTCCTTGGGGCTCTGTACCCTCCCACCTGGAGCGGTACCCCCTTCCAGAATTGCCAGGTGTCCTGCACAATTCGCCCACCAGTTATGGGGTTCTATCCTGCAACTGGGCGTCCAGGTCAGAGGGGACACCCTGAACCTGGTGCTCCAATCTAGGGTCTAAGCCCTCCAGTTGAACCGGGGTCAGAGGCGAGACTCCTCCCTCTGCACCCCCTTCCAGAGTACTGCCCCTCCCATGAGGAGCGGTGCCCCCAGAAGACAAACCGGTCAGGACACTGTTTACAGTTGTCCCACCCTCCAGGTCAGACAACACCTGAACCTGGCTTCCCAACCCAGGGTCTGTACCCTTAGGCTGGACCTGTGCCTGGCACACCAGGACTTCCTTGGGAGCACACATGCCCCCCTAAGGGTGACACATAACTCATGTGTCGTGTGACAGTCTGCCTGGCACAGATCTCCCGATCCCCTGTCCATCTGACAGTGCGTGAAGATCCCCCAGGAAAGAAGTGGTGTCACCATGGTCATTCACTGGTGACTCAGCCCTTCTGGCTGGCCCCTGACCCACTGGTTCTTCCACTGGGGACTCTCTCCCCCTCTCACCCCTCACTCTGGACTTCTGCACCCTCCACTTAGGAGTGGCACTGCCAGACACCAGAAACACTGGAGCTCCATTTACAAACGCTCCAGGTATTCTAGACACTAAGAGATCCTCCTCAACAGGTGGCCCATCAGGACAGCCTAGGCTCCCTACCTGGTGTTCCCTTAAAGAACCATCCAGGCTCTGAAACTGGGTTTCGGGCACCTTGGGACACGCAGCCCCACACTCACTCCTTCTCCACTGAGACAGGACGTGAGTCCCTACACCCCTCCCACTACCACGGGACCTAGCTGGGCTACACTGAACCTCTCCCACCACTCTGGGTTGGAAGACACCTGAGCCACTCCTCTTAGGGTCACTCCCCAATGCCTCTCCAGACCCTCTGGAATCCACCAAAAGGTCTGCCTCCCTTGTGAGCTCCCTGGGGTCAGAGAACTCACTCTCCAGCAGGTGTTGGCATAGCTCTGGAAAACAGGGACTTACAATATGCTCTCCCACAATTGGATCACACAGCCCCCTACAAGGGTTAACCAAACTATCCTTCACCTCACCATCCAGTGCCTCGCACACGTACTCCACAACACTCTCCTGAGATTGGCAAGACAGTATCTGACTGTCTCTGTCACTCAACCCACACTCTTCTGGGCGGTCTCCATACTCACACATCAGGACTTCAACCATGGGGGAACCCATCTCCCTGCACCTCTCATCTAGAGTCAGTAGAGTGTCCCTCCCACCTCTAGGACTATGAACCCCTGTGCCAGTTCCCCAATCCACCTCAGGGACACTGTGCACCACTAGAGCTACCTCATATCCTGGAACCTCCTGGTGTATATTAACCCCCTCCTTCAAGTCAGGTGCCACATCTCTGGGTGTGTGTACTACTCCCTCAGCACTAGATAACATAATTTTGCTGCCACCATCTGAGCTGGACTCCACCTCCAACTCAGCAAAGCTCACTTCCTGAGCAACACACATTTCTTTTTTTTCGGCTAAGGCACTCATGGCCTCCAGCCTCTCGAGCTTCAAATCAAGCTCCCTCATTATCAACTCATGCTCCTGATCCATTCTTTTCTCTTCCAAGGTCAACTTTCTAGATTGGAATTCAAATTCCAACTGCCCCTCTAACTTGAGCTTAGTTAGCTCCATCTCATGCATCCTACTCTTTTCTCTGTCCGCCAGCTCCTCTGGGGACAGACCTTGGGCAGAAACTCTGCTACCTGCTGGGGAAGTTACTCTCCTCCCCCAATCACAATCAACAGAGGCTATGGAGGCTGCTGTATCCATGGTGATTGAACTTGGCAGTTTGTAGCAAACATAGAAAGTCCCAGAAAAGAATATCTACCAAAAGTACGTGGTTGCGTTTTGGTCTGCACTCACTAGGTAGTGTTCACCAATCACTGTACATGAGTCACAAATGCAAGTCCAGAATCCCACCGCTGCCACCAATGTTAGAACTGGGGGTCTCTAGTTGGCAGAGGTAGGTACCTTTGTCCAAATAGGGACCCTTGCTTCTAGTCAGGGTAAGGGGTACACTCCTGAAATAACCCCTGCTCACCCCTTGGTAGCTTGGCACGAGCAGACAGGCTTAGTTCAGAGGCAGTGTGTAAAGCATTTGTGAACACATACAGTAATCCAGTGACAACACTACAAATGGACACCACACAGGTTGTATTATAAAAATAAGTATCTTTTATATAGATTTACCACAAGACCATAAACGACAAAAATAATCCACAATACTGTACTTTAAAGATGGTAGAATTAACTTGAGTCTCTTAAAATGGAAATGCGACACTTTGAGTTCAATGTACCTTAAGATGCGCAACGCACGGCAACGAAAGTGTTGCAGGGAAGGTGATGCGGTAGTCCCTTACACGCAAGGACGGTGATGCATTGAAGATCTGGTGCAAAGAAACAAAGTGGCGTCTTCTTGATGTTGCGACAACGAAGGGGTGATGCGTGCACGCCCGACGGCCGTGCGGCAATTTCGATGAATCTTTGGAGCCGCGACAGGCCCTGCGACACGCTTCCCTGGCGATGCGACGACGTCTGATGAGAGGTCGACGATCTTCTCCTGGGATGCGGGGCGCCTCGTGTTGCGATGCGTCGGCGTCTGTTGCGAGGTCGATGCTCTGCCCCGGGGATGCGACGGCGTCTGCTGCGAAGGCGACACTTTTCTCCGGTGCTGCGAGACGCTTCGAAGGATGCGAGGGTGTCAGCGGCGCGCTTCTTCGGGGATGCGTCTGCTGCGACGTCGACACTCTTCTCCGGCGATGCGAGAAGCAGCGGCTGCGGCGACACGCTTCTTCGTCTTGAGTCGCGCTTCCAGCTCCCAGCGACACGCAAGTGTGTCAGAAGGTCCAAATTCCCAGCAAGGGAATACAGGGGAGCTGATGGGTGAAGTCTGTTGTCCCTGAGACTTCAGCAGGAGGCAAGCTCTGAAATCAAGCTCTTGGAGATCCTTCACAAGTTGATGAAAGTACACACAAAGTTCCCTTCTCCTTTCTTTGGCAGTCAGGCAACCACTGCAGGCAGATCCCTCTGGCTTAGGATAGTCTTCTCCTCAGTTTCTTCTTGGTTCCGCTCCTCAGCAAAGGTTTCTTCTTGTTTCCCAAAAGTGATCTAATTTCCTAGGGGTCTGGGTCCCCTTTTTATACACCTTTTCTCTTTGTTCTCTGAAGGCAGAGAGGCCTTTGCCTAGTCCAAAATCAGTTCTGGTCAGTCCTGGAGCACTTTGTTTACAGGACTCCTTCTTTCCTTTCAGAATGTGGGGCAGAGTGCTCAGCCGCCCGGCAGGAGGTGGAGCCAGCATTGTGGAAGGCAGGCACAGCCCTATTCAGACCCAGGTGCAACTCCTCCTCCACTCTGGATGCAGATCTCTCTATTCAGCCCTGTGCTGACTCACCCTGTCTCCTGGAGTCCCCCAGCCCCTGTCACTCACAAACCCAGACAAGGAATACACAACCTAGCAGAGGCAGGCTTGGAAGGTTAGGAAAGAAAATACCTACTTTCTAAAAGTGGTATTTTCAAACACAGAATGTTAAAATCAACTTCACTAAAAGATGTATTTTATCATCCTGAGTTCAGGCATACTAAATTCGTTTTTCTACCATGTTCCCTGAGTCAGTTAGGATTATAAGGTGTAATAATCAAACTGCCCAGTCTGGCCTATGGGGAACAGGTAGCCTTGCAATAGTGAAAAACTAAAATGGCTGTAATTCACTATTAGGACATGCCACACACACCAGGGCATGTCCTACCTTATACTTACAATGCACCCTGCCCTAGGGCCTACTTTAGGGGTGACCAACATGCAGTAAAGGGAAGGTTTAGGGACTGGTAAGTGGGTGCACTCACTAAGTCGACATGGCAGCCCTAGGCTGCACACAGGCTCTGCAATGGCAGGCCTGAGACACACTTTACAAGCTGCGTCTGTGGGTGGCACAACCAGTGCTGCAAGCCCACCAGCGGCATTGGATTTACCAGCCCTGGGCACACTCAGTGCACTGTACTAGGGACTGACAAGTAAACCAATCATCCAATCATGGAGTCACTAATACATACACAATTTACAATAGGGAGAGCATATGCACTTTAGCACTGTTCAGCAGTGGTAAAGTGCCCAGAGTGATAAAACAGCCAACAACAGGTCAGAAAAAATACAGGAGGAAGGCAAAAAGTTCAGGGATGACCCTGCAAAAAGGGCCAAGTCCAACACTCCGATACTACCACTATTGGGGACGCCTAGGGG
This sequence comes from Calotriton arnoldi, assembly GCA_963921515.1. Lineage (NCBI taxonomy): Eukaryota > Metazoa > Chordata > Amphibia > Caudata > Salamandridae > Calotriton > Calotriton arnoldi. The sequence continues at coordinate 1,031,621 of CAWUFW010002868.1, forward strand.
GCGGTTGGGCACTTCCGAGGAAGCTCTTACACACTGGCATACAGTGGGTATAGACACCATGGGCGACATATAGGGATGGTGCATTATTAACTTTTGAGGCGTTGGCGGAAGATACCGACTTGCCGGCAGGACAATTCCTATTGCACACTTGCCTCACAAGGGCCCTTTTGGCCTTTTGGGGAGATTGGACGACTGAACCACTGACACATCTGCTACTACAATACTTACACGTCATGGGGGCAGGATCACATATAGTACACTGGTTGGTGGCGGCTTTACTCACACACACACACACACACACACACACACACACACACACACACACACACACACACTGAAACAGATGCAGAATCTCCATACCCGCTGGGAGGCGGACAGAGGCCAGCCCTGGACTGACAAGGAATGGGACGCGGTCCTGGCTGGCTCTACATATATACCGAGAAGCTCTAAATTTAAACTAATACAAACGTACATTATACAGAGAGCGTACCTTTCACCTGACAACATAAACAGATATTTTAACATCGCCACCTCTGCATGCCCACGCTGTCGGCAGCTCAACGCGGAACTGCTCCACATGCTATGGTCTTTCACCACCCTCCAACTTTACTGGCAAGAAGTAGTTACGGCCCTTGCACTCTGCACTGACACATCCCTGCCGCTTACATGGGAAATTTGTATATTAGGGATCTATGCCAGATCCAAAAAGAACAGAGACACGTCACGATTTCGTGACTTGGGGTTGATAGTTGCGAAGCGCTTAATCACAAAGAGGTGGAAGCACACCGACCCCCCCAGAGATAATCAGCTGGAAAAGATCGCTCACGATATGGGCGCAGGCAGAAAGTACAACATTGTGCAGAGAGGAAACAGCGGGGCTCCACAAATACCCCATAGCGCAATACTGGGACACAATACTCACAGCCTTCAAGAACGAAGGAGACGGGGAGGATGATGATGCCCAGTCTGTCAATTTGTAACTTGTATACCAGGGATCCCGAGCTACAAAGGGTGTGATATCTGCAGTTAGCAGCGCGAACCATTGTGAAGCCCACACATAGCCTAAGTCCGCTATAGGAGATTCCCCTAGCCCTTGATCAGCCACTTACACAGCAGTGACTTTTAGTACTCACATAAGTCTAAGTCCCACCCTGGCGAGCCACCATATTGTAATGTACAGGATGCACATTTCCATACCCAGTCATGCTATGTTCACTCCACTTGTATTTTTCTTGATGGCAGTTTCTTTATTATATTGTTCGATTTTTTGCAGATAAGATAAAATATGTCTTATTGGCACTTTTCTTTATTCTCTTCTCTTTTTCTTTGCACAACCCCCTCACTGAAGTATTGAAACGACCATGCATTGATATCTTTGGTGTGCGCTAATGCCATGTGCGCCAGGTACCAACAGATTGGTTAAAACTAGATGTGTTAGAATAGGGCAAAGGCGATATTGCATGAGGATTGGGAAATGCAGTGCAGCAGTGTGAGTAGGGAGTAGCACACAACGATTTACCTGTAAATATCTTCTGGAGAAACATGTATGCATCACAGTGAATTGTAATTCCATTTCTGTAATACATTGTTGCTATGCACAGTGTTTTCATTGAGATGTTTCATAAATGTCTGGATAATGTCTCAGATACTCCTGAACTGTTATGTGATAGGAGAAAAGATAAAATAAAAAACGACAAATAAAGATATTTAAACAAAAAAAAAAAATGCAACTGTAGTGATGTTTGAGCCACTCCATGCCAGACCACTGCTTGTTTTAACAACAGGCTACTGGCCAGTGTCAGAGTGATGTACATTGCACTGGTGAGGGATCCTCCGTGCCAGAAGGCTGTACACCCTGCTAAATGTGCTCACTTTGCTCACTTCGCACAAGAGTCAGCTCTGCATTACACCCCCCTCTTGTCCCCTTGGTCTTGATGTAGGTATTCATACTAGTGCAATGTCGTGTAGAACCTGGCAGATTAGTGTCCCAGAGTTTGGGGAGTTACCGTGGAACCCACTCCACATTACAGCCTTTTCCATTCTTCCTGAATTACGCAAGAAGCTGAAAACCTGGCTTTACCAACCAACCCTAGGCAGGACTAGACACACCTGCTCAGTGCCAGGATACCGCCATGGGTGGAAGTACATTTTATAAATAAACTTGACATAACAGTCATTTCCTACGCCTATTCAACCGCATAATATTATTGTGTGGCAATTGTCACACTGATTAGCTCTCACATATATATTTATCTTGAAAAAGTGAATTGACAACACAGCATTTTCTTTGCCCAGTTTTGTATTTCAATGAGTTGCCAAAAATATTTTTTTTCTGCGGCTGTGCACGTCAGGCAACTTTGATCTTGTGCAATGTTTTTTATGTACAAACATGTGGAATGTACATACCGCGCATACAATTTCCACATGACAGATAGCTCAATAGACAGATGCGCAGAAAATGTACATGGAGATACATTTTGACACAAAATAATGGCAAAAAGAAAAAAATCGTGATTTTTTTTTTTTTCACACAAAAACCTAAATTGCACATTCTACAAGCAATACTCGTAGTTTTCATGTGAACTATGGGTATTCAGCGTAGGGAGATCCACACATCTTCACACAGCCGCAGTTCATATATGTGATTTATATAAAGCGCCCATACCTACATAACAATACAGCGATTAAAAAAAAAAAAAAAAAGATTACAATGGAGACTTGGGCACAACTAAGAAACAAGAAAAGAAGAGAAGAGAAGGGATGACGCAAATGATAGCAGATAGAGCAATGGAGTTCTTGGAAGGTCGGAGTGATTCCGTCAAAATTCCCAAAAACTTTCATGGGGGAAGACACTGGACCGAGGATTGTGCAGGAGCGATAAAGTTCGGTTTTAAGAGAAAGCCCTTCGATTTGCAGAGCAGAGATAACTGGTGTGAGTCCTATGGCCGCCCTGATTCCAAATCTTTTGCATATGTAGTTTGCCTTAAACAAGCAAATAGTATTTTCTAAAGTGCAAAACCTAAGCTGGAATTATCAACAAAAAAAAATTCCATTCGTAAATGGTCTTACACAAGAAATGTCATGTGAGTATATCTACCCAAGGAGGAGGGGCGTGCAGTTGCAGGGCTGAATGCTCTGCGAGCACTCACTAAAGAACTCATCTGTGGGTAGTCACAAACCAGCGTCTGAATTCTGTCCACACTAGAATACGTTAGAGATTTCGGGCCAGATGTACGACGGTTTGTTGCGTGCGCAAATGGGTTTTAGACCCGTTTACGCATGCAAAAAACCTGTGGCCCATGTACTAACCCTATTTTACAAGTCGCTAATTATAGCGACTCGCAAAATAGGGTTAGCGACTCGCTATTAGGAAGGGGCGTTCCAAGGGTGTCCCTTCCTAATAGCGAGTCCAACACCTATGTAAGAATGTTTTGCGACCGCAATTGCGGTCGCAAAACACTCGCAGTTTTAAACCATTCGCAAACGGTAAGGGGTCCCCAGGGGACCCCTACCCCTTTGTGAATGGGTGTGCAAACATTTTTTCAGAGCAGGCAGTGGTCCCAGGGACCACTACCTTCCCTTAAAAAATGAAACAAAAACGTTTCATTTTTTTTTTTTTTTAAATGCGCCCCGTTTTCCTTTAAGGAAAACGGGCTGCATTTTTAAAAAAACTGCTTTATTTAAAAGCAGTCCCAGACATGGAGGTCTGCTGACACCAGCAGGCCACCATCCCTGGGAGTGCCAGCCATTCTCAATGGGGGTCGCAAATTGCGACAGCCTCATTAATATGCACGAGGCATGCAATTTGCGACCCCATTGGGAATCGCAAACAGTGTCTCAGACACTGCTGTACATTGGAAATTGTGACTTGCAAATTGCGACTCGCAATTTCCAATGGTCGTCCATCTGGCCCTTACTCCTGTAAGGGGCATGAGTAAATACCTTTCAAGGGCGAGAATGGGAAGAACACAACGTCCAACCGGAATAGTTAGCCAGTGCATTTTAATTGGTGACGCTTTTTTCGCACCTTCACTGTAGGAAAATATAATTTGCAAACGTTTTTCAGGGATACACGTAGAAACCTGTGGCTGTTGCAGGTTTCCAAGTGTACTTCTAGCAAGTTTAGTGAATTTCTTAAAATCACAAATGTGCACTCGTGCACTCATGTAAATCTGTAGGTGAAGATTTACTGCCTTCTTTCAGAAAGGGGCCCCTAGTGATGATCTGGAAAAACAATGATTTACCACTTACTTTTAGCTGCGGAGTGAAAATATCAATATTTATTGCTGATGCTAACGATTAACCATGTACCTGTAGTTGCCAAATATCACCACCGTTGAACAGATTACATTTTCGTAGGCGGGATGTGGCCATCAGTTTGCGAAACATTGCAAGACTCTCCTTTAAATGATCAAGGTCATCATACCGTGGGATGACCTTCTGGTAGATCTTTGTGCCACCAACTACTGATGGATAGCCCTATCTGCGGGACCAGCACTATGAATGAACCTTGTTGCGAAAGTCATCCTCAAGTGCTAAGAGCAATGAAGTGGAAGATAATCTAACATGGATCAGAGAGAAAGGGGGAGAGAGTGATTGACACACATCCTAGAAAGTGTCAGAGACACCAGTTGCAGTGTGGTTACCTAGTGCCCAAGTTATGGGTGATATGCTGAAGATGCGCCATGCTAGAAAGCCAGTTGTTTTGCCAAAAGGGTAATTTCCCATATTAAGAGTGGTGTTCAATGTATAGAGGGTTCTCTATTCTAAATGGGAGTGGGAACCATTGCCAGAGTGCTGGGGAGGGCTCAGTTGTAGAGCTCTACTTGTTTGTCAAGCACTCAGAAAGATGCTCCTTTTGCAATCCGGGGGGGCAGGAGGTGCAGTCCCCGCACTTATATAAGCCGTGCATACCTTGTGCTATTTACCTGCAGCTACACTCCCTAGGTCCTTCGGGGCTGTAACCAGCCTGAAGTGGGAGAGGCATAGATGCTAGAAATGCACCTGGCATGCCTCTCTTTCTTTTACGGCACGTAAGAGCAGCATAGAGACAAAGAGTTGGGTTCCTCTCTCCTTTGGCCAGGCCCATGTAGTTAATAAGGCGCTTCTCTTGAGCCAGCTGCAGTTTACTTCAATTCCTAGAATTGATAGGGGGTGCAGGAGACCTTCCTAATCCCAGGCTCAAAAGCAGAGGCAGTTAATCTGTGGTCAGTGCGAGGAGAACGTACAGGACTGCTTACAAAGAGCAAGCAGGACTTATAAGGAGCTGGTTTGCTCTCTTGACAGTGATAGGTACTGGTCAGTGGTGGACTCAAACTACAGTCTCAGGGTTGGCTGCAAGTTCAGATCTGGCAATAGTGTGGCAGCCAAGGTGGCCTGGCCCACGGCCTAAATTAAAATATAAAATAATTGAAAGATATAAGAGTAAACAATTAACTCAGAGCCAAGGGTGCATCAGGCTAAAAGATGCCCGGAGTGTATCTCCCCAGCGTTCAGATTTACTATAAAAGGCTCCAAATGGGATAGATCCTTTACTTTCATTTTCACATTTTATTTTATTTCTTTTAACCTTGGATTTACCTGGTATTCATTTTTAAACATGTCGAAGAAGGTTCCAGCGAAACGAATTGCTGTCCTTGTTTAATCCAATATGCCTCTATAAAGAAAGAAAAAGAAGAAAATAATTACTGAATTTAATGCAGGTGTCATTTATATATATTTTTCACAAATAGCAATTAGAAATCACTTTGGCAAGTTTCAAATCATTTAGTACTTCTATAATTGTAAGGCTTTTCCTGAACCATGCATTCAAAGAGAAGAGCTAGCAAAATCAAATGTGAGATTGGAGGTGTGCTCCACCAAGGAGGTATTCTGGGTTTTTTGAAATTTGGGGCCAGATGTACGACCCTCGGTGTTTGCAACTCGCAATTTGCATTTTTTGCGACTCACAAGCACTGATGTACAACAGTGTCTGAGACATTGTATGCGATTCCCACATGTGTCGCAAAGGACCAGCCTCATTAATATTCATGAGGCAGGTCGCATTTTAAGACCGATTGGGAATCATATTTTGTGACAGGGATGGTGGCCATCATATTTTGTGACAGGGATGGTGGCCTGCTGGGGTCAGCAGACCACCAGGTCTGTGACTGCTTTTTCAATAAAACACTTTTTTTTATTTTTTAAATGCAGCTTGTTTCCCTTACCGAAAACTGGATTCATTTAAAAATTAAAAATTAAACATTTCAGTTTCATTTTTTAAGAGCTGGCAGTGGTTCGTGAGTCCACTGCCTGCTCTTAAAAAACATTTTTGCTGCCAATCACCAAGAGGAAGGGTTCCCCCTTCCCGTTTGCAACTGGCTTACCACCAATTTGAAATTGGAGATAAACGTGATTGTTTTGCGACCGCATATGCGTTTGCAAAGCAATCTTACATCCCCCGCGACTCGCTATTAGGAAGGGACGCCCTTGGCACGTCCCTTCCTAATAGCAACTCACAAATCGTACCGACTCGCAAAATAGGTTTGGTACATGCTACAACTCTTTTTAGCGGTCGCAAACGGGCCGATTTCCCATTTGCGACTCCTGAAAACAGTCATACATCTGGTCCCAGGTCTCCCAGGTGTCGTCACATCTAGTGCGAGCAGTCACAGTCTAGCTCAAAGAAGGTCGTGTGAAGTTTGGGATAAGATACAGTATTATAAAAGAATTACAGTTGAAATAAACTGTACAAATACCCAGCAAATACCAACCTTGGCTTCTATGTACAAAGACCATATAGTACTTAAACATAGGAGTCCAACTTGAAAAGAAAGGTGAGGATTGATAATGCAAATCCTGAAAACTTAAAATAATATTCTTACCCTAGGGATCTTAATACCAAGTAATTTATCCTCTAGTAAACTAGTTAAGGAACAGTTAGCAAAATCAAATTCAACTGTGATGGCCTGGCTTCGATTTTTATTTCTGTTGGACAAATTATTCCAACACCGAAGATATAGCGCAAACATTCAGGACTTACTGATATATAGTTTGGAATGTCTCAAGTTTTAAGATTTGGAGACCATCGCTAAACTTGATGAGAAGCTTTGGAAGGTGCATGAGAGATTACCGCTGTACTTGGGATTGAGTTGGTAATGTGCTGAAATTTTACAGAATATGATAATCCATGTCCCACTAGAGATGTTGAAGTCTATTATTTGGAAGGAATTGTCAAAAAATATGAATACATCAATGGACTTGTAGGCTGGTGGTAAAGATATTAGCTATATTGGGCTTAATTAAGTAGGATGTCTTTTTGTACAGTCACCTGGCCAGATGAAAAAACTGCTGAAGTCTCCAACGCAAAAAAAGACATTTTGAAAATTACTTTGAATGTTGCAGTAGTATAAAGAGGATAGCTCCTGTGTACCCTTCAGCCAAGATTGTCCTTATGCAATTTTATCTGAACACTAGTTTCGATCCTAGTATCTGCTACATCGGTCTCAACTGCAAGATGTTCTCTCTTTACCAATGGCTCCGACTGCAAAGTTCTCACAGGCTGCATTCGTGAGGAAGTGCCTGGCTTTACAAACATTGGTCCTCTATGTGCTTTTGCAGTGGGGTGTAGGGGGGACCCAGCATTCAAGGTAAAGAAAAACATTTCAGAGTCACCCTGTAGTCTCAGACCATGACAGGAACCTAAATTGTTTTTCCTGATAATTGCTGCCAAATATAGAATCAGCTATAGGAATTCTCAAGGGAAATACAAGCAAACAGGGCAAGGGGAGCATACGTTCACCAAAAGGACATCTCATTTGGCACTCCTTAGGCCCACGTCCCTCTAGGGAATAATATACAATAATGTATAAAATGCTCATAGGTTTTTCCTTTTTAGGTCTGCAGTTAGCAAGACTTTTTGATTTTACTAAAATTATATGTATAATATACTCACAGAGGCTTTCAGCCAGCCCTCTGCATCCATTGGTCTGTTATTGTGTTATTTGCAGTTTTCTCCCGCCCACTACAGCATACAGTATGGAGCAGTGGGTGAATCCATTTCAGCCACTGGCTATCTTCACTATGAGTGACAGCGTTTTACAAGCCACATGTTCACACACAAAGTAGTTCATTTAAGTGTCAGGAACTGCTATGGGAAGGTGAGCTTTATCAGACCAAAAAGTATTTTTGCTTTAAGCCATTTTTTGTTTGAGTGTGATGAGGTGTCCGGCAGCTCACTCAATAATAAAGTTTAACAAAAACCTTGATAAAACCAAAAGGCTGCTGGCCAACACCGAACCATTTGGCTTTGGCCATGTTTGTTCTACCATCTGTTACCCCGAGGGATTTCCTTGGAATGTGTCCAGGACACTGGTTTTGGGCCTCTTTCTCCCATTCTCCAAATGACTCAGGCTTATCCCTCCCACTTCTCCCAAGGGCAGTCCTCTTGGTCCAGTGTTACCTTCAACTGGAGGCCATTCTGCTCCCTGTATAAAAACCTCAGAGACTCTGGGGCCAAATCAGATTCGGGCCGGAAAAAATACCGACCGACTCGGTACGGGATAATAGCCCGACCGACACGAACCGGCGTTGCCCGACCTGGGAAGTACGATGAAATGCATGGGAATCACGACCGACTCGCACGGAACTCAAGGCGAACGACCGACCCGGCCGGAAACCAGCTATCCGGCCGGGAAACCACGCGAATCGAACCGACCGACACGCATCAGGAAATAATCCGAACGAAACGTACCCGCGAACTCCGACCCGCGCAGTACAATGCAATGAGTGCAAAAGCAGACAGATTCGTACGGAGCCCAAGCCGTACGACCGACACGCATACCAAACCCATCCGAACAAACACAATACTCCGCGACCGACGCGTACGGCGCATATGAAACTGAGCTGAAACACAGCAGGAACGACTCGGAGAGGCGCGCACGAGACAACTGCAACGTCCTACTCGGTCAGAAGAACGACTCCTACATGCACAATAATCACAAATGAAAAACCACAAAAAAAAGGGCCAAACAAGCAATGACAAAGCCAATAAATACAGGGGGGGGAAAAATGGAACAAGGACACACCCCCAACTCCACCTACATAAAGCCCACAAATCCCTACCATGATCCTTTGCAAATCCCACTGACCTGCCAGCACAGAACACCATCACACAGCAAACAGACACACACACACAGCTCATCCAACACAAAAGCCACACACCATTAGCACCTCAACAAATAGCACCCTCACACACACACAGCAAAACCTACACACACACACCCTCACTTGCACACACACGCATCAATCACCACCACCACCACCCATCACCATGCCCCTAAAGAAGAATCCAAAGTTCCTAGATAGTGAATTGGAAGTCATGGTAGACGAGATCCTGAGGGTAGAGCCACAGTTGTTTAGCACATTGGTCCAACAGACCCCCATGTCGCAGAAAACCAAGATGTGGGCGAGGATCGTCGACAGGGTGAACGCACAATCACCATGTTTGCGCACAAAGGAAGACATCCAGAACAGGTGGTATGATGTGCGCAGGAGGGTCAGAGACCTACTCAAGAAGGATTACCTCCTGAGCCAGCACACCGGCAGTGGCCCTCCTGCAAAAACAGTATATCTCAGACCCTGGGAGGAGAAGGTGCGGGCCATCCTACCACCAGTGAGCGTATATGGACTAACAGACATCCCAGAGCCTGGCGAGTACACAACTAATATACACAATATTGTGTGCCAATACACACACATCACTCTCAAGGGGACAGTCAAACCATCCACCCCTAGCAAATCAACAGCAACCAAAAGATAATCATCCCAAGATGTGTATGTCAGTTAGATAAACACAATACATGCCATCTCATAGTGATATGTCACTGTGTCATGACATGTACAAACCTAACAACAAATAGAGCAAGGCAGTAGCACAAATATAACCAACAAACACTGTCAGATATTTTGCCACCACTAGAACACCACCTCACAGGTAAGCTCACTTAAAGGAAGGAATTCTGTGTATGCTGGTGAAGTTAGTGTAGCCAATAGCATGATGGGATTTGGAGTCACAGATACTGCTCACCCTCACAATTGGCCCATCAACACCACTCTGAACCATGCTCACATCACAGGGAGTGGATAAGGACTGACAAGATGGCTGACACTGGCTACTGCTGTGGGGAGCACAATGCCCTGATGGGAGCTGTGCACCAACAAACAGCACAACACCACTGCCTGACATCCTGAAAGCCAACTTGCACTCTCTGCAATGCAAGCAAGTTGCATGGTGGGATATCTGGCTTGCTGGGAAGGAGGACTCACAGCACTGACCATAGTTACAAGCAGCTCACCTCACACCCCACCTCAACACAAACTCCACATAACCCACCTGGGAGAATGCAATGCCTCACATACCAAATGAAGATCCCACAAAGAACCACCACCCTGGGTAATGCTGTGTGAAGCACAGGGACACACCTGGGACTTGTAGCCAAACAAACGCAAGGACAACACTGTCAGCCTTCCTGTCAGCACAGGCACACTACCCCACAGGGAAGCAGAGTCCAAAGGAAGGAAGTACGGGCATGCTGGGAAGGGGGTGTAGGCAATTGCATGATGGGAGTTGGAGTCACAGATACTGCTCACCCTCACAATTGGCCCATCAACACCACCCTGAACCATGCTCACATCACAGGGAGTGGATAAGGACTGACAAGATGGCTGACACTGGCTACTGCTGTGGGGAGCACAAGGCCCTGCTGGGAACTGTGCACCAACAAACAGCACAACACCACTGAATGACATCCTGAGAGTCAACCTGAACCCACTGCAAGGGTGGCATGCTTCATGGTGGGATAACTGGGCCAGGTGGAGAAAGATGGCCGGATGTCCACCAAATACAACCAATGCTGGCCATGCACACACCTCAACATTCATATTGAAATGCCCCAGGTATGCATGACAATGTGCTACACCAATATCAACCTCTTACTGTGACAACTTAGGACAATGCAATGTACATGCCCGCATCCAGAGGTACAGTCACAACTGTCAGGTGTGTGAACCATTGATGCCTGTAGAAACATAACATACAATGTATGTCTCTTCCAAATACAGGTGACGATGATGGGGACACAGCAGCAGGCGAGGAGGAGTCCCTGTCCCAGGCTCCGAGGGACACAGAGCTCACTGGTGTGGAACAGCCTCTGCCCTTCCTCGGATGGCGAAGACCTACCTGGCACCTCCGGTGTGAGTCATCATGCAGCACCAGCTGGACCAACATCTGCACCCTGCACCCACCCCTCCAACAACTGCCAACATACAGACCACCCCCGCCGACACGGACAGACCAAGGACCACCGCTGACAACAGCACAGGGCCCCAGGCCCACCGTGGAGCAATGGATGACAACACCACTAACAACCCCCAAGTGGGCCTTGGGTCACCTGTGCGTGCCACCGCAGGTCCTGCACGTGTCGCCAGGGGTGGTGGGAGGGGTGGTAGACATAGGTCGCTGCTTGCAGAGGGGTCTGGACTGCATGATGACCCACAACTGGCACGCATCGCTGATGCGTACCAGGATAGCACCGGAGAGGTCAGACAGGTCGTGGGGATCCTAAAGGACATACAACAGCAGCAGGCTGCCCATCATGCCCGCTTGGACTCCCACATGGCCCGTGTGGAGACACACATGGCCCGTGTGGAGACACACATGTCGGGCATGGAGTCCAAGTGGGACACATTGCAAGAACTCACAGGGGTGCATAGGGACATATTGACATGCCTCCGCCAGATTAGCACCAACATGGCCACACCTCCCTGTGTGCCCACAACATCTGGTGCTGCAACAACTGACATCGCCACAGGGAGGGAGGAGGACTCTGGCGGAGAGTCCCCTGCACCGCCGCAGCCTGCACGTGAGGGCCCCCAAAGAAGAGGGGTCGTCCGAGGAAGGAAAACTGAGAGGTTGATGGCCACGTACATCCCCCAGGAAGCCAACACCTGTTCCGGAAATTCTCCTTTGTGTGCAAACGTTTCACCCTGTCGAATGCAACACTACTTTCCCACATGACATGGGGAGTTCAAGTTGGACTAATGTATCATATGACTGTGGACTTCACTCAGGACATTTCTGCTACCAAGACTGCCAACTCATCTGGGAACTTTGGATCACAATCCCAATGTACAGCACCCACCATCCTGTGCACTATACACACACACATTTCTGTAAATAAAATCACTAGTACACCATACTTGCCACTGTTGTTATTCAAATGTGGATACTGTTATGGTGATGATGTTCTGCTAAATTACACTGTGTATGCTAACTGCTACAGCAAGTACAACACCATCGTGTGAGTCATGGTGAGGTGACACATATGAGGGAGACACACCACTAGGGCTACACAACACAGACACCAGGGCCATCGGACTCATCGCCCACAGTGATGTTGCCAGGAAATACAGTGGAATGCACAGACACCACACCTATTCAGAGTCTGTGTCAACTAGCCCACAGGTGCAGTAAGCAAATGTCAGTCAGATGTGTGACCACAGACAACGCACATCCCAAAGTGAAGCACAGGTTTATTACACATTTGCAACATGTTGTTTCCACTACAAATGCAAGGTTTACCCACGTGGCAGTGGCCACACAGTCAACAAGTGCAGAAGATATGAAGTCCAGGGGTGTGTGGCACATCACTTGTAGGCCAACTACTGCTGCCACCCTGAAAGCTGAATCATGGTGTCGGGGGATCCAAGTTGACCAAAGTACTCAGTAAGCACCCTGTGAAGGACAGACATGACACACAGTTAAAATCACTGGACAGTACTGCAATACTCATGCCCAATACATGTCACAAGACAACCTCACAAAACCAAGTTAGCATATCAAAACTGTTGGGGAGTTCAGACTACCTGGAAGGACACATTGCTGCACGCATCCAGTCAAGTAGCACATGGCCACACTCAAACAGCACCAGAGCACCACCCACACATATCACGCAAACTCACGTCATTCACATTACATCTCCCTGGATACTCACATTCAGCTGAAGAAGTTGGTGATGAGCTGTGTGCGGACATCACCATCATCATCATCATCATCACTGGCATCGTGGGCCAGGCCAGGATCCTCCACAGGTGGCGGACGTTGGTCATCGTCATCCAGGATGAGAGGCAACACCTTCCGCACTGCCAGGTTGTGTAGCATGCAGCAGACGATGACAATCTTGCACACCTTTGCTGGGGCATATGGGAGGGCCCCTCCTGTCTTGTCCAGGCAGCGGAAGCGGCTCTTCAGGAGACCAAAGGTCCGCTCTATCACTCTCCTGGTCCGACCATGTGCCTCATTGTAGCGCATCTGGGCTGGTGTCACAGGGTTCCTGAGGGGTGTCAGCAACCATGGCATGTTGGGGTATCCGGAGTCACCTACGGACAGACAAGTGCACATTAGCTGATTTGGAAAAGTGGGTGGAATACTACAGATCAGAACCACACAATGGTACAAAGTCAGTACACACCGACAAGCCAGGCACGCTGGTTCTGCATCTGTGCCTTCATCCTCGGGATGCGACTACTCCTCATCACGTAGGCATCGTGTGCTGAACCAGGGAAACGGGCGCACACATGTGTGATGCTCATATCTGCTAAACATACCACCAGAGCATTGATCGAATGGTAATGTTTACGGTTCCGGTATGCCTGCTCATGTGCCTGTGGTGGTATCAAAGCCACATGTGTCCCATCAATGGAGCCAATGACATGTGGCATCCTCCCCAGGGCATAGAAGTCACTCTTGACGTCAGTGAGTTGTTGACGTGTAGGGAAATAGATGTACTGGTTCAGGCATCTCAACATTGCCTCCAAAACATCGCGTAGCACACGGCTGAACATAGTCTGTGACATCCCACCGGCAGTCGCAACAGTGTGTTGAAAGGTACCGGTGGCAAAGAAGTGTAGAGCTGTCATTACCTTCACCTTGGGGGTCAGCGCCGTAGGGTACGTCCGGCCAGGTTGCAAATGTGGTGCCAAGCGCACTGCCAAATCCTCAATCAGCTGCCTGGTGAAGCGGTACCGTCGGATGCTGTCACGTTCCACCATCGTTGCTAGGTCAGGGAATGGTCTATGGTCAGCTGGAGCCCTGCAGTGCATAGGTTGAAGGAAGAAAGATTGTCAGTCACCCCACATATGTGCCATTCACCATACTCAATTTCACATGATACATCATTACGTGACACAAGTACTTGATGTGTGTGCCGTTCTGTCGGACATAACTCGCACCTACATGGCCATCATCTAACTTCTCAGTACAACATGTGTGCACAACAGGTACCAGGTTGTGCTATGGGAAACCATTAGGCTGTGTCACAGTACCCATTTACTGCTGTCACGTTCCACACACACCACAGTGACATGTCTGGACAGATGCGCCACAGGCATCACAGATCATTGACAGGTTGATTCCCAGTGACCCTCTCTTGCCACATGGCCACTGGAATGACATGGCGTATCATGTACACGTCAGATAAACAAACATGACTCCCACAGGTAGTGGCCCCTGTCGCATCCGCAGGACAGACATGGACGCCAGTGACGCACAACATCAAAGTCCATGCACAAACAACGTTGATGTGGAGACTGTCTCCCATCGTGCACATGGAATCAGTGACATCGGAAACACAACATGCACACAGACTGTGGAGGGACATCACTATTGTAGCAATGGGTCATCCTGTGACGTACATGCCTTCCCACATGGGACTCTGGGGGTATGTGACATGTCATACACATACACAACCTGGAAATGTGACCATGCCACATGCTCCAAAATGAACTGTTGCACATCACAGTGGTCATGTGCACAACACACCAAGGACCCTGTCCCCATGAACACATGCACAGCCTGGGTGTGGCTGCCCACAAGTGCCACCACAAAAACCACATGTTAACCCCCATACACAGAGAAGGAAATGCAGCCTTACATGCCTCAGGAAACAGTGTGGACTGGGTGTGGTGTTGTAGGTGTGCCCCTGGGTCTCTGGCAGGTATATGTGGCTGGAATACGTTCACCAGTGACAAGCATGGTGACATATGCGACTGACCTGTACAGGTACGCGTTGTACAGCAATGGACCGATCGGTGTGCCCGGCCGGCCCATTGCATATGATGTGTGCGGGTACGCGTTGTATCCCGAAATACGCGTTGTACAGCAATGGACTGATCGGTGTGCCCGGCCGGCCCATTGCATATGATGTGTGCGGGAACGCGTTGTATCCCGAAATACGCGTTGTACAGCAATGGACCAATCGGTGTGCCCGGCCGGCCCATTGCATCTGTTGTGAGCGGGTACGCCTTGAACAGCAATGGACCGATCGGTGTGCCCGGCCGGCCCATTGCATCTGTTGTGAGCGGGTACGCGTAGAACAGCAATGGACCGATCGGTGTGTCCGGCCGGCCCATTGCATATGATGTGTGCGGGTACGCGTTGTATCCCGAAATACGCTTTGCACAGCAATGGACCGATCGGTGTGCCCGGCCGGCCCATTGCATCTGTTGTGAGCGGAGTACGCGTTGTACAGCAATGGACCGATCGGTGTGCCCGGCCGGCCCATTGCATATGATGTGTGCGGGTACGCGTTGTATCCCGAAATACGCGTTGTACAGCAATGGACCGATCGGTGTGCCCGGCCGGCCCATTGCATATGATGTGTGCGGGTACGCGTTGTATCCCGAATACGCGTTGTACAGCAATGGACCGATCGGTGTGCCCGGCCGGCCCATTGCATATGATGTGCGGAGTACGCGTTGTATCCCGAAATACGCGTTGTACAGCAATGGACTGATTGGTGTGCCCGGCCGGCCCATTGCATATGATGTGTGCGGGTACGCGTTGTATCCCGAAATACAGCGTTGTACAGCAATGGACCGATCGGTGTGCCCGGCCGGCCCATTGCATATGATGTGTGCGGGTATGCGTTGTATCCCGAAATACGCGTTGTACAGCAATGGACCGATCGGTGTGCCCGGCCGGCCCATTGCATCTGTTGTGAGCGAGTGCAGCGTTGAACAGCAATGGACCGGTGTGCCCGGCCGGCCCATTGCATATGATGTATCGCGAGTACGCGTTGTATCCCGAAATACGCGTTGTACAGCAATGGACCGATCGGTGTGCCCGGTCGGCCCATTGCATCTGTTGTGAGCGAGTGCGCATTGTATCCCGAAATACGCGTTGTACAGCAATGGACCGATCGGTGTGCCCGGCCAGCCCATTGCATATGATGTGTGCGGGTACGCGTTGTATCCCGAAATACGCGTTGTACAGCAATGGACCGATCGGTGTGCCCGGCCGGCCCATTGCATATGATGTGTGCGGGTACGCGTTGTAGCCCGAAATACGCGTTGTACAGCAATGGACCGATCGGTGTGCCCGGCCGGCCCATTGCATATGATGTGTGCGGGTACGCGTTGTATCCCGAAATACGCCATGTACAGCAATGGACCGAACGGTGCACACACATTGGCTGGGGCCTGGCGTGGCAACGGACGTGTTTTCGAAGCTCCAACGAGTCAGATGCAGTGAATTCAGTTGGCCAGCCACAACAATGTTGCAAAATCATGGGTGTCATGAAGTTGAAGATTTGAAGGATGCTGTGGGCGTGTATTAGTGCTGCTATTCCATGGATTGGTCAGATTCAGAAGATGCAAATGACTTGGACCTATCACTTTGGACACATGGGACAGTATCTGTCTCTGCAGCACACATATAATGCTGGCTGTTCCCCTGAGAGCTCACTTGCCTGCACTACATGCTCCAGGACGACATGTGCCACCAACACTGCTGCTGTTTACGCATCCTCTGGCTCCTGCAATGGCACGTACTGTGGAGAGAGCCCCAGCCTTCAGCCTTGAGGAGAACCAGGCCCTGCTGGACAGCCTCCTTCCACAGTACAGCAAGCTGTATGGGAAACCAGGGGAGCAGGTGAGTGTGCTATCCACTGCCTCACTAATTGTGCATGTTGTCTGACTAGCAGGACTTTCAGTGTGCACACCACTGGCTAGCATGCCCACTGAGTAGTTGTCACACCCCAAAGTGTGTAGTTACATGCACTGAACTGGTACAGTGCAGTAACAGTGCATTCCAACTAGGTTTACTTCCCATGCAATGATACCATGTAGTGACTGCTGGCAAACTGTTCATAGCCATTGTTGCACTGCCTGTGTACATCATATGCCCCTGTGATTGAGACATGTATATCCAACTGTGTGATGCACGTATATGTTGCATGTGTAGTAATGGCCTTTTCACTTTGTCATCCTCACAGGTTGATGCCCACCAGAAGCAGGAAATCTGGCTGACCATCACCCGGAAAGTAAGATCCGTGGGGGTCTACAGGCGCAGGATCCGCAACTGCCAGAAGAGGTGGCAGGACCTTCGTGGCTGGACCCGGAGGATCGCAAGGGTCCAGCTGAAGCGGTCGCCTCCTCGCAGGAGGGGCGGACACCGGACCCTGACCCCCCACATGCTCCGGATCCTGGCGGTGGTCTTCCCTGACCTGGATGGGCAGCTGAAGGACAGACAGCAGCAAGGAGGGGGTGAGTCCATCACTGCACTGTGCACTTTGTCTGACATGCTATGTGCCCTCCTCTGGCCTGGTTAAACTTCCACAGTACATCAGTCATGTGGTCCAAGACCCATGTCCCTCATTTGTGACATGCCCACTTCTCCTCTGATACGCATATGTGTGGCCCTTATAGTCAGGAAATTGTGTCATTTGGGGACTGTGTCATTGCATTTTGCTTTGCTCAAGGTGGGGGACAGCATTTGTTCCTGTGACTATGTTTTGCGATTCATGGGTGGGTCAATTGCTTACACAATGCCTAAGTTCTGACATGTAATCTGGGTGTAACTTTGATATGTGGTCCGCTTGCTGCTCTGACTCACCACATGTCCCTGGGGAATTTGGCACACACCCATGCTGCTGGTGGGAACAATGTTTGGGCCTCAGGAGTATGTGTATCCAGTGTGTCACACATGCTTAGCCACCTGCCTACTGTCCAGGACTCATCCCTCTTACAGGTGGAGCTGGACAGTCATGCCTACTCCAGGGAATACAATACACTCTGTACTCCCACTCCTGTGTATCATCTGGCATGTTGTGATCAGTGAAATGTACCCTCAGATGTCTGCCTCTGTCTCATTGTGCGGTGTCTTCGTTGTCAGGACTACTGGTATGTTTATCGGTTAGGGCTCAGCATGCCATCTGAGATGTGACCATGATAGACGATACTTCTGTGACTTATAGGTGTCTGATCACTTGACTGTGCACACAGGTGTTTGCGACTGTGACTTTCAGGCAGCTGTATTTTCATTCACAGCACACTGTGAGGTGCTCATGTTCAGAGAGTTGTTTCATGTCCCCCATATGTCCAGTTGGTATGACGTGGACAAATAGTAGTACAGATGACGTGGTATTTGGGAGATGGACATGTGCACTTGTCAGTCACATAACTTGCATTCCCCATGCCCTCGGATTGTGACACAGTGCAGACTGTTGTTGGCTGGCTGCCATGGCCATGTGAATGGAGACAGTGATGTATGACTTTGCACGCATTCCTGTGTCATGGCATTAAACTTCCTGAGACTGATCCTGCAGGGGAGTGACATGTGCAACATGCACCCCATTGTGGCATTGACTATCCGGACATGGGTGCATCATGGTGTCTGGTGCTGGTATGCATCACATGCATTTCTATTTAGACTCTGGCCATCCCTTTATCCGGACACCTGCACTGACTCAGTGGCAAGAGATGTGATGTGTGCATGTTCACATACTTCACCGTGTTCCCTGCAATGTCCAACAACTGTGTAGGTGGTGCATGTGTCCACACTGGGGTCTTACCATCAGACAGGCACCAGACAGATGGGTGCAAGGGCAGGAGGGGTGCGAGTCCCATGGTTGACCATCAGACTGACAATTGGCTTCCCCGAATCTGTGTGAGGACTTTAGGCAATGTTCAACTAAGGATGCCAGGGCTTGATCTGTAATGTGCTGTACTTACTGTGGTGTGTGCGGTCAGTGCAGGTGACTGATGTTTGTCTGTTTCCCTAATTGTTTGCAGATACATCCACGGCCACAGGAGGGGACAGCTCCACGGACCAGGAGGAGCAGCGGAGCCAGACTGGGTCAGCATCGGACGATTGGTCAGAGGGACCCAGTGGCATGGAGGGCGAGGGGAGCCACACCGAGGAGTCCTCAGCACCATCCACCTCGGCTGAGGACCACAGCAGCTCGGAGGATGACTCCCTTGTGGAGGCGGGTCTCAGCAGCCACCAAAGGCCAGCTAGTCTGTCTGGCCCCGCCACCACCACCACTGCCCTCCCATTGGCTCCCATTCCTGAGGTCCGTGGAGGCTCCCGTACTCGGGAGCGTGTCTCCTTCGTGCCAGGCACCGCACCCCTGCCCCTGTGTCCCCTGCTGCCCTGAGTGAGGAGTCTGTGTACCTCCTTCGGCAGCTCCATGTAGGGCAGACAGCAATGCTGAGTGTCCTCAATGCACACACCACTCTGTTGACACAGCTGGTGTCGTTCATGGAGGGCATCTCGACGGGTATGTCTTCCCTACAGAGGAGCAATAAGTCCATGGACTCCTCCCTGACGGCAGCAGTGTCCCTCCTCCAACAGTCCCTCACCCCTCCCACCTCTGCCCCATCCACACTTCCTGCCCCCCTACCTGTCCAAAGCACATGCACACCTGCAGTCACCCAAACACACAGACACGAGCAGCACAGACACACCCAAGAGAAAGGCAAGACGTGCACACAAGCATCCTCAGGGGACTGATACCACAGACACAGGGGATGGGGAACACACACACACACACACACACACAGGCATCCACATTCACTCGGCAGTCCTCCAAATCCTCTCCCTCCAAGACCCCTTCCCTTGCCTCGCCTGCTACCCCACCTACACAGCAGATCTTCCTGTGTGACCTCGGCCTCTTCCCCCTCAGATCCTGCTGATCCAGCATACCGGGGGAAGAGGAAGTCCACCCACACAGAGGGGAGTGCCCCTCGCCCCCGGTCACCCTCCCCCAGGCGCAGGCAGACACAGGACCCCATTAGGAAGTCCCCCCAGACCAGGAAGAGCAAGACCCCACCACCACCACCACGCAGCTCCACCGCCCAGTCTCTCTCCTCCATCCCCCAGTCCACCACTGCACAGGTTCCCCCGCCACACCCTGCCCCAGGTTCCCCACACACCGATACCACATCCCCAGACTGCTTAGGCCCTCCCCCTGCCACTTGCTCTTCCACCCCCAACCCAGACGCTCTGCCTGTTAGTGGCACTGTTGTGGAGACCAGGTCCCCCCGCTCTGTCCTGCCCACCTCATCTGCCCACCCTTCCACTCCCTTGGAGTCATGCACTGCAGTGGAGTCCACAACCACCGCGTCTGACTCGGGCACTGCAGTGGGTACCCAGTCCACTACATCAGTCCAGCCCACTGCAGTGGTTGCAGCACCCACACCAACTGACTTGTGTACCACAGTGGTGCCGGCCCCCCTGAGTCAGACACCTCCACTGCAGTTGCCGGTGACACTCCTGCACCCACCACCCCTTCACTGCCTCACTCTGCCATCCCCTGATCCTGTCCCTGCGGTGCCTGGCCTGCCCCTTGTATGCCCCTCCAAGGGGATGTCCCCTAACCGTACCAGTGCAGGCAAGCAATGTGTGACCAGTTGTCACTTCTCACCCCGTTGGGACTGTGATTTTGGACTGGCCATTGGCCTTAGTTTCTTTTGGACTTCCGTGTTTACCCTGACATTTGCTGAATAAAGCCTCTTTTTGTTTACTTGTGGGTTGTCTTTTGATGTACATGATGTGGATGAGTAGCATCCTGCATTTGCAGTTGTAATAGTGTTCAGATCAGGAAAATGAAGTGTTGCAGTGATGGACTCCATGTGGTCCATGGGATATGTGTCCTGTTGTAGTCTGGATCTATGGCATCCTTTGCTACAGTCTGAGGGTGTAATGTTCAGCATTTGACACAGGGATGTCCATTTTGCATTTGTAAATGAACATCTTTGTCTTACACTGATGCACATCTGGTGGGCTTACCACTGTTCAATGTTCCGATTTCCCTGACTGTGTGCCCAGCTCCACTGGACATGCAGTTTTGCACATCAATGTCGAAGGACTCATCTGTGTATACAGTGCAACTTGCTTGACACGTGTTTTGTGTGTGTGCAGATGACTGACGTGACACTCCCGTAACCAGGCTGATGTGAGCAGAGCCTTCTGTGTGTTGTGGTTGTTGACTCACTGACGGAGTGTTCTGCTGACATGTATGGGTCGTGCACATACAAGGTTTGGCACAGCGGACCTTCCACAGGAGTGGAGTGCCCTCATGGCAGTGTGTAATCCGGTGACATTGCGTGGGCCTGTGTTGTGTAAGCATGTCTGTGCGTGTTCCCTTCCCTTTTCCTACACAGGCTGTGTCCCTAGGGATGTTCCTGTTTGTGATGATTGCTGAGTTGTTCTGTGTTCATCCAGCATCTTGGACCTGGTTTCTCCGTGATGTGGGTGCATGGCAAACTAATGTTCATGAGGTTGTCATACCAGGTTGTCTTTGTTGTCAGGGCTGGGGATGTGGGCAAACACAGATGGGACACATTCAGGATTCCCCTTGGCACTTGTTTACACGAGTCATGTGATTTACAGTTTGTGTTAGCTTTCAGTGATTGTGACACGTTGTGTGTGTGACTGCTGCCACTCCTCAGGGTCAGAGCTGCAATGTTGGAAGTTGTGTACGTGTGTTCTTCGTGTGTCACCTTGGCTTCTTCGTTGGTGTTACTATGGCCAGGATCCCATTGATTGTGGTGGATTTCACATCATGCCCATGTACGGCATACTGTGCTGTGTGTCAGACATTGACGAGTCTTGTTGACTGGCCATGTGTGATGGGTTTCTGCACCTTAGTTCCCACCACCACCCCTGGTATTGTCATGGGTGCATGTCCAATGTCACCAGTCCATGTGAGCTTCACTGCTGCACATTGGTGGAGATCAGGGTGTGTGGTGTTGAGTGTGTGCAAAAGTGAGTTGTTGCACGGTTAGACCCCTACCTCCATATTGGCCTTGGCTGGCAGGCCGTGTTGATTGTTTGGAGCTTGTGTAGGTGTGATGGTATTTAGTTGCTCAGGACACATGGCTGTGGTTCACAGTGAACGACATCTAACTTTGTCATCACAGTGGGATTATCATGCAGGCTAGTGTCAGCACAATGTGGGGTCCCTGGGGGTAGTGCTGTGGTGGGTCTGTCTCTTGCTGTGTTAGTTGCTGTTCCTACAAGCTTGTGTGACATGTGTAATTTGTGCTCCCTCTCATCTTACAATGCCTGATTGCCCACATAGGGGTATCCGATCCATGAGTAACTTTTGTATGGCACTGTATACACATCTGTGTGGTTGGAATTCAGGCCTCCTCATGTGTTGTGTGGTTGCCTGGGGACAATGGTACACCCCCATCACCTGTTGTGTTTGATATGCAGTGTGAGTCTGCCTGTTTGTGTTGTGCTTTGCACCACTGCATTGGCATATCTTGAGTGTGCCATTGGCTGTATGTTGTTTGGTGGCTTTCCCCTGCTGTCCCTGGGACTCCTAGGTCATCAGTCAGCACAATAATCATGGTTTGTATGTCCCATTGCTGCCATGGTATGGTATTTGTTCACCTGACATCTACAGTCTCCAGAGGATATCTACATTTGTGTGTCCATTGGTGCAGATATGCGGGTCAGCATTATGATGGTCACTTCTGTCATTGTGTTATTTGTGAATGTTGACAATGTGGGCCCCCATGGGTGATGTTTGTATGCACATGGCCAAAACGATTTTTCAGTGACACTGCACTGTTTCCCTCGACCAATCTATGTTGCTATGGGACACAAGCACTAATATGCCACTGATGTGTTTGTTGTTGTGTGACCAGGATTCATCCATGCAGTTTGGCTTTGGCAGCTTTTACCATGACTACACTTCCCTTTTGGTCACTGTGGTGATGGGGCTTTAGGTCCCATTGCCACACTGTTCAAAATGTGCATCAGCTATGGACACCACACTTCCCTTTTGGTCACTGTGGTGATGGGGCTTTAGGCCCCATTGCCACACTGTTCAAAATGTGCATCAGCTATGGACACCACACTTCCCTTTTGGTCACTGTGGTGATGGGGCTTTAGGCCACATTGCCACACTGTTCAAAATGTGCATCAGCTATGGATAGCACTCTTCCCTTTTGGTCACTGTGGTGATGGGGTGTTCGAGCCCATTGCCACAGTGGCCATGGTCGGCTTGCATTGTGGAGGCCACACACATTTCTGTGTGACACATGTGCTAGGGGGTCACATTGTATGTTCAATGTCATGTTCAGTGTTGTAGGCATTTGACACAGACTACACACACTTGTCATGGTGTTGGGGGGGATGTAATCTTCTGTCATTCCTTATGTGGGAGTATGCTAGTTGTGTCATGCATTACCCGTCCTATGAGTAGGAGTGGTGTTAGTGGTAGGCATCCAGGCCCCCATGAGTGGGGATGGTAGTAGTGACAGGCATCCAGGCCCCCCGGAGTAGGGGTGGTGGTAGTGGTAGGCATCCATCCCCCCATGAGTGGGGATGGTAGTAGTGGTAGGCATCCAGCCCCCTATGAGTGGGGATGGTGGTAGTGGTAGGCATCCATACCCCTAAGGGTGGGGATGGTAGTAGTGGCAGGCATCCAGGCCCCCCTGAGTAGGGGTGGTGGTAGTGGTAGGCATCCAGGCCCCCATGAGTGGGGACGGTAGTAGTGGTAGGCATCCATCCCCCTATGAGTGGGGATGGTAGTAGTGACAGGCATCCAGGCCCCCTGAGTAGGGGTGGTGGTAGTGGTAGGCATCCATCCCCCATGAGTGGGGATGGTAGTAGTGGTAGGCATCCAGCCCCTATGAGTGGGGATGGTGGTAGTGGTAGGCATCCATACCCCTAAGGGTGGGGATGGTAGTAGTGGCAGGCATCCAGGCCCCCTGAGTAGGGGTGGTGGTAGTGGTAGGCATCCAGGCCCCCATGAGTGGGAATGGTAGTAGTGGTAGGCATCCATCCCCCTATGAGTGGGGATGGTAGTAGTGACAGGCATCCAGACCCCCCTGAGTAGTGATGGTGGTAGTGGTAGGCATCCATACCCCTAAGGGTGGGGATGGTGGTAGTGGTAGGCATCCATACCCCTAAGGGTGGGGATGGTAGTAGTGGCAGGCATCCAGGCCCCCCTGAGTAGGGGTGGTGGTAGTGGTAGGCATCCAGGCCCCCATGAGTGGGGATGGTTGTAGTGGTAGGCATCCATACCCCTATGAGTGGGGATGGTAGTAGTGGCAGGCATCCAGGCCCCCCTGAGTAGGGGTGGTGGTAGTGGTAGGCATCCATCCCCTATGAGTGGGGATGGTAGTAGTGGTAGGCATCCATCCCCTATGAGTGGGGATGGTAGTAGTGACAGGCATCCAGGCCCCCTGAGTAGGGGGTAGTGGTAGGCATCCATCCCCCATGAGTGGGGATGGTAGTAGTGGTAGGCATCCAGCCCCCTATGAGTGGGGATGGTAGTAGTGACAGGCATCCAGGCCCCCTGAGTAGGGCGGGGGGTAGTGGTAGGCATCCAGGCCCCCATGAGTGGGGATGGTAGTAGTGGTAGGCATCCATCCCCCTATGAGTGGGGATGGTAGTAGTGACAGGCAAACCAGGCCCCCTGAGTAGGGGTAGTGGTATTGGTAGGCATCCAGCCCCCATGAGTGGGGATGGCAGTAGTGGTAGGCATCCAGCCCCCTATGAGTGGGGATGGTAGTTGTGACAGGCATCCAGGCCCCCTGAGTAGGGGTGGTGGTAGTGGTAGGCATCCATCCCCCATGAGTGGGGATGGTAGTAGTGGTAGGCATCCATCCCCCTATGAGTGGGGATGGTAGTAGTGACAGGCATCCAGGCCCCCTGAGTAGGGGTGGTGGTAGTGGTAGGCATCCATCCCCCATGAGTGGGGATGGTAGTAGTGGTAGGCATCCAGCCCCTATGAGTGGGGATGGTAGTAGTGACAGGCATCCAGGCCCCCTGAGTAGGGGGTGGTAGTGGTGGGCATCCATCCCCCATGAGTGTGGTTGGTAGTAGTGGTAGGCATCCATCCCCTATGAGTGGGGATGGTAGTAGTGACAGGCATCCAGACCCCCGAGTAGTGATGGTGGTAGTGGTAGGCATACATCCCGCTATGGGTGTGTATGGCATTGGTGTTGGCCATCCCACCCCTATGGTTCTGCTGTTGCTAGTGTACTTTATTTGTGCATCCCTATGTGTGTGTGACATATTTCGGGTACGTGTAGTTTGTTTGTATTGTTGGTGTTTGACTTACCGTCTGCGCCGTACGCGTCCGTGCCGGTCCCGGTAATAGATGTAGAGTATAGGTAGGACAGGCATCCAGGCCCCCCTGAGTAGGGGTGGTGGTAGTGGTAGGCATCCATCCCCCCATGAGTGGGGATGGTAGTAGTGGTAGGCATCCAGCCCCCTATGAGTGGGGATGGTAGTAGTGACAGGCATCCAGGCCCCCCTGAGTAGGGCGGGGGGTAGTGGTAGGCATCCAGGCCCCCATGAGTGGGGATGGTAGTAGTGGTAGGCATCCATCCCCCTATGAGTGGGGATGGTAGTAGTGACAGGCAAACCAGGCCCCCCTGAGTAGGGGTAGTGGTATTGGTAGGCATCCAGCCCCCCATGAGTGGGGATGGCAGTAGTGGTAGGCATCCAGCCCCCTATGAGTGGGGATGGTAGTTGTGACAGGCATCCAGGCCCCCCTGAGTAGGGGTGGTGGTAGTGGTAGGCATCCATCCCCCCATGAGTGGGGATGGTAGTAGTGGTAGGCATCCATCCCCCTATGAGTGGGGATGGTAGTAGTGACAGGCATCCAGGCCCCCCTGAGTAGGGGTGGTGGTAGTGGTAGGCATCCATCCCCCATGAGTGGGGATGGTAGTAGTGGTAGGCATCCAGCCCCCTATGAGTGGGGATGGTAGTAGTGACAGGCATCCAGGCCCCCCTGAGTAGGGGGGGTGGTAGTGGTGGGCATCCATCCCCCCCATGAGTGTGGTTGGTAGTAGTGGTAGGCATCCATCCCCCTATGAGTGGGGATGGTAGTAGTGACAGGCATCCAGACCCCCCTGAGTAGTGATGGTGGTAGTGGTAGGCATCCATCCCGCTATGGGTGTGTATGGCATTGGTGTTGGCCATCCCACCCCTATGGTTCTGCTGTTGCTAGTGTACTTTATTTGTGCATCCCTATGTGTGTGTGACATATTTCGGGTACGTGTAGTTTGTTTGTATTGTTGGTGTTTGACTTACCGTCTGCGCTGTACGCGTCCGTGCCGGTCCCGGTAATAGATGTAGAGTATAGGTAGGACCTGCGCAATGGGATTCATGCTTGGATCGTCTCGTTCGGGTTTCTCGTGTCTTCGAGTCGTACTCGTAGCAGGCTTGTTCGTCTCGTAGCCGTGGATCGTCTTGTGGCGCGAAACGGAGCTTATGTACGGCTCGCCCGGATGCTCAAACGTGCCGGACGTAGCGACGGGTTCAGCGCGCACGGATTGCGCATCGTACTAGTCCGGCCGGAAGGTGCTGTGTATTTGCTTCCGTGCGGCTCGATTCGGCGTTCACGGATCCGGCTCGGGCGGGGAACAGGAGCTGGATTGGGTGAGTACGGCTCGCTCGGAAAATGAGTTGTTATACGCATCGTACTTGTTCTTCCGGACGAGTGTACGAATCGGTCGGGAAACACGCATTCGGCTGGTATTTTTTCCGGACGAATACTGTTAGGTGCCCTACCGGCCGAGATCGGAATCGACCCCTGTGTCTCCATTCTCGACGCACCTCCAACTTTGCATGGCTCAGAGCTGACGCATCACCTCCTTTGCTCCTCGCATCTCGTCCTCAACGCACCACAAACCAAGGTACTGTTTCTGCGGGCCAAGGCTGGTCCCTGTATCTGAACCATGCTCCATCGCAGTTTGCCTGAACTTTTGGATTTGTACTGGTCTAGCACAGCCAAGTAGCCCTGATTGGCGCTTTATGCTTTTAAGCACTACATTTTGGTTATTGTTTGAAAAATCTTAACTCCGGCTATACTTATTTGATTTTTGTTGTTTTGGTCTTGTTTTGTTCATTAAATAAAGCACTATTTTTCTAACCAGGTGTGGTATCTATATGTGTGGTGTCTTTACTGTTTTACTGTTTGAAGTGTTGCACAAATAATTTACACATTGCCTCTTGAGTTAAGCCTGACTGCTCTGTGCCACGCAACCCAAGGGTGAGCACAGGTTAATTTAGGGTATGTATCTGACTTACCCTGACTATGACTGTGGTTCCTGCTTGGACAAGGTGCATACGTCTGCCAACCAGAAACCGAATTACTAACAGAGGGTATTTACAGGAGAAAGCTTAGCAATATACCCTTCTGCTTGTCTTGATCCTCAGCTCCCAGAATGGAAGATGGTTTGGGCTGTGTTTTATCAACTGGGAAAGAAGATCAGGTCAGTCATTTTGGCAACAGATGAACGTGTGCAGAGAAAGATTGAGGCATGGTAAAGCACTTTCAAAGCCCTTACCTGTTCTAAGTACAAGAATATCCTGTGAAGTTTCATGATATTAGAGATGACCCTCCCTGTAAAAGAATTCATACAAGTGACAAGAGGCTGGGCATTATAGAGGGAAGTCAAAGGAAGTCCAATTTCAAGAAACTTTAAAGCTAATTTTTTGACACGGAGTCAAAATCCCACCAAATGGAAACAATCAATGTTGCCAGCCCGACCAAGTTATTAAACATGCCAGGAAGAACACTTTATTCACTCCAAAGCATAAGTTGTGCAATTTCTGCAAAGAGGTGTATTAGCAGCCACTTAAAGGTGGACCTGGAAATGATAGAGCTGGCCTCTTCAGAGATTATGCTGTGGCTCAACTGTTATCCTTAATGAGTACTTCATTACCTCAACATATCTGTAGAATTACAGCCCTAGACAAAGCTTACATCTTCAATCAGCAAAGTCCTTACACAGTGAGTTTTTGGGAAAGCCAGACTTGGAATGATCTGGGTGGTGGTCACTCCCTGTCTAGGCTCACTGGGCTTTCATGCAGGAATGAATCTCTTAGGTCAACTGCAAGATCGGAGAAAGAAGAGCACTTCTCCTCAACCAGGAGCAAGGCAATTACATTCCGGATGTTCAAAGACATATTTGGAAACAGAGCAGCTGCAATTTGTGGTTTGTTACCATTGTTCCCTAAAGTATGGGCGGAGTGTTCAAGTTCAAAGCTTTATTGTTTAAGTTAATAAAAAATATAACAATATCATGATAGAGAAAAGATCAAACTATTTACAGGTATTAAAATGTTTTTTTTTAAAACATATAACTATTTTCCTAAAAGATAAAAAACACAACTCATATCATGTAGAACGAATTAAAAAACAGAGCATAATTCTAGATCATAAAATTATCCACATAATTGGTATTTCATCAAATATCAGTATTAAAAGCGTTTATGCAGCGGCTTAGGATTTCGTTAGGGTTGGCGGATCATTGGACTCTACTAAGCTGGCAGTATATATCTTCTTCGGCCATTTGATCTTTTCGTAGAGTAACAAAAATGTCATCAACTTACAGGTCAGTTGAGGATCTGTTGTACCAAGACCTTTAATGATGGCTGATCTGCAAATTCGAATACCCCTATCGTTAAAGACTTTTTTTAATAGCAAAACCCGGATAGTTTTTAAGAAGGGGCAAACATAAATGAGGTGAATAAAATCTTGCCATGCTGCGCCACATAAGCTACATGTTTTGGAGCCTTTATACTTCCATGCAGGTTGATCGGCCAAACTTGGTAATACCCCAAATCTGATCGCCATTAGCTTTCGTTTCAGGTAAGATGAATATGTTGTACTTAGGTATTCCGCCGGCCGTATTGATGTATAGGATTGAAGAACCATCCAGGCATGGGACCGTTTAGCTAATGTACTTTTATCTTCTAGTAATGAGTGAAGCTTGACCGCTTTGTTTGTCACTCTGCGAAAGACTTGGAAGGAGGGTTTCTGAGCCCAGAGATCTGTTATATTGGTTTCCTTCAGTGCAGTTTTAAAAAAGTTGCCGTAATTTGAACTTGGATCGTCTTCCTGGGCTCTCCACAGGGCATCATGTAAAACATTTGATCGGTTCAGCCAGAATTTGTACCAAGTTTTAATTGCGGCGTATTTTGTCCCTGTCTCCTGTTGGATAAGTCCGAATTCCAATTGTACCCGAGCCAGGGATGCATTCTGAGGTAGGCTAAAGACTTTTTTGCACGTCTTCGTTTGCAGAGAGTCTAGAAGTTTTGCATCCTTGCCATTTAACGCTATGCTCGCGTAAGTTACTGTCGGCAATAGTTTCCCGGCCATCACTGTTAGTAGCGGCCTAAAAGATGGGCCCTGTAGTTTTTTTGCAAAGGCACGGATTGCATAAATAAGGCCATTTCCATTTTTTTCCAGGTATTGTTTGTGAAATTGAAAATTCAATCGATTGTCTATATATACCCCCAGATATTTATATGTACTGACTATTCCTAGGCTCGTTTCTCCCAGCTTGTATGGATATTGATGTCCCAGGTGATTTGCAATTAACATAGTTTTTGTGATGTTGATTTCCAGAGCATTAGTCTTGGCGAACATTAATAGTTCGTTGAGTGCTCTTTGAAGGCCAACTCTGGTTAAGCTAAGCAGGACTATATCATCTGCATATGCGAGATGCGTTATGGGCAGTGTAGCCAGGCGCGGGGGATGTGAATTAACCTGGTCCAATCGTGGTGAGAGATGCGCCATGAATAGATTAAATAGATGGGGGGCTAATACACAGCCTTGTTTTAAACCGATCTCCGTTTGTATTTTCCTTGAAAATTTTGTGCCATTTGCTATTTTTACACGGACCCACGTGCCCGTGTACAGTTGTATTATGGGTCGTAGTATTGTTTCCGGGAGGCCCAATTTCTGTAGTTTACTCCACAACAAACCACGGTTTACACGGTCGAACGCAGCTTTAAAATCGATAAAACATAGTTGTAACGTTCTTTGCAAGTGTTTGCACTTATCAGCTATTATGGCCAAGGCGAAGATGTTTGTTGTCGTGCCACACCCTTTGCGGAATCCTGTTTGGTTGTATGGAATCAGCCTGTTTTTATTGGACCATTCCACCAGGTCCTCTAGGATTAATGATGCATAATATTTGGCTTCAACATCAATAAGTGCGATTAGCCTATAATTTGCCGGGTCCGACCTGTTGCCTTCCTTAAAGATCGGATTGGCATGGACGGAGTGGTGGTTAGCACAGGTGGTTTTGTACAGGAAGAGAGTCTATTGGTGTAAGTGCTTAATTTGTAAAATAATAAGTGCCAGGGCTCTCGGCGGTTCAAACCGTGGTTCATGGTTTGATACTGAACACAAATAGAAAAAAGCAGACTTACTTCATGGCAAGGCAAGGTGACACAGAAAAAATAAAATATTTAAGAGAGGGATACAAAAAAAACTTGATTAGTCAAGAAAAAGGAGTTTGACAGGGGGCAATGGTTGTTTCTGAGTGATGAAACCATGGCCAACGACTCAGACATTTTGGTCTTTAGTCGCATATGAAACAGGCAGTTTTCAAACAAATATCTGTGCCAACATTCCAGCTGAAGAATGGATAACCCATTCCATAAAAATACTCTACTATGACTGCTCCTGCTATCGTCTAGAAACTGAAGATTAGAGGATGAAGAAATAGCAAGGAATGTTCAGTCAGATGGTTCACAGACGAGATGATATATGAAGTGATACGAGGGCTGAAAAACAACAAAGCCTATGGACTCAACATGATCCTGTCAGAGTGCATTATTCAATACCCTGGAATAATCATCTTGACAAGGCTCTAACAAGCACTTAAAGAGCTAGAACGCGGACTGTACAGTTTGCAAAATTACATAGCAATGTAGAAACCAGAAACCGCAAATCAGTAGTACAGGCAAAAGTAGGAGGCATTGTATGCTACTGCTCAGAGATCTGAGGAACTTCCATTGATTTGTAAGCCATAGTATTAGAAGGGAGTGTGTGAAAAAAATTATTTGGCCTCACTCAATTGTCAACTACGAGGTCACCCAAAATAGGCCAGGTCTAGAGTATGTGCCCATCAAAGACAGAGGAGCAAATTTTTACACTTTATTAAGCCTTCAAAACGAAATTCAGCATGTTATCAATGAACCCAAACATGACTCACAAAAAATCAAGTCAAAGTTCTACTAAAACAGCAATTTCATAAAAGGAGAGTCCAAAAACACACATGCAGCTCTAAAGTCAAAGAAACACAGGAATATTTAGGCTCACTACAGAGCAGCCTTCTTATCTTAGCAAAACATTACCGTATTGCAAAAAAGCAAAAAAACATTATTGTTGATGGCCTTCAGCAATACAGTGTCCGAGAGGTGACAAATAAGGGCCTTAGAATGCCTATGCTGTAGCTACCATCTGGAATCTCAAATTCACTTCCTGATTTTTCGCGGGACACATCATCAAGCACAGCGATGATAATATACCTTTTGGTCAAGGACTCGGAAGAAGGCATGAAGCATACTGACTGTTTCCTGGAAGAGGCATGGAGCATCTGCGGGACAAACATCTGGGAGACAAAAATGCACTAGTATTGTTTCTGTTCTTAATGCACAACCATCCTGAGGAAACTGCTTAGGCATTTCTTCTCACTGCAGCCTTTTCTCTGCTCACAAACATACATTGACTAATTGGCTCATAAAATTGCAAATCCTCCTGACAGTAACATCCTGTCACCTTAAAACTGATCACTTGGTCCAATAGAGACTTAGGGCCTTATTTACGTTTGGCTGACAGGTCGTGATGTTGGAGGAACCAACAAGTTTCCAACCGGTAGAATCATTTGAATAAGGGCCCAACGGACACTGGTTTAGTTAGGGAAGACAGTTTGAGGTATTTTTTCCTGCCTTAAAACGCTAGGGAAAGCCTGGTCATCCCAAAGAGGAAAACAAATAAATGGCCTCACAGGCTGGACATGGACTTTATATTTTATTTTCAAAAACATACTCCTGCTTAGGGAGTTTGCTTTTGAAAAAAGACAAATAAAGTTGTTGTACGGATGCATTGAACATGGCAACCACACAGCAAAGCTTAAGTGTCTTCAGAGGAGGCCTTGTGGAAGTGTCTCTTCTGAAAGCACAGAGGTCTTTGCCTGCCTGGCAGCGATCTCTAAATATGTCAGGTTGTAGGCAGAAGACTCCATAGACAAGGGGCAGGGGCAACATGCCTCCCAAGTCTCCCTGAAGACCCAAACATTTTGGTCAGTTGAGGAATTGGAGGGCTGAATAACACTCTTCGAAGGACAACAGATTTTGTCTGGAGAGGAGATCTGAGACCCGTCGGAGGATCTCAGAGGCTAAAACAATGATCTTTTGGGGGTCTGAAGAAGAAGTCTTAATGCACACTGAGACTCTGTAATGCCAGATGGGGGATTGTTAGGGCCATCTATAATGGATTGAAAGCAGATTCAGTGTCCCTTGAGTTGAGGGTATGCTGGAGAGATGTAAGTTCAATCCGAAGGTCTCAGAGGGCTGACTGGAAGAGCTTAAGACCCAGCTGAGGTTAGGGGCACACAACAGAAGTCTAAGGGCATTTTGAAGGCGTCTGTGGCCACATCAAGCATCTCAGAGAGCATATTTGGAGTGATTGAAATACCAGCTGTCTGCAGGCAAGCTGAGGGACAGCTGGGCGTGTCTAACAGCCAAATGAAGGTACCAAGGAGGATAAGTGACAGTCTTCTGAGGGACTCGGACCGCTGGTTGGGTAGTCCTTAAAGTGGTCTGGGTATGTTTTAAAAGGAGAGTTAGAGTGGCTGGCTGACTGCCTCTGAACCTGCAGGGAGTGTCGGAATGAAGACTTAAAGTCTCTGGGATCTAATGACCAGCTGGGTTGTTTGAAGGTGGAATAACAGCTGATCGAGGCAACTAATTATTAAATATGAGTGTCTGGAAGCTGTTGGAGCCTTAATGTCTCCGAAGGTATAATGAAGATTACTGATGACCCGCTCCCGGAATTTAAAAATAGACCGGAAGTGTGCAAGAGTAGACTGGGGGGTTTCAAGGCAGACCAAAGTTTTGTACATCAAGGATAAAGGTCTCTGAGGGTCTGTCAAGCTTTTCTGAAGTTCATCTAGTAGTGATGAAGAATCAGTTGGGGTGTTATATGTAGGGACTTTTCAAAGGGTAGAGGGATAATCACGGATATAGCTATCAGTAGTCCAGTAGGTGCAATGACACTGGGGCACAAGAGGCTGAGCGTCCCACTGCACCCAAATTATTGCTGTTTTTTCTATCAAACCAAGGAATAGAAAGGCCCATTTTCCTTGTTTGGATTAGGGCCTATGGTAGCCTTGCTACACCAATGTGGATAATGTTTTCCCCAAAACCAGCATCCGAGTCGACTTCAGGTCTGTGATTAATTTTCAGATTCAGAAGGGCAGTAAAAGGTTAAAAAACATAAAATTCGCTTCCTCTAGGCCCCGTGTCATCTTAAGGATTTTGGGGCGCCCAGGGCAAGAAATATTTTGGGGAGCCCTGTATGGAAGAACTTTGAATTTTGTTACTCATTTTTTTGCTAATTCAACCCCTATGTTGCATAACAATATTGAATTATATGATAATGGTTAAGATACAGAAATACACCGACATGATCTAGAGAGAAAGTTCACCTTCCCAGGGGGCCCTTGAAAGGTGGGCCCCTGGGCAATTGCCCACTATGGCTATGCCTTAACACATCTCTGTCTAGGCCTGGGCTTTTGCTCACACTCAATGTGTCATGAAAGGACAAATGTTGCTTAAAATGTATCTCTGACCTGGGCTCTGCAGAAGCCTAGTTACTTTGTTTCACTTACCATCCACAACACTATTTGAATCACAGCTGCCTCGAAACTCCACTGCTATTTGGTCTGAGGTATGGTGTTTTCCATGATGTACACATTTCCCTGCTTTGGTTGATATGTCTTTTTATTTTTAATAGAGAAACATTTCAGTGAGGTCAGAGAGTAAATCTGTGAATCAGCTTTACATTTCAATTTGGATTAAAACTGTGTGCAATTTAAAATGTCTTCTGTACACCAATTTCTTATTTTCAAAATCTAATAACATGACTTCTTTTATATTGTCTTTTCTGGTGCTCACTTTGATGTGGCTCATTATACATGTCAAAAGCTCCCAATTCAGGTGGGGGACAGCACATTCTTTAAACAAAATATTGTGCAATTTTAGCTGCCTTCCTCTTAAAGCATCGAATTATACTCTCTAAACGACCCTCCTAATTGTTCCCAAATGGCATGTATATTAGAGCTTTACCGGTGTGGCGAAAATATGTAATGCTTCAATTTCTATCATGCATCACTTGATCTATTTCAAAAGCCAGGCACACAAAATACCTATTTATGGGCACAATGTTACTTAACAAGTGACTGCATTCCATCTGTGACACCATCAGCCAGTCCTGACTTTTTCTGTTTTTACACAAAAGCACTCTGTATGCCATAGGCCATACTTACAATGTTAACCTGAACAGAAAAGCCCCGGAATGTATATGTGAGTGACTAAAACTCTAGGACCTAGCACTTAATTGCCATAGTACTTGGCTTGTCTTTGCACAATCTGTTCCGCATACTTCCTCCATGCATGCAGATTTATAAGTTTGTTTTTTAGTGTGCTATGTTTTACCAGGCTGGTGGAATATTACCCGTCAGCTGCCATGTGCACAGTGGGCCAGAATTCATCTACTTTTTTGCAGCAGGTAGGCAGTGTTGGTTGGAGCAAAAGAGACACATTAAGCTTTGTGCACTGCATTTTCCCTGCCTTTGAAGTCGGGGTATGGAAGTAAAAAAATCTCCTTGTTCTAGGAACGGATTGCTTCAGAAATATACTTGCCATAAAAGAAATCTACTTGCCCCTTCTGATGCCATGCACTAAGGTGACAAATTGTGGCAGCGTTCCTATTATGTCAAGCCATTTAAAATAGCCTCCCTAACTATGATAAGGCTAATAGTTTGAATTCTAATTAGGATCTGATTTTGTCACCCTCTGCAAATTTACATACACAGGTTGAAAGTAGGCAGGAAGCAGTAATTCCACTGCTGGAATACCTGGTGAGCTGTGCCCACCCACAAATAAAAATATTTGAGATATTCATCAACTACTATTCAATCCAGTGGCGGCTGGTGAGGTTTGTAAGTGGGGGGGCTGGGCTTGGCGGGGAGTCATTATGCAGGGCCCATTTTACCCCGATTTCTGCCTTGGAAAAGGAATGCGACGTGAAAGAAGAGAAAGGCAGCAAGAGAAGTGGAGAGGCAGACCAGGGGAAATGTGAGAAGCAAACGAGTGGAGAAGAAAGTACTACAATACAAAGAGACACATGGGGCATATTAACAAAAAAAAAAATCACTCTAGTGAAGTGGAATGGGAAGGGTCCTTGCATCCCTTTCAAGTTTTTTAAGTTATTTTCCTAGAAGCTAATACGTTTTTACCACCACTTTAAGATCACACCTGAAGGAGCTGCGCTCTATCACACCTATTTCATGGTAGGCACAGGTTTGGTACAAACAAATCATTATTCCACATCGAACCTTTGGAATTAGACTTAATTAGACTCATTCTTGCCATGTTATCGGAGGCTTGAATGTGATAAAAGCACCTTATAAATTGTCAGGGATGCCAGTGCTCTCAAGCTCCTCCGTGCTGTGCATTCAGTCCTAGCCATCTTTTTGTTTTCTCATAATTACCGCAAATCTGGGGGTTGAATTAAAGGAAGAGAAACTGGATGTTTTTCAATTTTATCAATTCTGGTGACGTGTTACTTTTTGCACAGATCAGTGTGCTTGTGCGTGTGTGGTTAAGCAGCATGAAACAGATTTGTACAGTCTGCTAAAGAGAACCGTTCTGTTCACAGGTCTGGAAAAGTGGAGGAAGGATGGCCACCATGACCGAGCACTTATCTCCACACTGTACAGGTTTCTCATTGAGTCCTACCCAGTCGCTAAAACCCCAGTCCAATGTCTTTGGGAAGTGAAAATGGGACAATCGTGACCCACTAAGGACTTGGAATGCATCTACAACAGGATACGGACCCTTGCAATGGATGTCCAACTCTGTGAAACGCAATATAAGCTGTTGGCGTACTGGTAAAAGATGCAGGAGAAAATCAACAAATGGAACCCGGCTGAATCCAGTAGCTTCTGGAGAGGGTGTGGTACCTCTGGGACCCTTCTCCACCTCCTGTGGCACTACCCCAAGCCGGGAGCTATCGTGCCCCACATACCTGCGGGCAGTCTGCTTAATACCGGATGAGCTGTCCAAAATCTTACTGGCTCACTGCAGGGGAAGTTTCTCCATTAGGGCTGTGGGGCTACGCCCCTCTGAAAATTCCTACACATTTACATTAAAAAACTATAAAATAGATCGATTTATTTATTTAGAGATACGATTGCATCTCTAAATAAAATGATGTATTTAAGTCTGGGTTGTCTGTTTCAGACTGACTGCCCCGCCTCGCTCTGAAGCAGGAGACGGAAGACAGGCAGTAAATCAACTTTCTTAACGTGACGCACCACGCAGGGCTTTCTGTTTTAAAGCCCTTCATTGCCAGTGGGGTCTCTGGCTGTATGCACACTGTAGGCCAGTGACGCAATAAGCGTCACAGTTTCAGGCATAGGAGACTTCATCTCTGTGTGATTTCAGACGTCCGTCATTCAAAGACGCAGATCCCACCCTTTCGTCATATGTGAGAGTGTATGCAAGCACGGCTGATCCAGTGCCTTGTTCTCGGTAATGGTAAGTGTTTGCAAACTAATGTTGTGTTCTGTATATTGTGCCGAGACCCCTCATCATGCTAATCTTCCCCACTGTGACACCCCAGGCCCTCACTGCACATTGCTCGCTCCTTTAGAAGTAGAGCTGCGGCATTTGCTCCCTTGTGAAATGGATCCAAATAAGGAGCAGGGTTCGCTCTTGTTCCCTTGCGAAATGGATCCGAATATCCGAGTCAGGCCCAAAGCAGAGATATGTGCTTACTGTGTAACGTGCTTACAGTGGCCAGTTCTCTGATGTATGGCATTAAAACTGTCCCTGTGTACATGACCCTAAGTTAACACTGATGCTAAAAACATGGATTGACTTGCAAACAATGAATGTTAAAAACATCGAGGGAATGCATTTCAGCGATTTTGATCCTTTCTTATTTTACATGCTTTACTTAATCTTGCATTCCCCAGGAGTTAGCTATTTTACAATGTTGTTGTTTATCTGTATTTTTTTCCTGTGCATACTTTGAAGCTTGAGCCATGCCAGGTGTTTATGAGGGGCTTTGATTGAGCGCTCAGGCGCTAAGGCTAAGCCAAACAAAGTGCCTGTCAGTGGGTTGGCCTCTCTGCAGAGCACACAGAACAATGTTTGTGTATTCATTTGCAACTGAAATTCTGTGGATATGTGTGTGAAGGGGGTACACTGATGTCAAAATATTTGCAAGGCAAAAGTAAGAGAAATTACAGTGCTTAAATTCGAGGGAGTGCAGTGCATGTTGGGGGCAGTGAAGTGACAGATGCGAGGAAGGGCATTTGGGGAAGAGTGAAAAGAGGATGCTGAAGAGGAAAGAGGGGGGGTTGAAGATGTGCAGATGGACAAGATATGCAGAGAAAAAGAGGATACATATCCAACATAAAGCACACATAATCGAAGGCCAAATCTTCTTCCACAGGCCTCAATGCTATTTAATTCACAGACTCACTATTTCAGAATTTAAACATTTCCAATGTTAATTATTTATACGAAATCATTGTTGTTACTCATTTATCTTAAACAGATAACACCCAGTGACAAAGCCAATCCTACTGACGGGCTTTAGGCGTATGTCAATTACTGTGCCATTTATCTGGATAAAATTACATCTCAGAGAGAAACCAAAATACCGGTCTGATGGCACACTATGGGAATCACAGAAATGTATTTGACATGTTCCTTTATAGAGAGCACCCACTTTTTTCAACTCACTTAAAGTCCTGTCTGTACATATTTCTATATGACTGGTTACAGCTAGCATCTGTGGGTGCTTCTCGAAGTCTGGTTAGAGCATATTTTTCCAAAGTTAATGCTGCATGCAGTGCAAGACACTAGGCAAGCATACATTTTAAAGGGCTAAAGTTGTCATGCAGAACAATTTACACATTACAGTAACTGTTGAACAAATTAATGCAAGAAGATATGGGGCAGTTTTTAATGTGTTTAATATTTCAAGACTATACGTTCCCACTGCTTAATAAGCCTTTCTTTATCACTACAATCATTTGCGTTAAAATGCACCATTTGCCAATCTTTTTTTCATTTCTTTCTCAGGAGAGGGACTCCCCCTGGACTCCAGGTTTGTCCATAGAACTTATTCACATTGCTTGCTATATAAAAATCATGCCCAACGTTTACGCCTCACCACTTTCAAATGTCACCAGCTGCCACTGGCTCAATGTATTTAACCCTGCCCCTCTTGAGCGGATCTCTTAAAGGAGGGTTGAGTTAGTGACACCAAGTAGTCCTCTTCAACACATCGCCTTATCCAGAGCATCGGGGGGGAGGCTTCGAGGGGAGGGGGGGAGAGGGAAAGGGGCCTTGGTTGCTGCTGTGTGTCACATCCCATGGAGTCACTCTTTCCATCTCCACAGGTGGTTTCCACATTGCACCAACCCATCCGGTATCCGAGCTAAGCTCTTCATCATCAAAAGACCTCCTTGTGACAGCGTGCCTGTTCCGTCGCTGACGCTGCCAACATGTCCCCTTCAAGGACTGGGCTGGAACCATCCCCTGCTTGGCATCGCTCTTCACATCCCAGGCAACCGGGCCCAGATGAGGCACGCCCTTCTCTTCCTCGCGTGTCCAAGCATCAGCAGTTAACCAGACCAGGCCACCTGTGTGTTAGCCTCCTAGTATGGGCACATATCCCTGCCCTGCCTGCAGCCTCACTGCCTATATTACACCAAACCTGGCTGCTGCCAGTGCAGCTGCTCTTGCTTCTTCGGTGGCTACTCCATGCCCCGATGCCCGCAACATTCAAGAACCTTATTTAGTATACTTACATTACATACATGAACAATGGATGTCAGGCCATTTTTTAAATATATGCATGAGAGCCAAAGGCTGTGTCTCATACACACAAGTGAAGGAAACAGGGCACATAATCATTCATTAGGCTTGTCTGCGCAGTGCTCTCACTCAGCTCTATCCCAGCAGCAGCACCAGACCCTGAAACGGGACCAATTACATTCAAACCAAATGGGCCTGAGCCTGGCAGCTGTCACCCTTTTTTTTTTACCTTACTCTGCCCCAGTCGCTCGGTCTTGATCTGCCGACTCCAACCTTCACAGACACTGACAAGTCGGAGTGGAGTCACCACACGAACCTGCAGTGCTGTGCGCAAGGGCACTGCCAGCACTGTCTGCAAACTTCAGTAAATATGTCAATTCATGTGTCTGAACACTCACACCCACAGCGCTAAAATAGCGTGCAGCTCCAAAGCACACGCAGGAAGCAGTGTGTCTCACTCACACCACAAGTTGACCCGAGTCTGTGCAGACTTGATTTGTTTCCTTCCCGCCTGCAGCCAGTCTCCCACACCCTTTCCCAACTCGTCACAGGGCGGGTCCAACCCCACCCTTTGACGAGTTGGAAAAGGGTGGGGAGACAATGCTCTCCACTCCTTGATTGACGTGGCGGGTTAGCGTTTCAGGGCTTATATCTGAAACGCCTAGGGTTAACTTTATCCCCACGTCATCAGGGGTGGAGACTGGGCCTTGATGCTCAGTCTTTGCAGAGCTGATGACATCACAGCCCTCAGGGCTGTGAGATTGTCGGCCCAGCAAATACTTAGACTTTGTGCCTGCCCAGGGGGAGCAACTCTGTGAAAGCGCATGAGTCACGTAATGTATTATTGACAATCTCATTAACAACCCGGTGAGTGGGACAGACAGTGCTCCAAGTTCTAGCAATTACAAGTGTGTATTAACCAGAATCAGCATTGCTATGGTTGTGATGTTTTTACTGTGAATGTAAAAGGGGCGGAGCCCCGACGCCATTGGACAGAAACCGCAGCTGATTCAATCTCTTTCCATGCTAATAGATTTGAAATTTACTCCTGACAACAAGGGCGGTAGTAAAACTTTTCCCAGGGTGGGAAAAAAGGGGTACAGGGAAAGACAATTTGCAATCACTCACCAGATTGTAGCATCACCACATACAGACATATATATTTGCTCATTCGAAACTGGAATACACAAAAGTTTGTAAGAGTATGTTTTCTAGGCCTGCATCTGTAAACGCTGAATTTCTTAAAGTCGTTCATCTGCATTATTGAAAGGACATGCATCTCTGAGGGTACACTTTTGTGACTTTTTTATTTTGAAAATAGGGCCCCAATTAATTTCATGTTGCCCATCATGTTGGCTATAATGGTTTTACACAGATACTTAATTATTCATCTTTTTTGGCATGCATCAAACATGTTTTACTAAGCGATGCCTCAGGGATATTAAAGTTGTGCATAGACTATCACAGCGTTTTTTTCACATTGCTAAATTTTTGAGTGCATTTTATTCTGAAAGCAAATAATCACCAATCTTGCTTTTATGCTCATGCCAATATTTTGCATATAGTCAAGGAACATTCTGGGAGCATTACAAATACCCTAAATTTTTTATATTTTGCAGTTATGTGTACACTTTTTATTTTTACTGGAAACACTTTCACTAATAGGAGCTAAGGTCGCATCTCACTAAATTTCCTTTGAGCGCTTGTGCAAATAGCAGTGCTTAATTTGAGCCAGTGGTTTCTGGTGCTCGGCACCAGCACTTAATTACCAGCATTGGCGGTTATGACAGTCTGCCACATGGAGGCGCTGTCTGCCTAATTTAGGTCTGAGCACAACAACAGCTGTTTACTAATTCAATTTACCCTTACAATGACTAGTTGTTGTGCTGGCAATGTCATTGGCAGCCCTGGCAGGGGCAACTGATGATGCAAGCTGTAGTGTCCTCCAGACAAGGGCTCTGCCACTATTTATTTTACAAATTAAGTATTGGCTAATAGTAAAGGCTTTATGAATGGATATTATATGCAAGTTTGGACAACTTATACGTATGGCTTCAAATATTGCCTTTAGTGGCACACAATCCTCTTTAACAGATCTGTACTGTGGTAAAGCATTCTGGCCGCTATAGGGTTGGTGCTGCAGGGGGTTGGACCTAATCATCCAGTGGACAAAATAAACATTAAAACTTGTTCTCCTTGACCCCATATAATAAGTGCTCGCCATCGGTGATAATTCTACACCTGATGGTACATTTTTCCGCAGCTATTTGTTTGAGCATTGTTTTATTATTTCTGGTCATGTCACCTTATTCCTAACATATTCTAAAAGCTGAATGCAATACAGTGGCTACCCATGGTGCATGTTCCCTAATACAAGGAAGGAAAATGTGCCACCCAATCGCTGCCTGGGTAGTGAAATACCGAAATAATCATGGTGCAGAGAACCCCAAAGACCCCGTGCCACTGCAGATATTGCTCCATTGATAACTATGCCCCTGGTGCAACATATTAAAAGACTGTTGCTAACTAGATAATGGAAAGGAATACTATTTGAATGAATATCAGACATTAGTCTGAAAATGTTTAGTATGCATGCCTCTACAGTGTGGACTTAACTTTAGTTCTAATCTGACTGTTTCTCAAGCCCCCCCATTTTATATGGTATTTTTATCCTGGTAACCTAATGATGTTAAAAATGCACAACCCACCGCAAACTATCCATTTAAGTCTACCATGTTTTGGCCAACCTATAGTGCTTACATAGGCGCAGTTTGTCACAACACTCCCCCTGATTATGCCCAATAGGCATCAGGATCCCCCGGATCACACCAGAGCATCAAGACATATTATATGATTTGCCCCTAACATTCTTGTAATGCTGGCTACACCCCTAGCTATAATCCACCAGGGGAGAGGAGTACATCTCTCCTCTGCCCAGGCAGAATGTAGTACAGCCTGCCATGCACAAAATGAGGCCCTCAGCCCTCTCCTTGGCACTATCACCCCTTTTATTTCACTCCTCTATCACTATTTTACATCATTTCGGAATCCATTTCATTTCACCTCCGTTCAACCACTCGCACTGCCCTCATTAGAACTCACAGTGTATTCTGTGTTCTTCTTTACATTGCACAGTAAATGTATCAGAAATTTTGATTCACAAAACGACACGGGTGGAAATTGAAAAATAAACTGAAAAACGGTTAAGAATGTGTTTAATAAGAATCACTGACAAAATATCGAAGGTCAGAATATCGACCTCAGAAATATCGACGCAAGAATATTGAAGTCAAGAATATCGACATCCTATCTACATTATGGTAAGTACAAAAATATCGAGAGAAAAATATCGATGTAAAAAAAAATCGTTAAAAATATCGTTTTTTATTTAAGTTAAAAAAATAATGTAAAATAAAGTAAATAATACATATAATTAAAATAAACAGTTAAAAATATTTTAAAATGTTTAAAAATTATAAGTAATATATATGCAATGTAAAAATAAATTAAACATATACATATAATATATAATATGTATACTTACTAATAATTTTTAATAATTATTTTAATAACATCATTTTTTTTAAATATCATATAAGTTATAAATACATCTATACACATAAAACAATATAAATAAAAATTAAATAAATATATATAACAAATAAAAAAATTTTAAATCTTTTTAAATTAATTATATACTACATTAACTAAAATAATACAAAAAATATTAGATAGCGGAGGTAATAAAATTACTATTCCAACTCCAAACAGTGCAACAGTAGGGAAAATGTTGGATAGCGTAGGGGTAAAAATTACTATTCCCACCCCAGTGAGTGCAACAGTAGGGAAAGTGTTGGATAGCGTAGGGGTTAAAATTACTATTCCCACTCTAGGGAGTGCAACAGTAGGGAAAGTGTTGGATAGCGTAGGGGATAAAATTACTATTCCCACTCCAGGGAGTGCAACAGTAAGGAAAGTGTTGGATAGCGTAGGGGTAAAAATTACTATTCCCACTCCAGTGAGTGCAACAGTAGGGAAAGTGTTGGATAGCGTAGGGGTTAAAATTACTATTCCCACTCCAGTGAGTGCAACAG
The DNA here is from genome assembly GCA_963921515.1 of Calotriton arnoldi. Lineage (NCBI taxonomy): Eukaryota > Metazoa > Chordata > Amphibia > Caudata > Salamandridae > Calotriton > Calotriton arnoldi. The sequence goes on from CAWUFW010002868.1 coordinate 1,074,920, forward strand.
AAGGGAAAGTGTTGGATAGCGTAGGGGTTAAAATTACTATTCCAACTCCAGTGAGTGCAACAGCGTGGAAAATGTAGGATAGCGTAGGGGTTAAATTAACATACTTATTTTACAAAAATTTAATTAATAACATTAATAATTGATTAACTAAAAAATTAATAAATACCAATAAAATTAAATTAATATTTACTTAACTAACATTAAATTACTTTCCACCCTATTCCCCCATAAACACACAACCCGCTACACATAAAAAACACAATTAATTTAATTATCAATTAATAAAAATTAATTGACAATTAATAATAAATTAACAATAAATTAATTATCAATAACAATAAATAAAAATAATAAATTTATTATAATATAATTATAAATTAATCAATTAATAAAAAATAATTGCCAATTAATAATTAATTAACAATAAATTAATTATCAAGAACAATAAATAAAAAATTATTAATTATAAATTACTTCCCACCCTTTTCCCCTATAAACCCACAACCCGCTACACATAAAAATTAACATAATTAATTTAATCAATTAATCAATTAATAAAAATGAATTACCAAATAATTAATTAACAATAAAATTAACAATAAATAAATAAAAATGTATTATAATTAATATAATGATAAATTAATCAATTAAACAAATTACCAATTAATAATTAATTAATAAAATAATCAATAATAAATAAAAACATTAATTATTTAATTATAATTAAATTACTTCCCACCCTATTCCCCTATAAACTCACAACCCGCTCTGATACTAAAACGCAAAATTTACTTTAAAAAATTACTAATTTCTAAACATTTAATCCATATATTTAAAAATAATAAAAATACATTACAAAAAATGTTAAACATACATATAAAATACATACTAAAATACATAACACTAATATAAATATCGATATTATTAACAATATTTTTGCTAACGTTATTACTTACTCCGATATTACTTACTTCAATATAAAAAAAAACGATATTACTTGCCTTAAGATCGATATTCTGGTCACCGATATTCTTGACATCGATATTCTGTCCCTACGATATTAAAAACTCGATATTAGTGTAGGTCGATATAAAAAACGATATTTTGACTGCGCACCGTTTAATAAATCAGTAAAAAGGCTTAAAAACCTAGGCAAAAATCTTGCTTTGGTGTTGGCAAGCTGGCTGTATATCAGTGACTTCAGTAAATACCTCAGAACCTCAATGCAACCTACAGAATAAAGGTTTCAACTCCCATTAGATAGATCAGGAGGTTGAGTTCCGGCTGCATAAATTTGTGTGTAACCTTCAGGTCGCATGGTCCAATGTCAGTTATTATGCAACTGCTAAAGACCTGTGTAACCTAAAGATTACATGTTTTGACAGTGTCATCATAGCATACCATCTTAATGCACCTGCTGTGTGATTCTGCAGGAGTATACTGTTTCATGCACTCACCTACTCCAGAGAGACAAATGCGCCCAGTGGTGCATTTGTAGCAGAGACCTTTCGGTAACTTTCCAGTGGTCAGCTTCAGTCACATTTTTTTTTTACATCTCTTCAGTCAATGAGCTGTGACCCACTTGAAAATGCCAAAACTCCATTGATAGAGAGTTCCAGCTTTAGTAGACTGTGACCATTCCGAGGCTGATGTGTGTCTTCCTTTCAGCGCAGTACTCCAGTCCTTGTGGATCTGCCCTGTCCTTCGGTTAAGCTCAGGCTCACAACTTTTTGCAGATAATGCGCTCTATCAAATATTATGCTATGAAGCCTTGTTGTCAGTGGCGGCTCCTTCGCTAAGCCGGAGGAGCGTCACCCCACTGCCTTCAAACAGGAAAAGAAAGGAAAAAATAAAATAATAACGTAATGTTATCATTTTATTTTGTCCTCCTGCTGCGGAAGCTTGGGTGAGGGGGCAGGGCAGGGCTGAAGAGCAGGGGAGGAGGGTATAACCCTCCTAAGTGCGCAATGACTGTTTGGTCTGCCATCTCGGGCTGCCCAAAACAGTCATGCGCACTTTCCCTGCTCTCCATGCAGGCTGCATTACAGCCTGCATGTTGAACATGCCCACCCCTACAGCCCCTCACTCAGACCAATCACAACACTGCATTGCAGTTTTGTGATTGGTCAGAGAGGCCTGTGTGCCGGGTGCTTCCTGTTCCTGGAAGACGAGAGCAGGAGCAGAGACGCGGGGGACCTGGTGGGAAGGTAAGTGTTTATTTTTTATTTTTTGTGACCCACGTGCCCCCCTAACCTCCCCGTGCCCGCCTACACCCCCCCCCTGCACCTGCCCTGCGCGAGCCATGCCGGCCACCACTGCTTGTTGTACCTTGGAACTTGGCATTTTCAGATCTGATTGACCCTACTTGGAAGGGTCTTTTTGTATTTCAGATGTAAGCTAAGGGTCTACTTGCTCTGCCTTCATTTTACCTTTCAAAGCGTCATTCCCAAGCCTTCTCAGAGGGCTGCTGTATAAAAGCGAACGTGAAGTTGCAAGGTTTTTTCAAGGGGTGTGCAGAATTCAAGTAATTTGGTTTTGCACAATAACGCAAAATTTTGGAAAAATTAAGCATAATTATGAAAAATGCAAATCCATCATTTTGCACTCTATTTTAATGCAAACTATGTCTAAATGTCAATTTTCTATGCGAGAACACATTGTGTGCTATAAAATAGTGCAAAATTCAAAAGCACTTAAAACAACAGCCGCTCACATTCTGTTGTTACCACACATTTGCGGTAAATTTCTAAATGAATGATGGATTTGCAGTAAATTTTTTACTGTGAATGGCCCATAATTATATGAAGTGGCGTATTTGCTCAATTTGGGGAATTTTGCGTAACAAATGAATGTGAAATTACTCGAATTATGCCGGCATAATTTCACCTAGGCCTAGTTTTTTTCTTCCTAACGTCCAGTAATTATTACAAAAACAACTACTACTACATGCAGTCTTATGTATCTAGGTTTCAAATTTAAAATCATTTAAAAAAAACATCTATCATGCGTCAGTGCTGCATGGAAAGAGGATTTAAAATTAACTCACATTCATGATAACAGCACATTCATTTTCGGCACCAGCTACCACTGTGGAGGAAATATTGCCATCGGCGCAGAAAACATATCCAGGGAGTAAACACAGAAAAGAAAATTACAGAAACTACCAGTAGACCCAAAATTGGTAGGAACGCAAGGATTTGCTAGTGTATTACAAACTTTGGACATCCCTAGTGCTACAGGTATTTAACACCCTCCCACTGTGGGTTAGGCACAACGTCAGTACTGAATTTGTGATGTAGTTGCTTATTTTCTTTTACTGTATGAACTGATTCCCAATATAAATTTGCTTCTGGGGTGGAATCCTTCCATTAGTTGTTGTAGTTTTACTGTTTCAACATTGTCACAGACTGATTAAATGGAGCGTGAGAAACCACAGAATTTAATGCACATTTTTAGGCATTCAATGTCTTGTTACCCCGGATGTGCAATTAGAATTTGATGTAAGGCACACCTACTTTATTCAAGCATTTCTATAGAAAACAAGGTGTATCTGGGTTCTTTCAAAAGGCACAATTGAAACTATTAAATAGTTATTTTTTGCTTAACAAGCACATCAAATCATTCCACTATAGAGAAGTTTTATTAAGTTTCATTGTAATATGACCAACATTTGGGCACACTGTCGAATATTTCAGTGATCCTGAAAGAACAGAAAATAATAACCTATCCTATTAAAGCCATGCTAAGTATTTTTAATGTACAAGAGAACAGGCAGTAACAAATCACCGTGTCCAAAACTAGTTAGAAGTAATAAATCATGGGAGAATCGCGTGAAATGCAATTTTAGAACCGAAATTTGTGGCGTTTCTTTGCCCAGAACTAAGGGTGGAATTAATCATATCTTTATCAGCTGCCTTTAGAACCCTTGAGCCCATAATGTGTGAAGCAGTAGTTGCTAGTATAATGGATTAAACACTAGAACTTTGGCTCCACCAAGAATATTCCAGGAAACCTTTGGAAAATGCAACATAAAAATCTTTTGTCAAAAATATACAGCGAATAAAAAAACGTAAAAAATTAAATGAGTAAAACTAAAGGTTTGCATCTGCACGAAATAAACAGTAATTGGGGTAGATGAATGCTAATAACAATGCCGAAGGTCTCCACGATGCGTTCCTCCACCTAAACAGCCAACATTAAAGTGACCTTTAATTAAGTGTTCCAATGAGACACAAGCTAAAGTAAAAAAAAAAAAAAAACATAACGCAAAACCACTGAAATATGCCATTTATAGTTTAGTGAACTAACTATACCTTGGGCACCTATCCTGCAATGCTTATGACCTCGCATATTACATCACTCATGACGTATTAAGTGACATCATGGATGACATCACTGATTATATTTAAAGAACAATCACATGTTAAGAGGATCACACACTCCCAGTATTCCAATCTTATTTTGAATCGTACTCAATCCCATTTCTGGGATTTTTACGAGTTACTCCTAATGTCTTTGTTTACGTACTGCCTCACAGTCTAGACCGGTATTTCGGATAACATCTGTAACATCCTCATATTGATACATCATCTATGTGAACTTAATGATAATGCATATACTGTACGGACAATCAGCAATAACTAAAACACTAAGGGGCCTATTAGGATGGTGGGCGGATCGCCACCGCCGGCCCGGCGGTGGCGATCCGCCCGCCATTAAACTCCATTCGTCCCACCGCAAGATTAGGATGGCGGTGGGAACAGGAATGCGTCCGCAGCGGATGCAAAGACCGTCCGCCGCCAGCAATCGTCCCGATTGCCTGGCAGATGGCCCAGGGAGCCCAAAATGGTGGCGGTGCCTAGCAGGCACCGTCCACCAGATTAGGATGCAGGCAAACACCGGCCTTTTCATGGCGGCGATGCCGCCATGGAAAGGCATACGGTGTTTAGCATCGGGTCCCGTTGCGGCCCCCGGGTGGGTGGGGGGTTGGGGGCTGCACTTGGGGGGTACCTATGGTACCCCCCTACATTGCCATGCCCAAGGTGGCAGGCACCGCGCGGTGCCTGCCACGCTGGGCATGGCAATGCAGGAGGTGCCTCTTTCACATTGCGGCGGGTGCTGCCTACAGCACCGTCCGCCGCAATGTTGAAGATGCCAATACGATCGCCAGGATGGCGGTCGCATCCCAATTAGTGGTACGGTACCGCCTCACCGCTGGCGGACGGTTCCAGCACCGCTAGGGTGGCGGGCGGACGAATGTCCGCCCGCCATCCTAATAAGCCCCTAATAGTGTATACTGTGGTAGACTGGAGTACATATAAGTTAATCTAGTTCTCACCAATACATGTTTGCCTAATAAATCAAGCGGGTCACGATCGATTTGACGTATATATTTAATTGGCACCGTCACATTGTGAATTATTCAAAATACCGGTCTAGACCACATGGTGGCAGTATGCTGCTTATGCAATTTCCATTCTATGTACCAACACGTACACACAGGAAATCTATGCTTTGTGAATATAGGCCCTTTTCTACCAACTTTCCTTTTTATTTGTTAACACTTTTTATTAAACAAAACAAAAATGGCACAGTACAATAAGTTGTCAGTTACCCAGGATAAAGCACAGTTTAGTTACAGTGAATCAACCACATGATAATTGTGCGTTTACTATCCTTTTTACTCTAACCCTCTTCACCTGGATGATCTTGGCTCCCGCCCACAAGCCTACCGAGATCAGTTGTGGGGGACAGGCATATTCCACCTCTGTGTATATTCCATCTAGACCATTTCGATCCCACTTTTTAGGGCATCCTCTATTTTTGAATACATCCCTTTCTGCGACTATGGCCCTGTCCATATCCCCCACCCATCCCTTCAGTATTGGTGGTTCCCCAACTCCCCATTTTTGTGCAATATTGCGTTTCACCAGGGCCCATCCTAGTGAGACCCATGATTGTTCAGTTTGGGTTTAGTCCGTTGCCTCCCATATATTCAATAAGCAAAGTTTCGGAGAGGGGTGCAGTTTTTTCCCACCTACAACTTCCATTTGCCTTGTGACCGCCTTCCAGTATATTTGAATGACTGGGCACTCCCATATTGTGTGGAAAAAGGTCCCTTCCAAGCCACATCGATGAAGACATTGGAAGTCAGGTCGTTTTCTCATCTTTACCAGGACACTCGCAGCCAAATATATACGATGTAGGGCTTTAAGTTGGACCAGCCTCAACCTCATAGGGATGGCGATCTCCCTAGGGGAAGCCAGGGCCTCTCGCCAGTCATGTTCCTCTAAATCCCCCACATCTGCTGCCCATTTTTGTCTAAGATTTATCAGCGGGTCCGGTCGGTTATTAATCAGTTTTTTGTATGTTAGTGAGATTGCTTTCCTGGGCATTGGGTCCAACAGTAACCTGTCTTCAAGTGGAGACGATTCAGGGATTTGGCCATCTATGGGCATCACCGCTTTCAATGCATGGCTGATCTGCAAATATCTAAAGGTTTCGGAACCAACTTTCCTTTTTAAAATAACAGAACAGTATATGAAGTAATAACAGCAGTATCATAGATGATGTCATGAGTGATGCAATATGTGAGGTCATAAGCAGTGCATGACAAAGGCCCAATTTACAGTTAGTTCACTAAAAAATAATTGACAAAAGTTAGACCTGTCAGCCCTAGGGTGGTCTTCCCCCAAACGTTTTTGCCTTCACCCTGCTATTTTGAGGAATTTGTTTGTGTTGGCTTTAGGACTCTAGCACTGGTTAGCAGTGGTAAATGCACAAAGTGCTTGTGCTCACTCCATAAAACCATGGCTTACACCCGATTGGCATATTTAATTTACTTATAAGTCCCTACTAAAGTAGTATACCGTATACCCAGGGGCTATAAATTAAATGCTACTAGTGGAACTTTAGCATTTATTGTGCCACCCACTTAAGTAGCCCATTAAAACATATACCAGGCCTGCCATTGCAGCCTGAATGCGGTTTTAAACTGCCAATTCGAATATGCAATATAACACCCTTGCCAAGCCTTAAACTCCCCTTATTAAATATAAGTACCTTCTAATGTAGGCCCCAACTAGCCCATAGAGCAGGGTGCATTGTAATTAAAAGGGTGGACATGTACTTTTAGGTTTTACATGCCCTGGTAGTGAAAAACCCCTAAATGCATTTTCATTACTGTGAAGCCTACCTCCCCCACAGGATAGCATTGGGTTGCCTTATTACATTTAATAAGTGCTCACTTTTGATTGAGAACAGGTGAACATTTCATGTTTGTTATCTGAGAAATTGTAATTTAAAACCCTCTTTAATGGTAAAGTCGGATTTTAAGTTACAATTTTGAAAATGGCACTTTAAGAAAGTTGGAATTTTCCTGCCCTGTCTGGTGCCTGCAGCCTGTTCCTGTTTCACATAACTGGGTGTAGTTGAACTTTGCTCATTCCTCCCAGGCAGTCACAGAATACAGGGATTAGGTGTGCCTGAAAGGGCCATCACTGGCAGAATGGGGATGCGGAGCTAGGCACAGCCCCACTTGCAACTGAATAGGCTGTGCTCTGCCTTCACACACACGCTCATACGCATTTTTCATGCAGACAGCCAGCAGCCAGAGTAGGGAAAATAGGGAAACTTCAAGCACTTCAAAAGGAATTCTCTAGACACTTCTCCTACTTCAAAGCACCAGGTATAAAAGTAGGGCCCTCAGACCCACTCTTCAATTCACTTTCTGGACCTGCAGAAGGACTCTCAGAGAACTGCTTGCTGTTGTGGCCTGCTGAGCACTTAAGAAGACTGATCTGCTGCACCTAGAAGGACTACTCTGCTGCCTGAAGCCTGCCATGAACCCTCTGAGGCCTGCACTGCTGTTTGAGCCCTGTTCCACTTCTTGAACCCAGAACTACAAGAGTGACTCCGATGCCAATTGGCTGGCCTTCTGGTCAGAGCCACAGGGACAGAAATGCATACAACCATCTTGAACCTGCACCTAGACCCAGCCTGAGTGAGTCCCAACCCCCAGAGTGGTGCCCTTCCATTCCTAGACCCTATATGGTAAAGGTGCCCAGATAGTCAAAATCCCAAACTTGGTACTTCGAAAGTTTTTGGCCAAAAACTGCTGTGAGAAGCGAGAGAAGAGCAGGACCAATCTGCTTGTCTATCAGCTGAAGGTGCATCAATGGTTGGCCTGACTTCACGCAGCTCCCGCTACGTTCTTCTCTACTCATCTGGCCCCCCCAGCAGACAGACACACGCTGTCGTGCTGCCCGCGTGTTGGACCGCCACACGCTAAAGGAACTCCAATTTTTACCAAGGATTCATTTCACTAGAAGACCCACGCAGACAGACTCACGCTGTCGGCTGTAAGCACGCTAATATTGAACGCGTGCTGCAAACACTGTAATCAGGTCACGGACTATCACATTGCCCTTGTGAATATATCAGTGGCATTTTTATGAGACACAGGTCAGCACATCAGCATCTCCTGTGCACTGCAACAACATCCGGGTATTCCACTTCACTGACTCCGAGTTCCGAATCATACTACCAGTCCACACACGCTGTAGTGTGTCATCGCTTCATTCTAGGCGCTGTGCTACCCATTGATTGCCAGCCCTTCCTCGCCCTCACTTGGGTACCCGGCTGGGTTCCTTTGTGAGTATCTTGTTTCTTTTGCTATCACTCACTTGTGGCACACACTCTTCACGCGGCTGCGCAGTCTACCTACCAGATGTCCCTACATCCTTAGGTCCTGATGAGACCCTACACTGCACAAAGAGTCGAAACATCGTCGACATAAAGAGAAAGCGAACCATTAAACCAGCGCGTATCACTGTATATAGTCGCGGTTCATTCTGTGTATATTTGACAATGGTCGACTTTTATAACATTTTTGGAAACCTTGCAAAAATTGTCACAAATATGTCACCAAAACCTTAGGTTCCTGTTTTCACTGGGGACACTACGCACAATTGTTCTCCTTTTTTCATTGTATATATCTTTTTGTGAATTATAAAACACAACTGTGTTAAACTGAAACAAAGGTGTATGTGGTTTCTTCTCCCTCTGACATTATTCTAACCCTTCCAATTGCTATTGCGCATCCCATTACCAATATACGGTCTTATTATTCCACAGGAACCACTGCTTCTGATAATAATTTAACTACCCTGGTTCCTTAGTGAGTAGGGTCCCCTTTTCCCCTTTTTCGACGTTCTTCCCTACAGCAACATATCCTGTTCAGCGGTTCTTCACCAAGGGGTATCCAGTCTCATGGAACTCTGGTCAGCTACAGCCTCCAGCTTTGCCCCCCTGGATATTTTTGACTTCCAAAAAAGAGACTAAGTCCGAACTTGGAAATCTTCACTGCTACTTCATCCAGGGGCTCCCCTGCGATCAGGCCTTCTCCTCAGACACCGCCTGTAGCCTTGCCCTGCTGAACTTCTACCACCTCAAATTTCTTCTAAGTGCAAAGGTATGCGTCGACCGGGCCCAATCCACTCTTTGCATCCGACTCCCGCTCCATCGCGGTCAGCCATATTTTTCGATTTTGACCCGGTCTTGCGAGGCTAGATGTCCGTGGTTGGTGCCATGATCTTTTAGGAGCTAGTTTTTACCTTAAACATTGAAAATTCATAACTTCAGATCTACTAATTGGATTTTTGTCATTTTGGTGTCAAATTATTTATTAAAATGTACTCTATTTTCCTAAATTGGTGGGGGGGGGGGTTTCTTGTGTTGTGTTTTCACTTTATTACTGTTTGTGTGCTGCATAAATACTCAATAGATTGCCTCTAAGTTAAGACTGACTGGGTTTGTGCCAACCTAGTAGAAGGTTAGGCACAGGACATCCTGCCAGACTTTTGTGGTTCAACCCGACAAGGATTGTGGTTGTGGCTTGAGCAGGAATGACCGTCCATGGAGGTGGGCCATGTGCCCCCTCCCCTAAAATATTGCACCAGGGTTGGGGTCCCCGGGGCGGCAAGTGGCCTGGGGGGCGCGTGCCTCCGCCCCTATTAAATATGGTGGATGGGCCACATTGGGGGGGGGGAGGTTGCACTGCTAATTACCCCACATATTATATCAGTCATAACATCTTCTCCGACATCATTGATAATAACACTGCAACATTTGCAGTGAAATTATTGATGAGAAACGTTTTCTACCTTCACAGTTCCAAGAAGTACAATATATTGTAGAGGAATACACATTCCAATATAGTAAAATATTATACAATCAGAAAAAGACTGAATGAATGGGTAGCTAGAGTTTCATCCTTCGTTCTAAAGACTGACCTGCCGGTGCCCTTTTGCTCTAGGAGGCATAATTTTCAGGGGTAATCTGTACACTTACCCCCTTACAGACACCTCTATAAATCTAAATAGTGGTATAATTTCATCAACTCTCTGAACCTCACTCATTAGTATCCAAACTGGACATGAATGATTGATGAATGACTGAGACAGTAACCTTGTGTCTGACTGCTACTCATTTCACTGCCAGATTGCACTCGCTTTCATTCCAGAGACAATTCCCTTGACTATAGGATCACGTTTCAAAGGCTTTCAAAACTGAATGTATGGTGGGTAACTTGTAAAGCAACTGAATTCTGAAAGAATACCTTACAGCACTGTATGCCAGCATTTAATACACATCCTCCATTCTCAGTCAATGGCATAGTAAATTCATAGTAAGACTACTTAAGTACCTTTGTGAACCTCTAAAAGGACATATACATTCTTATCATGCTAAATGTAAATTTGTTTTATTACTTAGATTCGTGTTCAAATATATTTGATTTTCTTCTTGGCCACATTCTGCTTTAGCACATGATGCATTTTCAGGCTATAAGGCTTCGAACAACCCTGGAGTATTAGCAAGAAAAAATGAAGAGCAAAGGGGTTTTCCATTCAACGAATGGGATAATACTATTCAAGATTTCAAGAAACAAACTGCACTATAATTTGTCAAGGCAACTTCAGTTCTGAAAGGGAAGAGGGTGTTGTTTTGAAATGACTTCATAAAGCCACACAATGATCTGGAATGCAATGTAACCAAGGAATACATTCAGGGAAACGGATTTTTAAAATATATTTTTGTTCCAAATGGTTGTCGAGCAGTTCACAGGAATAATGAGCATCATTTCTACATAAATAAACTATAAAAGTTCTTTTTCATGGAAAAATAAAAGGGCATTTTCTGCCAGATCTCAAACTTCCTGCAGAAGAACATGCTATTATCCGACCAGCAAACAGGCTTCCGTTCGGGGAGGGGCATTGAATAAACCCTAATCCCAGTATGGAATGATACGAAAACAATGGTGGCTAAAAAAGGGTTTCGACGCTACTGCTCCGTTCACTTCTGCACCGTACAGTACCATAGTAGAAGTACATCACGGCTCATTCATTTTGCCACTCTTCTTCAATGTGTACCTCATCTCACTCTCAGAATTCAGCAAATCTTTTGACTGCATAGGTTTTAACTCTGTGGATTACACCCAGCAATTCCTTAAATTGAAATGGATGACCTTGAAGTTTCAAAACTAGCGGATTGTCTCAGATCCACTGACCACTAGATAATAACAAACCACATTAAACTCAACAAATCAAAACATGAGATTGTGATTTGCAGTGATTGGCAAAAATACAACCCCCTGACAATCTCACCCTAAGAACTAGGAGGACTACCAAATCTTACAAATGATCATGGATTCAGCCCTCTCTATGAACCTCAAGCAAACCAAGTAACAAATTCCACATCTCTTACGACGTGGAAACTAACTACAGTGCATTTTCACACACATGGGATTCCCACAGAAGATCCAGGCAACCACGTTTCTCACTATGTCATGGCTAAATTACCCAAATGGTTTGCGCCATGGAGTAACAATTTCAGCTATGAGTTCTCCAAAAGGCAGTGGCAAGATAACTCCTATATCCAGATGTATGATACCATATCTCTCCTGTTTTGTAAGTCTTTCATTACTCACAGTTGCCAGAAGATCTACTGTCAAAAGACTCTTCATTACACATACAGCAATAAATGGAAGGGGTCCGATTTGTCTTCAGACAAAGCTTAAGTAATACTCTCAGAAAAGGGCACTGCATTCCAGATTAGTTCCTTGGCCTCATTTTCTTAACAGAAACACGCCCCAAATACACTTCATACCCAGTCTTGGACTTTCTCATTCATCTTGAATGCAGAACTGATAGTAGTGCTGTGATCATTAATTGGAATTATTTTCAATGCAAATATTTAAAACCGGAAAGAATTCCTACATTTCAACACCAGTCTACAGAAAAGAGCTTTGGTGGATCTACCTTCACTAAATTACACACCATTTGCAATTCTATTGGAAGCAATATCTCTTCCATTGAGCAGTCATAATAACCTTTTTGCCAAACAACTGATAATTTCACCAAGCAACTTTGTTGCAGGTGACATCTGTCTTTGCTGGGGTATACCTAATGCTACTGCTGTCTCATAAATATCCTTCTTTTTATCAAATGATAACCTGTCTCAAAATTATGGGAAAACTACAATTGTGAGGGGCTCCATACTGGATATTATTATTGTTAGGAATAGACTCCCATATTTGAAAATCCCACCACAGTAGATTGGGGCAATCTCTTCTCTTTCGTAATTTCACAATTGATCACTGGTCCAAGTCAGACACAAAATATAATAATCTTCTGTCATTAGCCTTGAAAGTCCATCACAACTACTAATGAACTGAAGTCGCAGTGCTAACTAACTGAAATTTAGTTCAAATACTTTAGGCTATAATGACCAACACCTTGCTTCTTGGAAACTGAAAAGAATACAATTCCAAAATTGTTCTCTTGGCCTCAAAAACCTGCAAATCAAGTAAATGAAGTCTTTAGGGAAACAATACCTTGATTGTCCCAATGCCCTTTCACTTCCAATCTGGAAAGGTTACACCTAGACAGACAATCACAGAGGAAATGTATTTTTGATGATGAATCATCTTCTAGAGAAGTCCAATGTTATTCAGCTAAATCTGGTATCAAAAAAGAGGGGGGGACCAGGAGCTAGTTAATGGTCCAGTGCCCGTGCTCCAAACTAACCATGAAGTCAACAAAAGGGGGGACACTGTTCCACAGTGAGTGGTGCAAAAATCGTACACTCACTACAGAGAAGCTAGAGAGAGGAAAGTGCTAGGTCAAGGACTCAGTGGGGGGGGGCGAGTTTTACATATTTACTTGCCTCGTAGTCATGTCTTTCTGTTTTTCTTTTCTTTTCTTTTTTTTTGTTACTCTAGGTCACGGTCAAGAGGGCATATTCGACTATTGCGTTCAAACCATAGCTTATAATCTCTTAGGCTATTGCCACCACTGACCGTTTAGAGGGCTAATGTTACCCCTCTATTAATTATTATTTTCTTCGTGCACTACACCACTTCCACAGTTTTTCTGGTCCTAATGAAACGCCAGGGATCGCTTTGACCATTAAGGCGTGAAACATGTCGACCTGGTAGTTACCTGGGCACATTACGCCTCCTTTGGTAACTCCTTAACCTACGGATTTTTTAGTCTGCCAAGGGTACCTTTTTATTAAAATTTCTCTTGTTGGTAACCCTTAGACAGTTTTAATCACATTGCACGCATATTATCACCCTTCACTTAGGACTCTGTTCACACACCCACATGCACCAAACGGCAGTTCTCAAAAGATCTCCGCCAAAGTGACCCTTCGGGGGACCCGTAGGGCATTGCACCGCCGGCCCGACGAGGAGCAACTGCCCAATGATGAACCATGACATCCTTCGGGATGTGTGAGGGCTACAAGAGACAATTTCTGTCTCCCCCCCCCCCCACTGAGTCCTTGACCTAGCACTTTCCTCTCTCTAGCTTCTCTGTAGTGAGTGTACGATTTTTGCACCACTCACTGTGGAACAGTGTCCCCCTTTTTGTTGAATTCAGCTAAATCTACCACAAATAGATTTGAGACTGCTGAACAGTCGAACGATACTCCCCCCAATTATTCTGATCATGACCCAATAGAAAAATACTTTTATGAAGAGGTTAAAAAAGCTGAACTTTGACTTTTTCTTAGGATGATCCTGATCTTCCCTAACAAGCCAAAAATCAGCTGTGAATGCTTGACTCTTAAGATTAGTCTTCTGAACTTAGTATCAAATAAACCCCTCTTCTCATTCCTCTGACACTATCCCTGGTTTTCTGATAACATAGATCAGAATCGACTTGCCACAAGTCGATCAAGTCTCACTGTTGGACTTGGCCCTTTTTGCAGGGTTATCCCCAAACATTTTGCTTCTTCCTCCTATTTTTTTCCTGACATGGTGTTGTTGATTTTAGGACTCTGGGCACTTTACCACTGCTGATCAGTGCTAAAGTGCATATGCTCTCTGTGTAAATTGTGAACATGATTGGTTATCCATGATTGGCATATTTGGTTTACTGATAAGCCCCTAGTAAAGTGCACTGAGTGTGCCAGGGCCTGTAAATCAAATGCTACTAGTGGGCCTGCAGCACTGATTGTTCCATCCACAGAGTAGCTCTGAAAAGGTAACTCAGACCTGCCACTGCAGTGTGTGCGCAGTTGTTGACCGCCATGTCGACTTGGCAAGTGCACCCACTTGCCAGGCCCTAACCTTCCCTTTTTCCACATGTAAGGCATCCCTATGGTAGGCCCAAGGTACCCCCTGGGCAGGGTGCAGTGTATGTGAAAGCTAGGACATGTACTGGTGTGTGTGACATGTCCGGATAGTGAAATAATGCCAAATTCGTTTTTCACTATTGAAAGGCTATCTTGCCCCATAGGATAGAATGGGAGTTTATTTATAACATCTTATAAATATAACTTCCCATTGGGACATGATAGAGAAATAAAGTTTAGGCTCTCTGAATTTAATAAGACGTCTTTTAGTAAAGATGGTTTTTAAATTGTGTGTTTGAAAATGCCACTTTTAGAAAGTACTGCCAAAAGGGCAACACTAGTGACAGTCACAGCGCTGATTTGCACGCAGAACTTTGGCAGTTAAAGCAAAAACTTACCTATTCATTAAGGGAAGGAGTGCACTCGTTCTTCTACACTTGCTTCGCACTTTTAGAAAGTAGGCATTTTCTTGTTTAACCATTCTGTGTGCCTCTGCCTGTTTGTGTATTGACTGTCTGGTTTTGGAGTGACAGAGGCTGGGGATGTGCATTCACTGTAGACAGCCACTGGGGGGGGGGGGGGTGTTGAGGTGTGTCTGGCCCTTCCTGGATGACTCAGAGCCGAGCTGAATAGACCTTGGCTGAATTTATAGTAGTGGGAGGAGATTTCTTTGCACCTGAATAGGGCCTGTCTGCCTTGCACAATGCTGTCTCCACCCCCTGTGGTCATACTGCTCCAGTGAGGACAGAACTGGTTTGGACTGGGCTCAGAGACCCTTGCACAAAGAGAACAAAGACATTTTGGGGTATAAGTATTAGACCTAAAACCCCAGAACTTTAGATCATTTCTGGACTCCAAGAGGAACCTTTGCCAAGGTGAAGAGCTGGAGAAACTGAAGGAGAAGTACTGCCCCTTTGCTGTGTGCTGTCTGGGGTTGGCCTGCAGCAGCTGATTCTGCCAAGGAAAGAATAAGGACTTTGCTGTGTGCTGCGTTTCCTGCTTGAGGAAGATCTCCAAGGGCCTGTGTGTGCTGGCCTCCTGTTCTGAAGTCTCAGGGACACAAAGACTTCACCCCCAGCTCCCCTGAACTTCCTTTCTGGGAGTTCTGACCTGCCAAGAGATGCCTGTGATTGTGCTGGGGGTTGTTCCTGCTGTTGGGAGCTGGAAAAGCAACGCAACTACAAGAAAATCGATGCATCGCTCTTCTTGCAGCAGTTTTTCCGACGCAGCACCGCTGTGCGAGAAGAATCTCCATGCATCGCAGCGCCGCTGCCGAAACCGACGCAGCCCCTGTTGCTCCTGCAAGAACTGATGATTCGAGGCTTCGCGGCTGAAGAAACCGATGCAGCGCCGCTCGATGCCGCCGCATCGATCATCGCCGCATCCCAGATTTCCACGCATCGTACCCGTGCAGCAAGTTTTGCCGACGCATCACCCGTGGACCAGAACCGTCTCGGAATCGACGCATCACTTCCCCCTACAGACCGGATTCGACGCATCACTTCTCCTGCGTGCAGCAGAACTGTCGCATCGCCTCCCCATTGTCTCGAGGAACTGGCGCATCACTTTGTTTTTCGACGCTTCCCATCTCTGTGGCCGTTTGGCCTTGTGAATTTTGTCGCAACTACAGGTACTTTGAGAGAAATCAAGCATCCATAGTTTTCTATGGGCCAAGTTGTTTGAAACCTTTTTAAAGTCATATTCTTATTACATGTATGTTGGATTTTTGTTGTTTTGGTCTTGTTGAGTTTAGCTAAAGATACTTTATTTTTCTAAAATGGTGTGGTGTCCATTGTGGTGTTATCACTGTATTACTGTGTGTTTTGAGTACAAATACTTTACACATTGCTTTTGGGATACGTCTGTCTGCTCTAGCCAAGCTAACCAGGGGGTGAGCAGGGGTTATTCACCTAGACTAGAAGCAAGGGTCCCTATTTGGACAAAGGTACCTACCTCTGCCAACTAGAGACCCCCATTTCTAACACTCACCTATCCACAAAAAACCCAAAGCCAAATAAGAAGACAAATAATATTCACTCGGTTTGGGTTAACCTTTCTTGACAAAATTTGGGAAAATTGCATGCTCTCACATCTTAAATAATTAGGGGCTTATTATGATGTTGGTCGGAGTAGCCTCCAACCATCACCATCTCGGACTCGGGACTGAAAACTGTTCGGTCGCATACTCAGTTTTCTCTATGGGAGCTTGTTTCACAGCCGGAAACCAGCCATAATTCAGGCTCCTATAGAGAAATGGGTGTGTGTGTAAAACCCTGCACCCTGTGGCAGGCACCCCATGGTGCCTGCCACACAGTGCAGTGTTTTATAGGGGGTAGGGTACCCCCTTGACCACCAACCATAGACCCCGCGAGGCAAGGGGGCCCTGCTTTGGGCCCCCAAAGTCAGTTTACGACAGCCTTTCCGTGTTGGAAAGGCCAGCACGGAAAGGCTATGGGAAACCGACATCCAATGCCGAAGGCGGAAACACCGTCCATAGGGGATTACGGTGCGGTCCCGACCGGCTGGAAGACTTTGAGAGCTGGTCGGAACCGCGTCGAAATGACCGGTCAGTTTACATTCCGAACGCCGACATCGTAATCTGACGGTCGGACTGCAAACCGACCATGTCAGATGGAAAGTGTCTGACCGCGGTCGGAGAGCTTCTGACCAGCGGTCGGAGGCTTTCCAACCAACATCGTAATCGGCCCCTTAGTCTCTTAAAATGATCATCTAGATGATTTACAATCTGGTTCTAAATGGGCTGCAGTACAGGGAATGTAATGCTGCAAAGTTTGGACGATGGTTTGTGCATACCGACTCTGATGACTCTTGCTTGCTTTTTCTCCTTGACGTGTAGGCAGACTTTCACACAATTGACCTTATAACCTTACCTAAAATCCTAAAAAAAACTGCATGGGATTCAATTGAAGACTACTAGGTCATATTGTATCATATTTAACTTCCCATAGTCCAGAACAAATTGAATTTGATTCATCAAAATGTGTTGTCTTTCAGCAAGGAGCCCCTCCACACGTTCTCTCTTCAACCTATACACAGATCCTTTTGGATAATTTATTAAAACATTGTGATATTTTGTATTGGCTTTATGCTGATGATGCTATGCTTTATTTGAATGTAATTTCTGAATACCTTGCCTCCTTAGTAAGGACTCTTGAGAACATTGAGGATTGGGAAATCTAATTGTAAATAAAATCTCCCTACGAAGGTTTCTGGGAAACCATCTTTTCGCGTGCTTGGCATCGGATAAGTGTGCAGGAACTGAATTCGGTTTTGGTCAATTCACAGCCGATTGAGATGGACGAAGTGGATAAAATGTTGTCCAACTATTCCACATGGCTGACGGCAGCAGTAGATAAGCTGGCTCCGATCAAACATAATCTATATATAGAAGAAGTAAACTCACATCTCCCTGGCTTGACAAAACGCTTCGGGCAGTCAAGCAAGATTGTCGCAGATAAGAACGTGTTTGGAGGAAAACTTATGATATTATTGAAATAGAAAAGTAAAAACTCTGCAGAATACGAAAAACGTATTCTTAGGGAAAAGTCAAACTATACATTAGTTTCATTGAATCAGCTAGCTGTTCTACTAAAGACCTTTTACAAGCTGTCACAAAACTTTCCTCTCCCGTTGTCAAGATCACATTACAATCACGTTTTCTACGATTCCTTAGCTTCATTTTTTCAAAACAAAGTAGAGATCATTTTTAATAAATTCTCTATTCATGTATCTCTGCCTTATATCATCAAGGACGCCCATCCAAGGGATGAAAACAAAGCTTCTTTCTTTGAGTTCAAACCCTTCCCAGAAAATCAAGTCAAACACCTGGTTCTCAGTACCAAGTCAGGCTCCCATTTGGATCCTTGTCTCCCAAATTTCTGCAGCTTGTCCCCGACTTGGTGGCCTCTCAACTTATGACTATTTTCAATGCTGTGTTCAGGACTGGCATTTTCCCCAAAGTTTAGAAATCTGCATCAATTCTCCCATTGCCAAAGAAATCTAACCTGAATATTCTAACAACTGTAGACCAATCTCTAGGCTGCCGTTTTCAGCCAAGATGATTGAGAAGGAAATTAACTCTCATGTATCAGCTTTTTCGGATAATAATCATCTGCTGGATAATACTCAATTTGGGTTCCGTAATGGGCACTCCACGAAATCAGCCCTTATTGTGGCCACTGAGATGATCAGGGCTACAGTCAATAGAGGGGGCAATGCAGCCCTTATTTCACTAAACTTGACCACTGCCTTCGACACGGTCAACCATCTGGTTGACCGGCTGGAAGGCCTGGGATCGGTGGTGTGGCTCTGTCTTTATTTAGATCTTCTGAACTGAGAGAGTTCAAAAGGTGTCCCTGGGGGAATTTACTTCCTAATCTTTTTCTTTGCTGTGCAGTGTTCCCTCTGGAATCATCGTTGAGTCTGACCCTCATCAACATTTATGTAACACCACTAGCAGTTCTGGTGAAATCGTTTGGGTTGTCGCTTGTATCATATGCCGACGACACCCAAATTGTTGTCTCCAGGAATGGCCCAGATCCGAATGATATCTTTTGTAACTTTATGAGGGATGTAAACTTATGGATGGGTAACAACTGTCTTAAGTTGAACTCCTCAAAAACCGAAGTAATTTTATTTGGAAATAACATCTCCTTCTGAGACCCCTCATTGTGGCCAGATGATTTAGACCCTCTTGCAGTGCTAGTGAAGAAGGTGAAAAAATCAGGGAATACTGATCGACGATAGGCTTACGTATAAGGATCAAGTAAATAGGGTTATTTCCACCTCCTTCTTTTCGCTCCGTTTGATCAGGAAAATAGTTTAGTTCCTTTCCTCTAATCTGTTGAAAATAGTTGTTCTGGTCCTTGTAATGTCCAGAGTGGACTATTGCAACGGATTGTATCTGAACATACCAAAAATTCCCCTGAAAAAACTTCAGATTTTTCAGAACTCAGCGGTGAGGATGGTAATGAATATCCCGAGATTCCACTCTGCTTCCCAAGTCTTAGTGAGTCTAAATTGGCTCATAAGAGAATAATGTTCAAAGCACTCTTTATTACCTACAACACACTTCAGGGACTAGGTCCAGCTTTTCTAAAAGAAAAACTCAGAAGGTATGTTCCTAAGAGGACTCTTCGGTCCAGCATGTCCAGAAACCTGGTGGTACCATCTTATAAACTTTCCTCTTGGGGTGGCAGGAGCTTTGTGGTCAGTGCCACTCGGAATTGGAACTTGCTTCCTTTGGAAATAAAAACTGCTTCTCTTCTGAGCTTCTGTAAGTCTTTAAAAACATGGCTTCTTAATAAATAGCAGCTCTGGTCTTTTATTACCTTGTTAATTTGGTTCAAGATGCCTCAGGGTATTTGTATACGCTTTATAAAACTCAAATCCAATCAAACGTACCTTGATCGTCCTAAACTAAATCCTCTCAAAGCAGGTTTCTCCTTATCTCACGTCTTCGAAGTAAGACATCTATCCAATCTTGGCTAAACCCGATTATTGTTGCCTACTTCAACTGAGTGGATAACATCTCTAGGATTCATTCAAGGACAGACTCTTCATAAATTGGGCAGAAATGCATAGTTTCCATTAAGACCTGTGCATGGGATAAACAGATGTCAAAGGCAGGACTGCACCCAATGGAGCTAAGAACAATTTTTAAAGTAGGGGTTCTGGCCCTTGGCCTCCAAGCACTCAGATCATAGGTTAATCACAGAAGTTCAATGAGGGAGGACTGCAGATAAGCTAAGCCCCTTTCTCTGGATAGTGTGTGCAGAACGGGATGGGAAGGACTCCAAATACATTTGTTAATAATCTGAACTCTGAGTGCTACGCGGAGCAAATATGCATAATCACATTGGTAGAACAGGGTATTCATGTATAGTGGGCACATTCTCCAATGAAATGGCATGAGTTTCGATGCTGACAAAATTACCAGGTCAAAGCACTCAGCAGTCCAATCATAATTGCTTTGAAGTGGGGGAGACTTCAAATAAAACTTTGAAGTGCACAGAGGCTCCCCCTTCCTGCACTGTCTCCAGACTCACTAGACGGGGGGTATGCAGCCCTTTGTGTGGGGACAGAACTCAGCCTATTTAGATGTAAATGTCAGCCCTCCTTCCCATCCTGTACAGGATGGCCCATCAGGATGTGGATGGTCAATCAGTCACAAATAAGCTCCTTTTTTTGTGAGGCTGTCAAGAGGGAATGCACAAAGCCCATCTGTCACCCACCCCAGATGCGTATTCAGAGACAGGCAAAAGGCACCAAATGGCTAAAGCAAGGAAATGCCAACTTTCCAAAAGTGGCATTTGCCTAAACTGTAACTTAAAATCCAACTTCACCATAAGTTGTGATTTTAAATTGTGAGTTCAGTGACACCAAACTTAAAAGGTCTATCTATTTACAACTGGGAATTACACTTAAAAGATGTAATAAGGTAATCCCAATGTTATCCTATGGGAAAGATAGGCCTTGCAGTAATGAAAAACCAAATTGGAAGTTTTCACCACCAAAGACATGTAAAACTTAAAGGTACACCTCCTGCCTTTTGAATACATTGCTCCCTGCCCCGTGGGTAATACAGGGCCTATCTTAGGGGTGACCTATATGTAAAAAAAGGGAAGGTTTCGGCCTGACAAGAGGTTTATCTTGCAGGTCGAAATGGCAGTGTAAAACAGCACATACTGTCTCTGCAATGTCAGGCCTGAGCCATGGTATGAGGGCTACTCAAGTTGGTGGCACAATTAGTGCTGCAGACCCACTAGTAGCATTTAATTTACAGGCCCTGGGCACAAGTAGTGCACTTTACTAGGGACTTATAAGTACATTAAATGTGCCAATTGGGGTTAAGCCAATATTACAATGTTTAGGGGGCAGCACAAGCACTTTAGCACTGATCAGCAGTGGTGAAGTGCACAGAGTCCTAAAGCCAGCAAAACCGAGGTCAGAAAATTGAGGGAGGCAGGCAAAACGTTGGGGGAAGACCACTCTAAGGATGTTGGGTTTAACATGCATGTTACACTGTAATAAAAACAGAAAAAAGGGGGTCACCACATCAACACATATAAAGCTGGCCTGCTGGCTTTATCAAAAAGTCACAAATAACCATATTCAAATGTATATTTATTAAATTCACACACTGCAATATTTAATAGTGATTGTGATTAAATATTTTAAATAAATACTTTTTGAGAAAACATTAACATAGTTTTTTTTTTTTACATTTTTCAGGCCACAAACTGCAGCCACAGAACCAACCACCAGTAGTCCCTGCATTCCGGCTGAAGAGCATCGAGCTCTAGCTCAGAGCATCGAGCTCTAGCTCAGAGTGCTTAAAAAAACATGGTAAACTCTCTTGGGGTCAGTGATTTAATGACCCAGGAGAACTATTGTGTTTTTGTTTACTAAATGTTGTTGGGGGGTTGGGGGGTGCTGCACTCCCTGCAGCCCCCCACAACATTAAAAAAAGTGTTTGATGGACCCCCTGCCCCTCACAGGGATACCACCAACAAGAAAATATATAATTTCTAAATGCCCTAAGGTATTATGGGGCTTTCATTACCAGAGCAGTGAATAGTAAATGAGCGGCTCCTGAAGCTCATTTATTATTCTTATTTTTTTCAAATGTATACGGTGACTGCCCCGGTGCACACACCTCGAGGGTGGAGCCCCAAGGTCCCCTCAGCCCCTTACTGCTCCCCAGCCACCCCAGTGGCGGGAGCTGGCCTATATTAAAAAAAACAATTTAGGTGCATGCCCGGGTCCCACCCATGGCACCCAGATACACAAAATGGTTGGGGGCCGTGGGTGCTGGTGGTAGTCGGCTCCATTACTTTGCTCCCACCTGGACGGGAGCAGCATTTTCACTGCTTCTGTCTGGACAGGAGCAAAGCTATGTTCCTTGCTCGGAAGAGTAAGGCCAGGGTATGCCCGCACTCTCCCGGACAGGGAACTACATTATCCCAGGGGTTGGGAACCCTGGCACACTGAAACATATTGAGACCCGGAGGATGGGTTCCCTGGGTCCAATCATTAGTTCGGGGAGGGGAACCGCACACCTCTGCCACTTATTTGAATTATCGGTACCGGGCAATGGGTCCTCAGTGACTGTTCAAGGCTCTGGCATGGGGGCCACGGAACCCCCTCTGTTTAATATTAACATATCGCCACTGGGGCCTGTTGAAAGCTCAGCAAGTGGGGCCGCGTGCTCCCCCCTTCCTTTAGTATTAATATGGCAGACCTGGGACTCTTACGTGGTTCCCCAGATTCAAAGTTGGCAGTTCTGGTCATTAGGCCACATCCATATTTCTCATTTTTTGTGTGAAAGTCATACACAAGTGGGATAACTATATTATCACATATAGTGAGCACATTCTCTGTTGAAATGGCTTTGTGAAGTACAAAAACAGCAGCAAAAAATACTGAAAGGTTCATCCGGAACCTTGCTTGGGAATATTTGTAAGTGATTGCTTTAAAACTTGAGTCAGGGACATAGTTCAGCACCATTGCATCAGTGGTGCTGGAACAATTTTCAGAGTGGGGGTGCTGACATCAATGTTTTATCGCTGAAATCATTGTGACTGTAAAAAAAATCCTAACTTTACACAAAGTGTAGCACATGTATTCAGCATTCAGCAGGAGAGGAGTAGTATGTAGCTGGTGATGCAATTCAGAGCACACTATAGCAAATATATTACAAAAGCATCATGTGGTAGTGCAGTCATTAACAGACAGTGCATTTTCCTTTGAAACAGCCACTAAATTTGCACAGACATACGGTTTTACTGATAAAACTATACAGCACACAAACGATAATGTGTGGAAATTGGTTTAAGTGAATATTTATCATTTGTCCATCACCAACTAAAAGTGCCTTGATTTGTATTGATTCTATTAACATCTTTGTTTCCATCACACTTAAGAATTACAAGTTCAAGTTCAAGGTTGAAGAATTACAAAAAATGAACTTCATTTTTGCTCTCCGAACTGCTGATAAATTTTGAAATACAAGTACAGTTCATTTACAGTTATTTAAATTATGTTTTGTGTTACAAAAAACGACATCCTACAGCCTTTCCTTTCACACTTCCTGTAAGGCTGTCACATAGTTCACTTTAAAAACGTCTCTCACTTTGCAGTCAGAGAAAGAAGAGTAAACACCAATCCCCCACGTTAAAAGAATAGGCAGCAATGTATCAGTGGACATTGCCTAACATTTGACATCTGTATTTGAAGCACAGCAAATGTGGCACTAAATGTTAAGGCATCTTTATTTATTCCTCTTTCACAACCCACCATAAATCGGCTGGCAACTCACAGTTTGGGAAACACTTCTTAGCTAGTAAACATGGTGGGATGGTCATACCAACACTGAACGTACTTTCTCTTTTATCAATCCAAACCACACTAAGCATTGGCAAATGAAAAGCTTGCCGTTGTTAGTCAGGCTCTTATCTTTACCAGTGCTTTTTTGTAATGATTTTGTAAATCTTTATTACAAAGAAACAGAAAGGAATGCAAAGATACCTAGATAGGTAGCGAGTGTTGCAAAGATACATATATAGGTTGAGAGGATCACATAGATAGAGGGTTGCAGAGATAGATAGGTGGGTAGAGAGGTTTGCAAAGATAGTTACATAGATAGGTAGAGAGGGCTGCATAGACAGATAGGTAGAGAGGGTTACATAGATAGATAAAGAGGGTTACAAAGGTAGGTAAAAGTGGTTGCTTGGACAGACACAGATAGAGCAGTTCGCCTTCATAGATAGAGAGAGTTGCATAGACAGATAGGTAGAGAGGGTTGCACAGACAGACAGACAGACGTTGCAAAGGTAGATATTTAGGGAGAGAGGGTTGCAAAGATAGGGAAATAAGTTTGCAAATTTAGACAAATAGGGGTGCAAAGAAAGAGAGTTGCAAAAATATATAGACAGATAGAATGACCAGGTTTCAAAGATATTTGGGGATTACTACTCCTGGGAACACCAAAGATGTTTTCATAATAGTACAAAGCAGAAGCAAATGTCCAGTAACTTTACTACTCATAATTCTGTCAACTATGCAGAAATACCAAGAACATAGTAGTAGGGTTAGTGTCTTATTTTCCCATTTTACAATGATGGAGAACTGGGTTCCTATGTAGGTTTCATGATTTGACCAAACACGTGAGTTTGAGCAAATAATTATAACTCTTTGTGCTTCAGATTGTACATTTAGATATCATTTAAACGAGTAGTGTAAAATATTACTGTATTATCTAGTATTGCCCAAATTGCCTTTTCTCCAACTGCCCCCTTCCTGTTAGATCATGTTGTCTGATGGCGAAAATTGGAAGCAACTTGTGATTAATGCGCTTCTGCTGCACTAAACAATTCTCTGTAAAGTATGATACTACTATTTAATCCAAGCTTTGTCTGATTTGAAATACATAAAAGAAATACACAACGTGAGATAACAGCACATACATTGAAAAGAAAATGGACTTTTCAAGCTCAAACGGCAAAAAACAATAAATACACTCGTTTGTGAATCTGCCATTGGCAATTTCATCTAAAATAAAATATTGAAGCGAGAAATAACAAAGCACAGATAAATTCTTCTTGCCTGGAGCATACAAAGTATAATTAACAAGACTTGTTTGCTTTCTGATCCAGCTTTTAATGTGGTTCCATCACATAGCTGTATTCTTCGATTCTTTATAGTATATCTATAGTACAAACGTTTACTCTGATTTTTTTTTCTCCTCATTTTGCTGTTTGTAACAATCATTTGCCACCTGATTTAATTACCGGTAACCTTTGGGTCTTTAACTCTTTTTAGGTATGTGCAACATATTGTAAGATAAAAATTAGTTCATTAGTGCCCTTTATCCATGCAACATTAATGCGGACTTTGGGGGTGCTGCAACTCCTGCTGCACCCCTACTTCCATCGCCAGGTCTTTCACCATACTTAGAGTCCCCCGCCATAATGAGCAATGTCTTTGATGCGCTGAGAGTTTCTTTCCAGAGCATGGGGGACATAGCCTCTTTTTAGGTCGAGCCTAGGCAGCGCATGCGCTGTCTGCAAGACCTGCAGTAATCCCTCTATGCAGAGTGTAATCCTGCCTTCTGCTTTAATTGGTTCACTCCTGCGTAGCTTGTATTTTCCAGCTCCTTACTGGTGGTGCTCCTGATACGTAACTTCCGTTTAGAAGTTCAGGAGCACCGGCCAACTACAGTTTCCTTACGCTGTAGTTGTTTATGTGTTCATTTATGGACTACTTATTTAAAATGTGTGCTAGTGTTACTATTTACACGGGCGTCGCGCATCATGTTTTAGTACGGCGCCCCTCTCATCTTTCTTTGCACGCATAAAAAGTACATGTGCTCCGTGCTTTATATTTAGCACAGCGCCGACTTTTATAGGTTTTCTTTTTTATTACCATGGCGCCCACTTTATGGGCCGCCACGCACATACATTTATCCAAAACAATCACCCGATTCTTGGAAGCTGTTACAGATGGAATTATGAGCTACCAGCTGCAGCTAGGGACACTTATCCCCTTATCTGCTCATGCAAAACAGAGGCTAGCACTCAGTGAGGGGCGGGGCTTGGATAAACCAGCACGGGCAGAGTTGACCCAAGCAGAGAATTATGAGTGAGGAAGGGGGGAGTCCTGAAGAAGTGCAGGGGTTGCTCTAACCCATGGCATGACATCAAATATTAAAACGTGTGCAGCTGCTTGGCCCTCAAACCTCCTATAGGGCCTCCCTTATCCTATCAGTCAATGTAAGCAGGCATTCCGATTGGCTCACCTTGCTCCTAGACGAAAGTCGCTGCAGTCAGACCTTCATGCTATGCCAGTGGGAGGTGTCACGTTCGTGATTTGTAAACAGTTCCATGGTAGGTAAGGGAATCCAAATATAAACGTGTGCAGCCCCAGACGGCAAAATGAATGTATTGGTAGGACTGCCAAAATTTAAACTTGTAAGAACACGCATTTGTGGGGTGGAGTGTGACTGTAGAGCAGATTCCATCTTACGTGTGGTTTTGCTGCGAAGGAGCGGATAAGGGCTGACAGCCGAATGCGGGATGGTTAAGGCACTAATGTATTGTATTGATTTGTACTATAACATTTACATAGCGCTTATTACCCGGCCACCGTAGGATGTTGCCCTGTGGTTTAGGCGGTTACCACTCAGCAATTTTTGGAACTGTTCTCTTCCTAGACAATATGCCGTTGCCCCCAGTGCGTCTCCAGTCTAACGACGCTTCTCTCGGTTTCACGTGCCACATAAGACTGAGCTCTACCAGCGGTGCCACCAGCGGTTGCCTTAAAACAATGATTCTTCGGCCAGGTATGACAAGACCCAGCGGTGGAGCATACAGTGCCAGGGAGGGAGATGAGACTGCCTCATTTGCACAATTTATCCCAGAATGCACCTTCATTTTTAGGTTGCTTCGTTAAGCCAGACATATTGATACATAGTGAGGGTTCATGGTCCCGTTTGAATGTCTGTTTTTTTTAAGTATATTGGTTTAAGAGTCCCGTCAAAGTCCTGTCTAGCCTTTATATATATTCTTAGACCTGACCTTTATAGTGAACTCAAATTCTTTGAATAATATACTCGTAGAGGCTTTCAGTCAGCCTTTTTCATCCATTGGTCTCTTATTGTGTCATTTACATTTTTAGGTCGAGCCTGATTTAGACATGATAATGGATGCACTGACATTGTTTCACAACACTCCCAGCAGTGTGTCCCACCCTGGAATCTAAATGATTGCATTTGACCTTCTTGTTTGTGTTGTCGGCATAATGCGTAATGGATGAATGGTTCACCAGCATTCAAGATTCTCCACCTTTCTAGGCCATTGGTTTATTGCTGATTAACGGCCATTGAAAGTCTTGCACTTTATTAGTTTGTGTTACACCTGTTGTGTTCCGTAATGGATCGATCCGTTTTCCATGTATTCAGTCCCGTATTCAAAAATACATGTCATGTAGAGTGTAGATACCAAAAGACTCCATGCATTAGGACCGTAGTTGCATTTCTACAATAATTCATACCGCTGATGAGGCACTGACACAGTTGTGGACACATACCACGCCGTACACTAGCACTGCAGAGATGGAAGTGTGTGGGTCTCTAGTGTATCTTGTTTAAGACGTCCTTTAAAATGTTGCATGAAAACCAGAGTTATGCTCTTATTATGTTTTTGCTGTTGTGCCTTAGTGTGTCACGAAAAAAAGGAGTAAGGGATAAAATGCTTAGACTCACTAGACTAGTGCATAGATGGAAAAAACGTTTTGTGTTTGTAGGATGTTTAGTGTGGGAAATGTTTTAGTCTTGTGCCTGTGGAAAAATCCGATCCCTCTATGGCCCCACTAAAATCGGTGGTATTCCAAGCATTTGCTATGCAATAGCTCTCCCATTGCTGTAAGTTTGAACTATTGGCGTTGCATTATTATTTGTAACGACAATAGCTCAAACTTTCAGTAATGCAAGACCTATTGCATTGCAAATGCTTTTTTTCTTCTGTATCTGGTGTGTTTATTATCAGTTCGTATGATGGTTGCAATCCCCCCAAAAATCAACATTAAAGTTGTGAAACACGTGTTGGACAGTGTTTGTTGATAATAAACATCCCAGTACTGAATTAACAGCAAAAAATTAGTACTTTTCATTTCGCACCAGTATCTTTTGCTATAGACCTCGAATTGAGTTTTGTTTTTTCCACATCCTAATTTACCCCACTACAAAAGACTATAGGTCACTGCCAATTTCCTGCCTCAAGCACACTCACTTCAGCCAGTCCTCTTATCTTCCCTAGGATCTTGTATTCAGGGAATTCAAAATCTTTTGTAGCATTGACACCTAATCAGCATAATCCTGTCAGTTTAACATCTTTTTCTGACCCTCTTGTGCGTTGGGGGGAGCCTGTGACCTTGCTGGAGTCCCAAAGAGCTCCACTTACCGCCGCTGCCGCATTCCTGGAAGCCCGCATACACCCTGGTGGGACCATAATTCCCAGGGTGCATCTGCCATCTCTCCCGCCGCCAAGGGGGAGGCGCCACCATCGCGCTTAAAGCGCAGCCTCACTACCCGCGGCGCGGGACGCGCGCGTGCAAAGCCCGGGCCAAGGGCGGGCCCGTCCTTGCCCGTCATTGGCAGGAAGAGGCAGGGCAGGGCCCCCCCCTTCAGGCTGACATTGAGTGGTCGAGTGGTCGAAATAGCAACTAGAGCATAAGGTACTGTGTCCCTCCTCCCTTCTACTGCTCTATTGTTTAACGGATTGGTTAAATTGAAGTGAGGCTCGGGGCCATTGGAAGAGAATACCAATCATATTACCAACGTCAACTATCCTCACTTAATGACTGTAGAGATCTTTAGAAGAAAATTGAAGTTGACTATTTGGGGAGACAATTCAGGATATGGAGTATTGGACATTCGTTAAAAAGGTTGTATCAGACTGCGTGAGAAAGTCCATAACTATTCTCTTTCATCTGGGGCATAAGTGCGTAGAGGACCTTGAAATGGGGAAAAGAAAATGCATGGAGAGCGCGGGTGGTGTGGGTGTGGGTGGTGTCCAGAATGGGAAGGGGAAAAAGGCTAAGAAATCTAAGAAACAACTAGCCAGCAACTGCGTAATTGATCGTATTGACACCCTATTAAGCGAATGTGTAGATATACTTGACCCAGAAGCCATAACCCAAATACCATCTAGCCCCCACCACAATTTAATTCTAACTGACAAACTACATCCTGTACTAATTCCTGCCATGTTCAAAAAAGCCTGCCCTAGGGAGACATGAACAAAAAAAGAAGGACTTGCTGCATACAGCTGAGATCCATTCTCCCCCGGTTACAGGTAATCCTAACATCAACCTGAGCTCTTCTAACATCTTCTATAATACAACATCACAGCTAGAACCTAGTATCCCTTGTACTAATAGATTCACCCCACTAATGGCTTTAACTGACCAAACTATGGTAGATCAATCTCAATACATAGAGCCGACTATAGTAGCCCCTAACTCAGAATCCTTGAATCCAAGTACCCATCAACTTGTTCTCGATCTGAGGGCTGAAGTAGGATCATTGAGAGCAATGATCGAGGGTTTGACCACACTGGTGAAATCAATACAACACACCAGCTTCCAACCTGAACTTGTGGTACGTCCAGTCACGCAGGACAAAGGGATGCAAGTCAAAAATGTCCAGCAGGGACCACAAGGGGCAAGTAATCATCCTCAGTACTATCGACCAAATGCCAGCCAAGGGTCATTACGTACCCAAGGACACTCACACTTATATTCACACTTACATTCATCATTGCCTATTGACACTCCCCATACTCAAACACTTCCCCACTCTAATGCTAATCCCACCAACTATCCGACTATAAGAGCAGGTGTGTATAATGACATTAGTAATCATAGGAGGATTGGGAATCTGCCTCAAACACAACAACTAAATGGGTATAGTAGGAATTTTCCAGTATACACAGCCCCTCCTCGTCTACCGCCTTTGAAAATAAACAAAATCCATATGGCCAATGTCCCTAAACTTGGGGAAAAGCAGGGGGTTGAGGGGGGAGGATTCCCTGATTAACAAAGCGACCCATTGGATCCGTTACGTTAGAGGCTGTCGTTCTGTAATTAGAGACGACATTGTTAGGGTGCGTAGATGTACATTACCAGGGCAATTAGCAGATTGTATTGAGCTGACATTAAAAGAATCAGATCTGGTAGAAAATTTACTTACTTTAGAATTTTGCACCTGTTCCCCTGATTTTTTATCAATCCAGTTCAAGCGCCCAACTTATTATAATTCAGCCCAGCGTTCATCGCTGAGCAGTAGACCCAGTTGTTCTAGCCTAGAACACAATGACTGACTTCCAGATATAG
This sequence comes from Calotriton arnoldi, assembly GCA_963921515.1. NCBI lineage: Eukaryota > Metazoa > Chordata > Amphibia > Caudata > Salamandridae > Calotriton > Calotriton arnoldi. The sequence continues at coordinate 1,105,469 of CAWUFW010002868.1, forward strand.
CCAACGGGCATTTCAGTCCTATATCTCCCCTTTAAGTCAGGGCAACATTTCCTTGAGTCAAGAACTTGAACAAAAAAAGTTTAAAGTGAATGTAATAGGTTTTTTAAATGGTGTAGATGCATGTAGCACTATTAGTGGTACAAGTGAGCAGGGTTGGGTGTCAAGACATGAGTGTGTACCGTCCATTGTTGACTCTACTATCTCAACACAAAAAGTATTTGTGGAAAATAAAGCAAAGACGACAATAATATCGTGGAATGTTGCTGGATTAAAATATAAGCTTGATGATCCGGATTGGCATAGCTATATAGACAACTATGACATTTGTCTCTTCCAAGAGACATGGTTAACCACCCCCCCATTTAAGCTAGGTTATAAAACATACTACAAGAATGCAATACCATCGCAGAGAGGAAGACCATCTGGGGGTCTTGTAATATGGATCAGAATAACATTGGGGGTGCCATACAATGATTTTATTGTAGATTCACCAGATATATTGGCGGTGCGCCTAGATGGTATCAATGAAAAATGTCATCTGTTTAACATCTACAATAGACCACACAGGCAATCTTTAAAATCTGAGATCATTAATATATTGGGTGTCTCCTTGGATTCTGTAGACCCTGATGATACTGTGATTGTATGCGGGGATTTTAATTGTGCATATGAGCCACTAAATGGACTGGAAAAAGTGACAGAGGACGAAGATAAGGCCTTGGGGTTGCCCCAACTAGTGGCGGGACCTTCAAAACCATGCACTAAAGCAGCATTGCAGATAATGCAATTAACTTTCGAACATCGTCTAAGGGCATGTAATGGGAGGGTAACTAAAAAGGAGGATGGAAAAACCTCTCTTACCACCTTTAAACGCGGTAGTTCACAGTCAAGTATTGATTATATAATGCATAGTACTCATACCTGGAGCAGGATAGTGAGCTTTAGAATAGACGAGAGGGATGATAGTGATCATCTACCGCTCTGTTTAGAAGTAATAGCCCAGGCAGCAAGAGACGACAATCTAGACATGTGCACGCAAAATGTACATCCCCTAGTTGCAAATAACCGAAGGTCTATTAAGTGGCCTAAGGTCACAGATAATATAGTGTTGATGACTAGTATCTATAATACCTTTGCCGAGGTAGTGGGAGCTTATTTGGAGTCAAGTAATTTGCCGATAACATCTATTCATGCCACTCTGGCCGGAAAATTAGAGCAAATGCTCACTAAAAATTCTGGGGAGAAACTGAGTCATAACTCTAAACTGGGACCAAAGACAAACCCATGGTATACGCCAGAATGTAGGAGATCCAAGATATTCCTACTAGAAACCGTAAAGCAGGGAAAAGCAGACGCAGTAAGAAGGGCCAGGGACATGCATAGAAGAACACTGGCTACTGCCAAAAGGGATTGGGAGGAAAATAATTGGCTGGACCTTTTGCGGGCAGCAAAAACTAAAAATTCACTGGAGTTCTGGAAAATCATAGCATGTGGGGGCAAGGATCAAGTAGTTAGGACAGAGCACTACTTGGATTCGGTAATTTGGATTAAGCATTTCACTGATCTGTACTCCAGCTTCCAGCCTGCCGTAAACACGAGCGGAGATAGTGAGCATGTAAATATTGAGGGGGATAGTGAAACGATTGTTTTTCATTAAAAGAAACAGAATATGCCATAGACTCAATCAAATCGGGAAAGCACCGGGATTAGACAGACTACCCGGAGACCTATTTAGGCACGATACAAAGGTCTGGGCTCCATATATTAATTCTCTTAGTAATGCTATAGTAGCAGGTGCTCCAATACCAGGAACATGGAAAGGGGCAGAAATTGTCCCTATCCACAAAAAAGGCAGCAAAGACAAACCTGGTAACTACAGGCCGATTAGCCTAATAGATGTACTACAAAAAATTTACGCCAGACAATTGTTAAATAGGCTAAATGACTGGATAGAGACTAATAACATCTTGTCGCCATACCAGGCAGGATTCAGACCATGCACCCGCACAGTAGACCAAGTCTTCAGACTGTTGTGCATTGTCTGGAAATATGCTAGGATCAGGGAGGGCCACATTTACGTGGCATTTGTCGATCTGCGGGCAGCCTTCGACCTTGTACCTAGACGCCTACTATCGGACACACTAAGAAAACAAAAAGCTCCCCCTAGTCTAGTAAACGAGATAGAAAGGTTGCATAAGGGGTACTATGCTAGAGTCCGTTGGGGCACGAATGGAGAACTTACAAAACCAATCCCAATAGAGAGAGGAGTGAGACAGGGTTGCGTACTTGCCCCCACCCTGTTCTCACTCTATATCAATGATGTGGTAAACTATCTGCAAAGGACAGCAAATGATCCACCTAAATTGAACGGACGCTTGGTACCGGCGCTGCTTTTTGCAGATGATACCATCCTGATCTCGCAGACACCGAAGGGATTACAAAACATGATGAATGACTTCACAGAATATTGCTCCATAAAAGGCCTTGAAATAAATGCTAGTAAAACTAAGTACATGGCCATAAATGCGCATAAGGGTTTTAAAAATAATTTCACATTAGGTAACCAGAAAATAGAACGTGCCACTAATTTTACCAATCTGGGCATTTCATTAGATTGTAAACTAGCCTGGAAAGATCAGATAAACCATTCCGTATTACGGCTAGCGCAAGGGACAGGGGAAGTTCTTAAGAAGTATAGTCTGTCCCTAAGCAAACCTGTGACTCCAGCACTTGAAATATATAGAAGTAAGGTTCAGGCAGCAGCTTTGTATGGAGCAGAGTTATGGGGCGCCAGCGACACTAAACAATTGATCATTGGGGAAAATAAATTTGTGAGGAGTTTGCTGGGGTTACCCCCGTCGACACCTCTCATCCCAATCTTTCACGACTTAGATATCAAACGCATAGGGCACCTCGCAACTTTACGACCATTACTGTATTGGAAACAGTTGTGGACAATATCGGAACTAGCTGTATATAGAGAGGGCGTAGGTGAACTATTAAACATTGACACCGATCTTACCTTCCCCTGGTTAAGATTTGTGAGGAAATGGCTGATAATGCTAGGTCTTGAGTCATACTGGACAGATCCACATAGTTTAACTCCTAGCTCCAAAGGCATATTGAAGGGAATCTATTGGCAACATATATTGAATGAACTTCATTGCAACCCCAGATTAGGAAGACTAACATCTCAATTCCTTTCTATTAAACCAAGCCCGAGCCGCGAGGAGTTTCTCGATAATGTACAGCCGCACCTAGCAAGAATCTTATACCTAAAGTTAAGGTATAATATCTTACGGATCAAGAGCCATACAGCAAATTGGGGGAGTGAAGAAGATCGCTCTTGCAACTTATGTAATATACATGCTATAGGGCCCACAGAAGACATAGCACATATCCTGTTCTTCTGCTCACCATATGATAGAGCTAGGAAGAAGTGGATACGACCGCTATGCCACTCAATGGGATTTAGAAAACACCAAGAGGCACTAAGGGTACTGATAACTAGTACTGCACCACACATTATATTCGCCCTATGTAGATACCTGTTCATTGTGGTATTGATAAGGAAAAAAGCGGGGTTAAAACTGTGATGCGTTGAAGATTATGCTCCTGACCGCAAATGATTATTTTTTGGACCTGTATAAAACAACTAGCGGACCCCCATTTTTATTATACTGTAAATAAGTTTTATATTGATTTTATGTGTGAATTAACTAGAGAAGTATTTAATGGAAAGACCTTGTGATATACATATTGTTTTATTTTAACTGGAAGTTTTGATTTTTAATAAGATCATATGATACGGTTTGGACGTATTTTAGAATGTACCATGAATTACTGTCTTTATGCAACTTTTATGACCTTTGGTCGAAATAAAGTATCAAATGGTAAAACATCTTTTCGCTCCATTTTTATTTGATCCCATTCCGCCATGGCCCATTCCATCATATCCCTCACCTAAATAGTCATTGGTGGTACCTTTGGTCTCAGCCAAAGTATAACTATCCTGTGTTTGGCTAGGATAACTCCCAGACCCTCAATTTTGCATTTCTGTTTATTTTGTTCTTTTTTTTTTTTCCTCATACTACCAAATCTCTTAATGGGATTCCTCCAATCACTCCATGCCAACCTTTACTAGCCCTTGGGAGAGGCAAAGAGAGAGAAAGGAAACTTTCCCTCCAAGATGATACCGTTACCTTCTCCCACTCCTGTTCACATTTCTAGGGGCCCCGGGATGTTACTTAGGAGGCCAGGACCGACGGTACATTGGCTTAATCATTGGACCCACTTTCCTTCTTTCTCCAGTTTAACAAAGCAGCCCAGATCTTAACTTTGCTTCTTTGGTCACAAGCCATATCTGATTCACTAGTGTAGATAATGCTCTTCAAACATTCAGCAAAAGTCGGGGGAGTTTCTGATTTCCACCCCTACAAATTTCTCTCCTTGCCAGGATTACCACATAAAATATAAAGTTGGATGCAGGTGCATTCACATGATAGTCATTCGATAGACCGAAGAAAATTAAACTGGTACTTACATCCGTCGGTCTCTCCAGCACAACTTCCAGAAATCCACATACCTCCATCCAGTAAGATTTAATTCTTGGACATTCCATAAACATATGAATATTATCTGCTGCTGGATAGTTGCACCTGGGGCAACTATATACATTCCCTGTCACCTTAGATAACTTTTTTGGAGACCAATAAACTCTGTAAGCAGTATACAAATGATTCCTCCTAAGTGCGGCTGGTTTTACTATAGCCTGCAACATAGAAAAAGAGTCAGACCATATTTTATAAACATCAGTTTCACTTTCTCGATATTCATCGCCCCACAATCTTATAACTTCAGACTCCCCATCATCCAATAGAGCCCAATACCAGAACGAAACTTCCCTTTTCCATGTGCCCGTCCTAGTAACTAAATCCGCTTTCAAATTTACCTCCTCCTTATGCCAATTCTGCGTCGCCCACCATGAGGATATCTGATAAAACTTAAACCTAGTCAATGTTCCTCCGGTTAACCTGCTAAGTGCCTCCCAACTTATAAGCTTAGAATCCTCTTGCAGGTCACCCCAGCACCTTATACCTCCCATTTTTAGGGGCTGACTAAGTTGATCTTGTAGGCATTCCGGGGTGCCGGGGGAAATCCCAAACTGGGGCCTGTGCTGCATAATATGGAATTTTCATTCTTCTTCTTACATACATCCAAATCTTTAAAGCAGCTCCCAGAATCTTTAGCCTGACTTTTTTATAGAACTTCGGATCTCCATACTTGTATAGGAAATATTCCTGCCCTTGCTCCACATCTTTTAACATAGCCTCAAACAGTAGACCTAATGATGAGGAATCCGTTTTATTAGCCAACATCCTGAAATTTTTAAAATGAAAAGCATAACAATATGTGAGTAGGTCTGGTAGTGCTAACCCACCTGCTGTAAGACCTCTTCTTAACTTTTTCCAGGCTATTCTAGGGCCTTTCGTAGCCCAAATAAAGGTACCTATTTTGCCTTGTAACTTCGCTATATCTTCTATCCTAAATAAGAGTGGGACTGAATTATATAGAAAGGTGATTTTGGGTAGGATTATCATTTTTACAAGGTTAACCCTCCCATAGATGTTCAAAGGGAGGTTTGCCCATCGTGTAAGTAAACTAGCCACCTCTTTAGAAACCCTCTTCCAATTAACTTTGGGAATATCCTCTAGTTTCTGCACTAACTGAACCCCTAAATACCTCATTTGACTTTTTACCCCCTGACTTCCCCTTACTTCATTCCATTCCATTATTTCAGTTTTGTCTTTATTAATTTTATACCCCGAGACTTCATCAAACCTCTCTGCCTTCTCGATAAGTCTGGGGATTGCCTCTGCAGGATTTGTTGTGTATAGAAGCAAATCATCTGCATAGAGAGCAAGTTTAAGTTCTAACTTTCCCATTATAAAGGGGTGAATAATAGGATCTACCCTGAGCCAGCTGACAAATGGCTCAATATACAGATTGAATAAAAGCGGTGACAGAGGGCACCCCTGTCTAGTGCCTCGTGTAATATTAAACCAATCTGTCAGGGCCCCATTTACCAACACCTTCGCTTTAGGGCTAAAATATAAACTCTTCATCGCCTGAACAAAATTGTTAGGGCAACCAAAACTTTTTAGTGTCTCCCACAGATATGCCCAGTTAACCTGGTCAAAGGCTTTTGCAGCATCTATTGCTACTATCGTCAGAGGAGCCTTCTTTACCTCGGCCATATCTATGGCCCCCATTACCTGAAAAGTAAGCTCATTCAACTGCCTCCCTGGTATAAAACCTCTCTGATCTGAGTGAACTACCGCCTTTATAACCTTTGCCACCCTTGCTGCCAGTATACCTGTAAAGAGCTTATAATCTGAATTTAATAAGGATATTGGTCTATAAGACTTTATCTTCTGTGGGTCTTTATTAGGTTTTAATATCAGGGTCACCGTAGCTTCTGCCCATGAACCTGGTATGTTTTCACCCCCAATATAGATTTTATTAAACAGATTCTTTAAAATTGGCACTACCTTATCTAAAATTCCTACATATAACTCAATTGGGAGCCCATCTGGGCCTGCAGCTTTTCCCTTGACCATTTTGTTGCATTGTGCTCTAACTTCTTCTTCAGTAATACTTGCTTGCAACAATACCTTATATTCTTCTGTCAACTGAGGGAGCGTTGTTAACTTTAGATACTCCTGAACTACCTTTTGTCCTGGTCTGATATCCTCCTTATATAGGTCACTCATAAAACTTCTAGCCTCCTCACGAATTTTATCATCCTCATACATTATTCCTCCTGACCCTCTTTTGATTAAAATCTTTCAGGTTCCTTGCCCTGTCCGTTTTCGCCTTCCACGCTAATAGAGAACCACATTTCTCTCCGTATGCAAAGTGCTGAAGCTTACTAGCTTTCCACCTAACCAAAAGCTTCTTATCTAAGTCAGCTTGAAATTCAGCCCGTAGAATCTCCAACTCTTTCTCCAAACATGGTACTGTACTCAAGGTCTCCATTGATGCTTTCTGTAGTTCTATTTCGTTTTCCTTAATCTTGCTTATCCTATCCGCTTCTTCATTTTTCAGAGCTTTCCTTCTTCCTATCATTATGGAACTAAGTATCCCCCTTATATAGGCTTTAAAAGCCTCCCACACTATCTGATCTTTGGCTGTGCCGTTATTAAGATTGAAGTACTCATCCGTTTTATCTCCTATCTCCGTAATCACTTCTTCATCCAGTAACATGGTCCTATCTAGAGTCCACCTTTTTTGTATCTCTCTTTACTTAAGCCCCAGGGTCATAGCTACTGCTGAATGGTCTGATAATATAGCAGGAATGTGGTTTATTACCTCGATATCTGAAAACAGCACCTGATGTATAAGAAAATAATCAATTCTCGAGTGATGCTTATACTTTTTACTGTAGAACGTAAAATCTCTAGTTTCCCCATTCTTACTCCTCCAAATATCTAGCAAGTTAAAGTCTTTAATTATGTTTTTTAACGCAGCAAACATTTTTGGAGGACTATTGTATTTTGCTTTCGAAGTACGGTCTATCTCTTTGTTTAAAACCAAATTGAAGTCCTCCCCAATTATAATTGGTGCAGTAGTGTTCAACAGACTAACCTCAAGTTTTAAAAGTGCCCCTGGATTATCTTCATTTGGCCCATAATACACTACGCAGACTAGAGGTGCACCCCAAACTGTCAAAGTAGCCACCAACCATCTCCCTGACTGATCCGTATCTTGCTTTACCACATTTATACCTGCATTGCTTCTTATGATCAGTGCTACTCCTCTAGCACTTCCTCTTTGGTCTGAACAAAGCACCTCCTGAATCCATCTTACCTTGCTAAACCCTTGTTTACACTCATGGGCCTCTAGATGGGTTTCTTCTAAGAGGCAGATATGTGCCTCACTGTTTTTCAAAAATTCTGTGACCCGGGACATCTTTCTCCTACTCCTCAATCCATTCACATTCCATTTTATTAATTTAACTTTATTTAGCCTATTCATCCTTACAACCCCCTAGGCTCTTCTCTCGCAACTCTGAAACTTTAGGATTTGTATGAGGACTAAATTTTTTATTTTTTCCCCTTGCTCCCAACACCCTGTGCTCCCCCATCCCACCCTCCCATAAGGAACCCTCCTACTATTCCTTCGGCGATTAGAACCGCCTTTCGGGACCCTCCCTTTGCAGCTCGAAGCATCTACTCCTATAAATAAACCCACAAATACATATTAAACTATATTAAGTTCCACTAAACTTTTGATTGTTTATCTACTTTTATATATATTTTTATGTTTTTTTCCCCTTCTTTTTTCCCACTATTATCTACACCGCATCCCAACCGCCTCCTAACCCCTAACTGCCCCCTAGTTTAATCGAATCAGTGTTATCTATCTAATTATACATTCCTGAGTCTAAACTGGTCTAAGTCTGATCTACTTCTTCATTTGGGCTAAGAAGATATCTACTTCCCGGGACCGCAGAGACTTTGTCAGTATGCAGAGGAGATTCATAAGGAATACGATCCCACTATCAGATTCTTGTTTGGTCAGCGAAAAACATCTGTTGGCGAGATCACGAGGAACATGGCGGCAGGCTGAAGCCGGTCGCGGGAGCTCCCGGTGCAGCGAGGCAGAAATCAATGTCGGCATGATATAGCCCACAGCGACGCTCATTGAAGAGAATGTGAGGTATATATGATGCTGTAAGCATTCCTGTAAATCATTTCTCGATTTTAAATACCTTTGTTTTCCACTTGCTTTTTTTCCACGCCTGCCGCTGTGCTGCTGTGTACGCCCTTCGCATTGTCACGTCACCGCATGGGGCAGGAGGCAGCTGACTACACTGGATTCGGGGGGCGCCGGACTGAGTTGTGGAGGAGGATACGGGCTGCTGTAACCTTGATCGGCTTCCGGGTCGGGGGGGGGGCAGAGACAGAACAGTACGCTGGCGAGCTGTAAAGTCCCGAGAAAACTCCACAGCACAAGACTCTTTTTCCGGCCCCCCGGTGAATAGGGTAAGACAAGCTTTTAGCAGGAGAGAGGTTTGGCAGATGGAAAAAGAGTTACCTCCTTCGTGTCCTGGGTTGCCTCATTGTTTCCCTGAGTCAGTCTCAGAAAATAAGGGAAAGAAACAGGAGGGGGATAGTGAGCCTGCGTTGGTAGAGGAGCAGCTGAGGTCGGAGGTCCCGGCTGAACTGCATAAAGCCATTAGTACTGTACCTGCTAAAGGAGTGTTGGCCCCTCTCCCAAGAAATAGGTATCAGCTGCGCTCTCAGTTTGAGGCAAAAAATTGGGGGAAATCAGTTGTGGAGGGGAGAATAGTTGGAAAAGTACTCCCAGTTACCCCTAAGAAAAAAGGCGATAAAATCTGGGGGGAGTAAAAAGCGAAGGGAAGCAAAAGCAGCGCGCTTACCAGTTAAGACAACCCCTTCATTAAAATCTTACTTCAAAATAATGGAGCAGGTGGCGACCTCCAAAGGGGGGCAGCAAGGACCACAGCAGCCCCCACCCCCGCTTCAGTTGGAAAATCGGTATACACCACTAATTGTGGACGATGGTGGAGAGAAAGAGGCATGTCGGGTCGGGGCAGAAGAGACACTTAATGAAGGAAGCCCCCCTCCCATTATAGGGTCACTCCCCTATACTGAATCAACACTAACGCAAGGTAGTGGCAGAGCCTTGGACGGTGGAAATACTGATACTTCTTTAGGGGCAGAAGGCGGCAGGACCCATTTGGAGTCAATGTTATTAAGTCTAAGAGGAGATTTATTTTCAAAATTTGAGATATCTGAGGCTAATCAGAGAGGGATACAGGATAAATGTGAGGTCTTAGAAGGAAAACTGGATGATATAGCCTTGCGAACTGGTGTTTTGGAATCTCAAGTCAAGGTCCTCTCGGAAGCGGTATCAGGAAACAGCAAAGATCTTGAGAAATTAAAAATCCAGAATAAAACCTTACAAGAAGACCTAGAGAGATTGGAGATGCAGGCAAGGCGTAATAACCTAAGAGTTCTCAAAATTCCGGAAGGTGCGGAAGGAGGATATATAAAGGCATTTATTTGTAAAATCCTCAGGGAGGGAATTCTGAAGGATAGGCCGGACATAGACTTGGACAAAGAGATTCAGAGAGTTCATAGAGACCCTTTCAAATTACATCCGGCCAGAAAAGCTCCAAGGAAAATTTTGATCAATTTCCTTACCTATGCAGTTAAAGAATTGGTGTTTGGGATTGCTTTAAAAGAAACTGCATTACAACTTGACTCAGTTAACTATCAAATTAGGTCGGATCTTGGAAAGAGAACGGCGCAAAGGCAGTGGGACCTTGGAACTAGAATGCCTGAGTTGAAAAGTCGGGGGGCGCAGGTCCAAATGAAATTTCTGGCCATGTTAAAAATAATGTGGCTAAACAAGATGTATAACTTTAGCTCTCCTGAGGAAGTAGATATCTTCTTAGCCCAAATGTTTATTTTGTTCTAGCTAGGAGCATTGCTTCAGCCCTAATTTAGGTGGACCCCTATTAGTAGCTGCCGCCCCTGTACATTAAAAGCAGTAATGCTATATCAGCTGGCACAGCTACGTCATATATATATAAATCATACCCTAGGGCCATGTCAACGTGAGCACAACCGGCCCACATAAATCTTGCTCATCTTTAGTAGAATTATAAAGGTCCTATGTACATAATTATATTGGACCACTTTAAACATGCTTCACTAAAAACTCTTTTCAACACACACACAGACACATACAAACTCCATCCGTGCTTACAGAATGGCACTTTGCTTTCACTTTGTGCCTTTGCCTCTCTATTTTGCACAACGGATCCCTAATACAGCTGTCACACTCTGTGATTCCCACGGTACCGTCTAAGCCAGCAGATACTGTGAATGTCTGCCGCATTACCTGTAGTGCTAGAGGCACTCTTGTGGTCTGGCACCCTGTGATGACCTTTGACTACCATTATTTTAATTGACTTTGGTGCGTTATTTTATCCTGGCCTGAATGTATAATGTCCTGCATATGCCTTGTTTCTCTTAAAGGTTTCTTTCTTGTAATCTTGCAGTCTTTCAGTGGGAGCTGTCACAGAGTAGGGCAGCCTTGCCAAGAACAGAACGTGTGGGATGTGCATTTGAAAGCATGAGAGAAAGAGAGGTGTGGAATGTACTTTTTGGTCTCAAAGTGCAATGTTATGAGCAGTGGTGCACAAATGTGCACTGTGTTGTACATTGAGAGATGAAGTATGTGATGCTATAAGCAGTGGTGCACAAATGTGCACTGTGTTGTACATTGAGAGATGAAGTATGTGATGCTATAAGCAGTGGTGCACAAATGTGCACTGTGTTGTACAATTATTAATTTCTTACTATTGGCTTTGACATGGCCTCATGTCATCCTGAATTCTGACTCTGCCTGGCTTGAACTTTATCTCCGCGCACAGCCACGCTTGCAAGTTGTTTAGGTTAATCACGTTCAAGGATTGTTTTGTGAGAGATTGTTTAATGTACCCTTGAAGGCTTGCGTGAGCTTCGTTAAGAAAAAGGCTGGAACATGTAAGAATGTAGAGGTAACGTGGGAACTCCTTCCTGCCATGGAATGCTTGCTTGGAAGCTGGCCAGTCCTAGTAAGTTTCCTTGTGTGGGGAGGATGACTCTCGAATCTTCTAATGTGTGTTTTGAGACTATAAAGCTGAAGTTTGTTGACAGCTGAGTTGGGAGCTCACTTACAGAGTAGACGTACTGCTGTAAGACAAACGGAACCCGAGTCCCAGTCGAGAGTCCAAGCCAGCTGTGAACGGGTCCCCCCCAGCGTGAATTGGCAAGGATGTCGAGTGAACGATCGGGTGAGGTGACTTGTTTCTGACTAGTGCCATTGTGATGCATGCCTCCGGTGGCTGTGGTCATTTGAGGTGTATGAATTTTGATTATTGCCATTGTGACGCGTGGTTCCAGTGGATGTGGTCATTTGAGGCGTTTGAGTTTTGATTATTGCCATTGGGATGCGTGGCCAGTGGCTTTGATCATTTGAGGTGTTTTCTTTGTGATTCAGTGTATATATCTTTCTCATCTCTTGCAGGACATCCAGTATATTTTCTTGAGTGTTGTCTCATACTTGCTGCTTGTTTATTCATTAGTATTATTCATGCATTTAACTGTTGCATTTACCAAGTGTGTTATTATTGTATAAATATAAATCTCTATACATCTTTGAATGTTGTTCTTTTGGCATCTGGGAAAGCCTTTCTGTTAGAGAGCGCATTGCAAAAATAAACCCCAAGCCTTATTCTAAAAGAGAGTCTTTAAAACCCTTTCCTAGGTGTTGTTGTGTTTTATGTCTCCTGCTTCGCTGTGTTTGAGCCACTGTGTGGGAGATTCTGTATTATCTGAAAGGCGAAGCAAGATATTTGGCGGCACGAACAGGATTCGAAAAAGTGCAATTTTAAAAGGGGAAGATGCTCTCTAAAATGCCTATGTTTTCAGTTGCAGAGTCCCAGATGCCAACTGAGGTATTTGAGTGGGAGATTGCCTCTGATGCATGCTTACCAGATGAGAGGCAAATACAGATATCTAAATGTGTAGAAGATATTTCTCTTAAAGAGGGAAAACAACTTAGTATTTCAGACAGAAATAGTGGTGTCATTTTGAATGCATTGCTTAGCATGTATCAAAAATGTGAACAATTGGAAAAAGAACGTAGTGAATTTCACAGAGAGTTAGCTGACACTCAGTTTGAAAATAAAACCTTGAAAGGAAGGTTGAAAATGTACCAAGCTCCAAAGCCGTTTATTTTGCCAGGCTGTTCAGATAGCCAGAGTGATTCATTCGTGAAAAATGTGGACGTAGAGAAGCTGCCAGTTAATCTGCAGGTTTCACAGGAGGTTTTAATTGATTCTTTTGAGGACGTTCCTCAGCCAGAAATGAATTTGAACTGAAAAATTGTAAACGTGCAGGAAGATAAACAAACCAGCCTGTTAGAATTAGCTATCGTTGGTTGCAGTTATAAATCAGAAATGTCAGTGAATGACAAACCTTCCTTTACATGGAGAGACGCTATTTTGAAAACAGAAATGCAGCAATGTGCTTTTGAATCTGTAAAATAGATTGTGCAATGTGTTTTAAACGTGTGGCCAATACAGAAAGGTGACATTACATTTTATGTGACAGTTCAGGGACAGTGTGCCACATTTAGTATGTGCGAAAAACTAGTAGAGAGGAGTATGCTTTTAGACTGAAACATTTTCAAATGCTGGAGAATATTTTGCTTGCACTGCGACAGATACAGGGCAAACACAGCTGATTTTGACTTGTGCTCTGATAGATACAGGACAGACACTGTTGATTTTGAGTTGTGTTCTGACAGACACTATGCAGACACAATTATCTGTGTGTTTTTGTGCTGTGACAGATATAGGACAGATACAGATGCTTTTGTGCTTTTGCACGCTGACAGACACTGGGCAGATGACAATAAGAGATAATGTGATTTTGACTTTTGAATTTTCTCAAATGCAATGGCAAGAAGCAAATGTGATCAAGTGGTAGATACAGACAGAAACTGCAGTTTTGCATGAACAGTTGGTGCAGGTCCCAATAGAAAGTCCAGGGGTGGTGTTTGAGGTGCCTGAGGCACAGGATTACCCAGTGAAGTGGCAGATTTTACTGCAAAGCGCAGCTACTGTGTATGCTCATGGTCCTATACATTCACTAGACAGAACCTTTAATTCCCTTACAGATGAAAAGGCTAAAATCTTGGAGACAGAGGTGGTGACCAACAATTCTGATTTGGTGTGCATGACTAAGTGCGAGCACCTAGGAGAAAAAGACCATACAAACAGGTGGGCAGAGAATGAAGGGATGCATATCTCCCTAGACTTACTTAGAACTGTGATTTCTATGTGTCAGTATGCACAGCGCAGACCAGTCCCACAGAAGGTGAGGGGCCAGTTGAAGAAAGGAAAATTACCAGAGCAGATAGATTGCCTTGGGCTCATGCCAAATGATCAAGGGTGTACGCATTCAGCAGTGAGTGGAGAAATAGTCAGGAAGGAGACTGCCCCAACCCTTCTTACTGTGCAGGGAGGAGAGTTTCACTCCAATACCAAGAATTCAGAGGCCATAGTGTGGGTAGAATTCTCAGATAAATCCCCAGAGCCAGCAGAGAACCGTGCAGACAGAAATGATAATATTGTGCCTTCAGACCCAAAACAGAAAAAGGAAAACGTGCGCTTTTCGAAAAATATTTTTTGCAAGAAGAGTGATGCTTGTTTCTTTTCCAGATCATACTGCGACGTGTTGGTGTACCTGATGTCCCTGTGCTGCGAGTGGGTACCTTGACTGAGTGGGCCTGTGAGGGTGTGGGGCCCCCGCATCCCTTCCCCCAACCCTGGAGTGATCACCGGACGATGCAAGCTGACATCCTGTGGCTGAACAAACCAGATGAACTTACCAAGCCTTATTTTGAAAAAAGAACAAAATATATATGTTGTGAAATTGAAAAAGATGTTTTTCAGTTTAAAGATGAAAAGAAGATGATGATGCCTTTATTTTTAAGCACAAAATATATAGGTTTGGCTGCTTCAATAGTAGAAGTTCCAGAATTAGCCATTTGTGACATTAGGAGCATTACTGAGTTCATATGCTTGATTCTATTTGTGCATTCATTTTGTGTATCCATCATACATTCATGTATTCAGATATGCATGAGCTATTTTTACATGCTTTAAAATGATTGTTACGTGCTTTTATGATGTCACTGTTCTGATGTGTGCTTCAATTATATTTGTGCTTTCAGTTAAGAAGTTCAGTTTTGTGATATATGTATGTTATGATAGTCAAAGGTCATGGGGTGGAATGTAGTGCTAGAGGCACTCTTGTGGTCCGACACCCTGTGATGACCTTTGACTACCATTATTTTAATTGACTTTGGTGTGTTATTTTATCCTAGCCTGAATATACAATGTCCTGCATATGCCTTGTTTCTCTTAAAGGTTTCTTTCTTGTAATCTTGCAGTCTTTCAGTGGGAGCTGTCACGGAGTAGGACAGCCTTGCCAAGAACAGAATGTGTGGGATGTGCATTTGAAAGCATGAGAGAGAGAGAGGTGTGGAATGTACTTTTTGGTCTCGAAGTGCAGTATTATGAGCAGTGGTGCACAAATGTGCACTGTGTTGTACATTGAGAGATGAAGTATGTGATGCTATAAGCAGTGGTGCACAAATGTGCACTGTGTTGTACATTGAGAGATGGAGTATGTGATGCTATAAGCAGTGGTGCACAAATGTGCACTGTGTTGTACAATTATTAATTTCTTACTATTGGCTTTGAGATGGCCTCATGTCATCCTGAATTCTGACTCTGCCTGGCTTGAGCTTTATCTGCGTGCACAGCCACCCTTGCAAGTTGTTTGGGTTAATCACGTTCAAGGATTGTTTTGTGAGAGATTGTTTAATGTACCCTGGAAGGCTTTCGTGAGCTTCGTTAAGATAAAGGCTGGAACATGCGAGAATGTAGAGGTAACGTGGGAATTCCTTCCTGCCATGGAATGCTTGCTTGGAAGCTGGCCAGTCCTAGTAAGTTTCCTTGTGTGGGGAGGAAGACTCTTGAATCTTCTAGTGTGTGTTTTGAGTCTATAAAGCGGAGGTTTGTTGACAGCTGAGTTGGGAGCTCACTTACAGAGTCGACGTATTGCTGTAAGACAAATGGAACCTGAGTCCCGGTCGAGAGTCCAAGCCAGCTGTGAACGGGCCCGCCCCTCCCCCCAGCGTGAATTGGCAAGGGTGTCGAGTGAACGATCGGGTGAGGTGACTGGTTTCTGACTAGTGCCATTGTGATGTGTGGTTCCAGTGGCTGTGATCATTTGAGGTGTTTTCTTTGTGATTCAGTGTATATATCTTTCTTATCTCTTGCAGGACGTCCAGTATATTTTCTTGAGTGTTATCTCATATTATTTGCTGCTTGTTTATTCATTAGTATTATTCATGCATTTAACTGTTGCATTTACCAAGTATGTTATTATTGTAAAAATATAAATATATATCTCTATATATCTTTGAATGTTGTTCTTTTGGCTTCTGGAAAAGCCTGCCCGTTAGAGAGCATTGCATAAATAAACCCCAAGCCTTATTCCAAAAAGAGAGTCTTTGCATTTTGTAAAATAAAACCCTTTTCTAGGTGTTGCTGTGTTTTATGTCTCCTGCTTCGCCGTGTTTGAGCCATCGTGTGGGAGATTCTATATTATCTGAAAGGCGAAGCAAGACATTACCACAGTGTGCCATTAATGTCAGAGCTTAATCATAACTTGTACAGTCTTATGTCCGTTTGCCTGCTTGGCAGTGCATAATTAGGTAGCTAGCTATAATTGCCCAGGATCACACTGTAGTAGTGGATAGTAAGGGGGCCGAGCCACTTTCTGCACAAAGCTTCTGTTGCGTGTTTATGGTTTATAGAGTTCAAATCTGCTCATTGCTTGCCATTGCTTTCATTTGCTTATTTCAGTGTCCTTTAAAAATCCTTCCTTGCTAGTTGTTAGTCATGCCTCTTAGTCCCTCCTTTTTGTCTTCTGTTTCGTTCACCACTTCGTACACAAACTACCTATCCTTCTCCATCTTCCTTTCTATTTATTCTGTACAGCGCTCACTCCTATGTATTCACCATGTCACATAATTCCACTACACAAATACACAACACCACACAATTCCACCTCACACAATTCCAATTCAACTCACATAATTCCACTCCAAACCACATACATCCACTCCACCTCAAACAAAAACAAATATTGCATTGCAAATGCTTGTTTGCAAGTGTCACCATGCAAGGCAGGCAGGCAAGCACAAAGACTACTGTTCCTCCACCTCTAATTGATGCAGTGAAACAGAGAGGAGCGTGGATAGGGTACTACCAATTTTGGAGTTTTTTATGGGTGCAGTGCCCCCCATCTCTACATGACCTACAAACTCTTTTATGCTGGAAACTGACTTCTATTTTGTGGTACAGTCACTGGTCTTAACTATAACTGATTATGAAAACTCAATTCTTAAGTATTTCTACACTTCAACTTGTCCCCTTCAAGGCTGCCCTTACTGATGAGGCCAGACTCGTCACAGCAACTAGACGTTCTGAGCACATCTCTCCTGTCCTTCATTCTCTTCAGTAGCTTCCATCTGAAAGCAGGAGAACCTTCAAATTGGCATGCATAGTTCACCTGTGTTCGTAGCTCTAGATACGGTGGTAGAGCCTTCTCCTTCACGGCCCCTACTGCCTGAAATCAACTCCCTCTCCACCTACGCTGCTGCTGTGTTTTTATCAAATATAAGAAAATGTTCAAAACCTGGCTGTTTAAGGTCCTGGATGCTTGTTAGGTGTTGGCCGAGCGCCAAGATCAACCTCTGGGTATGATTCGATTCGCTTTATTAAGTTAAAAATAACATAAAAACATAAGAACAAGGGCTTACACACAATATACCCTGATTATGTGGCTCAGTAACTTTCATGGAATGTTTACATTCTCCTCAGAGCTATGAAACCCTTCTCCTGGAATCACCATTCTTGAAAAGGAAATGCCCCCTTAGCTAAGACCTTTTCAGGTAGTGATCCAAAAATTTGGAACTCTTTGCCTCCTGCCCTCTGAACTAATCCACCCCACATGGTTTTCAGGAGAGGCCTTAAAAGAGTTATCTTTCAACAACACTTCCAACAAGGAGTTAATATCTTTGTGTGTCTACATTTTAGCTGTATCTATTGATTTCTTGTCAGCATGAACACATTATTTATAGTCGTATTACCGTGCAAACTATGTTCATAAAGTCCTTATTGCTCTAGGCTGTCCCCTTAAACGTCGCGTCATGTCATAACTGGGCGCTTTATTACTATTAATGTGTCTGTATACATTTGTCTTTCACTTTTTACATTTATATGTATTTTCACAGCAGTGAAATAATTTATCTGCAACCTTTGACTTTGTGTTTTTCCCCTATTGCAAAGAACTTTGACATCTTCTGGGTCTGGTTCGCACTATATATAACTACACAAATAAATACATTAAAAATTAAATTACAACAACGTCTGCAAGGCCCTAAACACATGCACACATACACACACACAAAGGGTCATATATATGATCTAGTATACAACTGGATTGAAGAAATGCAGACATTCCCACCAATACCAGCTGCCTGCCCGCATAATTCTGCCCTACCATTTCCACTGTTCATTCCACTGAGCATCAAATCCTCAGTGACCGCTGAAACACCTGAATACACCTAAAAGAAACTTCTCCAGATTAAAGTTCAGGTATCATAGACAATCGCCCACCAAGTTACACCTTAACCTTCTATGGCCAGATGATTTAAAGCATCAACTGAAATAGAAAGCAAGGGCAGGCTATGACTACTAAACTGAGCTCGCCTACCTGTTGCAAGCACGGATTGATGCAAAACAAACTATGCTACATGGGATGTCTTGCTGAAGCACCTCCTCCTCAATTTTTTTTGTGTGATCAATGAATTGACTTACCTCATTTCGGTGAGTTCTCCGAGTATACCTTCACAGGAGTTCTATCTTAACTGGCCATTTAATCCTCTACATCAATATTTCATATCGGCAGGGATATCATCAACAACACCATGACTGGACCCGACTTACAACTTCCACTAACCATGATCCTTGAAACTCAGACCCCATCTCCTCACACCCGCAAATAAAGAGTGCTTATGTTGAGAGTGCTCAGGTTTGGTGTTATATTTTTCTCATCTAATATTGTAGGAAAGTGGTATGGCTGGGTAGCTTTGCCTTGTAATTTTATCACAATAGGCCAAAGATGATCTTTGGATTCACACTAATAAATCCTTAGCTCAGTCCTGGTAGAGTGGTAAAGTGCATCAGGCTTTACTAGAGTTCATGTGTTAAGAATCTCATAGTACCAACATGGACGATAAATAACTGCCATGGCTCGAGAGAAATGAGACACTAATTTATAAAAATAGAGTGAATTTGTATCTTAATTTAGATACCAAAACGAACAGAATTGCATACATATAACCAGAGTTATAGATTTTTGAAGCAATATTGACTCAGCACAGTAACATACATAGAAAAGACGACATTGCTGTCAATGGCAAAAATGACTAGTGACAATAGGTCGCTTGCAGGTAGAGTTACATTGCACCCTTACATGGTTACGGTCATGCGGACCCCAGGCCCATGCCACAACAGTCAGATCAATTTTTGCTAGCCCGTGGAGTCCAAGTGCAGAGTTGTCCTTGGTGATAAACGGGAACAACGCAGGTGCTGATTTTTTCGTTTACGCGGTGCTACAAGAAACAGAATGCAAAAACACAACAGATAGTCAGCTGCTGACGTCGGATGATGGTTGCAAGGTGTTCGCTGTAGATGCAGCGTCAAGTGTGGGGGTCGGTTACCGGATTGGTGACAAACAAGCCTTGGCAGCGGTAAGCCCAGCGAAAAGGAACTGGAACTTCACTGCATCCGGCCTGAAACTTCAGGGCAGGAGAGAGTACAACTCCCACAGTGTACTGGACCACCTACATTTGGCCGATCCCGCGGAGGGTCCGATGGCTAGCGATTCTTTGGATCCAGCGAGTATTTTTACCTGCAGTTTGCAGGGAACTAGTGCCACTAGTCCAGGGGAGTCTGAGGGTGCTTCTGGCTTCCACATGGGTCCCTCTCTTGAGAGTGCTGAGTTTTAGCCAAGGATGAGAGTCATTCACTCAGTTCCAGGTCTGTTGCCATAGGGACAAAGTATCCCTATTTTGCTTTGGTGCTGTGGGCAAAGTCCTGTTGTCAGTGACACGGGTCTCCCCTTGGTCCATCCTTCATGCAAGCTGTTTAGATCCAAGGTTCTGCTGTCAGGGGGGTCCCTTAGGGGAGTTTGGGTTGTGGGAGCTAGTAGCCAAAAGGTAGCTACTCGCCCCTGAGGAGACCACATCTGGGGGTGTAGGTCATCTTTTCTACCCAGAACCCTCTATTATGTGACTCCTGAAGATGGCAGAAATCAAATTGTGTTGTACAGACCAGGCTGCTCACCCTGGAGATGTGCCAGCCTTCGGGGGGGGGGGGGGTGGAACACCTCCATGCACAGCCCTGCATAGCTAATTTCCCGCCTTCCCACCTTCCCTTGTGCCTGGGCAGGGAAAGAGCTGGACTCGGGACTGATGCATATCAGAGTCGATGCAGCCTTTGAAGCTCACCGCCTTGATGTGCCACTTCACTAGCCTGCTTGGAAGCCTGCTTGGAAGGTGTGACCTCCTTCCTGACCAAGCTTTTGATGCTGATTCCTGGGAGTGATCACACTGCATGGCAGGAAGTCAGAATCCTGTCGTGGCGGCAGCAGTCATGGGAAAGCGCGGGCTGGTTAGCCAGAACACAGTGAAGCTGGGGCAACCAGGTGGCAGCCTCTAAGGTTGCGACCTCTGTGCATACCACGTCACCCAGGCCACAAGATTCCTGTAATGGGTGAGAAGGCACGTTGTTTGATACCAAACATGACATTTTAGTAATACCATAATGGAGTTGCCAATCTCAAGAGCGCCCGGTAGACAGTCCATGTTATCCTATGGATCACTATTACTTTCCATTATGGAACGCCACTATAGGGATATATAGGCTTGCATCTATATCCTCACCTTTAATATATTGGACCCTGCCTCCTGGACTGAGGAGGCCTACCTTAGGAGTGTCTGACATATATTATAGGCTGTGCATTTGTCTGTGCCACACATGTTGACTGCACAGACGAGTTTGAGCCGCTTGCACTGCTCCTGCAGTCTGCAATGGCAGACCTGCTGTTAGTAGTTTGCTTGGGTCACCCAGGATGGCACAAAACCGTGCTGCAGCCCTGGGGACCACTTTACCACCCATGCCCTGGGGACTTATAAGGGGGTAAAGTCTTGGCCAATTTGGGATTACCAAGTTGAACATAACAGTTTTGGGAGAGAGCACAGGCACTGGGGTCTAGGCAGAAGACTCCAGTGCACTATCAGAGTCATACCCATTAGCATTTGCAGCAAAAAGTGGGGGGTGACCATACAAAAAGGGGTGTTTTCCTACAATTATCATCTGTTCCTTTGAGCACAGGGAGTCCTAGTACTGCCTGGAACAAAGCTACACTAACCTTTCTGATCAAAAAGATACTTCTGGGGATGATATCCAGGTAAATTAGATGCTAATCGGCAACTTGACCTTACCAGCAACATTCAAGCAAAAGGCATTGGTGGCTGAGATTGAGGCATACGTCAAGACCAGCAGTTAGCCGATTTATTTCAAGGAGCCTTTTCCCTGACATGAGCACTGAACTGTTGCTACCCTCCACATTGGAAGACATAAGAACACGATTAGACCACAGCACCACTAAATCTACTGGGCCTCTAAACTGCATTCAGCACAGTGGATTATGTCATACTAATCCTGCAGTTGCCACAATTCCGAGACTTTCATCTGGCCCTAAATTGACTGCATCCTTTTAGACACTGAAATTGACAATACTTCTTTACCTCTAGAGTGAGGACACATTTCAAGGCTGCTGTGCCCTTCACAAATGAAGTTCATTCATCCACTCATTCATTTCTAGGCAACCATCTAGTGCACTACTTCTTGTAGCTTGTTCCTTCAACCTTTGGTGTTTTCCAATTTCATTCTTCCCTTTATGCACTTAATTCATACATATTATAACAATGCAGGCAAAATGTTGCTAAAGGAGAAATAAACTGCATCTGCTGCAGTCCTCATTTACCTAAGTGATGAGTTGGTTACAATTAATCTTTGCATTGACATAAATAAATTGATATTGGATCATCAAAATCAGTGATCCTCCTGGAACTTCCACTAAAGTGTATGCCATCATTCTGCTCTCCTAAACTCTGCCAATGGTCAACACCGGCAGCACTGGTGAAAAATCTTGGCATTTTTAATGGAAAACTTTGTACAATCCTAAAGATAATTGCCATGTCCAGGAAACTTTTTCCAGTCTCAGTAATATATTGTAAAAACAGCTATTTCTGTAACTGATCTACACATAGCGTATTAGAACCGTAATTGCATTTGTGCTATCTAGGGAATCTACAGACATAGCTTGTATCCAGGTTCCCCCACTTATCAGTTGACCCAACAGCGGCGCCCACAAAATGTGATATCATGAAGACCGTTCCAGTTGAGCCACAGAGGATAAAGCAACCCTAAACTGGTTAATAATTATTGAGAGAATGGAATGCAAGACTTTATGCATGGCCCATCAAGCCTCTTTCTTAATTTATTTATTTGT
Organism: Calotriton arnoldi; assembly: GCA_963921515.1. NCBI lineage: Eukaryota > Metazoa > Chordata > Amphibia > Caudata > Salamandridae > Calotriton > Calotriton arnoldi. Next base: position 1,127,773 of record CAWUFW010002868.1, read on the forward strand.
GATTTTATATAGTGCGAACAAGACCAAAAGGTTATCTGAGCGCTTTCCATAAGAACAATTACTAGCACATAGAAGCAGTTTCCATTGTATGACAACTATTTGCACAGTTACATCAATTTAAACAAACACTTGTACATGAAAATATTTCTAAAGAACTCAATATCATGTAGGCAAGTGATGAATATCTGAGATATGCGTGGACAGTCAAACTAGAAAGGTATGTTCACCATACAAGATTTTAAGCCAAATCAAGGCCAAAAACAGCTTGAAGTGGGCACCCAGACATCTAGTCTGTATCTTTGGTAGCCGGGAAACACAACACTGCCTTGAAGCCTCTGCCAGTCCTGCCCAGACTCACTTGGCTTCCATACTGTCAGGGAAAAGGGAGTTCACACGGGGGTCCAGCAAAGTTGTATCCAAGCAGCAGACAGTTCTAAGCGAATTACGGCATGTAATATGATGAAACATAGATATATTTTTGGAGTTACATTGCTAGTCAGAAGGAATGAAAAGAGCCAAAACAAGATCTGAGAGGCTAGATCTTGAAAATTGTAAGTAGAGGAGAAAGTGGTGTAAAGGCAGAAAAGGAGCACAATTGAATAATCAGCTTTTATGGCTGCTGCAATTTTCCATCCAAATTGGCAAGCATCTTCTACTTTGTATGTTTCTGTAACAAGATATCTAAGCCATAGGTGAGCAATATAGTTGTTAAAGTGATCAGAAGCTGAATAAGACTTCTTCCATCGAATGCAGTGAACTCTAAAGATCAGGTTTCTCTGGTCTCTCACTGAACCAGAAATCTCCAGGGCAGAGGGAGCCATCCACTGGATAAAGGTCACATATCTGACTCACAAAGAGGCTGTTTCTCATCAGCATCCTGGCTCCGCAAACTATCAATTAGCTCCACTGCACAGCACTAGAGACCCGTCAATAGAAACAGGTCAGAAGCCAATGGAAGAATAACTGGTACAGCAGGACAAACAAGGCACCGCCAGGACAGAGACTCTGCCACTCCTGGAAGGTCCTCATTGTGCGGTCGGCCCACTGTGCACCTCGCCTCCATTCCACGCCACACTGCAAAGCCCCTAGTGAGCTTCCTCAGATGTCCTTGAGTGTCTCCTGGCAGTACCTGCAGTACCACTGGCTGCAGTTAGCAGACGGTGTTCGTCAGCTGGCGGGGGCACCAAGAACCCATAGGGTCTTCACAGCTCCATGAGGGAGCTCCCGACCATGCAACCATATGAGCAAAAACAGAGCTTCACCTGGTAAAAGCTAGCAGGCTATGTACCAGGTAACGCTTTGAAGATCATCTGAAGAACTACTTCTCATATAATTCAAATGTCACAAAGTGCAGTAAGGAGGTGCTTATTCTAATTGATGGAATGCTCATTCCCGATTACTGCAAAATGCTGAAAATGAATATTTGTCCAAGAAAAACCTGAAGATGTGGTTATTTGCCACCTATGTTTTCTTATATTTCACATTTAGCAATCCAAGAGGACATACTGTGGCAAATAAGCACTGTAAAAAAAAAAAAAAAAATCACCACATATTATTCCTTAAGATTTTTGGGGGTTGGTAAAATATTCCCGCTGAGATGGATGGGCTTTTTTAATTTGCTTTTTATAAAATCGTTGAAATTCAGCTGCAGCTACTGTCTGTCACTGTGAGTGTAAAGTAACATTATTCCCTTGCCTCCTTGGTTGCGTTTTGAAACATTAAAAGGTGGTCAGCTAAAACGCAGTGGCTATGTTTGTAGTGCATGTGAGAAGTTGGCCTGGTATATGCTGTCCACTAATTATAGTGGGCACCTTGCACCAGTCCAAACAACCCCTTATTGGAGATAGGTTAAAGACAACCTTATTGAAAGCTATCCTAGTGGTAGCTATGGAGAGCAGCCTTCAGGCTAAGTCTTGAAGGAATGTAAAGCAGCTTGTTTTACCGGTCTATAATCTCTTGAGTGATCAAATGAAAGAGCACCACACCAGGTATATATTCAAAATATATGTATTTATTGCTAAACACACCCCTCTAGTCTCTTTATGAGGCTAGAGTTCGAAGTACATAAGTTAGAAGTTATTTAAACACAGTAATAGCACAAATACACGTTTGGGCCCTAGGGGCGTACCAAACCATATACCAATAAAGTGGTATGCGAACCACGACTGAACTAGACACTAGGTCTAGAGCCTCTAGAAGTGCTTGGACCACAAGGAACCACCCAAGGTAGTGACAAAGGGGACCCACGGGAGACGCGTGCAGTGTAAATACACAACCGCGATACGCCGTTGACTTCTATGGAGAAAGTCGGGATCGGGAAATTAGAGAAAAGGGACACTTAAAAGAGGACTTGGACAAAACCCTTTGAGATCTAGGACTTTGAAGAGTCTCTACCCACGGGAGCACCGGAGTACTCGTGTTACCTCACCCAGGGAAGCCGGGTGCATAGGTGCCTTTCGGGGTCGGGTTTCGTCGTCGATTCGAATGGCGATCTGCTGCAAAGTGCTGCTGGCGACCAAGAGAAAAGTGTCCGGGTGGATCCAAGAGTGGATCGGAGTTCTGAAGAACCTGAAAGCAGAGGGGACAGAGTCTGGGTCACTAGCCAGTGACCAGGAAGGCGATGGACAGATGCCCACCGATGTCGAGTGCTTCAGGTGCGTTGACGGTCGTCTTGACTCTTCAGCCACGAGGTCCAGGAGGCGTTGTCGGCGACCAGGAGCAGGATTCGGGCTGGTACACGATGTCTGTCGAGTGCTGAGGTGTCGGCGACCGGATTGGACCCAACAAGCCTTGGCAACGGCAAGTCTCGGTGAAGATGTAGATCGTCGATGGTGCAGACCAGCAAGGTCTGTGGAACTCACCCAGCGAGGGTCAGTGAGGGCAGGCCTGGAGCAACCAGGATGCCAAGTTATAAAAGGATTGGCCTTCGTTAAGGGCTACTAGCCAACGGGCTAGCGACCGCGAAGGAGCCTCGTGACGCCGCACGTGGATCTGGCTTACAGGACACTCGTGGAGTGGGGGCCAGTGATCTTCGGTGCAGGTGGTGCTGGAGGCTAGGGCTACTCGGAGCCTAAAGCACGACTTCTTGGGAGACCCAGAAGAGGATGCACTTGCAAATGTGCTCGGTGTCCAGGGGTCACGGTCTCAAGTCACCCACGATAGCCACGGGCCTCAGCTTTGCTGGGGACTCAGGGTAGCCTCGGGAAGTCTGAGAATCCACCTCTGGTGATGCGATGACTTCGGCGTCCGACGGGAGCTTCAGAAATGCGAACCGGACAGATGCTTCTTTGGTGCCTGCCAAGCAGGGGAGTCACTCCTTGACCCCAAGGGAGATTCTTCTGTCCTCTAATCGTGAGTAGAGCGTCGAAGGTCCAGGATTCAGTTTCAGAGTTTCGTCCAGGGATAATCTAAAGTCCTAAGGACTGGGTTCCTATACTTATACTAAGGATAGGGGTTGGACTACTCTGTGGCCCCACCTATGGGTGGGTCAGGGCAGAGGGGTGGCTACACCCCTTTCCCTTTGTCCAGTTCGCGCCAAAGCAGGGGCTGCAAGCCCCTGATCCGGTTTGAACTGGGGTATGCACAGGGACACCAAATGTGCCCCCAGTGCAGGACTTCAAAGCACCCGAAAGTGCTCCCGCCCAGCCCCAATACACATTATCCTGTCTGGGGAGGTGGTCACACCTCCCTGGGACAGGAAACCTATTGTCCAGGCCTCCCCTGCCGGAGTTTCGTCCAGCAGCAGGAGGCCAGACTCGTGTCTGTGGCAGCAGCATCCATTTTGTGATGCCAGGGCTCTGGAAAGAAGTTACCGGACTAGTCAGAGTTAACATGTCTTTCCCTCTAGAAGGGTGGAATGCTACCCCCGCCGCCAGCATTGGCGGGGGGGTAGTATTCCAAGATGTTTGACACCAAACACAACATGTTTAGGTGCAGCCATTCCAAAGTTAGCATTTTACCGCGAGGATATAATGCGCTTAAGAGTATATGGTCAGGCTGCACTACAAACAGCATCAGAGATGGTCTCCGAACGCTGCAGAGGGGCCCTGCTCATGCAGGGGCACCCTCTCACATAGGAACCATGCACTCTGCCTTTAGGATTGATAAGGCCTGCCTTAGGAGTGACTTATAGGTTTATATGTGTGTATGTATTTAGTGATATAGGTAACCTATATCACAGTAAGGGGTGCATGCACCACCTTACCCAGGCTGCAGTAGCAGACCTGTGGTGTCAGTTTGGATGGCCTTCCAGGGGTGGCATAATACATGCTGCAGCCCCTGGCAGGCCTCTAAGGTACATAGTATACCATATACTAGGGACTTATAAGGGCACTCCAGATCCCAATCAGTGATGTGCCTAAGGCACATGGAAACCATTTTAGAGAGGAAGCAGCTAGGCTGGGGTTCTGATTAGCAGGGCCCCAGCCAGACTAATGTAGAAAAACAGTGAAGCATCAGCAAAAAGTGGGGGTACCCATGTGAAGCAGATCCTACTCTCCTACAGTGCAGAACAGTATTACGTGGCATTTCTCATGTTTATGTCCAATAAGATTGTTTGCAAGTTGGTGTTTTGAAAATAAACAAGCTTATTGGTTTGCTACACAAGTAACCTTTTAGTGCTCCCTTTTTACATACTGTCAAGCTATTAAATTGTGTGTTTTTATTTTCTAAAACATTATAAAAGATGGGCTCTTTAGGCAGGAGTTAACTCACAGATTCTACTATTATACTACTGAGGGCTAGAAGCTGATTGGCCCTTTTGGATTTGGGCTTGTTAATTTTAATCTGACTATTGCTAATGTGCTGTGGCTATTTAATTTTTTTAAGGCACATTGCCTTATTACATTCAATAATGAATTTGGCTTACGATTCTAACTTTCTACTTTCTGTAATTAATTTGAGATTTAAATAAATCTATAACTGAGAACTGGAAGAAGGCAAGTTGTGTACATTTTTCAGTACTGGCCTTGGCTGATTATTTAAGCACAGGAATCTCTATTTACTGCAAATTGACTCTCCTAGATGTTAATTGAGTTGGAGCATGATGCCCAGTACATATGGTCTGGGGTCAAGGACATCAAGTTTTAATGTTTATGTTGTCCTTTTGACAAGTACGCCCAACCCCCTGAAGTGCTTTGTCTGCCAGTTCACAGTACCACATTATGGATCTGTGAAAGAGCACTGTTTGCAGTTAAAGTAATATTTGTATCCATATGCCCATGCTGTTCATGGTTCATTAATGCAAAGTCTTTATTGATAGGGTGAGTGTTCTAATGAAATGCTTTGAGCTCCGCTTGCAAGACTGACAGTGGTTCCAGTATAAAAATGTGCACATACATTTGCAAACTTTAACAATTTGAGGCTACCTATAATGCTCCTAGAAAGCCCTCTGATTAGATGGAAATACTTGCAGAAGCTTTGAAGCAATATTGATAATTCTTTGCTTTCAAAATAAAATTTACACAAAAATAGCAACTAGAAGAAAAATATTTTGCTAAACTGCACTTTTAGGTACCATTGCTTTGAGGCATCATTTAGTAAAATGTGTTTGATACATGCTAGTGTAAACAAAAAATATTAATAACACAAAATGTGTGTAAAACCAGTTTAGGCAAGATTATAGGTCTTGCGCTAATTCCAACCCTTTTGGTATATCAATGCACATTTTGTTTCAATATAATTTCTGTAAAACTTTGTTATGGAACCTACTGGGTCTCACCATTGTACCACAAAAAAATTGGCTAAAAGCAAAAACGTTTTTCGTCTCAAAAACCACATGTTGCCATAGTCGTCCCTGGCACGGAAGGAAAGTACTTTGTGCACTGATGTGCTCCTTGTGAAAGAGCAGAATGCCGACTCTCACAGTGAAGTTATAGATATATGAAGTTATATATACACATATACACTCACACATACAAATATATATGTATATATAATTTAACAAAATTTTGGTCTCACAGTTAGGAGCCAATTAGTAAAGAAAGTTAAAACGAGAAATGTATACACAAAAGGTTGTCGACTGTTCAATAAAGCTTTAATTCGGATGAGGGTATAGGTTAGCGGTCTAGTTCTCCCCATCACGTGACTGGAGCACTCTACGCTAATCAACCAACTTCCGGGTCACGTGACGGGGCTCCGCTACTTCTGGACCGTTACCGCGGTGTAGCGGTAATATTCGGGTCCGCGGCAGGCAACAGGCAGGTCTTTAGAGGGAGAGCTCCATACAAAAAGTAAGTGAAACGGGTTGCCAGGGTGGGTAGCTACCTCTACCAGAAGGTACACGTGAAATTCTGACTCTTATTCTACCCCTATACGATTTTACAGGTAGCTTTACCCCCTCCCGGAACCCATGAAGTGAAGCCATTAATGCCTTCACGTAAGCGCCGAGTTCTCCATGCTTTTACGTTTTCGTTTAATCCACCATTTCACAATGCGTACGCTTAGCGCTGTGACAGGGCACTATCACTGAGCAATTTACTTTTAATTATGCAATAACTTTAACTACATTGCAGTCGAAGTTATACGGGTATTGACCCGGACTCAGGACCCCTCCGTCCATACACTTACACGGAGTGGTAGCCTGTGTGACACGGTTGCATGAGTGAAAGTCACGCGTGTCTTGACCCCTCCGTTAACGCAATCATACGGATTGGATGTTTGTGTGGCACGTTTGCCTGAGTTTGGGCCAGACGTGTTTTGGGTTGCGCAATGAACCCAGACTTCTTTAAGCACAAGGTGATATAGCACTATAATCCTCTGTCGCACCTGTTGAGGAACATCACAGTGGTCACGCAGTGGTCATGTGTTTTTCATGTTTGTTCTCTCTTTTTCAGAGTACAGCGGCTCTTTGGAAATCCCACAAGGCCGCATTGGTGAAACCGTGAGTTTTGCCTTGCACACACCCCCCATAGGTTAGGATACGCCTTAGCGTGCGTATACCGCCATGGGGTTTCTGGTCCTGAAGAATGCTTAGCTAAAAATGCATCGATAAGCAGAAACATGTTGACCAACTTTCACGTTATTGTTTAAATCGGACTCTCCTGGTTTACCTAACCAGCCAGTTCGCGTCCGTCTCACTGGTTTTAAACGATCACTGGTTCTCCACCATTAAAATTACCTTGGGAAATAACCAGCGATCATTTAACCTGCACTACCCCTACACTTACACTACCCCCCAAAAAAACCTGCTCCGCTGTAATTTCAGGCGTCGTAGCACACCAGGGGGACACTCGGTCCCTCTGGTGGGAACCCAATGATGAAGCATGTCACCAACTAGGTTGGTGAGTGAGGGTTCTTTGAAATAAAGAGGTTTCTCCTCGTGCTGCCCCAGCAATTTCCCTCTTTTCTCGCTCTTTTGTTGTTATTAAGTATATTCGTCAGGGGGACGAAGAGTGATAATTCCCTCACTCTCTAGTTGTTAATATAGATATGCATTAAAAACCAGCGGGCCTAATCTTGATGAGAAATGTTTTAATTTTAATGTAAATACATGCAAGAATAATTCGGACATAGGAACCTAACATGTATTAAATTAATGAGTTTCAAAGTTGATACTGTTGCATAAACGTTGGGCCTCACAGGTTTTACAATGCAACGAAGATAGTGTGCCCACGTGTCCATCTATGAATGGGAGCTGCACAAATGCATGCGTATGAACATTTATGATTGCACCAAACAAATTCACCCTAAAGGATTGCCACTCGATACGGATAGGTGCGGCGCACTCACCGAGTATTTATAAAGAGATTAAGTATTGTAGCGGGGCACACGAGGCAGGCAGGACTCAAGTCATATCCGTATCAAGTTAATTTCACATGCTGAATATGCCGTTTATTTGTGAGGTAAAAGGGGGATATTTTGCTTTAGGGTCGCTTAGGAATCAACAGGCCACTCCAAAAAGAGGCAATAAGAAAATATAAACAAGCCGTGTCCTCTCAATGACTGCCGTAGAAGCTTGCTATCCATAACAACCAACCACACCGTGGATGTTTTAGCGAATAACTAATACGAATTAAAATCTGGAAAAGTTGCAGCCTTTAAAAAAAACAAATTGAAGTGTAAATATTTACTAGGTCGAGTGGTGCTGTAGGATTAGGCTGGAAACGACGTTCAGAGATTAAACAATGTATTCTGTTTAGGCTTGCTGCCAGCTCCGAGAACTTGAGAATGAAACATAATGGCTCACTGTCTCTCTCCACAGCACGTATTTTACCACGAAGAAAAACCTTCAGAGAAACAGGGGCCACAATGCATGTGTGCACAGTGCATGCATTCGCACAAAGCCTGCTTGCAGCAAGAAACTACTACGTGTAGGTATGCCCAGGGAGATGTTTACCAACCCCGCCAGGTCACATAAGCAACCAGCCCTGGCATATGTCCTGTGACTTTTTCCTGTTGCCTGATTCGGTGTCATTGTCTAGTACACATAACAGACAGGTACTGCTATAAAAGGAGTTCTCACATGCAGGCATTTTGCTCGGAAGGAAGTCATCCACCAAGATGCAGCTACAAACAGGTATAAAGTACTCAGGGGAACATCACTATGCGCGGAAATATAAATAACTTACAAGGTTAAACTGCTCGTTCAGGAGACCCGGCGAACGTCCTTTCTCTGTGTGTTCCCAATTCCCTCCACCATCAACTTAGAGAAGGTCAAACAACCAATAAGATCGTGAGTTGAGATGAGACCGCAAAGACTTATGGATACGCAGGTGGCAGTCACTATGGCGACCGGACGCTGTTTTGCGGCCAGGAGGCGGGATAGGCTAGGTGATTGACAGACAGATGGTTGCACCTGTCAGGGGCTGGCGCTAGTGGAGCTCGTCGTTTCAGAAGCGTCTGAGAGATGTGTGGGCGGAGATGGGTTGCGTGACGGTTACTGCTTTCCCTTCCTTCGTAGCCGAAGCGGGAGAGTTACTTTGTTCGTGGTGGGTCGAGAAATGAACAAAGTCTGAATTGAAAAGTCTTGTCACGAGCTGTCGTGTTGCCGACCAATTGTACACGAACTAAGCCTGCATAGAGCCACACGAACCGTTCTGAGATTGAGTAGTAAAGAGCAAGTGACTAAACACATCGTAGAGTGTCTTTTCATAATTTGTAAAACAACACTTGGTTGTGACTAGGCGCACAACGCCCACTGGGCTCAGGGCTTTAACCCCCCCCTCCCCCCCCACCCGTCAGGTTCTGTGAGCTGGGCTTGGGCAGACGACTTCTAAGCTGAAGAAATATAAAAGTTTTCATTAGTGCCTATATAGGCAACACTCCCCACCCAATGCCCAATAGCATGCACAATGGAATAAATAAATACACAACACAATTTTCTGTTGGGAAAATATTGCTGCAGGTTTATTCCATACAAAAGTATGCAAAATGGTGGGTTATCTTACGGGCGATCCAAGGGCAGGCAGCGGTGACTAACCTACGCTGCCCTGCCCGCCTGATGAGCCAAATTGCACTGTGGCCAACCCAATCAGTGCTACCAATTATGGTGTGATACCCTCCCTAGGATCACGTGGACCACTGGACCATCATCTTACGCCCCTTTAAGGGCGGAGCGTTGCAAGGCAAGCCCTCGGTTGTTCAGGCTTACAACCGCCCTAAGGACTAGCGGGGCGCCGACGATTTCTTCCAGGGACCTGCCATGAGGACATCTGGGATTTGGCACTGGCACCCCTATTATGCTCCTGAAGAGGTACCCTTCTGCTTCCGGATCGCCCTGTAACTCCGCCACAGCTCTGGAGGTGGCCCCCATCGCCTACAGAGCCCCCCACCAATACTACGAATTTTCTCACCTGCAACCCGCTATTTCCAGGGCCTCCCTCATGTCCAATAGGAACAGATCCATGCCCACCTGTGACAAGTGCACCCCATCTTTGTCAAAATAACCTTTGGTGTTCGCCTGGATTGGCCCGTGCCTGATGAAGCCTAAGCCCCTTTGGTCTGTGAACTTGCGCATGGCGCTGTTAATCCTTCTCCGGGAATGTTCAACTACCTCACATGACCTTTGGTGTTTGCCTGGCTTAGACCTCCCATTGTACGAGAGCACAGTGCCAACAGGAGATAGGACCCCAAGAGCTTAACAAACTACTGCTCTACTTTGAAACCACAGTCCTGTGTGCTATAATTAGTTGAGCCCAGTGTGCAAGGATATGCAATTGCCTTTGGGGTCGATTAAGCCATAGTTCACCCCACACCCTACTTGACGAGTCCCAACTACAGGGTTCAAACTGATAACCAACTGCTGCCCCAGCAAGGGTTGTCATGCCTTCCTAGAACGCCAGGTGGACCTCCCCACCTAACTAGGCAAAGGTGGATCTAATCTCAGAGTGGTGGGTCCTGAGGTCCCCTAAGGAGACTCCAAAGATACTGCTACATCTCATGTCCTCTTGCCTGCACCACCCATTCGTCTGACTGCGATCTACAGATGCTGTGTCGCCATGCTGGTGACCCCACCCAGCATATATGGCCCATCGCCAGCTTTTCAAGCAGGTATCCCAGGTGTGCCCCGTCCCTATCCGGGTACCCAGTGGTGTTTGCACAGAAGAGGCCCGCCTCCATACCACGCCCTACTAATAGGTTTTGCATCCGTATTGACCCAAGCCCTCTAGCTTGGTGGGCTTGTACCAGGCACTAAGCCCTTGTTTACCCCCCCCCTGCTTGGCGGGTCCCCACTTTGAGGGTTCGAACTGGGAACCAAGTGCTGGACCAGCACCTAGGCATAGCCCTCTCATCCTCGGAGTCGTGTGACATATCTCGCATTAAGCTGTCTCATGTCCTTATGAGGACGCCAGGTGACCTACTCACCTAAACCAAACAAGGTAGATCTACCCACAGTCGATGAGGCCTGAGGTCCTATAAGGTACTCCTAAAATTCTGCTGTTTCATGTCCTTATAGCCTGCAAAACCCCTCAGTCTGGCTGGGATCATCAGATGCTGTGACACTATGCTGGTGTCCCCCACCCCAGCGTATGCAGCCCATATATAGCTTATGCACAAGGTATACCCGGGTGTCAAAGAGGTTTCCAGTGCTATAGGCTTCGAGAACATGGAGTAAGACATATGAGCAATTTACTTGCCCCTCCATAAAGTTGACTGCAAATTGGTTCTGGAATTTGTCAGCATCTGTGCTCCAAACCCATTTTCCAACCCAATTGGGGTGACAGCATACTGTTCAGAAATGGCATTGTCTGCAGTTAAGGTAATATATGTGCTCAAACAAACCCACACTCATCTTTACAGTATTCAGCTTCTTATCCTGTCTCACACCTTGGAGAACCCTGCACCTTTTTTACCTGGCAACCACTCCTACCCTAATTATAATTAAACAAAGAGATTCTAAAAAAAGCCATGGGGATGGCTTTTGAAACATGTTGACCAAGTAGAGGGTAACTCATAATAGGATACCCCCTATGCTTCCCCCCTTTTTTAACATTTCCAGCTAGGGAATAGAATAAAGTTTATTTTTTCCACCAGCCAGGGAATTTTTAATTAATTCACGATTATCTTTTCTAACCCTACCACTCTCACTTTTGCACTACACATAACTTTTCTCACTTTAGAAGTGCTCCAACATCCTTGTAGGTCGTAGCATGCCCCGCCCCATAGAGGGACGGGAAGACCCCCATGATGAAGCATGACACCAAGGGATTCTTGGTGTGTGAGGGGTATTTTAAAAACACTATGGGGCCGATTCCGATTCCGGCCGGAAATCTCTCCGACCGAGCCGGACCCGGAGAGAATTCCGACTGAATCGGACCCTAGCAGTCCGACCGGACAAGTACGATGCATTCGCATGCTATCGGACTCGATTCGGTCGGACTCCCATTGAAGTCAATGGGAGCCGGTCGTACAACGCGTACGTGGGCTCCCATTGACTCAATGGGTGCGAGGCGAACAAGGGCGCCCCCTACAGCGGGTACGCGTCCATGCGCATCGCGGCGTACATGCACAGGTAGGGGGGACCCATGGGTCCCCCTTGTGTGCGACTCGCGCGCCTACGCGTACAGGGGGGTCCGGCTCCGACAGCTCTTTCGAGCCGGACGGCGCGAGTCGGTCGGACTGCTCGCGGCGCGCATCGTACTTACCCGGCCGGGAAATGTCTCCATAGCGCGGTGCGAGTCGTGTCCGTGCGAGTCGGTCGGAGCGTGTTGAAGCCGCGTACGAGTCGGTCGGCGATTTCGCGGGAGCTTGCATCGTACTCGCTCGGCCGGACCCGCGTACGATTCGGTCGGGAAACAGGGCTCCGAATCGGATCCGGTAAATCCGAATCCGATTCGGAGCACTACCGGCCGAGATCGGAATCGGCCCCATAGTGTCCTCCATGACAATTTCATGGTTGACAACACTACCTCACCACTTACGTCACTAGTCTTCCTGAATTAAGTAAGATATATTGATTAAAGGTAGAATCTCTTTGTTTAATTAAAGTATGGATAGGAGGTTGATTCTATCTTCATACCTCTACACTTCCCCCTCTTGATTAGTTATAAACCACTCCTACCCACCTGGCTGACCAGCTTAAAGCAGGCAGTCTCCAACAATAATTGAAGCGTCCTGTTGTACCCAAGTTTATTTGAGAGCACATTCCCGTTATCTGGACAGTAGGTTTGCACCTCACCCGAAATATTTATACCTCCAATTGGACCAATGTTGTGTCATAATCCAGTACCAGTGGGTACTAGCCTATTGTGCATCACCCAGTCAGTCCCTTCCTTAGAATAACTATTAAAACTTGCGGGATCTACACACTGTTTTCCTTCTCCGACTGACCAAGAACGGAGTTAGCAGCCTTAGTTAAATGTTACAATTAGATGAAATTTTAATGCAGTGGTTATCTGGGCAAGTACTCCCCTTCGACCTCTACAGCTTGTGTACCTGACTAGCTCAGATAGCTGGGGGTACCTAAATTGCTCCCCCTCAGTGGTAATATGTGTGAAATAACCCTGTATTGTGAACGGCCAGGGCCATGCTGCATGGAAAACCCATGTGCCCCTAAGTCCCTCTTCTGTCACCTCTGCTAGCAGGGCTAACCCATCAGATCCTCTCTGGTTGTAATATTGGTAATTCAAGGCGCTGACAACCGCAGGGGCCTATTGCAGAGCTGTGAGTGTGCGGCCCTGGATGAACTTCAACACTCGGCTTAGTGTGGATGAGTTGTCAACGTTGCCTGGCATTGGGCAATACCTTTTGCCCAGCCACTCCTTACAAGATGTGCCAGTGCAGGTGGAAGTAAGGGTTACAACCAGCCCGCCTTACTTTCCTCTCTTCCAGTTATCTGTGTATAGTGCTTGGTGGAGAACACCTAATTGTGTATTTGTGAAGCGCATGCGCTCCCCTAGGCATGTTGGCGCGGAATAAGGGATGTTTGATACCCCACTCGCTGATACTAATTTTGACAACCTCAGGGGGGGCGGGAGGGTGAAGGGTAGAAGAACCCAATGGGGTTAGATCCTAAGACCATGAGGTCGAACCCAGCATATAAATAGGTCCAGGTTTTATTTGTCAATACCACGACCCCTCCTGAGCCCTTTTGAGCTAACCCTTTAACTGCACTGGCCATGTGGCTGACATCCCAGCGGGACCTGGCAGTCCTGTTTAACCTTCCTATCCCACAGCCTGACAACACTCACCGCTGCAGATGCCTGGGTGCGTGGCCATCTGCTGGCCGAACTAGTTAGTTCAAATTGTTACTAAATTCTATACAGTGTATATGAATAAACGATGCACAGGCGATTGAGTTTTCCACGGACTGTGATGTGAAGCATTTTGGACTTGTCTGTCAAAATTAAGTTGGTCGCCTTAGATCCAATTGTGTGACCAGTGCCCGTGTATCAAAACAGAACAAGGTAGGGACGATAAGTGACCCTACTTGAACTAAGACCGGAGCTTAGTGTGGTGGTTGTCCGAATATTGCCTGGCTGTGGTGGAAATACCCCCCCACATGCTGTAAATTGCTGTACAGATCTGCTCCCACTCCCCAGGTGTGTAAATATGACAATGTGAGAGGTCCAATGACATCAATGACAGACTGAGATTTCCAGTTTATGTTCTAACGCAGCCCCCTTATTGAGGGTCTTGCAAGGACCCCTCTACCATACTGAAAGTAACCTGGATACTACTCACTTAACGCACTTGCATGACACTCCAGAAAAACGCCTGGCAACAACTTGACGCACTGCACCTAGGAGAGTGGAAAATCTGTGGCACCCAACTCTTGACTATGCCCAGGCAAGTTGGGGAGAGGATGTAGCCTAACGGCTAGGGCGGTCGACGTCAAATCTGGGGAACCGGGTTCGAGTCTCGGCAACGACGCCCAACATCCTGTGATTCTGGGCAAATCACTTAATCTCCCTGTGCCTAACATAAAAAAAAAAAAATAATAATGATTGTCTGTAACGAAACTGGTGCTCATGTAAAGCGCTCTGATACCCAATACCTTCGGGTCAAGTTCGCGCTATATAAAACTCCCCCCCAAAAAAAGTTCCGATTGAGGGGACAGAATATGAGCACAATGCCCCCCAGGTGTGCACGCGTTGTCTGTTTGGAGTTTGGGGGCCATTCATACCATTTCTCTTGTGTTTGAATTATTAAACTATACTGGAGAACCCAGTGGTGATAGATCCCAGGACCGTGAGGCCGGACCCAGTCCCCCGCTGTGGATGCTTACTCCACTGAGACACCAGACCCAGCAGATAATGGGAACCCGAAAAGCATTTCCCATGTTCTGACAACTACTGTGCTGTTCTGCTCACACTCCTCCCAGGCCATATACGTTACTCAACATAAAACTCACCCATGCTATGCCCTTTTGAAAACACCATTTGACCTGCTCGCGCAAGAGGTCATTTGGCTGAGGTCCAATTAAATTGATATGGGAATCAAGATTCCCAGTGTCCTGTTATAATGCAGTCCACCTTTTGTGGGTCCTGCCGGGACCCCTCTGCCTCCTGTACGTTACCTAGGTATGTGATACATCTCACTTAACGTACTTGTCTGACACTCAAAAAGACACCTAGCCACAACCTAATGCAATGCTTCTTGGAGATGGGGATTTTGAGACCAAACGTACCAAGTTCAAGTGAGCTATAAGTCCCAGGCTGCACCGTATTGACCGCATTAATACTGGCCGTCGGTATTGCCGTGACCTACGTCATTTGTGGCTATGTGCTGCGTCTGGGTGCTCTAACCTTTGTGAGCGTGGCTTGTTATGTAAATATTTCATTTTAACTTGCTTAGTGCATTGATGAGGGGGGGGGGGTTCTGTAAAGCCATTACAGAGAGTTCACTCTGTGTGTGTGGTAGGGAAGTGAGTATGTTCGCTGCTAATGCGGTTTCAACTCCAGATCTTGAAACCTTCTTGAAAATGTTGTCCCTGTGATTCGGAAAGGAATGTGGAGAAGATCCGTTTAAATTTAAAATCTATAGAATTGGCCAATTACAACAATGTTGTGTCATAGCTTGCGCTTCAGATCATACATTGCTATCTCAGTGCAGAGTTTGGAGACGCTACTATCTGTATGTGTTTCCTGTCCTTTCCACAGGAGGAGGAAAGGTGGCATGTCAGAGGAGCTAATGACAAGCCTACGAGTATTGTGATAGACAATGACTGTGCCAAACATAACATGTGTATTTGTGCGCATGCCCTCCCGAAAGGTATCTTGGCGCTGCATAACAGATGCTTTATGCTACCCAACTTAAAGGTACTCATTTTATCAACCTCTTAAGGATGAAAGGCTGAATGGACCTGCTGAGTTTGAACCTTTGACCATGAGGTCACCCAGAGTCCCCTACTCCTTTTGTATTTCTAAAGCAAGGGCAGGCCCTGCACGCGCTGCATCACTACTGAATGCTAATTATCTGCACTGGCACCACCACTTGCCGCTGGGTCATAACGATTAAAGTGCCTTTCTTCCTACCTGTCTTCCTCCGCGTCCTTATTGGAATTTTTTAATACTGTCTGGAGTATTGTCTTACTTCCTGGTCATCCGTCTCGCTCGCTGGTGTGATTCTTTCATATCATCCCACCTCCCTCAGTGAGGGGAGGAGTGCAGCAATTCTTCTCAGCTTATCGATTATCAAGCATAGATAAATTACTCCATTGTAGTCCTCTATGGGACTGCTTAACACTTCTAAAAATGCCTGCTTTCCAAGTCCCAAGGAAATTGAGTATTAAAGCCCCTACGGAAGTCAGAATTTGTCTGCTTCATGATATATAACTTTGTTTCGGCTGCAATCAGGCTGGAACATGGTGTGCCAGCGATTTAAGGCCATGATATTCTGAAACGCACTCACCTCAGCAGAACCTGTGAGACTGCCTGTAGCCTATGTCACCACTCGCTGCGATCAATAAAATGTTACTGAAAGGCGATGTGTACACCCTCCACCAGGTCCCGGACACAGCGGTGACGAGTTCCAGAAGGACCGGGCCAATATAAAAAGACACCAACAGAGCTAAGGAAGCCCTGATCAAGCTTCAAGGATTGTTGAGGAGTTAAAATAATCTGCAGGGCTACACAGCATGCTCAGGTAATGACTTTGGCATTTAGTCCAGCCACCGGCTCACCGGGCATTTACTAGATGTTCCGCTCCATGGAGAGCCTGACCGATCTGCCCTTCATGGCGCTAATCTAACACGCATTAAGAATTCATATTTATTATACACATGTAACATATTTATGTAAATTACTTTATTTATAATTGTTTCCACATTCGCGCAACGTGATTTATTATCCCCTTCACGGTGGTGCCTACATCGGCCCTACGGCCCACCAACATGGTCACATCGCACAAAAGGACGCCCTTGATGCCACGCCCATGTTCCTCACCAATTTGCCCCCTATGCGCTCCCATTCAGGCCCTGCCAAATGGCTCGGGAAAAAATGTGGCCCACTTTCAGACCCAAACTGATTCGAATGAGGGCTACTATGCAGTCACCCGGATCATGGTGTGCACCCGGGCACGATCTCGCACACTGCGTGATGGTGTCTCTGCCAGGAACCTCCAGCCAGCACGTGGCCAGGCAAGCACTGCAGGCCTCCGCCCTTACCGTACCCGTGACCCCAGTCACCCGCAAAAGGAACCACCGCCACGCTTCGGAGACGCAGTGACCACTAGTAACAATTGCTAAACCTAGGGGAGGTGCACCGCCAACACCCAGGGCCGGACGTGAGGGCCCGAGAAATCCCGCGGCCCCCTCGTGTCAGACGAGCGGTCGGGTGCCCCTCCGGTTGACCAAACTGTTGTGCCGTGCCGCCACCCCTAACCAAGATGGCACCGCCAGACTCTGCAGGCGGAGCCTCATCTAGGGCTGGTGCAAGCACGCCCGGGACCGGGCATGCGCCCCCCTCGGGTCGCACTGGTAAATCCGTGAACTTTGACGGGCGCCTGGGCCATGCACTGCCTCGCATGCCCGGGGCCACACATACGCTCCGATGAGTCTGGGCGCACGATGAGCCAGACCTGCTCGGGGTGGGGAGCTGCTTCGTGCACGCGGTATCTCCCTAGGCACCCCGAGGGCCCAGCCATTTGAAACTAACCGGCGTCCGCCCGGTGTGCCAGCAGGGGGCAGAAGCCAGGCCAGACCCGGACTGGGGGAGGCCACCCCCCACATTGGGGAGCCCGGATTGAGGGTGGGAGGAGGTCACGGAGCTCGGATTGGAGCTGCCCACCCATCGGTGCCCCTACCCCCGCGGACCTTGTGGGGCAGCTGCAAATGTGGCGGGGGGGTTCTCTGTGGAAGAGACAATGGGACAACAACCTCTATGGGGTGGGGCCCTGAGAGGGGGGGCACAGGCCAACTCACCGCCAATTGTTGAAACGACTCCGGACCAGAAGCTCTGAGGCCCGAGGGTCTTCTCGCGGACACGCATCAGCTTCCAGCTCACAGGGGCAAGGGCTCTCAGGCAGCAGGCCCGCGGCCCTCAACTGGCGCCCCGACCGGGTCCCTCCCCAGGCCCCTGGCAAGCGGCTATTCTGCCGAATTGTGTCCCGTGCGGGGGGACCCGCGACCCCAGCACCACTGGGGTCATGTGCAAACTCGGGGGCCACAACCCTGCAACATCGGCACCCAGGCCACAAAAGTTGCCAATCCCCCCTTCTCCGCCCCGCACGAGGTGGAGGAAAGCAGGAACCCAAGGACTCCGGCTAGGAAGCCGGCGTGCCACGACAGGCCCAGTCGTGCACATCGCGGAGAGCAGGGCATGGAGCCATGCCACCCGGGTGAAGCCACGCCGGCTCTCCGCATGGCAGCTGAGGCTGGCCCCCAGTTGCAGGTCTTCCCCTAGCGGTCGGGCCCGCTGCGCTGCTTGCTGCCCCCTGCAGCATCGCCTCCGGAGCCCACAGGGTGCTGATGCGGAAAGGGCCGTGCTGGGGGATAGAGAGAGGAGCCAGCAACCCTCCTCTGCCTGCAGCTGCCCGTTCAGGCCTGCGCGGCGGAAGGCCGGGAAGTTAGAACCCCCCCTACCCTGTCCCCCGTCACAATCCCTCGCCACAACTCCACCCGCAGGTACTGACACCAGCGGACCTCCTGCGGGGGCCGGGCCAGAGAAATTGCAACTGGGACGGGGTCCCACACGGGCCATGTCCTGCATGGTGGGACCCAGGAAGGGGGGGGGGTTTGGGTGAAAGCACTCACCTCATTTCCGAAATCGACCGCCCGCCCGCCCGCCCTCAGACAGCGAGTCTTGCAGCTACTTAGCAGCAAACCAACAGCACGACCAACAAGACGGCGTGTCCGGCAGCAAAGAGGGCGCCAGAAAGGCAGGGGGAGGTATATGTACCTTCCCCCAACCCTCTGTGCGCCTGAAATGACGTGGCCCGCGTGCCAGGCTGAGGGACTCCTCCCCGGGTCCCCAGACTAAAAGAGGGGGGGGGGTGATGGTGTGCCTAAGTGGCACTAAGGGGGCCGCCCTTTTAGGTGGCCCACTGCGTGAGCCGCGGGCGGCCGCATTGTCGTCCTAAGGATATTTACACACTTTAAAAGCGCTGGTTTGCCTTTTCTAATGCTTTCTGTGGCCGCTGCTGCTCTTTTTGTGAACATCGCTGCCTCACTGTCCATGCTTAAAGACAGATCACTGAAGTCCAAACGGACTAGGGGTCATTTGTGAAGTAACAGCAGGGGTAAAATAGGCCCATTCCCATTCAGGGACAAACAACAGGATGCCAGAAACACTCGCACAGCAACAAAAGACCGAAGTTTCCATCAAACAATAATGAAAAGACAGGATGTTTGTTGCCTTCATATGGATAAATAGATACAATTTGGTGTATGGCCTTGAAGGTACATTTAAATATTAGTTTGTCTAATTTGCCAAAAGCGGTAAGGTCAAGCACAATGTGCATCCCTATTTGACAAGCATTGGCAAACAGAGGTGAGCCAATAAATTAACAGGGAGAGCCAAGCCAAAGCAGAGCCGATAGTCTGGCTGGACTCTAAATAGCCCGTGCACGAGCCAAGCCCAGAAACCATGTAAAGTGTGCAACAAGCACCTTATAAAAATATGAGAAAGACTCTTCAAAATCCCTTTAACATGCGGAAGCTGGCAACAAGCAGGCAGGCTTAACGTAGGAGATGGGTGTGTAAAGCATTTAAAAACACTAATACATTAAATAAGTAAGACACAACACACAATAAAACTCCAATTTATAAAAATAGATTATAATTCAATGAACAAATAGACATCAAAATGAAAAAAAAAATCCAATCTAGGGAACCAGAGATATGAATTTTTGAAGAATAAACACTTTCTAATGATTAAAAACATATAGCACCACTTTGGGACATCTGGTCGCACTTGACCGGGACAAAGTCTAAGTTTGAGTCCGACCACAATGGAGCCCTGGTCGAAAACACTAAGCAGGAGGCCTCAGTCAAAATTTGACCTTCGGACTTAGAAACTTTTCTGAAGGATGTTTCTCTTGACGTGAAGCAGTCCTCTCTAGAAGGCCGATTTCGATGCAACGTCGTCGTATTGCTGCTCCGTGAGGCCTCTGTCAAATCCTGGAAGTCTGGAATCTCCTAGATGGTCCTTGGGATGTCTGGACTACAATTCCCACAATGCACCTGGCCAAATCCTTAAAAGTCCACTAGACACACTCCGGGATGGGGAGTCTTGGTGGAGATGATGCAGGTGGGCTCTATTAACCTGTAGCTTGCAGGGAGTTCACTCCTTAGTCCTTATTGAAGCAGTCCTTTGGGTGCAGATCCAGATTCCAGCAGAGCAGTCCTTCTTCTCCTTATAGTTTCAGGCAGCAGATCTGAGGAGCTATGCAGCTCTTCCATATTTTTTCACAGTTTCTGGGCGTCAAGCAGGGGGGCACCCCTGACCAATGGGATGCAGGGTGCCACCCAAATGTGTGACCAGTTCCTCCAAAGTGCGGCATATTCTTGTCCCAGAAAACACCATTCTCTCATAATTTAACATGGAGAAAGACTCTCCTTTGGGGCTAGGTCTGGCTAAGCCAGCCCACTGGTGTGGTTAAGTTTCACTAACAAAAGTCCTCAAGGAGGTGGAGGTGCTCTCTAAACTCCCCAAAGTAGAAATAGTAGAGAAACTGAGTAGCCACCATGAGATACTTTATAGGCAGATCAGGGAAACACTGGGCCAATTGAGAAAGGGGAAGGATTGTTATGGAAAAAAAGGAGGGAAAAGGCGGGCCCCTGTGGCAGATGGTATAACCAGGAGTGTAGAAAAGCGAAGGGTGAGCTCTTACATGCAGTAAAATTCAAGATCCGCCCTGATATGGTAGCATGTAGGGCTAGATACAGACAGTCATTGGAGTATGCCAAGAAACAATGGGAATGTTCCTTATGGTCCTTTCTACATAGTGGACTGGTAGCAGGGCCGGCTCTAGGGCAGTGCGATCGGTGCGACCGCACCGGGCATTGACTTGGGGTGGGGGCGTCATTTTTGAAACCGTGTATTATCATTTTAAAAGCACGTGCTGCCTCGTTCCTGGCCTCCAGCAACTTTCAGACATCAATTAAAATGTCAAGAGAAGTCCGGCAATAAATCATCTTCCTGGAAAGAGACCAGAGGTTTTGTCTAGTGGAAGTTTTGACTCATCCTAAGGTAGTGTTACAGCAAAGGTAGGGCAGAGGGTTAAAATCCCTGCTACTAAGAACGTGTACCATGCAGATAGCGAAGTGCATATAATGTAAATAGGTCAGTGGGTTACTGCTTCTCTAAGAGAGCACCTTTTGTTACTTGTTTATAAGTCAAAATCCTGATATAGAACATTGAGCTATTAACTGTCATCTTAGAGCTTTTCTGCAAACTGCAAGGTATATGTTAAAGTTATATGTTTTTTTGCCCAGTCTTTCATTATCCTAATCTTGTGAAAAGGGTTCATTTGGGTAGAAAACAATTCTTATTATGAAAGAGAACCCCTAACAATGATGTTATGTTTTAAATTCTGAATTTGTGCCTTTCGTGAATAAGAACTTTAACTATATTGCCTACCAGTATCGATGACATGTCACATCTACACTACACCTTGTAGTACTGTCTGATGTAACATTTCCTATGCACTGATTTACACATATATGATTGTCTATGTGCAGTGTGTGTGTGGTGTAAAGTGCTCTGACACCTTACACTGGTATGAGTGGTGCTATAAAACTAAATGAATCTGAGAGACAGTGGTTATGGAGACCTGAGAGGCACTGTTAAAGGGTGCTACTGAGGGAATCCGCGGCAGAGGTGGTCATTGGGGGGGGGCCAACAGACATTGTCGCACAGGGCACCACCAGCGCTAAAGCCGGCCCTGACTGGTAGCCAAAGATAATAAGTTCTTTTGGAGGAAAGCAGCCCACAGTCTGAATGGACCAAAGTCTGCTATGGAGTTTACAGTCCAGCCGGAAGAGTGGTTATCCCATTTTGGGGGCCTATATGCTGTAGGGAACATGGAGGAGGAGGAGCTAGTAGACATGAGAGAGAAAGTTTCGTCTGGCACTGTGGAAGTCCTAGAAATATCTCTAGAGGAAACCCAAGTAGCCATTAGCTCCTGTATCCCAGCCAGAGCTCCTGGCCAGATCGAATTGCCAATGACCTATACAGAGAGGATTTAAAAGTCTGGTCCCCATATTTTAATATGTTAACCAATGCTATCCTTTCAGGTATGGAAATTCCTACTTCCTGGAACTTAGCTGAGATCATACCTATTTATAAGAAAGGAGATCGGGCAAACCCGGCCAGCTTTAGACCTATCAGTCTAATTGAATCTTTGCAGAAAATTTTCTGTAAGCAGCTATTGGCCTGTATTCAGGATCGGATCCTAGAGAAGAATATCCTGTCTGATTTTTAGACAAGCTTTCGTGCCAATATCAGCACCCTGGACCAGGGCTTCCGCTTTCTCTGCATTTATTGGAGAGAAGTTATCATCAAAGGTGGCAAGCCTTTGTGGATCTGCGCACGGCCTTTGACCTGGTCCCTCGATCTAAATTCTGGAGAGTGGTGGCAGAGCTGGGACTCCCTCGAAATCTGCTAGACATTCTAATTCGTCTTCAC
This sequence comes from Calotriton arnoldi, assembly GCA_963921515.1. Taxonomy (NCBI): domain Eukaryota; kingdom Metazoa; phylum Chordata; class Amphibia; order Caudata; family Salamandridae; genus Calotriton; species Calotriton arnoldi. Next base: position 1,150,278 of record CAWUFW010002868.1, read on the forward strand.
TCAGCAAATAAAGCCCAAGTTAGGTGGGGAGAGGATGGTCAATTATCTGAGTTCTTCATGATTAATCGTTGGTTGACACAGGGATGCGTTTTAGTGCCCACCCTGTTCTCGCTTTTTATTAATGGGGTAGTAGGCTTCCTTGATAGGGATGGGTGCGATGCCCCAAAAAGTCGGGGAGAGAAGTGTCCCTGCACTTCTCTTCGCCGACGACACCTTATTAATATCAAAGCCCCCACAAGGGCTCCAACAGTTAATAAATGATTTTAGAACTTTTCTGTGATGAGCGTGGTCTGGAACTCAATGAGGCAAAAACGAAGTACATGATATTTGCTAAAGGGACTTCGAAGCCATTGTTGTAGGGATTCTGCACATACACAGAGCTATGCACAGGATAATAGGACCTCGGAATATAGTGGTGAGCCAACCATAAACCTTAGCACCTAAAACCCCAACCCGACTAGCTGTAGCGTCTCATTAGCAACAATGCTACCAATGATTAGACAACCCAGAACACGGTATCTCTCTCTCAGGACTCGCAGTAGCAAGAACACCCTTTCATAACTCACTCATACCTGTCAACAACGTGCGTAAGAAGAGACACTGTATAGTTTAAAATGTTTATTTCAACTATCGTGCTCTAAGATACGGTACACGTGCCAGTACTATCAGCATAATGCCTAATGATAACATTATCAGCATAGTTACAACTCCATAGAATACAAACGGGGAAAGCATTTCATAAAGCAGTGGATATAGGGCTAAATGACGTTACCACCCTCCCCGTGCTAGTAGCTAGTTTATTATAAAAATAGAAGACCTCTGGGCTTTGACTAGCGAACCCCCATACCTCAATATCTAGATGCAAGATTTACATAATCAGACAGATACAGCTCTTCTCTCTGGAAAGGTTTTCTCCAAGTCCCTCCAACAGTGAAAAACACAATATTAAACGCACACGAATTTCTCCAGGGCAGCTGTACATAGAGTGTTATGTCTAAGTGCGAGGGACTGGGCAAATCAGCAGGAACAAGGGATGTTGTTTTTCGACCTTGTACATGGTGTGCAGACGTAGCCCAAAAGGGAACAGGAGAAAAGGTGAAAGATAGAAATGCAGACAGTGCTAAAATAGCCGGGCAGAAGCAGAGGCGTGAAAAACAACGGCACAAAGTAACGTGCGCAAAAAGGCCTCATGGCAGCCAGGCCTAAGTCAACGTAGCAAGGCAGACCAGGAGGCCACAAACCACACGACACCCTCCCCTGGGTAGTCCATCGGCCAAGACACTAGACGAAGACAGAGTTCAAAATGACCGAGCAGAGTAAGGAGCAGTCCCCATGAAGGATAACGAATGGGAGAGGAAGAAAAAAGAGAAGAAAAAAAATATCCAGCTCGGCAGGCATGCAGAGAGCGAAGGCCCTGTCAGTCCAGCAGAGTGTAAGTGCAGAAAAATGCCACACCCTCCAAGAGGACTTCATTGGAATCGTCGGAGAACAGCGACGCCATCCAGTCCAATAAATCAAAACTGCAGGCGTGTTCCTCGCAGTAGGGAGCAGCGAATAGCAATGCGGGACAACTTGCGTGGTACTCAATATAACTTCGTTGTAGGAGACTCTGAGCAGCCGCCCAGATATCCCATTGTGCCAAAATCCCCAGTGCAGCTGCACGCGCCATGTAGCCTGCAGCGGAACAGTCTCGTTCATGGGCCTCTAAGGGACCCACCAACTGAAAAAAATCCGGAACAGACAAAGACGTATTGGAGAGGCAATAATCCATGGTCCACGAGAATGGACATCTGATGCAAGACATCACAGGTTGCACGCAAGTGAAATACGCAAAGCGAAAAGAAAGTGTATAGGACACACTCAGTGTCGCCAACGGCAGGACGCCGATTCCAGCGAGGACGCGTTCACGGAGCATCTGGAGCCGACCTGGGTCGAGAAGGGCCCATGGTGGTGCAGCCATTGCGTAGTAAGCAGACCAACAGCAGGACACCAGCCGCTAAGGCGAGGAGCAGTGGAATGCCACCAAAGACGCTGGAAAAGATAAAATGAATAAAAGCCGGTATTACACCAAAAATAGTTTGAAAAGAGGTCACAAGGCCAGCGCCCACAACTTTAAAAAAGTGCACCAGACCTTCAGTGCGGGACGCATTAAAAACACGGTGAATCAGTTCACCGAAATGTTGTGGGAGGTTAGTGTTCAAAAGGGCCTGTATTTCACTGTGGGTACTTGCCACCTGGAGAATGAACGTCTCCCGGGCAGATGTGAGCATAACCTCCTGGTTCAATAAAAGTGCCTTTATTCTGCTCAATCTATTGAAATCCGCCTTCAGTGTAGGAATGGAAGGCCACACAGAACTATCTATGATGTTGTGCAAGGGAGGAAAAAGCACATTTTTGCAGCAGACAACCCTGTGGGAAACGGTAACAATATAGGGTATGCCGGCCTTCAGGCCACAGCAGTCTTGGTTATTCAAAAGTAAATAGCTCCCATTAGCTGGCACAGTGAAAGTAGGAGAAATAGCAGGAGCTGGAATACCCTTTAACACACAAGCAAGATTCGGAGCCGAAACGTTACAAGCTCCATGCAACTTAATGTGTTTGCAAATAAGGGAATGACCCACAGTTGAATCGCATGACTCCCCCGTGAGAAAAACTTCCCTTCCGTCTCTAAGGCATTTAAACATGAAAGGCAGGGACCAAAGTTCATGCAGGAAGGCACTTCCTAAAGGCTGGAAACGGCCTACAGGATAATGCTTCATGCACAATCTAAATTCAAACAATGAAAATGGCAAAGCGATAACCCCGTGTACTAGCCACACAGCAGAATCCAATTCCGCAACAGAGAATGGTAAGGGCTCTATCTTTTCGATATGTAACAGAGTGTATGCTGCATCTTTCATGGACATGAACCGCTGTTTCTCAGTTAAATTAAAAGGTAAGAATAAGGCAGAGGTGTTCAAAAATTGCCAAGGAACTTTCCCCATTTTAAGTGTTTGCAAAGTCCATGCAAACTGCATTACTGAACGCAATTGATTTTGACCATGATACAACACAGAAACATCATCTTGTACAATATCAACAACAGAGGAAATAATATTCTCTAATGTGTAAATGCGGGAAGACAGGGTATTAATACTATTGTCAACAACAGCAAGCACTTTTTCTAAATTTGCTTGATCTATTTCCCGTAGACGGGAAGCAGCTTCAATTTGCGAAAGCTTCCAGAGTTCATTGTAAGTCTCATAAATGAATCTCTTCGGTCGAGGGCCACGAGGCCCCAGAACAAAGTCGGACAGATCAATGTTGCCTGATAGGAGGGATAAATGTTGTTTAACAGAATCCAGGGAAGAGTGCTGCAACCACTGTTTACATAATTTGACAACAGAATATGTTGTCACAGTACGAGAGTCAGAAAACCTTGGATCCGGCCTATCCTATTTGTAACCAGGAACTGAGTCATGAAAACGCAGTTGGCAGGCATTAGATGCTATCGGCCAAGCCAACCAGGGTGACTGAACAAGCGTAGAGACATTAAACGAATTGTTCTGAAACAGAGCTTGCAATTCGGTAAGGGACATTTTAAAACACAAACTTTCGTTGGGAGTGGAAGACAAAACAGGAAAGGATGGGGCATTCAATTGTTTGGCCGTAGCCAAACCCCAACATGCCGTTTGATAGAGGTCTGATTCAAAAATAGAATTTGGGCTGGGATGAGGCAAGCACGGTGCAAGGCTTCTGTGCCCTGCACCTGCCATGCTTTGGAGCCCCAAATAGATTTCAAATCAATGGTGTCACGCCAATGTTCATACCCACCCACAGCCAAGGCGCTTAAAAAGGAGCCCAAATATAGCAATTTTGTATGGGTCAACATGATTTTCTGTGTAGATGAAGTGTTTAATTTAAAGAAATAGGACCCAGGGTTCAATCTGTTAAAATCGGTAAAATAAGTAAACTTATTTCTGAGAGTTTGGGAGCTACCTGGCAAAGGAGTCGGACAATGTTCCCATTGGGTGTAATTAAAAAGAACCCGAAGGGTACTGGGTTTATGGAGAAAATGGTTGCCCCAATGCTGGTAACAATACAAATCAGCATAACTTGCAGAATTCAGGTACAGATCTTCAGCATGAAAAGCAGCATAATATTTCAAATCAGTAAATAATGCTTCAACTGCATGCACATCCCAATCGTCAGAATGAATATTACTTTTTACGACATCACCCATTGAAACCCGAAGGACATTTGGTACATTAATAATTTCGGTCGGTCCATGAATTTGGAAGTTTACTGCATCCCATACGATGCCATCAGCGACTGGAAAAGCTGAAATGTTCACAAATGTGTGGTCTCGCTTCATGATGTGAGATGAAGAATGTGGAGCCAAAGTTCCAGCGACCCAGTTCACTGTAGAGCGTTCTGGCAAATAGTGTCCATTGATGAGCAGAAAAAACACGGTGACAAAGCCAATAGACATGAACAAAAAAATCAGGAAAAGTACCAACCAGATGTATGTCCACGGGGGGATCAAAAAATTGTCTCTGAACCAAGATACAAGAATGCTGAATTTTGACAGGACAAGCGACGAGGTGGAATCCGAGTCAAAGGAATAACTTGTTGGGCTCAGTGGCGTTGTTGGTAGGTGTGCCACCGACTCGTTAGCGGGATAGGTATACTCAGACTCGTCGTTGCAGGGGGAGTCCGGGTAGTCGAGTAAGCGATCAGGCAAATCTACCATCTCGATGGCAACATCAGTGACCGTTCGGGCAGGAGAGCCACAAACATTCGTCCGGGCAATGACAGGACAAGAGACCGCTGGTGTAACACCATTCAGGATCGGACAGATGTTGTAGCTTGACATTTTCCACTGAGAATTATCTGTTCTCTTTGCGACCAGGAAGTGGAGGTAAGATGACTGTACGAGTTCCCTTCAAGCCAAGGACTGGAACCGGTGCACGATAAGAGGGGCCAAATTCTTTTTTGTTCTCCACCTTCTCTCGAACCAGATCTCCAATCTTCGGAAGCCAGCCAGCAACCGGAATTTGCAGTGCAGCGTCTGTGGCTGAAGGTAAATGTGCGATTGCAAGTTTGTCTCGGGCTTCTTGTAAGTCCTGTAACATAGTAGAATGGATATCTACATCAAAGATGGCGGATTGCGCCGCCATGTCTAGAACATCAAGGTCAGGCACAAACATTCTTATGCCAAAGAGCATTTCGTATTGGGTCCGCCCACCCAGAGGTCTTCTTGGGAGATTATTAAGTGCACGTTGTACGGTATACAAGTGGGCCAGCCAGTTTCTGCCAGTACCTAAGACTCTAGCTGTCAAGGATTGCTTTAAGTCACGGTTCATTCGTTCAACAATCGAGTTGCCCTCAGGCCGATACGGAGACGAAAATTTCACCCGCACCCCAAGTGAACCCATTGCGTCCTTGTAAGCCTTAGAGGCAAACGCTGAACCTTGGTCAGAATGGAAGGTGCCACAGGCGAAAATTCCCACAAAGACACGCAAATCCCTTATGACATTTCGAGCGTCAGCACTTCGTTGTGGCCAAACCCAGATGAACTGTGTGCACGAATCCACTGCAACTAAGATATATTTATACGCAGTGTCTGAGGAAAAGGGACCGCAGTGATCCAGGTAAACACACCCGAAGGGTCTGTTAGAAATGCAGAGCTGTGTCTGTGGTGGCCGTGTAACTGTGGAAGGCTTAATCTGTTGACAAACGTCACAAGAAAGCACATAAGTACGGGTTTGTTTGTATAAACCACGCCACCAGTAACGCTGCTGTAAGATGGAAACTGTCGCAGACACCCCAGCATGAGCCGAAGCCATGCCTTCGTGTGCTGCAGTAATCAAGGAAAGTCTGCGGTCCGCGTTGGGAATCAGCCGATCCCCAACGTCTGGAATTCTTACGTAAGGAGCCTGTTCGGGACCTAATTGATAAGAGTATTTTGAAGGGAAACCCCTAGGGTAATTAGCACCTTCCTTTGTCGCAGCAATAGCTGCTAGAATATCAGAATCTATTTTAGACATGGATCTGGTAACCGCTGCGACTGAGCACGTGGCTACTGCTGATTTGGCAGCTTCATCTGCCAAACCGTTACCGACAGCGTGTGCGCCCACCCGCTGATGGCCAAGGGTGTGAACCACCTGTGTGAGAGGCAGACGCTGTTGCAAATCTGCCACTCGAACCCAAAGCATTTTATGCTTAATTGTGCTACCTTTGGCGTCTCTGTAGTCGTTTTGCGACCAAAAGAACAGATTGTCATTGTAAGACTGAACACAGTAGTAAGAATCGCATACAACTAGAGTAGTCACATCCGGATTAGCGAACTCAAGTGCAAGCACCAATGCGCGCAGTTCGGCCAATTGTGCAGTACTGTCCCCGAGTGCCTGAGTGTGCACCACAGTAGATTTGAACTTACCGTTCACAAAGGTACCTGCAACAATAGCACATGCGGCTGAATAAGCATGCTTGGAACCCGTGGCCGGTTGTGCCGAAACGTCGGTATAGATAATACATTTGTATTCCTCAAGCGGTAGCAAGGACAGAGGAGGAGGATGAACAAATTCATACTGTAAAAACTCCTGAGTCTGAAGAGAAGAATCAAAAATAAAAGTGACATCCGGAGACGTCAAAGATGTTGCCCATTGAATCCAACGGGGGTGCAAAGCTTTAGAGTTCGGTACACTTGCCTTTGTCACTGCCTCCAGGGCAGGATATGGTGTTACCACCAGAATGCGTTTTCCCTGTGCCAGTGCGCGTTCCTTCAGAATCGCCATTTGCACTGCAGTCAGAACTTTCTCCACAGATGAAAAACGCATTTCTGCGGAAGTGTAAAGATGTGACTTGTATGCGATGGGTACTGTGTCACGGTCGTTAAAGGTTAAGTACATGAAACCCACTGCCCCTGGAATTATTCTAATCACCAGGTTTGTGTGGTTGTCACTGGTCAACAAGAAGTTAGACTATAGAAGGTCTGTCTGCAAAGACTGCAGAATGGAGGAATGCTCCGGAAGCCAGCATGACTTCGAAAAGTTAGGTTGTATCAAGGCATACAGTGGCTTGATACGCTGGGCATATTCGGGAATGTAAGTACGCCCGAAGTTCAGAAAACCCAGTAAAGACTGAAGTTTCTTCAGAGTGGTCGGAGGGCACAAAAGTGCACATTTCTCCAGAAAATGGGGGGGCTAAGCCCTTACCTTCATTGTTGAGCTCATAGCCCAAGAACAACACAGTAAATTCAGCAATGTGTGATTTGGCAAAGTTAAACTTATAACCTAAAACCCCAAATTCGAGAATAATGCGGTCCACTCGGGAAAGATGCGGGAATAATTTGTCGCCTGTCAGATAGATATCATCGACGTACGAACATGCATCTGGGTCTATGCCGTCTAACAAAGAGACAACACGGGCAGCGAATACGCCTGGACTGTTCTTGTAGCCATAGGTAAACGCCGGAATTTGAATAATTTACCACCGGAGGTAAAAGCGCTCCATTGGCTACTCTCCGGGGCCAAGTAGTGCGTGTAGAATCCATTGGATAGGTCAAGTGTAGTTTTATATTTTTTACGAACAAGACTGTCTACTAGCGCAGAACTATGTGTGTTTTGCACCGCAAAGGTCCGACAATGAGAGTTCAAATGCCGGTAATCCAAAACTAAGCGGTACGATCCATCGGGTTTAGAAACCGCGAAAAGGGAATTATTCATCGGTGACACGCATGTTTCAATTACTCCCTGATATTCTAACTGGGTCAGAATTTCGGAAACGGGACCTTTAGCTTCCCGTTTGATGGGATATTGGGGTTGTGGCTGTGGCAGCGACCGCAAAGGAATTTCATGGGGTGGTGAATCTTCATCCCATCTCACGTGGTTGCGGTATAACGCTGGAGCCAGGGACACATCCCACTCAGCTGCAAGAGCCTCCGCTTTGTCCTTTGGGACATGACGAGAAAAGCTCGGAAGGATTACCTCCTCCCCTTTATGCGCAGCAAGTACGAATGGGGGCGGCCAATCCGCCTCCACTAACAAAATGTCGTATGAAGAGGTCAGATTTTCCCAAAAAATCCCTTTAATAACACGCTGTATGTCACCTTCAATTTGAATGACAATATTATATAGTCTGTCAGGGGGTGCCACTCTGGTGTCTGCCGTCTCGACAGTAATGAATGTTTCAGTTGCTGTCGCCTCCACATGAGGACGTAGCGCCTCCCGCACTATGGTAACTTCTGCGGCGCTGTCTAGGAGTGTCACTGCCCACGTCCAATTCAGGAGTCTCGTTCTCACCGTCTGTGGCATATCTCGCTGTTACAGCGGCAACCTTCTTCTTCTGAAACTGTGGGCGAGAACGTTGAAATTCTTCAGCCTTCCCTCTGACCTGTTGTCGAGGTTGGTCTCGTCCCTGTGGAGTCTCTCGACCCCTTCCTCTATCCTGGTGATCTCCTCCACCAGCCTGCGAAGATGTTGGTGCCTGTGAAGAACGAGGAGAATGCGAATCAGGGACTTGAAATCTCTCTGGAGATTTAATTCTCGCCCTATCGCGCAAATCATATGTGCGTTCAGAAGAGACAGAAACAGGGGATGCGCCTCGCGACCCCGGCTTCTTCTGTTGCTTACCCTGTTTTTTCAACCTCCAGATCTTTTTAGTAAAAACTGGTTTCCATCTTTCTCAGATTGAGTTTTTGGTGGTTGTTGCGATTGTGTTTGCGATTTAGCAAAAGGCTTAACTCCCAGGCTATTGCGACCAATGGTTTTATAAGCCTGAGCAATAATTTTCGGTAATTCGCGCGGCTTGTCCGGATCTGGGACCAAAGCCAAAGCATTAGCTACTTGGAAGTTAACTGCATCGCCCTTGACATTTGCAAGGATCAAATCAGCTACTACGTCGAACACTCCCACCAATCTCATCCCTAATTCCACAGCCGCCTCAGGGCCATGCTCATCCTGCACACGTTTAATTACAGAGGGGAGAACCATCATGGAAGGAGTGCCGAAACACTTCGCATATACTGCTGCGAATACCCTACCCCAGTTGTTGCAGTCTGCCAACTCGGGGATTAAGTCTTTTGGTAAACTAATCGTCAAAATTCTGTGTTTTTCCACGGGAGAGGTATTTGGAAAAACTGCCTCCAGCTGGTCAAATTTTTCTGCAAGCCAATAAGGAAAATCATCCTTATTTTGTGGGCGATTGCCCATCACCGAATTCACCATGATAGGACTTATGGTTACACCGCCTGTACCAGCTGGATGGGCCGCAACTCCAGGCGGGGCTCCCTGGATGTTGCCTGTAACATATTGTACTAAAGCTCTATGTACTCATATCAAAGACGAATGCATATTACGCAGTTCAGCGACTGCCACCGTCATATAACGCGGATGTGGGGTATACCCGGCCAAGACAGGCCAAGTGGCCCCATCAATAGATAAGGGGCCTAAACGAACCGCGGTAACCGGTTGGGGGAGGGCGCCATCAAACCAAACACAGTGTTGCCAAGCCGTGAGCGGTACTTCAAGGTTCCTATACGGTCTATAGTGATTAGGAACTACGGTGGCTTCATATTCATGGAACATATTATCAGTCCCATCCACCGCCGGAAAGGTGACCCAAGAGTAAAACACCTCAAAGTGGTAAGCTGGATCTGCTTGTACCACAAGGATCAAATCGACACCCGCGTCAGGCACTCCATACACTGTCAAGTGAGCCCGGAGCGCTGCGCGGCTATGTGCCGCAATTTGAGTAGCCATTTTAGGCTAGAAGTTTTTTGACAACCTTATATGTGAGGCAGCACAATAGAGGGTAATATTCAAAAAACCTTTTAACAACTTCAAGCTTGAAAGAACCTATAAAAACGTCAATATAGGAGGTACCACCGTCACACACGCTTCCGGAAGCGTCTGCGAAGGGAGTTGTGGACAAGCACAAGTACTACTCAAGCGTCTCGCAGATAAGCAGCCCACTCGTTGGTTGCGCCATGTTGTAGGGATTCTGCACATACACAGAGCTATGCACAGGATAATAGGACCTCGGAATATAGTGGTGAGCCAACCATAAACCTTAGCACCTAAACCCCAACCCGACAAGCTGTAGCGTCTCATTAGCAACAATGCTACCAATGATTAGACAACCCAGAACACGGTATCTCTCTCTCAGGACTCGCAGTAGCAAGAACACCCTTTCATAACTCATTCATACCTGTCCACAACGTGCGTAAGAAGAGACACTGTATAGTTTAAAATGTTTATTTCAACTATCGTGCTCTAAGATACAGTACACGTGCCAGTACTATCGGCATAATGCATAATGATAACATAAGCAGCATAGTTACAACTCCATAGAATACAAACGGGGAAAGCATTTCATAAAGCAGTGGATATAGGGCTAAATGACATTACCACCCTCCCCATGCTAGTAGCTAGTTTATTATAAAAATAGAAGACCTCTGTCCTTTTCCCTTGCGCTGGCACACAAATTGCTGCCTAGCACCAACATAGGCAGGATTGTTTTTGTACATAAAGGGGCACCTTCTTTCACAAAGACAATCCCAAGAGGCGTTTTCCTCTTTTTATGCGAGCTGCAGAATGCAGCACACATGGAAAGAAGAAAAAAAAGAGGAGAAATGAAAACATTTCTCCTCATTATGCCTCCGCTGGGGAGGCGTCCGTTTTTGGAGCTGCCCCAGGTTTACGTGATTTTGTAAATACGGGGCAGCATCAAAATCCATGGGTGTTGCGTGGGAACCCCACGCAAAGCCCATGGAACACCTCCTCGACGCAGAGTAAGGCAACGCAGTGACTTGCGCTGCTATGTCTTACTCCATATCTATGAGGACATGCAACGCCATGCAGGGTGACTTTGCAGCGCCTCATAGGTATGGTTGAGACGCTTGCGCCACCGGAGCGTCAAAAAATGTGATGCTCTGGCGATGCAACCCTCTCATAAATATGCCCCAAAATATTTTGTACATTTTTTTAGGTCTTTCACCATCAGTTATCTACATATAAAATAATGGGCAGCGTAAATGAAAGTTGTTAGTGGGAAATGCACTGTAGTACATTATGAAACCTCTATTAGTTAATGCACTGCAGAGGTCTGTGTGTAAGCCACAGAATTAAATCTTGATTGGTGCAGTGGAGAATAGTGATGTGTATTTTTAGTGCTACAAGGTCACAGCCTGTGACAGAAAGCACTGTGAATATTTAAGTCGATATTTTATACTTGCATTACACACAGTGCAAGATAGAATGCTGCAAAACGTGCAAATAGTTTTAAGATAAAATGGTGCTTCTAAAATGTAGATTTTAGTAACACCAGAGCTTATGTAATGCAATTTGTTTTTTACATTACTGTCCCTTCAACACCTCTGTAGGGGTACTAAGGGCTGTGTAAATGCAGTTAAAATGAAAAGCAAGCACTTCCCAGCCCAGTTGTTAACTCTTCACGCTACCACTCAAAAACCAAAACTTTGTCATCACAAAGCTTGGAGTGATTTGATCAATTAAAGCTAGAACCGCTCTCAAGCACCCTTTACACTTGCAGATTAACTGATAAGGCACATTTGCATTTCATTCAGGCAACAAGGTGATAACGATCTAAATCAGCCGTCCCACTGTCTTTTTCCAAAAGGAAAGCAAACGTTTTGGTTTGCAGGGACAAGTGAAGCTGGGGAATGTGCGACCCCCTTCTCAGAACTCCACGCCCCCCCCATGGGGAAAAATGGAATTGGCAGTTTTTCCTTCACCAGGGCTTGTAAAACATCTTTTATAATGTCCCTGCTTATAGTTACAAGGCACCCTACCCCTGGGGCAGCTAGGGGAGACATTGGGGTGACTTATATGCAAATAAATAAGATAATTTGAGACTTTGGAAGTAGCTTTAAATCTAAAGTCAAATGTGCATATACATTTATGGTAAGGCAGCCTAAAAGGCAGTGCTGCCTTTAAAATTACAGCAGGCACCATAGTAGTGTACACGTAAGTGCATTAAGTCTACTGGGACTCTAAACCTACATGCCCTATTATATACTAGGGACTTGCAGAAAGGCTGTAAGTACCAATTATAATTACACCTGATTTGTATATCCTTATAATCAGAGCACTGGCCCTGGGCCTAGTAAGCAGAGCCCAGGGCGCAGTCAGCATAAGTTACCACTAGTACCAAGCAGAAAAATGGCGGTGATCAGGGCAAAAAGGATGACTTTCTCACAGTAACGAAAGAAAGATTGCATTCTGACATCTTGTTAAAAAAATATTATATCAGTTATTCTATTTAATGCACATGATATGCAGCTTTATGTGATAGTTCCATGCCTCAGTGTTGAGCCCTTTGCAGACATCTATGTATACCCTGCAGGACTTTTGAATTCCAGGAGGGGGATCTCATTTGTTTTATCAGTCTCAGAGGCATGAAAGGCTTTATGTGAGTTGAAGACAACACATTACAGTGCTAAATACATTTCATCATACGCTATAGTAGATTTAAAAAAGTATTATAATCATAAAAATATAAAATTATGTAGTTTTTAAAGTTCCATAGGCTGCAGAATAAAACACTTCAAAAAGTCTCAAAAGTGCCCAAAAAATCAGTTAATGTCCTTTTATTGAGAAAAGAGATCACATCACTGTGCAAGAATAATGCATGGCTGTGTTGTGGAGGAATAGTGGGCAGTCAGAATTCATTAAAGTTTTTTTCTGTAATTGTGTTGTGTATTCAATTGTTTTATTTCACTACACTTGCAATATTGTTGTGTTGGAGACTATAATCATTATGCCTTTGGATGCCTTTTGAAAACAATGTGTTACCTGAATGGCAGTTTACCAATACACTTATTACACTTATGTAGCGCACAGCACTGTATTGTCCAGTCTGGATATTGCAGAGTACAAAGCGTTGACGATGTGAAGCAATTTGCTCTTTTTACTGCTTTTACAAATTGCTTTTTAACCTTCTTAAACTAGTATTTAATCTGATTCCTGGAGAGTGATGCGTGGCTGCTTCGGGGGGACTTTGAAGGGAGCAGTGTTATTGTACCACACCTGCACTTTGCACCTTTTTACTTACTAATGGTGGCGGTCTAGTTCTACCGCTTTGCAACTTTGCTTTACCGCTCCAGTGTTTGGGAGTGGATGGGTCAGCATGCGTCCTCTCGCTCCTGCTCGGATATAAGCATCATGAGAGCGCAGACACAGAGCAGACTGTGAGAAGCACTTTGCTCTTTTTACTGCTTTTGAAAATTGCTTTTTAACTTGTTTTAACCTGCTCAAACTGTTATTGAATCTGATACCTGGGGAGTAGCTTGACAGCATATTGCTCAGAAAAGGACTCTTAGTATGCAGTGTACCACAAAAGGCAAAGGAGCCACCACAAGTAATTTTAACTCTGGTTCTAAACATTGTTCCAGCGCCACCGTTCAAAGTGTTAGCTTCCCCCGAAAGTTGGGTCTAGTTGTGGCCCTGGTTGTGACTTTGTCATGTGTAACAGGCTGCTGGATTTTTAACCAACCGTGCTTTGCACGCTGCGTACATACGAAAGAGGCTGATTTAAAAAAATTAATAATCCAGGAGTGGGGGGTTTGACTTCACCCTTTGACTTGCATTGAAGTGGGGGCAATTTCAAGAGGTAGAAAGATAAATGAAAGCCTTTTTTTTCCTCCAGTCTCCTGCCTGAATCGGTTGGCATGGTAAATTTGAGTCCATTCTCACCCTGTTAAAACATGAAACTACACGTTCTAGATAGGGGAGGGTGGAAACGCTTGGAAATTCACTCCGTGGAATTCCACGAAGTTACAAAAAAAAACACAAGAGTCTGCGGACTTTCACCAACGGGCGGAAAATATGCTGCTCGCGCTGCAATTAAGCACCAGTAGTGCGAGCAGCGCTGAAAAATGTGTAACTGTCACCATGCATTTCACAAGAGCCAGTAGGTTTTCAAGTTGATTTTGCTGCCGCTCGAGCAGAAAATCTGTTTGAGTGGCAGCCCACTAACCACGACCACCTGTGTAAAAAATCGTGTAAGGGGGCGCCAAATCTTGCTCGTGCTCGCCAGCTCGCATTTTCTGGGGCCTCGCAGGAGAAAATTTATGCCACCTCGCAATTGGCATATTTTTGCCAGAATCCTACGTTAAAAAGTAACGCGGAGTGACCACAATTCTGCCAATTCTGCAGGCACAAAGAAACATTCCGCCTACCCCTAGTTCTAGAATGCAGTATGCTATAACCTAAAAAGCCAGTACTGGCCAATATGCTTCACAAGACCATAAACGATTTGGCAGCTATTTACATTTAAATGGACCGTACAGCCATCCAGTGGTGCTGAAACAATTTTCAGAAGGGGGGTGCTTCCATCAATGTTACATCACTGAAGTCATAGCAATTTTGAAAAATCAAAGTAACACACAAAGACCAAGTGTAGCAAATGAGCAATGTCAGTTCAGCAGGAGAGTGGCAAGAGTGTGGTATGTAGCCTGTGGTGCATTGTGGAGCATAGTGCCGCAAATATACCACTATAGCATGGTGCGGTAGTGCACTGTCATTTACAGACAACATATTTTGCATTGAAATGGTCACAAAATTTGCACCAACTGGAATGTCTTTCTATGTTCAGGCAGGGTCCCTAGCAGATAACAGAGGTGGACACTGCTCGGAGTCTTTGCAGGTGTGCAGAATTCCGGTGATGACACAGGCATCCGGCTGTTGACGATCCCATTTCTGGCCTCAGGTTAGATACAGGGATTGGACGTCAGGGTTCAGAGGTCATAGCTTCATGGCCCACCTCTTGTGCAGTTTCTGATGCAGACCTCTTTGATGCAGTGGCACAGTCTGCTTGAACTCAGTTCTTCGATGCTGCAGTCCAGTCCACTCAGGCACAGCTCTTTGATACAGCAGCACAACTCCTCGGGCACAGTCCACTTAGTCACACCTGAAGGCTTGGTAGGATTCGTCACTCTCTCAGCAGGCATGTTGGCTTATAGGTGCTTTAGCTCAGAGGGACAGCTTCTTGGTTCCAGACAAGACTTCAAATGTTGTTCTTTCACATCTGAGAAGCTGGCTGTCAGGCAGTCGCGGCTCTGGTTGCACAGTAGTCATCTGAATACTCTGCAGTGAACTACATCCCTTGATCAAAGAAAACTTGGAACTGCAACAGCAAGTGGATCAGCAGCTTCTTTCAGTGGCCCTGCTGTGATTGAGATTAAACTAATGGTGAAGAACAGCTTGTTCTTGACAAAGACAAGCTAATTCTGAAGGAGAGGTTTAGCAGAAACAAGAAAGCAGGCCTGCCAAGTATCATGCATCAGGTGTGACGCTAACGCATTTGTGTGGTGTTCCGCATCACCGCACTGAAATGCGTTGTCACGCATAATGCATGTGTCTCACAGCGGACACTGAAGTGCTGGCTGGCTGTTAAAACTGTTTAGTGTGGCAGCGCGCCGTGCCCCCACTGCTCTCACAGGCTTACAGTTGAGCTAAATTAAGGCTGCTCGCAGGGTGAATCACACTGATGCAATGTATCACCTTCTTGAATCCCCGCGGAGCAGCCGGCCAATCATGTTGTGTGCTTGAGGCCGGCGCGTGAGGGACGTCACATCCTGCTGCCATAGCCGGTCCGGGAAGTTTGTAAACAAAAGTGCCAGCTGCCTAGTGTTTTGCGCGGCTCCGCAAATTTATTCAAATATGGTGCTTGCAGCGTCGCGCTGCCTGCTGCAAGCAGCTCCGCACCGGCGCTGCCGTGCTTTTTACTTAACCCCCTCAATTCAACAATGCCAGACCTGGGAGCCCGACTCGAGGAGTGAGCGACCCACCCGGGTAGCAGCAGCGGCCGCCAGGACAGAGTCTGCGTGTCACTGGACGGCCCAGACCCGGGACTCACTGTCCTGCCAGCTTGGAGGGTGACTATAATTGAGGTGGCCGGCTGGCCGGCAAACCCAAATTACCACGGGGCGCAGTGGCTTGCGGACTAAGTGAGCCTGCAGCCACTGCCTTACAGAGAGACGGCGTCGCGTGTCAAGCAATTGTTAGAGCGCCACCCGCCACACTCCTCCGGACTCTACGATTACTGCCCAAGTAAGTGCCACCAGCCTGTGTGATTTACACAATGAATGGAAGCGCGTGGTCAGGCAACTGCAGCCTGCAGTCAGTGCCGGCCTGTGTTAGTACTAAGGTCACAGGTGACACTGCGGGATTTTTTCAATTTCGAATATCCTGCTGGCATGAGCCCCCAGTTGCTAATTATATATTTGTGCTCGATTTCTTGCAGTACACCAGACAGAATGCTTGTGAACACTGCAAAGCACTTCAGTTTCACCAAACACTATTGCTTGCTTGATGGATGAAGTACCTATTAAACACTTCAGCTGTTGTCAGGGGAGATGTGCTACGAATTATGACTGGAGTACCCACGAAAGAGTCATCGTGTTGGTAGTGTGTCTGATGTGAAGTGCCCTGACACCCTACATTGGTATGAGCAGAACTATAAAGCAAATGAACTGTTTCTGAGAGAGGGACCGAAAGATGTTAGAGTGCTTTAGGAATTAAATAGATGATATAAGGCATATAAATGATTGATACTACACGATGGTGTTGGGCCATATATGATAGACAAAGAGCATTACAGTAGAAATTACAGCAGTCACCATTATTGAGTAACAACAAAGCCATAGGTCACTTGCAGCAGTTTTAAGATCCTCTTAGAGTTTCCCGTTGCTCAAATGTGTGTAATTTCTGATATTTATATATGCTTCCCTCGTCTTCATTGCTTGATTTTGCTTGCGCGAAAGTGTCACTCATAGTCATTGAAATGTCACTCATAATTACACTGAAATATGAAAATGTCACACTTAAGCAATCTGAAACCTTGGCAGCTATGAGAAAGTACCAGAAAGTCGGTAAGGAGAAGGATAAGGCAGAAGCTGTAGAGTGGAACAGGTTGCAAGTGGATGTGATTATGACAGTGTAACTGAACTAGGTAATGCCTGCAAAGTAAAAACTAGACAGAAAGGAAATCCGAATTTACAAATGGCAGAACAATAGACCAGCTATCTTAAATGATAGTTTGTCTGCTTCTTGGAAAGTGATCTCTCCACGAGGGGATACGATCTTTCAAAAGGCAAGGAGCAGTTGAGCTTACAGACTCTGAGAACACACCCAGCAGCTATTGTGAAGGAAGAGCACGGAGGGAGTCTTTTTGCCAGAGGCACCAAGCTTTAGTACTTCACTGGTACACGTGATAATAATGATAATCAATATTTTAATACTGCCACAGGAAAGGATAAATGGTAATAGGGCAAGGAACACAGAAAACAGGAACTGGGCTCAGGGAAAAGCCGGACCAGATTCTAAGAATAGGGACAAGACTGAACTTAAGGCGTGCAAAATGGGAACACTGATTTCAAATAAATGGGAGCAAGAAACAAACAGGGACAGGACTGCAACAATTAACAGATGGTGGGGGCACGAATTCAAGACTAAGAATCTCCCAAAAAGGGTAAGAGAGGAAACGTGTAAACAGAACTAGAATCATTGATTCTAGAAGAGAGATTCTGAGAACAGAGACATAAAGGCAGCAATACCAAGGAATAGAAGTAGGTAAGTCAGGTAACGAAATGGGCAGTAGGTACCAGGAAATAAGAGGAACCCAAAGTCCCAGGATTTAAGGACCAAGCCAGGAATCTGAGCAGAAAGACAAGGGGCAGCTGGTAACATTCAAAATTGGTGAGGCACGGTGCGATGCCGAAAAACTCGCTGAGAGCTGCTGGTTGTTGGCTCCAATCCTGATCCTTTATAGACTTCAAACCTTGTACCAAGCGCTTAAATACTTTTTGTTTATTGAACACCTGTTTGAAGCATGACGCCATTATGTTTGGTTCTAAACATGCTTGCTTGCTCAGATAAACATGCTCTACAAACAGTGTATACAAACAAATATGCCTTCAAGAAATGGCGCCCAGATAAATATTCCATAAGGATATGGTGGCAAGATAAATACTTCCAGCTAAATTAGAACACGGTTTAATTCAAAGACTCAATCTTAGAAAAATGTTCTTGTATTTTCCTCACTTGAGTCTGTACACAGGGAATGATGCAACACACATGTTGATATTACCCACCTGCAAGATTCAGAGAAGACCGCCATTCAAGACAACTTCTGATCATGAGGGTGGCGACGAGCCGGAAAGGGATGAAAGGTTGACTTCCTGCCAAGTGCCAACGCAAATTCAAACAGTCCTGGAGCTGCTCTCATGCTGTTTTCAGCTTGAGAGCAGCTCCATAATTCGGTTCGAGCAGGCTAATCCAGCGCTCATTTTGAGGCCAGGGCTCTGTGCCTGTAATCCACCAGCTGTTTCACAAAGATGGGATTGCTGGCTCTGAAGTGCGCATGACCGACAGCTGGCCAATCCGGCATGCACACTGAGCACTGGTAGTGGCAGCAGTCATCCTGCAATCTGCAGGAATCAGCCTTGCTCCGTCCCCACCCTCACACTCACTATAACAGCATGGGCCGGTGGCACACAGATATAATAAAATGGTAATAATAATTCCTATTTGTAAAGCGCAAACATATCACCCCTTAAGGTTTCAAGGCACTGGGGCCGTTGGGGAGATTAAATGTGCTATTGCCCAGAGTCACATGATGCTGAGCTGCTGCCGGTGATCAAACCGCGAGCCCTGCGCTCTGGGATCAGCCGCTCTGGCTGTTGTGCCACACCTCTCCACACCTCTCTCCAATGACCATTTTATTAATCTGTGTTTACTTGCTGTGCTCGCAGCAGGCTGGAGGAGACTCCTCCACCCTTAAGGAGGAACCGTCACTGAGAAAGACACCACTGGAACAAGTGGAACAACACCAGAATAGTGAAAAGTGGAATCCTCCTCAGAGGAGGATCACGGGTGCTGGAGAGGCAGAAGGTGTCAGTCATCAACCAGAAACAGGACATCATGGAACCACAAATGAATGGAAGGCTGCACAGAAACTTGGCGAGGGAAAGACTATGTGTCTGAAGATGCCCCTTTTTGTGTGGTCACCTTATTTTTTTTATAGACTTCATTTTGTGGTTTTTGGACTCAGCGCACTGGGACAGTGTTGTCCAGTGCCCAATGTATGTACCCTGACCTTTAAAAGCCTGTTGAATTGGTATATATCTAAGTGGTATATTTGACTTATGTACAAGTCCCTAGTACAGGGTACAAAGTGTACCCAGTGCCTGTAGGTTAAATGTCACTAGTAGATTGCAACACCTATTATGCCATCCACTACAGTGACAATGCAAGCATGACTTCAGGCCTGCCATTGTAGCCTGACTGGGACAGTTTTGAAACTGCAATTCAAACTGCCAAAATGGCCTCTTTTGACAGGGTCAAAAACTTCCTTTAAATATTAATACATCACCCCTAAGTAGGCCTTGTAGTCCCTAAGGCAGGGTGCATGGTATTTAAAAGTAGGACATGTAGAAATGTAATGTTACACATGTCCTTACAGTGAAAAACCCCAAAAGCTATTTTCACTCTAGCAAGGCTGGCTTTTCCGTGGGAAAGGATTGTAGCAAGGCTGGCGTTTCCTTAGGGAAGTACTGGATTAGATGATGGATTTCAGTAGAGAGGTGAAGTGTGGGATTGTTACTGTAAGGCAAACAGGAACTGCTACAAAAGTTGGTAGGGTTACCCCAGGGAACCATTTACCTATCGGTCAAGGAGTGGCCAGGAGCCCCCACCCAAAAAGTTTGTTCCAGGAATAGATGTGACACTCCTGGGTATCTTCTTCAGAACACTGCTGAACCTGCAGGAGCCGTAAATGGACTGACCTGCTCCTACTTGTACCTAGGACAATGAACTGGACTCCAAGGGTCAGTTAGCTGACCTCCTGTTCTGCTAAAGGGACACAACAAGCTACAAGATGAGTCCAGCTGACCAGTACCAACTAGACCTGCCCTGGTCCCTGTTAGTGGCTTCTGCTAAAGTGAGTCTTGACTCCCAGGAGGTCCTGGAACCCCAGGCTTTGTAACAGAGTGCCTGCCCTAACATCCTGAAAAATCTGAAAATAGAAAAGTTTTGGCTCCAAAGGCCTCTGGAGGACTGGGACAAATCTGCCAGGACAATCATACGAAGGTGCATTGCTGCTGGGCCGAAGAGTCAGGTTGCTTCCGCACTGACGTTCTCCTACAGCAGCAAATCCGTTTCAGCGAGACGTTGGGGAGAGGGTATACAGCCTGGAGCAGCCCTGTTCATCTACAGTTTGTAACCTTGCCCCAAAGTGATTAAGTCCGAATGTAAAAATCTTCACTGATTGGTTAAGGTACCAAAAGTATCCTATGCGAGGGACCTACATTGGGCGTGATATTTGAATTTCTCCCCCTCAGAGCTTTTCCACTAAAAGGCACATCCACCCCAACTAATAATCCACTTTCTGTGGAAGCTTGCAGGCACAACGAGGAAATGGGGTAACCAGGAACGGAGTGGGTAACAGAGTTCAGAGTGTCACAAGTCAATGAAGCCAGTTTAAATGAGTCAGTATATCTGTAGAAATCAGGAATAGTGATGCAGAACTGAGCACCACTACGAGGACATGATCAGGACTGAGTTTGACAACAAAGGGAACTACATGCAACACAATACATCAAGATGGTAAATTTGAAACCAGGCCTGTAATATAATGTGGGACAAGTGTTCAGTGTGCTGGAGAGTGTATTCACATGGTCAGATCTAAATTCAGGAATTCACAGTGCCCTTTTACTGTCTGAGAAAACATGCTCACCTCCAACTCATGCACGGGAACAGGCCAGGGACTTCTAAAATGGAACCCACAGACGACTGGTACTCACTCATATACACCATACATTTGCCCCCCCCCACACACACAAACATTCATAATATACACTTGGGATGTGAGCACTAGAATCTGGGTTAGGAAATAGAAGCATAATTTGCACAAGTGGGCAGTAGGCCTTCACTCGATTGACATAAATAAACATTTCTGGCAATAACTATAGGTTCACAAAACATGGTACTCTGCCACAATTACCCTACATACTAAACCCACGACAGGCGCAGTAATCAACTGTCAGTAAATAAGGGCATGCTTGGAGCTCCCCTCTAGGTCACACGGCTGGTCCAAAACCTCACTCTCTATAGTTTCACCAGAACCTCACTCATGACAATGTACAGACCTCAGCCTTATGCACACACACTGCCTTAATGTGAGGCCAGGGCCACAAATGGTAAACAGGACACCAGATACTCTCAGTCAGGCACTCTGGGCACGTGAGCATGACAGTAGACCATGCAGGGGACATTCCCATCCCAACACATGGCCTTTGTACAAAATATCTTCCTTCATTTCAATACAGATTTAATTCTTAGTTCCCTTCCCACTTGTGTACATTGACGGCAAATGAATTCAAGATTCCTTGGTGAAATGGAGCACTTTGCAAGGAAGTTACACCTCAACAAAGGGACAGGAAAGCTGGCAAATGGGTGAAACACAAAAAGAAAGAAAATGCAGAAGACATGCAAAGGTTGAGATATTAAATGAGATAATGAATATAAAATGAATGGACAAAGCTTTTGTATGGCAAAACACATGAATCACATTTTTTTGGTGCCGAAACTTGATTTTTTATAACCGTTCTTCACCTATTTCCTTCCTTGCAGTGCAAGTCAAAGGTGTAGAAATTGCTTGTCTCATAACGAAGTTTGTTGTTGACAGAAATGACTGAAGTTGTAACCCGGGATGTGTCACTACGCACTTGACGGTTATGAGCTGCACTTTCATAACTTTGAGGTCTAAAGTTTTCCAATTGCATTGTGTTCCTTGAACCCTTTTAAATTGAGTGACTGATTGGTGTTGGTTGTACTTTTACCTATGTGACAGGTATGCATATAATACGTAGCATATGTATAGATATAGTCCCCGATGGAGTACCTTAAATGGAGTACGCCCAAAGGAGAGACGGGGGCATCTCCGGGAGGCACTGTTAAATAGCCAGGATGTGTAGAATGTGAGATTCACCTAGAAGCAAACGGAGGCACAACCAATGGAGACACTTTTAACCACAGTATCGATAGACCTTTTGGGGAGGGGGTGACATAGGTAGGCAGACACAGCAATAACCTAACTACTGGGGCAGCATTGCACTGGATGTCTTTACACTAAAATGAAGGAAAATCGCAGAGGCCCCAATAACCTAGATATCAACATCCTCTTGACATTGATGATGCCAAATCAGTAAAATACTGAGAAATGGAAAGAATGACAGTTATTGCAGCAATGAAATGTAGTGTCATGATCAGGGGCCATGCAGCTTTTTCAACAGGGAAGCATAATGCCCACTGCTGTACATATACACCTCCTAAGTGAGGTAACAGATAGAGGAGCAGTCAAAGTGGCTATCCTGAGCAAAAACTACACAGCATGTAAAGGTCTACATTTCACATAATCCTCGTAGGTTAAAGGAGGCCAGATTTTGAGTATAAGTTTGTGACTAAAGTCCTTCTCATGCTCCAAAAGGCTCCCAAAGTCAGACAAGCACTAGTTTGGTCATGGCTCATACTCTTGAAACTTTGTAGGTTGGTGCTCTAGCAGAATAAGACTGAATCGTTCTGCCTCATGTCACCCTTTTGTCCTCACTTATCCATGCACACCAATAATTTATTTTAGATCTCATAGCCATATCTCCTTCTACTTTATGTTAGGAGGCAGCCTCCTGCCACTTTAAATTTTCCATCCAGGCAGTTTACACTTTATTAGTATGGGAGGTCATTTCTAGAAAAAAAACAATTATGTGTTGAAAGAAGGCTTATCGTTCAGTTTCTGCTAAAACACCTGCCTGGCATATATTTGGTAGGGCTCATGTCTTTCAATCTCAGTCCATCTCCGATATGCGGGTCTTTCAAAAACATCTTTTCAATGTCTCCACATGCTAAATTAAATTTATTTTTTTCCTATCTGGTCCCTTCCCGCCTCTTTAACTCTGTTCTCACTTCTAATAGGAGGCATTTGATCGAAAAAAATAGCCATATTCTGCTGCCTCAGATGTCATTTTGTGTTGCAGACAACTCATGAATCAGACTCTCTGAATGCTGGCTCCAGCCAGCAAAGGGTGACACAAAATTCATACTTGACCAGCTTCCAATTTGTAAGCTTATTAAATCAATCTTATCTACAAGATCCAACAGTAATTTGGGGGTTCATTACAATGTCGGGTGGAACGCCTCCGCCTGACACCGTCTCGGATTCGGGACCGACCGACTTGCGGTCGGCGGTTCCGAACGCCGGATTACGATGCGACCGAACACTGTTCATTCAGATTCCCATTGTTTCTTATGGGAGCTCGTGTTATGCCCGAGAACCAGCCATAACGCAGGCTCTTATGGGGAAATGGGGTGTGTGTGTAAAACCCTGCACCCTGTCGCAGGCACCCCATGGTGCCTGCCACACAGTGCAGGGTTTTACAGGGGGGTACCTTAGGTACCCCCTCGGCCAGCAACCATTGGCCGCGGGGTCCAGGGGGCCCTGCCAGGGGCTGCCAAAGTCACTTTCCGACAGCCTTTCCATGTCGGACAGGCCGATGCGGAAATGCTGTTGGAAAGTGACATCGTAATCCCAATGGCAGAAACGCCGTCCCTAGAGGATTATGGTGTGGTTCTGACTGACAGGAACACTCCGCGAGCCGGTCAGAACTGAGTTGGAATGATCGGCCGGTTTACGTTCCGACCGTGAACATCGTAATCGGGCGGTTGGACTGTAAACCAACCGAGTCGGTCGGAAGGGCTCCGACGCAGTCGCGAAGATTCTGACTGTCGGGCAGAGGCTTTCCGCCCGACATCGTAATAAGCCCCTAAGTGTGGTTACACAAATGCCTGATTAGGAGTCATGCACACTTTTGATATACATGACCTAATTTTTAATCATGCCTTAGATTGCTTGCCATTACAGAAACATGGTTAAATCCTCAAAATTGCTTTTTGATGGACTCTTCTAACCACAGAGTTCTAACATTTAGAATACTTCTAACTGCAGATTTCTCAGCTTTAGAATAAATCCAAGTGCCAGACATGATGCAGGTGATTTTTCAGCATATTCGTCGAAAGAAGGGGGAGGAAGAGGTAAAAAAACAGAGGACTCAGCCTCCTATACGTACTGCAGTAACCAAAGAGAGTCCGTCCGTTTGATTGGACTATCTTTCCATTCGTTAAATTAAAGTAGAAAACAGAAAATGTTCTTAAAATAACCCTTACCCATCAGGGTGGCATGCTTCATCATAGGGTTCTTCCCATCCCGCTGCGGAACGGGGTGTGCTACAACCGACGGATACGTGGGAGCACTTTGATCAAATACTATGAAGTATGGGGAGTTTTAAGAGTGGGAGGGTCTTATCTAGTCAGAAAAGTGATTGAAAATACCTGGCTAAGTAGGCAAAATGATTTATTCTTACCTCTAGATGGTATGGTTAAAATGGGGAAAAGAGGAATGACATAAGGTTATGTGCATGTACTTCATAGGTCTACATGTTTCAAGCCCTACCCCAAGGCTTTTCGTCAGGGCCACCTAATGATCCCTTATCCCACTCCTACTGAGAAACGACTCTTGTGTGAGTATTCTATAGTTTTGTCAATGAGTAAAATATTATTACACACAATACCCAATTGGTAATGTTTCTTTAGATATGAAATAAACCCAATTATGGCCTCAGGAGCCCAGACGGGGGGAGGGACGTTTTTAGTCAAACTTTCTTCAAAGCTGCTCCCTTGCCTGTGAAGATAGCATGCCTGCGGCTCCGATGATTGTTCAGCATAGCCACTGAGCGCCAGTCGGTGGTTTTGTGTGGCTCCGTGTCAACTCCGCTCTGCCCGGAGGTGGCGGCTGGAGCTGCATATAGTCACCACCCAAGCTCGCTGACGTCAGTTCCTTTCTTTCTTCACCTTCCTACACCAGTCTGGAGCTAGCTGCAACTTTTTCTCATCAGTTAACAAGTTCTTTTCTCATCAAATTTATTTCAGCCTGCAAAGGAACATGTCAAGAATAACATAAAAACTACCTTCTGGCTCAGAAATTAACAGAGAATCCCTTGTGTGGAATATTTCCTCCACTGAAAAAATGTATGGCTCTACATGGACTAATATGATATGAGAAGCGCTTGTTTGAATGCTTGGTAGAGACACAATCTTCATTAAGGGAGAAAAACAAAGGTCTACTGTCAGGAAACTTTAACTTACATATTGATGACCCCCCTGCTTTTTAAACAAAACTTCTAGTAGAAAATTGACCCCTTCTAGGCTCCACAGCGCATCTCACTTCAACACCCTACACCACACCAATGGGCACAAGCTAGATTTAATCTTCGACAAAAAAATCAGACTACTAATTATAAGCGTTTAAGCTCTGGTCTGGAGTAAGCAAAACCTTTTGAGTCCACATAATAAGGCTACTTCCTCTAATACCCATCCAAAAATGAACATAAATAACCGTAACAAAAAAAGTCTTGAGAGAATGTTTTTTGTTAGTAAGAAAACATTGGTTTTCTATCGAAGGATAAAGAGATAGAGTGTGAATCTGAGAAATTTAGGAATCTGTAGAATCTAGATCCTTTTGAGTAGAGAAGCAGATACCCACGCATGTAAAACTAGGATTTAGACTCATAAAAGCCATGCATTTCAAGTCAGCTCAAGACATTGAAACAAAGGGTAAGGCAATTAGAGCCATCAAAGCAGAATATTGTTACAAAGAGCACTTAAAACTATAACACAAAACACTAAACCAAGCTAAGGTTTTCTTATGAATGAATATGATAGTGGTAATTTAACCAAAACTCTATTCCAATTGATGACACATATTCTCCCCACTTTCCCACACAGTACCAGAATCTGTTTCAAAATGTCTGTCATTGGGGCGTGGTCTGGCATCGGCCAAGATGGCTGCATAGTTTGCCTGCTCCGTCCGGGCCCTCGATAAAGCCCGTAATATCCGGTACTGCTCCGATAGCTGGAGGGTCAAAACGGCCGGCGCTGCTACCCCGGCAGTGTCCTGAAGCGGGGGATGTGTCTCTGACGGTATGGCGGCCCGTGTGCAGAGACGAAGGGCCTGTCCTGTAAGTGGCGACGAGTTCCGGAGCTAAAAGGGGCGGAGTTGCATACTTGTACGGCCCGCACCCAGAGCGCGCGGCGCGGGATCTCCGGCACTCGAGATCCGCTGCGTGTTGGCCTGCGGCTGGCGCTGGACCATGTGCCTGTGTTACGGCTCCTGGGGGCCGTGCAGATCGTGTATCGTTGGCGGTGAGCTCGCTACAGCCTGCCATCTGCTGGGGGAGCCCGCTGGCGGCTCCAGTGTTGCACCGGTGTGGCCCGAAGAGAAGAAGCCGGGTGTGAAGTGACTGGCGGGAGGGCTCTCCCTGGCCGGTTTGAGGAAGGTGCAGGGGCACCTACGGGCCCCCTTCTTTGATCGGCGCTAACGTGGGGTCAGTGATTGGGGCAAACTTTCACAGTCCGCACCCAGGAAGCTCAGCCCGGGATCTCCTTCACTTGAGATCCGCTGTGTGGGGCCTGCGGTCGGCGCTGGACTCTGTGCCTGGGGCGCGGCTCCTGGGGGCCGCGCATATCGAGTGTCGTCGTCGGCGAGCTCCCTACGGCCTGCCATCTGCTGAGGTGAGCCCGCTGGCGACTACAGGATTACGCCGGTGCAGCCTGAGGAGGTGAGGCCGGGTATAGAGCGATAGGCGGGGGGGCCATCCCTGGCCCTTCTGGAGGTTGGCGCAGGAGCACCTACGGACCCCCTATTTCAGCGGCAACAACGTGGGACCATAGATTGGGGCAGACCAGCGCTGTCAGCAGAGGGTGAAGAGCAGCTCCAGCGGGGACTCAGTGGTCGTAGTGGACGGCAAGTGCGATATCCTTGTGCGATGAGGCTCCATAGGGCGTGACGATCGGCGACTTTCCCTGCATGACCCTCTGCCAAGGTCCATTTGGGAAGTTGACTGACCTGCGATCGAGGTGGGGCAGGAGTGAGTGAGGCCGGGGTGATCTATCTACGACTGCCCTGAGATTTTTCTACTGTGCCTTCTACTTTGTGGGGCCCACGTGAACTGCAGGCAGGGCATTCTGGCGCTCCTTGTGGCACGAGAAAGGGGAATATATTGCAATCAAAGTGCGCTCCTGCAGTATCTGGAGGTCAGCAGCAAGCCACGGTGGTGGCACGAAGTGGGCCTGCAAGGTGGTGAAGTGCCTTTGTGACCCCAAACAGCGTGCACCCAATCATGACAAAACCAAAGGGGGCCCCTGCTGCGGTGCAATAAAATAAACTGGATAAATATGCTGTCCCGCTTCAACTGGCGCCCGAGGATGGGGCGCTTGGGGACAAGCCGACCGGAGAAGAGCCATCCCTGGGATCAATTATGTCGGTGATTCAATCCTTGGGTACGACCTTGGAGACAAAGATTGACAAGGTTACAATCGAGATGAACCTGATGAGAGCGGACATGCGAAAAACCTCAGAGAGGGTCACATCGGCTGAGGAGAACATAGGAGAGCTGCAATCTGTGACGCGCAAGCTGGAGGACGCTTGCAAAAATTGGCGCACCAACATAAGCTGATGGCCTTGAGGTTGGACGATCAGGAAGGGAGGGCCCGCCGTAATAACATCAGGGTGGTGGGAGTGCCAGAAGGGGCGGAGGGCCCCAGTATGGACCTTTCAATTGAAGACCTTATCCTGAACCACCATAAGCCTAAGAGGCTGTCCACCCTGTTTACTGTTGAGAGAGCGCATAGAGCTCCGATCCCCAATCTCCATGTGCAATTTACCAAATTACGAGATGATGCGGTGCACTGGAGGGGGCTCCCGATCTCCCTTATGGGCAGGGCAGTCCTCTTTAAGATGATGGCCCTCCCACGTTTACTCTACGCCATCCAGAACACTCCCTATCGCATCCAGGAAATGTTCTTTCGAGCGATCGAGTCCGAGCTATGCAAGTTGCTGGGGGGGCAGTCCCAGAATTGCGCTCAAGATGCTACAGAATGGGGTGTACGAAGAGGGGCTGGCAGTTCCGGATATCAGGAAATACTACTGGGCTGCTCACCTCATCAATGTCAACGGATGGGTTTTTTCCCCACTTGAGGAACCAGCCTATAGGGTGGACAGACTGGCCTTGGGTGATCGTAGCCATCTGGCTGAACTGTACTGCAGGGGTAGGGGTTCCGTACATCTGCCACCACACACAAAGACGGTCATTGACATTTGGCATAAAGCAACTAAAATGATGGGGTGGGGGTTGAAACTCACTGAACAGACCCCACTATGGGAGGGAGACTTTCTGAAAGAAGTACAATGGTTGCAGGGTTTCCGGAAGTGGAGCCTGATTGGCATCAACGTGCTCGGGGGGCGCTAGAGGGCACCAGGCAAGATGGCCGCACTTTAGTGCAGCTCGGCCCGGCTGATCTTTCAATGTGTCTTAAATCCGCCCAATATCGCAGCATCGTTGCCTGCAAACGGCTGCCCTGCATCGCGTTTGCACCCTGCAGCTGGTGGAGGGATTGTGGCTACATGCTGGCAGCGTAGTGACTGTAAATCGCTGTTCGAGCATTTCCAGGCGGGCGGCAAGATGGCGACCGCTGCGATCTGACCGGGATTCTTCCCGCTGATGCTGCTCGGAGCGCGGCGGACTACCAGCGTGTGGTGGACCTACCAGTAAAATCTTGCTGACCGGAGGGCGCTGGACCGGTCGCCGAGTAGCCTTGAGAGTGGAGGTGGAGGCTGCTTATTTTCGCGCTCTATGCGGCTGACTGGGGGCCTGCCACGAGGCGCGCTGGCTGGCTGCACTCGGCCCCACGCGAGTGCCGCTGTCACCGCTGCAGTAAATAATAACGGAGTCAGCCCTCAACTGCAGCGCCGAACGTGGGAGATCCTAAGGGCAGTGACTGAGCTCCAGGGGGCCTGGAACGCTGGGGCTTACCTCGCTGCACACATCGGTGCAGGCTCGGCCGGGCGCTTCGCTGGAGGTGCATGGGATCCCCCGCTGAGTTCGCGCCCGAGGACCAGGAGGCTGACGCTGCCGACAGCTGGCGGTGGTGAGTGGGGTGCGGCCTGGCTCCTAGCCTTCAGCTGCAGTGGTGGGTGGGAGCTGGAGCTAAAGGCCGCACTCTGTGCACTACGGCCGGTGAGTGCGGCTGGAGGAGCTTTGGCGCTTGTGTGTCCCTGCACGTCCAGACATGGCTTATGCATTTAGACTTGGCCTGGGAGGCCTCCCCTTCAGGAGCGCATAGCTGAAATCTCAACAAGCCCCCTCCATCATTTAAGCCAGAAGCCCCCATGTGCCCTATGTGTGACTGACGGAGCGCTTGGATGCCTCATTGATCCTGCTGAAATTACATTAGTTCTGATTACACAGTGTCTGCACCCTGTCAGTGGCATTGTAGATACGGGGCAGATTGATTTCAGTAACTCGCCTATGGTGTCTGGTAACATCTGAGCCTGGTGTCTGCTGGATATCACTTGGGTCAGGCCTGCTGTCGTGTCCTGCTATATCTGCGGAGTCCAGGGGTGGTTGGGCCCCATCAAGCCACTTGTGGAGAGGAGACCGGCTGTACGATACGACCGCGACTGCAGGTTGTGGTGCTTGCGCTTCTGGAGCCCGGTTGCGGAGCGGGGGGGTTTCTCCTTCCTCTTGTTAACAGCAGACATGGGTAGAACCGACAAGACACAGCCCCGCCTCATGTTTGAGGCGCGAAAGTCCACTAAATCGCAGCAGAGAGCGGCCTCGGATTCAGAGGCGGACGACCAGGGAGAAGGCCCCTCCACGCTGGAGGCAACTCTGCTCGCCATGCAAAAGAGTCTCCAATCCATCGAGGGGACCATGGCGGTGGTGAATCACAGGCTGGACCACATGTCTTCCCAGCTGGAGAAGCAAAACGCGAGGATGGGGGAATTAGAGCAGCGCGTCTCCACTAACGAAGATGGCCTTGGCGAGGTGACGGACAACGCGCTCCATATGGAAAAGGTCTTAGCGCTTATCCAAGCAAAAAATGAAGATTTGGAGGCCAGGTCTCGCCGCAACAACATCCGCGTCACAGGCCTTCCAGAATCCACCAACACCGGTAGGATGGAGACCTTCATTGAGTCTCTGGTCAAGGACATATTTGGCCCCGAAAATCTCTCCCCTATGTTTATAGTGGAGGGTGCCCATCGGTCGCTGGCTGAACGACCTGTTCCTGGTGCCCCGCCTCGCCCTATAATTGCCCGCCTACTGAACTACCGGGACCGAGATGTCATCCTGAGGCTCGCGAGAGAAAAGGGCACAATTAATCACCAAGGAAACTCTATCTTTCTTCCCGGACTTTACAGTGGCCGTTCAGTCGGCGAGACGCGAATTTGGCGCAGTTAAAAAATTCTTGCAGACGGAAGGCATTCCATATGCCATGCTGTACCTCGCCCGCCTACGGGTAGACCCAAATGGGGATTGCAAAATCTTCACGTCCCCTAAGGCGGCAATGGATCATGTCAAGAAGTTGAAGCGGAGAAGATCTGAGGCGCCTGCGGAACAGGACGACGGGGAGCTGTGATGAGGTGCCTGGACCTGATATAGGACTGTGGGCATCGCTGAGGCAGCTGTGCTGTGCTCTGACTTCTTGCTGTGCCCTGAGTCTCATGTTGTCGAACACCTGTGTTTATACTGGCTAATACCTGCTGATTTTTGCCACACAGTATGTACTTGCATGCTTATCCTCCTCTATTGCAGGATCTGATTATGCCGGGGGAGCCGGTCCCTGGCCTTGACTTTAGTTTTCTGGATGGACTTGGACCCCACTTAATGTACTGTGATGTGTCGTTCCCCTTTCTATTTGCTGCAGATCATGACGGGGCGGTTGGGTGGCCGCTGCTGTTTACTGGAATCTCTCCTGTTGCCGGCACTCATGTGATGGCTGCTTGTATGGGGAAGAAGTATGTTACTTGATCGCTTTCCATTTGGAGTGATATATAATGTAGGCGTTCACTGTGATCCTTTTCCTCTAAATTGCTGTCCTGTAGGGAATGCAGCCTCTACTGTACTAAATATATCAGATGCATTGCCTTTGATCACTGTTAGTATATCCTCGCACATGTCTTCGCGCCAGATCAGCCACCTCCTACTCTGTGGGAGGTTAGTAGCACTCTGGTGTTCCCCCCCATCGGTGTTCCCCATCAAAAGTTACGTTCAATTTGTTCTCCATATTGGGGATTGTTTAATTCGGGAAGGGATGGCTTTGGCAAGTTTGGGTCGCTGAAGTGGGTGGGGGGCTTGGGGGGGTGGGCTGGGGTAGGTTGTTGGCACTCTCAACTTGTAATTTTAATGTACCTCTGTGGTTTGACTTCCATGCTCTCTCGCGCGCTACTGATTACACCTGAGCTTGAGCTTCCATGGGCAGTAACCTAAAGCTCCTTACATGGAACGTGCGCGGCTTAAATAGTCCCAAGAAGATACGATCCGTCGTGGCACACTTAGACAGACTAGATGTCCAGGTGGCATTCTTGCAGGAGACGCATCTTACGCAGCACTCGGAGAAGACTGTTGGCTCCCGCTGGGCTGGGCTGCGAGTAGCTTCCTCATATTCCTCTTATGCCCGGGGAGTGATGACGTTGGTGAAGAAAGGGGTCCCATTCACTGTGCTTCACACAGAGACCGATACTCAGGGCAGGGTAGCGCTGGTTCACGGTCACCTTGGTGGCGCGGGGGTCCTACTGGTGAATATCTATGGCCCAAATGTCGACGACCCTTCCTTCTTTGCAGATGTTTGGCGCCGTATTTTGAACTTCCCTCCGGCTGAGCTGATCTGGGGGGTGATTTCAATGCCTGCCTAGACGGGTACTTAGACAGACAGGGCAGCGGGATGGCGCGACGCAGTCAGGCCTCTGAGGCGTTACTGGGGTTCCTGGATGCAGGAGCGGTACGTGATGTTTGTTGCATGCGACACCCGGGCACTCGTGAAAGTACATCTATTTCCACGGTGCATGGTACATGGTCCCGCTTGGATTATTGGCTTCTCTCGGAGCTGGCATGCACATGGGTTCTTGACGTACGCCATCTTGCCAAAACATTGTCAGACCACTCCCCCGTGCTGCTGGAGATGCAGGTTCCTGCATGTGAGCGCCCCCCGTTTCAATGGCGGCTGCAGCCCTCCTCCCTTACAGACCAGGTGTTCAGATGCACAGTAGGCGCAGCTATTAGTAACTTTTTTAAAGAAAATGCTGGCTCAGTGGACAGTGCTGGGGTTTTGTGGGAGGCGTTTAAAGTCACCATCAGAGGCCTCTGCATGGGGGCACATGCCGGGGTCCTGAAGGACCTGCGCCGGCGTATGAACAAACTGGCGGATGAAATCTCTGCGCTGGAGCGCGAGTATGCCCACAACCCAGCCTCCAACATTCTGGCTACTATCCGTGAGTTGGTCACGGAGCATAACGCTACAGTGGACCAGGAACTGGCGCACAGGTCTAGATGCTCCACCGCTCAGTACTATGGGGAGGGGGGTCGCCCTAGTCGCTCGCTCACTCAGAAACTGGCTGCTCCTCGTAGCCAAGATAATATCACAGAAATGCTAGATCAAGAGGGGCAGGCGCACTACATTTCCCCTGAAATTAGCGAGGTGGTGCTAGACTTTTACTCCACCCTCTATGGGAATCAGACGCAGGTGCCAACCGACGATATAAATACTTATTTAGATGATGTAGCATTGGGGTGGCTGTCTCTTAACCAACGGGAGTACCTCACACAACCCTTTGACGTGGAGGATGTAAAGTTGGCCATTATGTCTCTGCCCACGTGTAAGGAAGCGGGCTTGGATGGGCTCCCTAGTGAGTTCTACAAGGCCTACGCGGATGACCTGGCGCCCAGACTCTTGGATGTCTTCGCGGAGGCGTATGATGCGGCACTCTGCCCCTGTCATTTAAAGAAGCCCTCCTAGTTATGCTACTCAAGCCTGATAAGCCTGCTGATCGGTGCGACTCCTACCATCCCCTTTCCATTATAAATATAGATGCCAAAATATTGGCGAAATGATTGCCACAAGGCTGCAGCCACTTATCCCCAACCTGGTCCTTCCGGATCAGTCGGGGTTTGTCCCCACTCGGTCGACGGCGCACAATTTACGTACGGTGTTCTCCACCTTGCACTACTTCGAAGCTGACTTTCAAGCAGTCGCTGTGCTGCTTGATGCAGCAAAAGCATTTGATTCCCTGCATTGGGGGTTTATGTTCACAGTCCTACTCCGAACGGGGCTCCCTCCCTTTTTTTTTAAATGGATACACCTGCTATGAGGCTCCCGCAGCACGGATACGGGTCAATGGCTGGGTTTTTGCTGCGTTTCCTATTCGGCGGGGTTCGCGACAGGGGTGCCCCCTGTCACCGATGCTTTTCGCGCTGGCATTGGAGCCACTGGCTTGCAAGCTTCGACAAGGCCACTCTCAGGCAGCATTAAGATTTAGACAGCGTCCATTGGTGGTCTCAATGTACGCTGATGATATGCTGCTCTAAGTCCGCGAGCCCGAAACGTTCCTCCCAGGCCTGCTTCGTGAGTATATTAAATTCGAGCGCTTTTCGGGGCTAGGCATAAACTGGGCAAAATCGACGGTATTCCCGCTCACCGCGGGTACGCAGCGCATGGAGCTAGACTTCCCATTAGCATGGTCAACTGACCCAGTCAAATATTTGGGGGTATGGCTTCACAGGGACCCGGAGGTGGTTATCTTTGAGAATTATGGCCGCGCCCAGACCCACATTACTGATCGAGCGGCGCGATGGGCGAAACTCCCGCTGTCGCTAGCGGATCGCGTCGCGGTGGTCAAAATGACCTTTTTGCCCAAACTACTCTATTTGTTCATTAATATTCCTATTCGCCTCAATCTCGCGTAGTTCCAATCACTTCAGTCAGCGCTGCTATCCTTTGTGTGGGGGGGTAAGAAGCCACGATGTAGCTGGGAGGTTCTGGTGTTGCCGTTTGAAAGAGGAGGTTTTGAGGCCCCGGATCTACGCTTATATTATCTCTGCGCACAAGCTCACTTTGCTCATTACTGGTACTTCCCACAGAAATTCCAACCGCACGTGGCTATTGAGGCCGACGCTGTACTACCGTTAGCCCTTGCCGCGACTGCCCTGACTGGTGGTGGGAGTGGACCCCGGACTGAAATTAACCCCGCACTTTGCACTGCATGGGCGTGGAAGATGCTCGCGACGCGCGCACAATTGCAGTGTCTCTACGCCCCCGACGTTACCGCTTGCAGCGCACCCAGGTATTTCGGCCGCACAGGAGCCGGCTCCTCTTAAAGCTCTGGGCGTGGTGGGAATTGCACACTTTGGAGACCTTTATAAACAAGGCTGGTTCAGAGGGCTCTCTGATATACAAGGTGGCAAGGACCGGGGGTTAATGCTTGGATTCACTTACGTGCGCGTGCGGCAGGCAATACGATCCATCTATCCCAATTACCCGGAAGAGCCCAAGCCGTTGCTGGTGCTGCAGGCGGTGCTGGCAGGGGCGGATCGCGCATGCCTGATAACGAAGCTGTATAATGCGTCTCTTAGGGAAAGAGAACAGTGTGACTCCCCTTCATTTAATAAATGGGTGGCGATTTTGGGCACTTCTCTGTCGCCGGATATGTGGAAGTTCTGCTGCGCCCTGACAGGCCGACTAACGGCAAACTGTAACCTCCGCATTATCCATTTTAAATATTTGCACCAGTTATACTATACCCCGTTACAATTGATGCGCTTCGGTCTGCGTGAGAGCGCCTGTTGTGTTCGCTGTGGGCAGGGGGATGCAGGCTTTTTGCATCTGGCATGGAATTGTACAAGTATATCCAGTTTCTGGGATAAGGTAACGAATCTGCTCACGAAGGTGGTGATGGAACCGGTGCGATGCACACCCGAGGTTTGATTGTTAGGCTGGGTAAAGTCTCTTAAACCCTGTAATCGTAGACTGGTGGCCGTTTCGACCTTACTGGCTAAGAGAGCAGTGGCACAATGCTGGGGCTCTAAACTTGCCCCAACACTGAAGAAGTGTGTCCGCGATTTGCTCTACTGCAGGGAGCAACTTGAGATCTACGCTGAGGAACTGCTGGAATCATCACGCCCCAAAGACTTTTGGGCACCGATCTCTGTGTACCTTCTGAGTAACCCGGATTTATTATAGTTGATGTCTTCCGAGGCTCTTGATTTGTTTCTCTTGGGACTGCCATATGTTGTACTACTGCCGAATGTGCTGAGATGGTTGTATGGAGGTCACTGTTTCTTTCATTGTTTATAGTGCCATGGGTCATGGGGTTGAGGGTGGTGGGTTGTTCTGAGGGCAGTTCTTTGCACTATATGAAATGGAAAAAAAAAAATATATCTTTTTTGCTGTCAGTAATACTTGCTTTCTGCTACAACCCCGGACAGGGGACTAAATGTGTATTATAACAGCTGTTCAATAAACAGATTTTTTTTTTTTTTTTTAAACGTGCTCGGGGACGTCTGGAAAGGTGGCAAAATGGTAACATTCGATACCCTGCGGGAGGGCTTTCAAATGGGGGGAGGTGAATTCCTCAGATACCGACAGCTGCGTTCGGCACTCCATTGCCATTTGAAAGAAGGGACTGTGATTCCAGAATATTCCCCCCTAGAAGATAGACTCCTCTTAGATCCCATGATTGAGAAAGCGGTGCCACTTACTTACAAAAAACTGGTAAACAACTCCCCCGATTGCCTGGGCTCCCTTAGGGAAGCCTGGGAATCGGATGTGGGTCTTTTGGAGGATGACGATTGGGCGGAGGCCCTTCAGAGCCCCAGAGAAATAGCCATCAGAGCGCGCTTTAGGCTTGTTCAACTCCGCATCCTTCACAGGTCTTATGCCTTTGAGAATGGTGCAGGTCCGTATTAATGGTTGTGGTTCTGAGTTATGTGTCCGGGGATGTGGTGAGAAGGGGTCATTCTTCCATATATTGTGGTCCTGCCCAAGGATTCAGAAGTTCTGGAGGGGCCTAACCCGCATAATGGAGGCTGTAGTGGGCGAGCAGGTCCCAATGGAGTCCAGATGGCACATCCTCGGCGTCACGGGAGAGATCACATGGCCACAGTGGGCCAAGCTGTGGCTAGCTTTGGCAGGGGGAGTTGCTAAGAGGAACATCGCACGTGCAGGGGGGGGCGACGGAGCCCCCGACAGTAGTAGCATGGCTGTGTGATATGGACTGCTGTCATTATGCGGAGCAGGTGGTCTATCAAAGCCCTGGATGCCCTCGCAAGTGGGAGAAAATATGGTGGGCCTGGACATTGTATAGAGGCCTGTGATGGGGTCCGTGGGGTGTGTTGTATAGGCTATCCTGTGAGAGTTCAGAGACTAATTCAATCTAGTTGTGCGCAGAAATGCGTAAAATGTATTTGCGTGCTGCGTGCTGTAATGTCTGGTAACTGCCGTGTCTTCACCATAAATTGTATATGTATATTGGGATTTGCTTGTATCTGAAGCTTGTTCTTTTGTTTAATAAAAAGATTTTCAAAATGTCTGTCATTAAATTGACCAGTTCTTTATGAATGGAGTCTGCACTATTTGCCAGAGCATGCATGTGACTTCCTTCCTCCTTTAAGCAAGTACAACATATTGTTGGGATGAGAATGTGCCCTGAATGGTAAACGGTTGTGTATTCCTGCCCTGAGTGCCTGATTGCATGCACAACTTATATCCTGACTTTTAATGTGAACCTGGCATCCCGCTAATCTAGCATGTGAGCAGAGATGTATGCCTGTACCTGACAATGCGAGGTCCAGGACCTATCCCGTGAACTTGAGAGGTGCACTAAGTGGCCACTCAGAGTAGGCAGTTGACTATTGTCCTTTCCCTGGGTGTATCAAAGCAAGCGGTGGTGCAGCATACAGTGTTTTCTAAAACTACAGCATGATCAGACCTTTTTCCGGTGTCAGTGTGATGTCACTCTACTGACACCACTCATGTAACGTTCCAATATACTGTGAAACCCAGGATCTGGTCCTGACATTCTGTGTGCATGAAAGGTCAGGTGTGTGTGTGTGCGGAGTGCATGTGTGGCACATGTATGGTTGCAGGG
Source organism: Calotriton arnoldi (assembly GCA_963921515.1). Taxonomy (NCBI): domain Eukaryota; kingdom Metazoa; phylum Chordata; class Amphibia; order Caudata; family Salamandridae; genus Calotriton; species Calotriton arnoldi. The sequence goes on from CAWUFW010002868.1 coordinate 1,187,310, forward strand.
CTATGCTGTTATTAGTCTTAGTACTGGGGCCAGTTAAAACCATTTTGGTTGTCCCTGATTTAGCATGGCACAAGATGGAGGATGAGGAAAATTCCACTGGACAGTGGTATTGTGTGCATTACTGTGAAATGAGACCAAGAAACTGGCATGAGGAGGATGGGGACAAAGCTCCTTTTAGAAGTTCTGTGAAGCCCTTTTTGGCAAAGAACTGATGTTAAGTTCTTTCTGACCACTACTGTAAGAAATTGAGTTATTGGTTAAGGGATGTGAAAGCCCCACTCAGGCAACATCCACAGTCCTTGTCAGGGTGAACTGCAAAAGTTACTAAATTAACCTATGCTTAATACTATGGTAGCTTGGCACAAAAGCAGTCTGGCTTAACTTAGAGGCAATGTGTAGAGATTTATGCAGCACGCAAATAGTAATATAGTGAAGCCACAACACAAGAAGAATCTCAAACCAAATTTGAAAAAGAGAGTATATTTTAATAAAATGATACCAGAATGACAAAAATCCAATCATTAGAACTAGAGACACGGAATTTCAAAGTTTTTAGTGAAAATTTTGCCTAAAGCACAAACTGTCACTCACGGTCATCAGGTTGCGCTAGACCAGGAGAAAGTCACAAGTTCGGGCTGATGGCAATTCTGCGTGGGTCGGATACAGGGACCAGGTTAGTCCCACTGAAAAGTTACCTTTAAAGTCCAGCACGAAGAGTTCCATTCGCATTGGAGGAATAGCAGACTGAGTGTTGCGGATAGTTGATGCATTAGCGCGAAGAGCAGGCCATGCGTCGCAGATGATAGCCTCTGTAGCATGATGTGCCAATCAAGTGTTTGGAATGGTTGTTGCTGTAGCTTCGCATTCGCGGTCTTTGTGGACTGTCTTTGCTGTAGCATGAAGTGCATGTCTCGCTTTGCTAATTGTTGCTGGTGGTCGCTGTCCGCACGAAGAGTAGGTCTTACCAGAACTTTGCTTTGGCAGTCATCGCAGACAGCAGAGTCTGCTTGTTCGCAGTCACGAGGACCCCAAACTTCAGGATTTTCACTGTTACTTCAGGAGGAGTACACTCTGATGGCAGCCAAGGGTCCAGAATATGGGGAGGCACTTCTTGGGGATTAGGGACTCACTCCAGTAGAGGTCAGCAGGGCTCAGGTAGGCCAATTTTCAAGTCCAGGTAGGTCCAGTTGCAGCTGGGCAGTTGCAGTGCAGGGAGGGCTCTGAAGCTTGCTGTGTCCCTGCAGCTCACACAGGAGGTCAGGCAACTGACCACTGGAGTCAATCTGGTTAGGCTGGGATGAAGACAAGCATGTCCAGTCTTCCTTCTCAGACAGCATGGCAGTCGTTCAAACAGTGAGGCAGTCATCTGACAGCAGGGCAGTCCTTTTTCTGTATTTTCCACAAGTGCAGTTGTGTTCTGATGAGTGGCTCTGGAGGTCATATATTTAAACCTGGTGCCAGCCTTTCTGTGCGGAAACTCCCTGTTCTTCCCCCACATCTGGTTCTGGAAAGTTCTTCCTCAAGGCTCCAAACTGTCTGGGGGTGACAAAAGACAGTTCAAGCCTGGTGTTATGTTCCTTTGTGTGTGCATGAGGCAAAGCCCTTTGAAGAGTAAGTGAGGCTTCACCCCAGCCATCCTGTCAGGAATTGCCCATCCTCTCCACACCAAAGCTCCCTTTGTGTTACCATCTGGAAGCAATACCCAAAGCCAAAAGGCAGAGACATTCACAGTCATGTGACCCAGGTCACTGGCAGAAGGCACAAATGGTTGGGCCAAGAAAATGCCAACTTTCTAAAAGTTATTAGCAGGTAAATGAGCTTAGAAGGGATTTCTTTTCTTATACTCAATTCAGCATTCAATATGCAAACAATGGTCGCAAGCTCTATCTAGTAGCTCATATTGGATTATTTAGAAATTGAATTCACTCATTTCAATCAGAACAAATCTACTGCAAATAATCTTTAAACGGGTGTGAATGTTTCAAGACGCACATTTTGTAATGAAGAAAATCTTTTCAGAGGGTACAGAAAACTGATACAAATGTCAATATAAAACAGCACACAGCAAGGTTTACAAATGATTTGTTGATACATTGTCACTAATGTGAACACCTATTCCAAACAATACATGTAAAAGGAAAATGTAACTGATCAAACAGAAAACAAATCCTTTAAGAAAGTAAATCACAAAGGAATTAGGTGTAGTTGTCGACGTTTTGGTTTATATGGTGAAGGCATCCGTTAGACCATCTTCAGGAGGATGAATTTGAATGTTGAATGACCCTTAAAAAATTACATGACCGATTTCAAATCGTAGTTAAATCCTTTAAAAAATGTCTGTCCGACATCGGAGAGAGGGTTACTGAATAGCTACCGCTGTTTTAAGAAGGTCCATGAGAATTAAGTTTAAATTAGACCCTCGCAGAACAATCCTCATGCCACTGTCTCTGCAGTCGGCGTCCGACTGCAGAGACAGCGGCACGTCAATGGAGCAGTGCCCACATATTTTCTAGACGAATGCTAGATTATGAACATCCAGGTCCACGAGGATTTGGCGACAATCTGAGGTACTTCAGATGCACCCCTGGGCTGATCCCATTGATCTTCCCACCCATTGTTGTAAGGGTTGGTTGCCTTCTGCCCCACTGACTAAGCCTATTTTTTCGGGTGCCAAATGTGACTAGGAGTGCTGCCTCTTGGTCTCCCTGTTCCATTTAAATCTGGCATATTTGGAGCTTTGGGTGCGAATGGGTGGACTTTGTGTGTATATATTATTTTAATTAAATAGAAAGACTGAAAAGGGCTGCTGAGCCTAACTTTTTTATACTTCACAAGCTTCAAACGTTACAGAGCTTGCATAGTTTAAAGACCTTTTTTTAAAGTTGTGAGTGAGGTGATCTTACAACTCGGTAGACCCCTACTCCTATCTCTGCATGTAGGTAGGAATAAGGGAGGACTGCTGCCACATTAAACCACAGTCCCCCAGCTGTCCTGCAAGGCCCTTCATTTCAGTAGGAAGCATGTCATGCTGCTGAAAAAGGCAGATGAGCCTATCTTATGTTTTTTTGATCGGGCGTTATCCAAAACCTTTCGATTTAAAAATATATATGTATGATATACTTATTTAAATGGGTTGCCAGCCAGCGGTCTTTATCTATTGGTCTGTTGTTGTGTCATTCACGTTTTGCTTCCTTGCACTACAGCATAGGGAGGAGAGTCTGCCCATTTCAGCCACTGGATAACTTCACTTTGAGGGACATGCATTTTGCTCTTTGAACAACAAGCACAACTGCACATAATGTAGTTCTCTTCAGTGCCAGTTGTTTTGTTTTTTCTTTATTACTTTAATTTTGCCTTTGTGTTTAGACTCTGATGCAGGAAGCTTTCTACCAGCTCTTCCATGTTGAGCACAAGACAGTTCCAGCTTTATCAGTTCTCATCGCCTGGTAATGGTGTTGTAAGTTCCTTTTGGAGTAGCCTTTATCATACTGCTGCTATTTCACAGCATACCAAATTGTGTCCATCTGAAACTGTTCTTCACAAAGTTGCCATTTTTTATTATGCACACAATGAAATGCTTGCTTTTATAACTGCACTCCTGTATGTTATGCTGTTAAAGTTTTTTAATTGAGGACTACAGTTATATTTGTAAACCAAATCAGTTTGTATTTCCTGCTTGAATGGCTTTCTACTGTGCTTTCAGTGCTCTTGTATGTCCTGCTTATATGAACATTCAACTATTATATTACTAATTTTAGCTCAGTCATTTATTCCAATATCCTGTCCCACCTATCTAACTTTGTAACTCTATTTGTCTCTCTACCTTTGCACCCCTATCTATCTGTCTGATCTGTCTCTCTTTGCAACTCTATTGGTCTGTCTACCTTCGCAACCCTGTCTATCTCTCTGTCTACTCTATCTATCTTTGCAACCCTGTCTGTCTATCTCTGCAGCCCTGTCTATCTAGCAATCTGTCTACTCTATCTATCTTTGCAACTCTATCTGTCTGCCTACCTTTGCAACCCTGCCTATCTTTCGGAACTATCTATCTTTGTAACGCTATCTTTCTGTCAGTCTACCTTTGCAACCATGTCTAGCTATCTGTCTACTCTATCTTTGCAACTCTATCTGTTTGTCTACCTTTGCAACCCTGTCTATCTATCTGGCTACTTTATCTTTGCAATCTATCTATCTATCTATCTATCTATCTATCTATCTATCTACGCTATTTATCTTTGCAACTCCATCTGTCCGTGTACCTTTGCAACCGTCTATCTATCTATCTATCTATCTATCTATCTATCTATCTATCTATCTATCTATCTATCTACTATCTTTGCAACTCTGTCTGTCCACCTTTGCAACTCTACTTATCTGTCTTATATGTCTTTGCAACACTATCTATCTATCTATCTATCTATCTATCTATCTATCTATCTATATCTCTTTGCATCACTCTCACTCCCCGACGACCCCACTAATACCAGAACCAACTTCCACAGATGCATGACACCTTGCCGACTATATGAAGAACAACTGCCTGCAGCTGAACACAGACAAGACGAAAGTACTGATCTTTGGCAACACATGGAATGATCTTGGTGCCCATCAGACCAAGGACCTGCACCCACTCCCTTCAACCACGCCAGAAACCTTGGAATGATCATTGACAACAAGCTCACCATGAAATCACAGATCAACGCAATCTCCTCCACCTGCTTCCTCACTCTGTGCATGCTACGTAAGATCTTCAAGTAGCTACCCCTACACATGAGATACACCGTGACAAAAGCCCTCATCACCAGCTGACTGGACTACGGCAATGCCCTCTACGTAGGAATCGCTGAACACCTTCTACAGAGACTTCAGACCATACAGAACGCTGCAGCCAGACTCCTCCTCGCCCTTCCCGGACGAATCCACATCACACCCCACCTCAGGAAACTCCACTGGTTCCCTGTACAGAAGAAATGCCAAATCAAGCTGCTGACACATAAGGCTGTATACAACCAAGGACCCACCTACATTAACAATCACCTGAAATTCCACCAACCATCGAGAAGACTATGCTCCACCTCCCTTTCACTTGCCCATAGTACCCGCATCTACTGAAGCAGTAGTGGAGGATGCTCCTTCTCCCAATTCGCAGCAAAGACCTGGAACAGCCTCCCCACACACTTCTGGACCATCACCTCACTTCCGGAATTCCGAATGGCCCTCAAGACCTGGCTGTTCGAATAAGCCTCCGGGCCCTGCAAGCGCCTGGATATCCTATTGGGTGATTATAATCCTGACTGATTTATTGAATACTGTCTATCTCTTTGCAACCCTGTCTATCTCTATTTGCAATACTATTCATGTAACACTATCTATCTTTGCAAAACTATCTATCTTTGTAACACTATCTTTCTTTGCAACACTCTCTTTGCATCAGTATCTATCTATATAGCCCTCACTATCTGTATTTGCAAGCCTCTCTACCTCTATAGCTAGATGTCTTTTCAAGCCTCTCTGTCTAGTTTTCTGTGCACACCTCTCTATATAGATGTCTTTGCAAGCCTATCTATTTTTAAGATAGTTTAACAAAAATATCACCTACAAACAAAGGCAAGAGGCTGGCAGTCAATGTCAGGCCCATTGGCTTTTTTAGGTCTGGTGTTATCCAACACTTTTGGATTTAACTACAATTATGTGTGTAACATTGTTATTTATAGGGGTTTCAGCCAGACTTCTCCCATTAGTCTGTCGTTGTGTCATTGACATTTTAATTCCAGCCATTGCAACATTCATCATGGATATTCGGGTAGCACACTTCAGCCACTTGCTGACTTCACTTTGAGTTGCAGCATGCTGCCCATTCACAAGGAGCACATCCACACACAACGTAGTCCCATTCAGCGCCAGGGACTACTATGATAATATGTGCTTTTTTGAAACCAAAGAAATATTTTTGCCTTGAGTCAATGATTTTTTTTAGATTGATGATGGCCCGGTGGCTTCCCCAACAATAAGGTTTTGCACAACCCATGACAGAACAAAACAAAAATTGCCAAAGCTACACTACACCACTGGATTCAAGCTAGCCTGGCTGATGAAGGGTGATGCTCAATGGTTAAAGCGGCAGACCCTGATGCAGAGATCTGGCCCGGGACCAGGGTTCAATTCCCGCCTCGGAGGGTCCTGGGCTCAATTTCCTCAGACCTGATAATTCTCGCCTCGGTGCCTATTCTAATCATGGGTCCCACTCTGCAACTCTGGGCAATAGCTTGCTTAATCTCCACAACGGCCCCACCAGCGCTGGGATGCCTGGCTTCACCTTGGGGGTGCCCAGGAGTGGACATTTCACAGGGAATAGCCAGGAAGGGTTCCACAGCGATATGCGTATAGCGCCAGGACACCCCAGCTGGGGTAGCAGTGCGCTTTACAAGTACGAATTTCATTTCATTTCAGGGTCAAAACTGATTTGCATATGGCTGGGTCCAAACTGGGGTGGTGTGGTGAGCAAAAGAATGATGGATTTAACCCAGATCCTACTGACTGGGGGTGAATGTTTGCATTGTCCAGCATTCCGTCCATCAATTGTTTCTTTTGCATTTGTCGCCCTAAGTTGGAAGGGTATGCCCAGACGTGGGTCCCGTGCTCACTACACCACTGGATTCAAGCTAGCCTGGCTGATGAAGGGTGATGCCCTGAAACCGGTCCCAGGATGCTTGTTTCCGGTCCAGGGAGGACCTGGCTTGGCAGTTCGGGCTGGACTGTTCCCACAAGGAACAGGGTCAAAACTGATTTGCATATGGCTGGGTCCAAACTGGGGTGGTATGGTGAGCAAAAGAATGATGGATTTAACCCAGATCCTACTGACTGGGGGTGAATGTTTGCATTTCCAGCATTCCGTCCATCAATTGTTTCTTTTGCATTTGTCGCCCTAAGTGAGAAGGGTATGCCCAGACGTGGGTCCCGTGCTCACTACACCACTGGATTCAAGCTAGCCTGGCTGATGAAGGGTGATGCCCTGAAACCGGTCCCAAGATGCTTGTTTCCGGTCCAGGGAGGACCCGGCTTGGCAGTTCGGGCTGGACTGTTCCCACAAGGAACAGGGTCAAAACTGATTTGCATATGTTTGGGTCCAAACTGGGGTGGTGTGGTGAGCAAAAGAATGATGGATTTAACCCAGATCCTACTGACTGGGGGTGAATGTTTGCATTGTCCAGCATTCCGTCCATCAATTGTTTCTTTTGCATTTGTCGCCCTAAGTAGGAAGGGTATGCCCAGACATGGGTCCTGTGCTCACTACACCACTGGATTCAAGCTAGCCTGGCTGATGAAGGGTGATGCCCTGAAACCGGTCCCAGGATGCTTGGTTCCGGTCCAGGGAAGACATGGCTTGGCAGTTCGGTCTGGACTGTTCCCATGAGGCACATGGTCAAGACTGATTTGCATATAGCTGTGTCTGAACTGGGGTGGCAAAGTGAGCTAAAGAATGATGATGGATTCAACCCAGATCTGTGACTGGGGGTGAGTGTTTGAAAAGTTTCAGCACTCCGTCCATCATCTCCTTGTATTTGCTTTGGGGGTTAATGTTTGCATTGTCCAGCATTCCGTCCAACAATTGTTTCTTTTGCCCATTCACAAGGAGCCCATCCACACACAACGTAGTCCCATTCAGCATCAGGGACTACTATGCTAATATGTGCTTTTTTGAAACCAAAGAAATATTTTTGCCTTGAGTCAATGATTTCTTTTAGATTGATGATGGCCCGGTGGCTTCCCCAACAATAAGGTTTTGCACAACCCATGACAGAACAAAACAAGAATTGCCAAAGCCAAAATGCTGGCGGCCAATGCTAGACCTATTGGCTTTGCCAATGCTAGTTTAAACTTTGCAAGCTTCCTACCAGGCCCTGTTCTTTGGAGCGGCCAATTATAGGCACCATTAAGCTTTCTAAATGAGAAAAAGCTCAGCGTCACTAGTAATCACCACTCAAGCTACTGAGTCACAACAGAATGTGGGGTATACACTTAAGCACCCTTGACTCTAGGGCAGGGGTCTTCAAACTGTGGGGCGCGACCCCCAGGGGGGCCGTGGAGCGATGCAAAGGGGGTTGCGCCTTCCCAGTCACACTTCTGCCGAGGCCCAAGGGCTTCAGCCCCCCCTCTTACCCCGTCCTGCGTCTCAGCCCGGGCTGCTGCAGTGCAACTCGAGCTGCTGGGGGCTCAGCTGGGCAGTGTCTGGAGTCTTATCTCCGGCACGCCCGAGTTTTTCACAGGTCTTTAAAGACCATTTGCATATTTACAATCCTTTGTAAACTGGTTACAGAGGCTTTGTTTTTTTCCTGGTTCCAGTACCCCCAGTACCCCCTGGGCCCCCACTCTGCCTATTCCTTACATTTGTATTTTACCTTTACTGCTGCAGTGTGAGAATGCATTTCATGAAAAGGAATATAAAGTAGGGTTGCCAAAAGAAAAATGCCTGCCGTGTTTTGTTTAAAGAGCCTGCAAAGACCTCCTCTTGACACTAAATAGACTTATAAATAAAAAGTATGTATGCATTCGTTATGTGACTTTTCTGTCTTTGTTCTCTTTAATTATCAGTCATGGATCATTCAGGCAGCCCTAGAACACAATTAAAAGTGCTTTCTATTTATATTTGCTGTTCGAAGTATGCACAGATAAGTGCTTAAAATACAGCTTTAGGTGACTGCTTATTTTTGTACCGACTGGGCCATCAAAATAATCTGCTGGCAACCCTAACCATAGGACTGGAAGTTTGTTGCAGGATCAGCACATTATTTATTTCCTCGATCCCCGATTAATGCCATAATAGCAATAGTTTAACTTAGATCTTAAACCCTACGCCGCCGTCCATAACATGCTGAGTTACTTCAAGTGTCTGGGAATGCACTCTGCATTCAGACAACTCACTCGTCATTCTCGCCCTTCACTTTCACGCTCACCCTGCATTCACAGCGATCACAATGCACTCACACCATTCACCCGCTCACCCTGCACTCACAGTGATCACTCTGCACTCACAATGCACTTGCGCTGTTCATCCTATACCTCACCCTGCAGCCACACGAGTACACTACTCATCCTGCACTCATGTGACACTTCACTCACCTGTCCCCCTCACTGCTCAATATGCAACTCACTCAAACAAGCCCATCAGTAATCATACACTCATTCGTCCCATTCTGAACTTGCATCCGCACCTAAATTCATAAGCCACCTCACTCACCCTGCAGTCACTCCTCTTACCCTACTCTCACACTGTTGCATCGCTCACCGTGCACTCAGATGGGCACTCTTGTCACCCACACAGTGCAGAGGGTTAACGTTCCTGCTACAAAGAATATGTACCATGCAGATCACAGAAATGAGTGTGAGTAAACTATGAGTAGCGCTATAAAAAAATGAAATGTTTGTCAGAAAGGTGCTATAGAGAGATGAGGTGAATTGTTGGTGAGTGGCAGTGAAGGAATTCATGGAGAAGGAGGAAACGGGGGTGGGGCACCAAAAAAGACTGTTGCACCATGTGCGACCAGTGTTAGGACCAGCCCTGGCTGGGAGTGTTAAAGGTGAAGTGAGAGGTTGAATAGGGAGAGTTCAGAAGTTGTAAAAGGGGTGAAATAAAATGGCCTGCAAAGTGAGAGAGGGATCCGGGGTTAGGAGAGGACAGAGGGATGGAAGGGAGGGGGTGAGAGGAAAGCTGCATGGGTAAACTGCTTAACTCTGCACAAAACCGCCAGGGTTTTAAGGGACCCCTGCTTCTCCCGGCCAGGGCCAAGTGAGCTTCTAATGTGGCAGCACGTATTCCTGCGGAGTGGAAGGCCCTTCACAAAGGTTGACTAGAAATCTTTCTGATGTTAATTGCTGTATTTTGGTTATACACTGGTACTGATGGGGTGAAATCTTTCCTCAGTGTTACTGTGTACGCGGCATCACATAACATCATTTACCTTTTCTTCCCACACAATTTAGTCAAGCCTGTCACGTAATTTGGTCCTCACCTGCCTCATAATTCCAGTAGCCCTGCCTACAGGTTTAGAAATTTTTGTCAGGAGGGGGTCCTTACGCCTCAAAATGTTGACAGGGGGGTCTCGGCATCCAAAAGTTTGAAGACCTCTGCTCTAGGGTGACACACACAAACTGTCCCACAGACCCCTCTAAACCACAGGCACAAACCTTACCAACCCTCTCTAAAACCGCCCTTCTAAGAGGAATATTATAGAGTATAAAGATGCGATAATTACAAAGAGTGCTAAAGATCATGAGCTTGCAGATCAAACTGACAAAGAAACTCCAGAGAACTCTGAGAACACTGCATGTTCTTCTGTGCAGATATCTTTCCCATACAATCATAACCTTACACCAAAAAACACAAAGCACATCTTCGAAAACAGCATAGCAAAGGCTTTCAATACATATAGAAAGATAGACCTTATTGGCTGCTATCCTGTTTTTAAAGGGACTTTCCTCGATTTGTTTTGCATCCCCACGAAACAGGCCATGAAATTTAGAGGGAAGTTAAACGGAGCCAGAGTGAAGTACGTTTAACCAGTTAAAAGTGATAGGTTTATGAACGTTTCGTGCCTGAAATAACTGTTGGTATTGCAAATCACATAAAAAGGTGAGAATCATGGGGCTGCCAAATAGATTTATTTTATTATGGGCAAATTTATAAAATGTCTCATTGAAAAGCACTTCATTGTTAGAATGACATACCTAAAATGGCAATAAAAATGAGGGGCTACTATGCAGTTGGCCTGCTAGAAACACGTTGTAAAATCCACCAGAGCATTTACCAGTTATAATGTTTTGGATGGAAAAAGCGAGAGTGCTCACTACCGTTAAAGTATTTTGAAGAAGATGAAAGCCTGTTTTTTGTTTTTCTTTTGTTTTACACAGCAGACACCTTTCAGTAATGGAAAAAATCCAGGCGGCGTTTTTATTTTTTTATTTTTGCCCATAAATTCAAGTTTATTGGTACCTTGCCAAGGTTCATAGAGGTGAGACAAACATTCAGACATTCGGGCAGGATCACATAGGTGAAGAGTGGAAGTGCTAACTTAAGGCATGGTCGTTGCCAAAGTTGTGGACTAACCGGGGTCTTAAATAGTGGGAGCAGAGGTATTTTACTAACTTAGACAGTGGAAAATGGTTGTATGGCGCTGGACTTGAAACGAATGTGTTGCTTTTGGCTGCAAATGTAGGAACATTTGTTTAGGTAACCAAAGTAACTGAAGCACACAACAGAACACAACATGATACCACACACAATAACATAACGCAAAGGAAATTGACACAGAACAGGGCACAACAAAACAACCAACACAGAACACAACACAGCAATCACAACAAAACAACGCAAATTCAATAATGCAACACAAAAGCATAACAGCACAAAAAAAACACATCACAATCCTTACAAAACACAAAAATAGCTATGTGCGAATATTCTTATCACACAATACAGCCATCACAAATCTGTCTTCATAATGAGGTGCTAAAAGGAGTTTGGACCAGGCACTTCCTCACTTACCACCAAGGACATGTCAAAGCGCCAGCCAAAAATGTTTTGGGACCTAGCCCTGTGATTCGGCAGGTTGTGCTCCAAGTGAAATGCTTTGTACTCATGGTTTAAGTATTGAAGCACAAGTCTGCTTTAAAAAATTTTTTGTCGAAAGACACACTGTAATTTTTAATAAAAACCCAGTAATATACCAAAACCTTTCAAGCATTGGGTCCGATAAACAAAGCTGTTTGTGCACCTACATATTTACATTTATAGTTTTATATTTCACGCACTGCACAACACAACTGTCTCTAATTGCTTCTGAGAGAGGTAAGTCGAATTGTAAAGGATTAGGGACATCATGAAACAAATGCTCGAAAACAGCAGCATTTTTGAGAGCACCATCGTATGCAAGTTGTGATTAACCATCAACTCTCAAGATTGTGGATATTCACACAAGTAAATCTTTTACAAGGTGGAACTGGGCAGAGAACACCCCAAAATTACAGAGGGCATAAGGGAAGGGCTTTCTCCATTTGTCTAAGTGGCTATGCAAATGAGTTCTAATGGCAATCTGTGAAATGTACTGATTGCCATGAGGACTCCTGGAATTCTTTGGATTGTCCACGAAAGTTTGAAATGTACTAAAAGCATAGGTATAAGCCAGCATGAGTAAATTTATGACTTCTAATGAGGGTTTGCAGTATCCTTTAGAAAGCTTAGGTACAGTAAGGAATCTTGGTTCAAGCGGTATGTAAAGGCCATCTTTATGCCCCAAGATTTTTTTTTATGTTAGTCTCAGTTTATGCCCACCACCATTTTAAATTATCTATTGGTGTTTTGATTCCATAAGCTGGGTTAATAACTCTCTAAAAGACCCAAGCTCAGGCCCTGTCACAGTTTGATAGATGAGAAGCAAATATGAAACTCAGTGCCACCAACACTCAAAAGCTAACAGTTCTCTGCGCTAACTAAAGGTGCATAACAAAATAATATTAAACTAAAGCCATCAGTCATTAACACACCTGACTCTTTTTCCTCAACTGAGAGATTCATCAGTATTGACTGTGAATCGCCCCAACATTGGCAAAAGAAAACCACATCAGACAGAGAGTGTTTGGATTAGTTGGATCAGAGCATGGGTTTTCTGGCGTCATATGTCTTCGCATTACCCAG